>CM062922.1:1762494-2369994 GCA_031878705.1 Tapirus indicus
ATGGAAGCTGAGACTCTGGAAACCGAGACCCTTATAACTATTCACTTGCTGCTGATCGTGGGTGGGTGACCACGGGACCAGGGCCTTTCCCACAGCTTTCCCTCTTTTGCCCTCCTGCAGCCCCTGGTGGGTGCCTGGAAAGAGTACTCAGCGAGCAGACTCTCCAAAGCCACAGGGGAGATGGTGGAAAATTCACCATCACCATTGCTGGAGAGAGTGGTCCACCCTTCTCTTCTGTTCCCAACCTTCCAGTTCAGCTTCATACTGGATCTCTGTGTGGGCCTTTCTTCCTGAGTCTTGGCTAAACTTCTCAGGCTTACCCTACTGGCCTCAAAAACATCGAGCAGCTGAAAGACCTGATTACCTCCTTGTAACTCTGGTAAGCAGCTTTGTACTCTTTTTTGAAATTCCCGCGATGAGGACGTCTGCACTCAGCTCCCTCCATTCGTATGGTCACAGAGGAAACACCAAGACGAAGTCATTCCTGCATCTTCATGTTCCTGTCAGTGGAGTGAGCCAAATGTTCTCTCTTACAGCCAAGAACTGTACAACAAAAACTGAATGTAGACATTCTAACACTAAGCGTTTATAAGTTTTTGACATTATATTTTTGACCATAATTATTTTGACTGTCTCTCTTTTTGAGATGTAAAACAAAATGTAAATTGAAATTCTCTTAGACTAAGTTCCATTAATATTGTAAATGTTCTCAAATATTAGTTACTGAAGGACAGAATAAATAAGACTACGCTACCATAAAAAATACCCAACTGTTCGCGCCCACTTGCCCTCTGGAAGCTCTCCGAGTATCCAGAGGGTCCGCTTGGAAGACTTCACCAGCCAGCTCGGCTTCTTACAGTGAACAGGCCTTGATCGGCCCGTTAAGCCCCGAGCCCAGGCTCCAGTCTTTTCCCTTTCATCTCCCGTTTCTCCTGTGTCTGAGTCAGGATTCAAACAGGCGCCACACACGCTGCATTCGATTAATGTAATTGGTACGTCGTTTCAGTCTCTTTTAATGATTAAAGGATTTGTGGACGATGACGTGAGTGGAGCCGTATTAAACTAGGGCCAGAGCAGCCATTTCAGAGAAATCGCCTTGCACGTCTTGTTTTCTCGTCCAAATTGGACCAAACCATCACCATCCCAAGAAGTCAGTAGAAAGAAGACTGTCCTATTTGTAAGGACTGATGTGTTCCCGCTGAACTGTGACTCACGTGCCAGGTTGATTTTTTTTCTCTGCCACTTGATTTTAATTTTTTTCATTTAAGTGATTTTATTAACAATGCCAGAGAGGTGGAAGGGATTTTAAAAAAAGACTAAAGAATCTTCGTGTATTCCACATACATTGACTGGACACCCACCCGATATCGAGGCTTCACTCTTAGCTGCATCACCTTGAACGAGCCAGCCTCTGTGGGAGCCCGGCCACTCAGAACCCCAGAACCTCCGTCTCAGACAGCTGCCCGGCCCGCTCTTCCTAACTCTGGAGAAAGTCTGGGAAGCATTTAGGGGTACAATGAGTACCCCCCGAGTCTGATGTGGCGAGAGGAGTTTGCTCCCTCACTCGTTCCTTCATTCAACACTGGGGTCTAGGATGTCCTCGTCAGAAGTCTAGGGACAGTGGAGAACAAGAAAGGTAAAATTCTTGCCCTTATGGGGTTATGTTCTATATTCTAGTGGGGAAGTGGAGGAGAGACACAATAAGGAAACAAGACTGAATTAAGTGGCTAAGCTCCGATTAAAGGGGAGTCAGGGTGGGATGAGGACTTACACATTTCCTCTCCCTGAACTGAGAAGGCACTGACAGGGATGGTGGGGAGAAGGATTGCAGAGGGGCCAGAGGGAGGCCAGGAGGCCAGTGAGCGACGAGCTGCAGCCGTGGAGAGGGAGAGAAGTGATTAAAGGTGGGGACTGAAGAACAGGGCGCAGTCAGGCATGAGCCCTGGGGTTATGGGCTGCGAACGGAGGCGAGCAGCGGGGGCTCGTCGAGAGGCGAGCCGGGAGTCAGGACCCGTGGGGAGGGCGGGGCACGCCCAATCCGAGCTGGGAGCGGGGGCTCAGGTGGCTCCAGCAAGTGCTTCGGGACGGGGGAGGGAGGGAGTGCGGGGGAGAGGCGCTTTCCGACTCTTCAAGAGGCGGGGAGGAGCCGGCCGAAGGTGAGTCCTCCTCGGCCCTGCTTCCTCACGCTCCTCGTCGCAGCCCGGGCTGGACCCTCCTCCAGGTGCGGCTGGCCCGGGTGTGGGGCGGGGCGGCGGCCCTCGCGCCCTCTGGCTCCCGACCTGCTCTGTGCTCGCCGGCGCCTGCCCCGGGTGGGGCCACCACCACGGCAGGGCCTCGGGGGAGGATGGAGCCGAGGAGGGCGGAAGTACCTCCGTGCCGGCCTCAGGAAGGGCTGGGGGCGTGGAAATGCGCCTGTGGGAGTCGGGGGCAGCGGGGCCTGGACCTCGTCCCCGGCCTGCTCCCTCAGAGTTTCTGTATCTGACTGGGAAGCGGCTTCGGAAGGAACTTCCTGCTCTCCCTTCATTGTTGGAAACGTTGCTCGTGTTCCAGACAACGAAGGGAATACACGTTTACTGCCAAAACGTCTTGGAGGACGGCCCCGACGAGCACAGACCACCCTCGTCTGGCCCTTTGCTCCTCGGTTGCGGCTCTAGGCGCGCCGTCCCGCAGCGCTCTCGCGTCCGCTCCCGGTTCTCTGTCCGTACCTGCCCGTCTTGTCTTGCTGATTTCCATCCTCATACCCGTTTACGCAGACAGACCTAGAGGAGTGCCTCTTCTTCTGTGAACAAGATGGGGTACTTTCTCTACGCAGTAAACCTTAAACTCTATCATGGACTTTGCTTGAACCCCAGGCACCGGGACGCGGCTGTCCAGGAGACCAAGTCCTGCTCTGCAGAGACCTCATCTTCCAGGGAAGGACCCTCAGTGGGTAAGCGGTAGGCTCGGTGGCTGAGGGCTCGGTCGCTGGAGAAGCCGAGGGCGAGTGTGCGCGTGAATCAGGTGCGCGTGTTTAGAGTGAGTGAGGGGATTGACCTTGGGACTGATGGGGATGGTCCTGCGGCAGATAATCCAGGGTGGGGATCCTCCTCCCAGAGCTCCGGTAGTCTGACCTTATTAGCAGAACCTACCACTTTGTCACTGCGAGAAAACACAGGTGTTTTCATGTCACATGATAGTTGTTGCAGGTGTCATGTCAGTAGTTTAGACCTGCCACTCAATCTTGTTAAATAATAGGTCAAGAAACTCACATTATTCTATGTCTCAAATTTATTGTTTTGATAACTGTATCAAATGCTAAATTCCAGTCAGAGGTTAATGAAAATAAATATGTGGCCTCTTTCCCACCCAAGATCCTAGACACCCTGAAATCGATCCACTCTGGGTTCAAGGTGGAAAGTGGGGCAAACCTGGCAAGTTTCCGGTCAGGCTTGACGGCTGTCAAAGGGGGTTGGCAGAAGAAGACTCCAGAGGCTCTTAGTGCAGCGATGAGTTCTGATTCCTGTTTTAAATTATTTACTCTAACCCTGTTCGACAGTAGGGCAGACGCTGGGGACCGCAACCAGTTAGGAAGGGCAGAAACACTTAGCAGGTCAAACGCCCAAGGCACTGCGGGTTGGGAGGGTAGAGCAGTTTCCCCTTAATCTCAGGGATGGAAAGAAGCTTGTTTTGATTTGCATTTTCCTGGCTGGTGATGCCATCTTTTCATATGTTTATTATCTACTTGCATTTCCTACATGGTGGATTAACGTTTCAAAAGAGGGAGCCTGCTCCTAGTGTGTTTTTTTCTGAATCTGCTGGCGCTATTGTGGACTTCTTTTAGCTAGAGAAAGAAATTACTGCTCCACTCCTCCTTCTCTCTGGCCACCCGAGTTTGGTGTGGTGTCTCTCCACTAGGTGCAAGGATTCAGGGTTTTTCTGGGTGCAGGGGAGGAGAAAAGGGAAAATATTAAATTTAACATCCTTTTTTTAAAATGGCATTATACTTTTCACATTTTAATTACCCAAAAGGTTCTAACAATTCCCAGTGCTCCTTTCAAGGTGGAGAGGAGGGGTATTTGCCCCGGCACTGGCTGTCATCAACTTTTTCAGACACTGGAGTCTGTTTTCGTTTGCATTCCCCTGACTAATAGAATTGAGCATATTTTCATGTTTCCTGTCCATTCTCATTTCTGTGGTTTTGTGTGTATTGACAATAATGGGATTGTATTCTATGCATTTTCTGCAACTTGTTTTTTCCTCGACTGTATCAAGGACATCCCAAACCGATGTGTAATGTCTCTAATATACGTGCTCTCTGCTAGTTGCCTCTAGTTACACGGTGCATAGACCTTCACGGGTTCAGTCTGCCAACCTGCAAAACCGGAAACCAGGTTAAGAGGCAAAGCTTTATTTGGGATCAAAGAATTGCAATTCCGGGAGCACAGATTCAGGTAGAAGCTTCAGTGGTGTCCCACTAGGGAGTAAAAGTCAGGGACTTGAAAGGCAAAGAAGAGAGGTTTCATTACAAGGAATTTTAATGGAAGTTGGAGGCAGAGAGCTGGTCTTGGCTAAACGTTGACTGACAATTGACGGTCTTCAGAAGGCCCATAGTCCTCAGTCTTTGTGATCAGGGCGTCCATTCTCCTGCTGACTTCTCAAACAGTTGCTGGTGTCGGGGCAGCAGAAAATCCCCTTTCTACCCTTCTTGTGTTCTTATGGCTGGACTAGAGATAAAATTGACAGAAGAGCAGATTCCCAGGAGGAAAACCCATCTTACTACATCCGTGTTGGAGATCAGAGACAATGAAGCTCCGAGTGAACAGGGCAGGCAGCATATGTATCTTTACACAAAGAAACATAAATTTGTGAGGAATGACAGGACAAAGAAACTTAGATTTGAGGTATGTAATTAGTGAGGAATTTAAGCAGAGTTTAGGCTTGAGGTAGTAAATTAGTAAAATTTGTTTTTGCAGGCTTCTCGGCCCTGAATTCCCCAGCTCTGGTGATAAGGAGAGGGAGCGCACCTTTCACCTGGGAGAGTTCTTTCCTGCTCTCAGGGAAACAGACAGGAGGGTCAGAATGCCCTGTCTTGCTTCTCAAGCAACTTGCATTCAAAATAATCAATATGCTATTGTAGGATATTTTGGGGTGGCCTGCTCTGGGCCCCAATACTGGTAAAACAATGGCCATTTTGGCCCAGTCCAAAGGTTTGGCCCAGTCCAAGGTTCAGACAGCGGGGCAGTTTCTCTGGAAAGGCAACTCCAACTCCATTTTAAAATGGCTCCACTGTAGTCGATTTTGACAAATCCTCTTATCATAGGGCATTGTTTTCTGGGTTTTTGTCACAAAAAGCTCAGTACTAAACCTGTTCCTGTTTTATAAAGTGCGGGTGGTTTTATTCTTGGTGTAGATTGTCAAGGGGGGAGTATATGTATTATTTCTGATTTTAATAGATTTTCCAATTTCCTGAAAAGTTATAATTATTTCCACTCCAGATAGCTAAAAGTGATCCCATTTTTTTCGATTATATCCCCAACTTCTGGATGTGGGCAACTTTTCATATATTTAGTATTGCTTTGCATTCCCTCTTTTTTTGTTTATTTTAGCTTATCAGTTTATATAAACTTTTAATATAAGAAACATTAATGATTTTGTGGTGGTTTACAATTTAATTGTTATGCCCTCTTCTGTGAATGACTTACCTGTTTTAGCAGTTTAGAAGTATTTGTTCTGTGCAGCAAATGGAAACTTCTGGACATGGAACCATTTAAAATGTTGAACGTTTTATTGATTTTCCTTTGTAATACTGATCTGATGAGGGCTTTGTATTTGTTTTTTGCTTTTTGGATCAATATTTGATTATTTAAAGTTTTGCTGAGATGGCATTTATCTCACCTGTTTTTTTCTTTATTACTGAACATTTGCAACCCGTCTAAAACCCTTGCACTGGCTCCTTTCTCAGGCTTAATTGTGCACATTGTAATTTTTTCTCTTTAAGGAAGATTTTTCCTTGTCTTTGGTTTTATTCTTCACACTTTTCTTTCAGATTTCTCTTTTGTCTCAGCCTCTGTCTTTCCTTCCCTGGTCTTGATTTAGCCACGCTGCTTGGGGCAGAAAGCTATTTGTGGATTGCTGTAACTGGAAAGTTCCTTTCCTCCGTTTCATCCTTTGACCTGAATTGTGTTTATCTGGTCACTATGCTTTAATTCTTTGTGCTTTAATTTTGTCTGCTTTTATCTGTACAATTCTGCCCTTAGTTTCAGTTTTCTTTGGAATTTTACTGTAGTAGTGTCTTTTATAGGACATAGAGGGCAATCTGTGTGTTTCAGTTGGGAGAGCTCCATGGTTTTCCTTAACAACTTCCAAGTTTTACAATGTCAGGAGCACTTTAAGTATAACACCAAAGAACAAACCCTCAGACCCATCACCCAGATTCAAGAACAAGCATCTTCCCCATTTGCCTCATCTATCCCTTGTTTCTTTTTTTGCTGAAGTATTATAAAGTAAATCCCAGCCATCATGTCATTTCACCCTTAAAAACGTCAGTACCTAGCTCTTAAAAAACGAGGATGTTTTCTCACATAACCACAATATCATCACAGCTAATAAAATTCCTGTTAATGTCATTTAATACTGAGTCCATATACAAAATTTCCTGCTCTTCTACAACTGATTTATTCAAACCAGCATCCAGATAAGGGGCACACAGCTCTTGGTCTCCTGAGCTGGAGCAGGCCCCTCACCGCCGTGTCACTGAGGAATGGAAGCCCTGCAGAAGGTCCTGCCGGGGGACTTTTCTGGTTGCTTCCTCACAGTCTCCTTGATTAGCTTCGGGAACAGCTGGTACTGGGGTTTTTAGTCTATTTCATTAAGAGTGATGAAATGTGTGTGTGACTAATACTGATCACTTCTTTTATTAGTAGTTATTTTTTGTTTTCTCTTCTGACCTCTTCTCTGACTTGAGACCTTAGTATACATTTTTTCTCTTCACCTCCTATCACTGAGTTATTTTATCATAAACAAATTCTAAATTTAAGACTTTTTGCAACTATTATGGGGTTTTTTAGTGTTAATGTACCAAATTGTTTATAAATTATTTGCTTTTAAACTCTTCATGCATTTTTTTATGTGGGAAAATATACATAACACAAATGTATCATAACTCCCTTTAAGTGTGCAGTTCAGTGGCGTTAGCTATATTCACATTGTTGTGCAACCATCACCACCGTCCCTCTCTAGAATGTTTTCATCTTTCCAAAGTGAAACTACCCATTAAACACTATCTCCCTATTCCCCCTCCCTCCAGCCCCTGGCAACACCATTCTACTTTCTCTGTGAATTTGACTATTTTAGGTTCCTCATATAAGTGGAGTCATACAATACTTGTCCTTTTGTGACTGGCTTATTTCACTTAGCATCATGTCTTAAAGGTTCATCCATGTTGTAGCCTGTGTCAGATTTTCCTTCCTTTTAAGGCTGAATAATCCATTGTATGTATATACCACATTTTGTTGATCCATTCATCCTTCTGATATAAGAATTTTTATATGTTGAAGTATATGGGGAAGTCATTCTGGTTTGAACTTGATTTGGCCTGAATTTTATTTGAACCAAAGAAGGCTGACTTATGGCCTGTCAAACATACGTTGTACATCTGCCTTAATCATTACCCTGAAGTAAAGAATGTACTCTTTCGAAGATAAGAATTTCTCCCTTATGACGATGCCAGTACTCTTGGAAGATAAGTCTCTCTTCCCATGACACCAGTGTCACGTTGACCTGCTGTGTACATGCTAATCTGTAACAAACATCTTGAACCCTTAAAGGAATGTACCCCTGTCATGTTGATGTATATATCTTTGTTTGGAAATGGTATAGGACTGTGCTGAAAATTGCCCTTCTCCGGAGCGCTTCCTTCCCTTGTAGGCTTCCTTGAAGGCTGCAGCTCCTGGGCTACAGTCCTCAGTTTGGCTCAGATAAAACTCGCTTTTCTTTTGCAGTAGAATGATGATTGGTTATTTGTGTTGACATTTCTTGGTGTAGTTGGCAGGACTTCCGATAGACCCACGTGAGACCATGCGGAGCCTACTTTGAACTGGTGCTCGGTACCAGCACAGGCCCCTTGTGCCCCTCTGGCTTCACTGTACTCTTCAAGTGTCGGTTAGTTCTGAAATCTGCGCCTCCTCATTTGAGTTGATGGTCCTGACTTTTATTCAAGCTGTTCTGGGTCTTAGGACTTAACATATTAAAGGTGTACTGGTACTTTTCCTAGGTAAAGGGAACCTAGGGGGAAATTTGGAGTGAACCGGGTTGGCTGACCTTTTTAATTTGGCTTTAAATTGGAAAAGAATTATGTTTATAAAGTCTGAACAAATTGTGTGATAGCAGAATGGGAGGCTGAACTCATTCAGCTCTGAAGAAAAGAGGTACTTGCTCCTTCTAGCCGCAAGGCATTCCAAGGCGGCTGAGAACCTAGTGGAAGTGTCTGAGGTCAATCCTCATTATGTGCAGCAGTCCCATAGGGAGCCCCATCACGATCGTTCACATTAAATAATTAACGGCTCCTCTGAGGACGTACACATTACAGTTGGTCATCCAGTGCTCCGAGCCCCCACAGTAGTTTTGGACTGCTGGCAGGAGAAACCAGGACGTGTAAGAGTGTTCACGGCCTTTTAGGAGGTGACACTCAACAAGCAGCACAGTTTTGACCCACTACACCGCCCTTAGGAACTGTTCAGACTTTATATTAAATCAGAATGAAAAGAAAATGGGAAATTGTGCTTCTAAAGTTGACAAGCTCCCGGACAGGCAGCCATGCACTGGAACTCCGGCTGGCTTTGTGAACAATACGTATGGAGCCTTTACTTGCAAGTACTTAACAAAATGGGAAAATTTGACAAAGGATAACTTGGGTCTTAGGTGGCCAAACTGGGGAGCGTTTGATTTACTAAAATTAGTCTGTCTATGTGCACAACTGGAAAAAGCCAGCTATAAAATAAGCAGAATAGGAAACATTTTAATTTGTATTTAGAGGCTTCAAAGCATGGTAACAACAAAATGACATCTTTACAGGAAACCAACTAAAAAGTATTAGAATCTATTGCTAAACTAGAAAAGAACTCGAAAACTGCCCCCACTTCTCCATTACCTCCTCCTCCTCCTTCAGTGCCTTTGTATCCTCTCCTTTCTGAATTTCCGTGCCCCGACTTGCCTACTCTACCTCCTTCACCTCCATTCCCAAAGGAAACATTAACTGAATCCCAGGAAATAAATACTGAAAGTCCAAATATCATTACAACTCCCTTTAAGGGAAAACCTGTGACTGGGAGGGGTGAGCCTGCACTCACGCATACTCCTTTGACTAGAACTGAACTTACGAATGTAACTAAAGACTTTCCAGACCCTTTACAAGACCCTTTAGGGTTTGCTCAAGAATTTGATCTAAGTGTTAGAACATATAACCTGGATACTCAGATTTATAACCGCTTGTACACTTGCTGGTATCCAGAAGCAAAGCAAGGGAATGGATGAATAAAGCAGAAGGGAAAGCACTCATGGAAGATTTTCCTAAATATGACCTGCTGATCTTAACAAATGTAGAGAAATCGCTCATAAATTATGCCAAACCATTCCCTACATTTTTCCTAGAAAAATAGATGGGACAAAAATTTAAGGGTGCAAACAAAAGCCCGGAAGAACTATTTCTGATTATTTTGAAAGGTTTGAAAAGACCTGTAATTTTTTTTTTTTTTTTTTTTTTTTTGGTGAGGAAGACCAGCCCTGAGCTAACATCCGTTGCCAATCCTCCTCTTTTTGCTGAGAAAGACTGTCTCTGGGCTAACATCCGTGCCCATCTTCCTCTACTTTATATGGGACGCCACCGTGCGTGGCTGACAAGCAGTGCGTTGGCCGGGATCGAACCCACCAACCGCGGGCTGCCAAAGTGCGGACTCACCCGCTGCGCCACAGGGCGGCCCCTGAAAAGACCTTTAAACAGCACTCCAGGATGGCCCCTGAAAGCTTTCAAGATCATCAAAATGATCCACTCTTAAATTCAGCCTTTCTAGAGGGATTAGATGAGGAATTGGCGCTGATAATAAAAAGAAATGATGTGGGCTGGGCAACATTCCACGCTAATATGCTTCCCACTCTAGTGGATCAGCTATCTAAAACTTTGCAAAAGAAGGAAAAAGAAGGGGTCACTAAGGTGATGAATTTGCAACTGCAACAGCTTAGTGGCCCAATTAAGTCACCTTTTTCAAAACCTGCTCAAAGACGAGATCACCACACTTGCTGGTGTTGCACAAGCCCTGGTCGCTTTGAATGAGATTGCTGTAAACTCAAGTGGGATTTAGAACATGGCGAAATCAAAGAGGAACAGGGATGCTCCAAGCATCCTGAGAGGGCGTTTCCTCTCCTCCTCACCAACACCTTAGGAGAAACTGAGATAACTGTCAACAGGGAAACATCGAAGGCCCTTGTAGATACTGGGGCTAGTTATCCATTCTTTACCCTTGTTCACTGCCCTCTCCCTCAGAGTAAACAACAGTTCAAATGGGAGAGGTTTCTAGTTTACTGATGCAAGTTTTTAATCTGAGCCAGTAATCTTTCAGTTGGGAAGCATCTCAGGGAAACATATTTCTCCTGGTAAATTGTCCCCAATTCATTTGATAAGATGAGGCTTTTTTAGAAGCATACAGTGCTCACGTTGCCTTTTCACAAAAGGGTGAAATGCTCCTAGATTTAGAAAATTTGGTTGCTGACCAAAATCTAGTTACTGAAAAGTTGATGGTCATAAAATCAGTGGTTTAGCTAGACCAAGAAAAAATTGGTGACATGTTATCACAAGTGCCTAAAGAATTGTGGTCATCTTCTGCTGTGGCTGCTGTCAGAAAGATTAGGTTGGCTTCTCCTGTTAAGGTGACTGTTGACAAGACTAAGCCTCTACCTAATATTCGAGAAGATCCACTTAAACCAGAGGCATTAAATAGAATAAGACCTATTGTTCAGGAATATCTTGAGGAGGGACTTATAATTCCTCATACAAGCCCTTGTAATACACCTATCTTACCAGTAAGAAAGCCAAATGGGAAAGGCTGGAGATTTGTTCAAGATCTGAGAGCTATAAATAATATTGTGATTCCTTGACATGCTGTGGTCCCAAATCCACACACTCTGCTCTCAGCCATTCCAGCTGACAGCTGCTGTTTTTCAGTAATTGATTTATGCAGCACCTTCTTCAGTGTCCCAGTAGAAAAAGACAGTCAATATCTTTTTGCTTTTACATGGGAAGATTGCCAATATACCTGGACGGTTATGCCACGGGGCTATACTGAAAGTCCCACTTTTCTCAAATACTTAAGGCTGATTTAGCTAATGTAGATTTTCCTAATGGCTCCACCTTAATTCAATATGTAGATGATTGCTTTTATGCTCTAAAACTAAATTAGATTCCCAAAAGGACACCATCTACCTATTACAACAACTAGCATCTAATGGACACAAGGTGTCCAAAGATAAACTCCAATTTTGTTTACCTAATGTAAAATATTTGGGGCACTTAATATCTAAGGATGGGCTATTGATTGATCCCAAAAGGATTAAAGGAATTTGGGCCTTTTCTCTCCCCAAAACAGAAAAACAACTGAGGGGTTTTTTAGGACTAACTGGATACTGTAGGAACTGGGTGCCTAACTCTTCACTCATTGCTCAAACTTTATATGCACTATTTAGTCCAACCAGCCTGACCAAACTGAATAGACTCCAGAAGGAGAAAAAGCCATAAGCACCTTAAAATCCATCTTGGCTCAAGCTCCAGCTTTAGGTCACCCTAAGTACAACTTGCCATTTTTCCTCTCTATACATGAAAAAGGAAATGCCTTAAACGTATTAACTCAAAAACATGGTGATCAACATCGACCTATAGGATATTATAGTCAACAATTAGACCTGGTGGCAAGAGGACTTCTGCCGTGTATGAGGGCTATTTTGGCCATGGCTCTCTTATGTGAGTCTACTGAAGAAACGGAGTCTCCTTTAACTGTTTATGTCCCACGCTCAGCTGAATCTCTTCTAAATTCTCATTCTCAGCATAATTACTCTGTAAGCTGATTAGCCTCTTCTGAGGCTTTCTGCACCTGATGTTACCTTGTCTCGAGGTAAGAGTCTTAACCCTGCAACCTTGTGTCCAGCACCACAGGGAGAAAATAACCATGACTGTGTTTTATTAACAGATTGTCTTCTTGCTCCTAGGGATGACTTATAAGAGACTCCTATTGATAACTCTGATCTAACTTGGTTTACAGATGGGTCCAGTTTAAAAGGGACCAAGGATATTACTGAGTTGGATATGCAGTAACGTCCACAGTGGATATCACTGAATGCTCTTATTTATCAGAGATAAAATCAGCACAGCAAGCTGAATTAATTGCTTTAACCTGTGCTTGTCAACTAGCTAAAGACCAAATAGCAAACATTTATATTGACATCATTATGCCTTTGGAGTGGCACACGACTTTGGAATGCTATGGAAACGACGCGGGTTCTTAACCTCCTCAGGGCAACCTATGAAGAACGGAAAACAGGTTGTAGAGTCACTAGATGCTATACACTGCCAAAGCAATTAGCAATAATTAAAATACCAGGGCACTCCAGATCTGACACTAGGGAAGCTAAAGGAAATCAACTTGCTGGTGTTGCTGCCAAACAGGCAGATTTAAGTACTCATCCTGTCCAGTTTCAAGAATGCACCCGCTCTCTACTAACCCTACTAACCCAGGAAAGGATTTCCTTCTACAGGCTCAAGAAATTTCTACGGAAAAAGAAAAACAAATATGACAACAGAAAGGGGGCATTTTTGACCCTGTCACACAAATGTGGTTTGGACCCGATAAAAAAGGTGTAGTGCCTGTTGGAGCACTGTTACTCATTGGGCACCTGAAAAGATGGTTTTATGGGGAAAACAACATTTTTGGAAACTTTCTCCCACAGTGGCTCATAAAGTCTATGCTCATTATGTTATATGCCCTAGATATAATTCTGAGAAACCAATCCATGGGTCGCAAGGCCACTTTCCCCTTCCTAAGGGACCTTTTGAGGTATGGCAGTTGGACTTCGTTCAGATGCCACCATCTCAAGGATATAAATGTATGGTAATAGTTTGTATGTCCTCACGTTGGGTTGAAGCCTTTCCTTGCAGAAGAGCAGCAGCTTTGACAGTAGGTAAATTGCTATTGAAGAGAATAATTATTGTCTGGGGTATCTCTTTTGAATTACATAGTGACCAGGGAACTCTTTTTACTGGATATATAATTAAATCTATTTGTGACATTTCGCCAAGAATGCAGCACTTTTCCCTGTGCTTATCATCCCCAGTCCTCAGGTTTGGTGGAAAGAACTGATGACACTATCAAAACTCAATTGACAAAACTTTGAGAAGCATTTAATATCTCATGGCTGAAAGCTCTTCTGCTAGAACGTCTCAATCTTAGGTCCTCACCTTTTGGTAGACATCGGCTGTCTCCTTTTAAAATAATAACAGGGTGACCTATATGGTTAGATGAAGGGATGTATGAACCAACTTGACTCAAGGGGGATGTATTACACTGCTGTCAGGATCTTATTAAGGCACTTAAAGAAAATGAAAAGTTGGTAACTAGTTACTTTCACAGTGAGCTCCTGGGAAAAAAAGACCTCAAGGATCATGGAGTACAACCTGGGGATTTTGTTTATTGGAAAAGACATCAAATAAAGGACTCTTTGCAATCCCATTGGAAAGGACCTTATCAGGTATTATTGACTAATCCACGCACTGCAAAATTAAAAGGTATAAATTCATGGATTCACATTTCTAATTTAAAAAAGGCCCCTCCACCTGAGTGGACTTCAACTCCTGTTTCTGACACCTGGCTTCGATTAACTAAGACAAGCACTTCCAAGCCAGGATGAGAAGGAGATGACGTCAGGGTAGACGGCTCCTCCCAAGACTCAAGACCAGGCTTGTGTTCTTACTTTTCCTCCATTTTATTATACCTGCTACTTTGGACAATATTGGACTCACTATTTATCCCCGATCCCCGTATATTACATCCCAAAGAAATATCATGGCTGCCCACCAATCTAACTATTATAACCCCAAACACAACCTTAGTTTTCTATTATGATGACTTAGGTAAAATGTTTATGACTCCTTGGGCATACCCTAATATTACCTTGGCCTCTGGAACCTATTTTTGGGATGTGCATATTATAAGGGGCCATGATTAGGGAGAACTTTTCAAGAACTGTTACCTAATTCAAATCTAACTTGCATCGTATATAATACCCAACAAACTGACCACTGTGTATCTGCAAACCTAGCTGATCAATTATTAAGAAAAATTCCTGGGTATGATGGGAAGAAATTTAGTAGCTGCTTGCCCAGTATGCCAAAGGATCCAATGCACCCATAAACCATGTTTCTGTGGATGAAACGGCCTAAAACAAAATAAAAGAAAACAATGGATATCTATTGAAAATTCCACTTTACAGGTGACCTGGTGGGCTCAACCCCTTCCTAAATCTCACCTTACTGTAAGACTGGGAAGATTATGGGAAGCTTTGTGACATACCCAAACGAAGTTATACTCAGATATTACTACTACTCATTTAACATTAGTCTGGGGAACTCAATACTTTTGGGTCCAAAACCTTTATCCTAATTGTGCCAAGGCCGTTAGCCTACAATGGCAACAACATATTGGGTGGATTAATCAGCACTGGCCCCAAAGGAAAAAGCAAGCTTTAGGGCCTATGGGATCAGGCTTAGGTATTCTTGGACAAGTTGAGTTTACCTTTAATGAAGAAAGACATTCAGAAGAAAAAAACATTCTAGTACAGAAAGGTGAGTTGGAAGGATTTTTATTTCAAGAAGGCGAAGAATGGAAACCTGCTTGGGCTGATAACCCAGCATTAATAAAGTGGTTAGGACAAACTGAATGTGTTATGACAGAAAATGCCCCTACCCAACAATGGGAAAGAGCATGTACTTTAACCCAACAAGGGCTTTTAGAGATGTTAGTTCAAATGGAATCTGAAGGAGCAATGGACCAGTGGTCTTCTTTGGTCACAGCAGAAGCCCAGAATGTACATTTATGGAAATTATATAGCCCACCTAACTGATGGAAATTTTTTAAAGGGCCCTGCAATTCACAAAAGTGTTCGATCACAGCTTTAGTACCCAAACTTACAACAAGCTATATGTATAATGTTGTTCAATTAGTAGGAATAGGGACCATTTAAAATTCTACTAGGATTCTCCCTACTGGGGGAAGATGGGCCTTATTATCAAATAATTATTACTGGACTCTTATATCCACTCAAATTTGCAAATTCTGACAAGGTATATGGCTGTGCCCTGAACGGCAATGGAATCCTGAATTTCTACCTGGCCTGTAACAGCCACACCCATGCTAACAAATGTATGGCATACGGATAAAGAAAAATTTTGTTGGGAAGGTTTACAAAATACCTCTGTCATACTTTCTGACCTATATTGTAATCAAAGTACTTTTTATCATAACTTTACTGCTATGTGGTGTAATACTGGCTGTGCTAGTCAAGTAAAATTGTTAATAATAAGACTTATCAATAATATTGATGATCAAATGTTTTGGGAGTTGGAACTGCACCCACCACAAGATGTAATTTCAATGGAACCTAACCGGCCTGAAAAATCATTACCAAGTGGCAACTGAAGATCTTATTACTATATTAAACCAGTCTGCCCAAACTTACCCTAAAACACACGTAACAGTGGATAAAGGAGACAAATACTTAAATTACTACAAAGTTACCAAAATAGTTGTGTGAGGTTTTTAGACTTCTTCTCTTGTCTCTTTAAATCCATGCCTACTGCACATTAGCTACTTCAGATATTATTGATTGGTTTCTTATTATTGTTACTATATCTGTTCTGTAAATGTTATAAACAATGTGATCACAAAAGGTCGTACAACAACACATGTACAACGTTGGTGTGACAGTTCAGCTTAACTGAAAAAAATATATATAACCCATAAAAATACTTCCTCTGTCAGTGCATACCTCTGTGATTGTCAGTTATAGCTATGATATCAGATATATATGTATCAGTTACATATATCAGTTTATATCAGTTATATATTATTCCCTCCAATGTGGATAAGTGGGCAGGTCAATTAGAATAAAGCCCAGCTCTGAGGGACATGAGGGACCTAGGGCAGGAAGCAACTGCCCTGGCTTCGAGGGACAATACTTTGATCACCGATGCTTTCTATCAAAAGATTATTGATCAAAAGGAGAAAATGATACATGAAAATTCTTATATATTGAAGTATATGGGGAAGTCATTCACATTTGAACTTGATTTGGCCTGAATTTTATTTGAACCAAGGAAGCCCACTTATGGCCTGTCAAACATACATTGTACATCTGCCTTAGTCATTACCCTGAAGTAAAGAATGTACTCTTTTGCAGACAAGAATTTCTTTTTATGATGACGATGCCAGTACTCTTCGAAGATAAGTCTCTCTTCCCATGACGCCAGGGTCATGTTGACCTGCTGTGTATGTGCTAATCTGTAACAAACATCTCCTTGAATCCTTAAGGGAATGTACCCCCGTCATGTTGATGTATGTATCTTTGTTTGGAGATGGTATAGGACTGTGCTGAAATCACTCTCCTCTGGAGCGCTTTCTTTCCTCGTGAAGGCTGCAACTCCTGGGTTATAGTCCTCAGTTTGGCTCAAATAAAACTCTCTTCTTTTGTAATAGAATGATTATTAATTATCTGTGAATTCACTTCGAAGGACACTTGGGTTGCTTCCACCTTTTGGCTGTTGTGAATAATGCTGCTGTGGACATAGGCGTACAAATAATCTATTCCCTGTTTTCACTTCTTTTGGATATAGACCCAGAAGTGGAATTGCTGGATCGTGTGGTAATTCTATGTTTAATTTTTTGAGGAACCCCCTTATGGTTTTCCATATCCATGCTCCTTGCATTCTTGAGTAAACCAACTTGATCTTTGTTTATATCCTTTTAAATACTGTTGGATTTGATTTGCAACTATTTTCTTTAAGATGTTTGAGGAAAATAACTTTTTTTTCATTATCCTCTGGTTTGTTATTGAAGTTATCTAGCTTCCTGGAGTGTATTGAAATATTTCCTTTTTGCTGTTCTCTGTAAGAGTGTGGGTACCACTAAGGCAAAAGTTGCTTCTTAATTTTCAAATTTAACTGTGAAAGATTAATAATACTTCCATTTTCAAACTATGCTTTATCTGTAATTGTATCCCCTTTTTGTTCATAGTGTCATTTATTTGTACCTTTTCTCTCTAGCTTGGTCAATGTCACCAGAGGTTCAGTGTTTCCAACTTTTTTTGGGTCCATTTTGTTCTTATCTAGCAATTCAATTTTCATCCTTTCTACTTTTCTATTATTTTAAATCTGTAAATTTCCTTCAAAGTACCACTTTCGCTATGTACCACAACTAGTTATTATTGACATTATTTTCAAATTTCCTTTAGTTTTTGAATGATGAGTTTTTGAATGATGAATTATTTTAGAATTTAAATAACTGTATCCTTTAGTATTTAAATGCCAAATGTAGAAATTTTTATCTTTTAATTCTGTGCTATCTTAATTTTTCCTGGTTCAATTTTTATCTGAGAAATTTTTGAACTTCTTGTTTGGAAGTATATATCTTTCTTTGCCCTGACATTAATGATGTATTAGCTGCCCATATGATTCTTACATCACGTCTTTTGTAATGGTCTCTAAAGTGCTATTTATAGACTTCATCATTGCAGGTAAGATGTCTCATGCTAATTTCTTTTAAATTAATAAAGCAAAATTTTTAGAGCAGTTTTAGGTTCACAGCAAATTCAGTGCAAAGCACAGAGAATTCCCATATACTCCCTGCCCCTAAACATGCACAGTGTCCCTCATCAACATCCCCCACCAGAGTGGTACATTTGTTCCACTCAATGAACCTACACTGATAAATCTTTATCACCCAAAGTCCATAGTTTATGTTAGGGTTCACTCTTGGTGCTGTACATTCTATGAATTTTGACAACTGTATGACATATATTCACTACTGTATTACACAGAATAGTTTCACTATCCTAAAAATCCTCTATGTTCTGCCTATTCCTCCTTCTCCGCCCAGTCCCTATGAACAACTGATCCTCTGATTGTCTCCATAGTTTTGCTTTTTCCAGAATATCATATAGTTGGAATCATACAGTATGTAGCATTTTCATATTGGCTTCTTTCACTTACTAATATGCATTTTAGGTTCCTCCATGTTGTTTCATGGCTGAATATTATTCATTGTCTGAGGGCACCACAGTTTATTTATCCATTCACCTACTGAAGGACATCTTGGTTGCTTCCAAGTTTTGGCAATAGTGAATAAAGCTGCTATAAACATTGGTGTGCAGGTTTTTGTGTGGACATAAGTTTTCATCTCCTTTGGATAAATACCAAGGAGCATGATTGCTGGATCATATGTTAAGAGTAAGTTAAGTTTTGCAAGATAGTGCCAAACTGTCTTCCAAAGGGGCTGTACCGGTTTTTATTCCCATCTTCAATGAATGGGAGTTCCTGTTGCTCCACATCCTCACCAGCACTGCTGTTGTCAGTGTTTTGGATTTTGGTCATTCTAATAAGTGTGTAGTGGTATCTCACTATTGTTTTAATTTGATTTCCCTGATGACATATGTGGAGCCCTTTTTCATATGCTTATTTGCCATCTGTATATTTTGTCTGGTGAGGTGTCTGTGCAGGTCTTTTGCCCACTGTTTTAATCAGGTTTTTGTTATCTTATTGTTGAGTTTTAACAGTTCTTTGTATATTTTGAATAAAAGTTCTTTATCAGACATGTCTTTTGCAAATATTTTCTCCCAGTCTGTGACTTGTCGTCTCACTGTATTGAGTCTCATGCTAATTGGATTTTTCTTTCTGGAATGTTGGTTAACCATGGAATTAACCACCTATGAGCAGATGATTCATACATTCAAATGTATGTCTGCAGAACAGAAACTAGCATGGGCTCTAGACTCATTTATCCCATTCTCTGATTATCTCAAGAGCACCTCAAACTGGATAAGTGAAACAAAATTTGTGCTCTTCCTTCAAAATCTGGTTCTTTCTTGGTCGTTTCTGTTTTGGTGTATAGCAAGCTTCACCATTCATCTAGTTGGGAAGCCAGATACACCAAAGCCCTCCCATTTCCTCCCTCTCTCTATATCTTATCCTCAGCAGATGCTTGCTCCAGCCTTGCACTTCCAGGTAGTGTTTCCTCTGCCTGCAATGTACTTCCTCCTGTTCTTTGCTATATCTGCTGCTCATTTCTCAGATCCAATTTGAGCTACTTCCCCAGGGAAGCCTTCTTGGATCTCCCTGAATACATCGGATAACACCTAGTGTAGCACTCATGACCCTTGACCCTCACTTTGTAAGTTTGGCACAGTTGCAACTTGATATTTGTTTCTCCCTAGATGTTAACCCCCTTGAGGGCAGGTTCCATGTCTGTTTTTGCTCAATGTTATTTTCTGTTAGCATCTGGCACAGTAACTAGCATATAGTCTGTGTTCAGTAAAGGTGAATATCTGGGCACTTGTAAGGTTCATGTCTGCATTCAGAAGTTTTGCCAGGATATATGTAGATGTATATGCATCTTTTATTAACCTTGCACTAGATTTGGTGATTTTTTTCAGTCAGACGACTGGAGTCCAGAGAGGTTCTCTATTACCATGTTCTGGGTTTTTTATCCTCCTCCCATTAGCTTGGGAGGTTTTCTGGTTCTGTTCCTCGAAGCTGCTGTCAGTGCTCATGAGCTCCACTTCCCCTTTCTCTTCTGTTATCTGCTTCCATAATAGCTGCCAGGTTTGATTATATACCCTAGTGTCCTTCCCTTAAGTCACTGAATCCTCGTAACAGGGGTGTAGTTTTCTTCTTTAGGCCTGCAGTTCATGCAGTTTGTGTCTTGATGACAGTGAAGAATCAGCAGGTGATACCATAATTAGTACATCAACAGTAAACTCAACTGGTGAAACTTGCTTACTTACAGGCTCTGCAGAAGAAAAGATTCAGAAACTGGCACCCTAGCTGTTGTCCAGTGTGTGTGTTGTGCTTTCCCACTTTTCATCCCTGTTAACTAAGTGATGAGGGAAAGAGGGCAGTCTCTCACTTTCCACCATGCAAGGTCAGGTGGTTATGCAGCATAGTGGAATGATTAAAAACAAAAACAAACACCCTAAGTGAGTCTCCTCAAGCAGAGGTAGCGCCTGTGTGAGGTAGGAGGAGGCACAGAATTTAGTTCTGCTCCTCTCAGGATATGTCTTAACATGTGCACTCTGAAAAACGATATTCTGAATTGACTTGACAGCCAGTTTTGAGAAAAAGTCTTGATGTTAACTACCTCTGCAATCAAAAAAAGGACTTCTGTTTCTTCATTTTGTGTCAGTTTCCATTCATGTCACCTTAGACTTTCAAAATTTGGTATGGTACACTTCTTTTAATGATTATTTTCTTGTAATTAATCTGTTTAATATAGAGAGCATAGATAGCAAAGTTAATAGTAGGGAAAATCAGCCTATTTCCACCATTTTTATTTATCTACTGTTTGGTTGATTTGTTACATTTAAGTCTTCACTTGAATGGGGTTTTAATGATCATGCTGTATCAGTTTTGAATTCTGATGTTTTTCTTTTGTTTTAGTGTACATATACCCATCTTGTTAGTGACCTTTTATATTAAATTGTTATGGCATACACATAGCATAGTTTACTAATAACCAAGCTTACATTCTTGATTTGAGTTTCTCAAGGTAAACAATTTTTTTGTTTTATATTTCAGATGATATATTTTTTAAGGTTTTTGAGTTTGGGGAGTCTAGCAGTTGTGCAAGAACAAAAATCACTCTTCAAGAAAAGAACAATCCAGTCTTGACAAGATATCCACAATGTCTAGTATACAGTCAAAAATCCCTAGACTTGCAAAGAAACAGGGAAATATCACACATATGGAAAGAATTCAGTTGATTGACCCGGAGATGGCTCAGATATTGGATTTAAAATACAAAGACATGTCGACAGTTATTATGAAGAAGTTTGAAGTTTTGATGGAAAATCTAGACTTAATGGTTGAAGGGATAAGGGAATCTCTTAAAAATGACCTAAAGGAAATTTTAGGAGTAAAAAGTACAACATCTGACATGAAAAATCCAAAGAACTCTAGTATCAGAAAAGAGTGGAAACAAATAAAAGATTTAGCCTCACAAAAAACACAGTTGGTAGAGAAAATAGGAGAAAACTCTAAAATAGTTGAGGATATTGAAAATTTGACCTTTAAAAGAAAAGAAAGAAAGAAGCTAAGTAGCAAATTAGACAAAGTTAAAGAGAACAGTACTAATCAAGGTAAGAAATTGTCCCAAAATGAATCACAAAATCACAAAGTCATTGAAAGTGTGGAAGAAGCCATAAGCATTATAGATAAGAGATGTAGAAACTGCCACATCCATGTAGAAGTTACAGGGGAGAACAGAGAGAATGGAGAAGATGAAGTAGTCAAAGAAATGAGAGAGGAAAATATCCCTCAGAACTTCAAGACTAAAGAGGAAATTCTAAAACCTGCCAGAAAAGATGAAGGAGCAGTACTCACATTGGCAGCAGACTTTTCATCAGCAACACTGGACATTAATAAGCAATGGAGTAATATCTTCAACATTCTGAGGGAAAATGATTTTGAACCTAAATTTCTCTGCCAAGTTAAATTAGCATTTAAATGTGATGGTGAGATATGGGACTTTTCAGACATGCAAAGCCTCAGCAAATTTACCAGCCACAAATCCTTAATGAAAGAATTGCTGAAAGATGTACTCCCACAAAATGAAAAAATTAAAAAAGGAGGAAGAAAATGTGGGATTCAAGGAAAAGTGGTAAGCATACAGATGTAGAGCTTATGTGTAAAGTATAAGTAATAGCAAAGTTATTTTGAAGGTTAAATCAATTTTTAAGAAATAATTCCCTAAAAGTAAAAGCATGACATTAAAAATTATTTAAAGTGTTTTTTTTGTTTTTTTAATGGATGGTGTTGGAAGCTTGAGAAAGGTGAGAAAGAGTTGAGAGTTGTTTGAGGAGAGATAGTACATATTTATTCTAGACATTGATAGAAAAATAAATTTATCTGTTAAATATTTAAGGGTAAACACTGGAACAATAGCTTTTAAACCCTTAAAGGGAAAAATAGAAACACAGAATGAATAAATTTAACTAAAAGCCTGTATGCAATAGGAATAGGCACAAAATTTCAAGTATAAATAATTAGGTTCAATTTTCAATGTATAAAGTAGTCCTGCTACATCTTCTTCATTAGCAATCAGGCAAATGCAGATAAAACTATTCTACTAAAGCCCATCAGATTGTCAATTAATGTTAATATCTAGTTTTCAACTCTTCCATGTATAAAGGTTTTTGTTTCTTATATCATATTAGAGTATGTTCCCACGTACTTGATTCATTAAAAACACTATCTTATTTTCTGAATATTTTTCATAATCGCAATCTTAAAAGATTGCGTAGAGATTCTCTTTGGTATACGGTAGAGATTCTCGGTCTGTCTGTCTCTCTCCCCCTCCCTCTCTGTCTTTTTTGAGTTGATTATTCTGTATAGTGTAAGATGTTGGTCCAGTTTCTTTATTTTTGGATGTGACTGTCCAGTTTTCCCAACATCATTTATTGAAGAGACTATCCTTTCCCCATTATTCTTGGCTCCTTTGTCATAATTTAATTGACCATATATGGGTGAGTTTATTTCTGGACTCCAATCTGTTTCATTGATATATGTATCTGTTTCTATGCCAATACCATACTGTTTTGATTTTGTAATTTAGTTTGAAAGCAAGAAGTGTGATACCTCCCACTTTGTTCTTTCTCAGGATTGCTTTGGCTATTCAGTGTCTTTTGTGATTCCATACAAATTTTAGGATTGTTTGTTCTATTTCTGTGAAAAATGCCATTGGCATTTTGATAGAGCTTGCATTGGAGCTATAGATTGCCTTGGGTAGTATGGACTTCGTAACAATATCAATTCTTCTGATCCATGAGCATGGAATATCTTTCCATTCGTATCTTCAGAAGTCTTTTTTTAGGCCAGTATTTTTGACAGGTTCTCGAAAGAACACCTAATTCCCCTGCCCTCCCAACATTTTCAAGTGTAACCTCTGTGCAAAATGAGAATCTAGAATTAGAAGATACACTCGGATTAACAAATTCTTTATTTGAGAATCAGCATCTAATCTCAGAAATTAGCTGTTCCCCAGAGATTTACACAGATGAGGCACCTAACCTGTCCTGGAAGGCTGGGAAGGTTATAGGACAAATAGCAATCAATCAGTCATAAAGGGAGAAAAGTCCTTCCTAACAGGGAATAGTAAGTGAAAAGCTCAGGGGCAAGCAAAGGGTTTCAAAAAATACTAAGAAACAGTGTGTATATTGCAGACATTGTCTGAAGCTCGGCACCCATATTGCCTTATTTAACCCTCACAACAATCTGTGGTAATGCTATCATGAGGCCTGTTTTAGAGCAAAAATTGAGGTACCAGTAGCAAACGTGGCAGCTGGATTAGAACAAAGCAGTCTTGAATTGAGCCTGTTCTAACCAAAATACTTTTTCCTTTTAAGTAATACGGCTAGAGTTTGAACTGCAAGTGGGACCTTTAAAAAATATTAAATTTGCTTTTGTCTTCTTTGGAGGAAAGGTGAAGGTGAGGTTTTGGGGTTTTTTGGTAATCATCTTAAAGTTAGATAGCAAGGTCCCTTTACCATAGATAGGGTCATGCATGTAAGCAGACATTCAGTAGTACAAGTCAACATCGAGAGGCAGTCATGCACAGAATAGTGTTGGGGATACAGAAGAAACACTGACATTATGACCTCATAGAAACTTGTTGCAAGTACTACCCAAGAAATTACAGATGTGATGGGGTGACCATAGGGGAAACTTGGCTTATTTGGAGACCCAGGCCTTCAAGAACAAGTAGTACTTAAACAATTTCTAGATATTTGCTAATGGTCAAAATGCCAGTCATATTAAGTTTAAGAGGGAAAACTTTGATTCCTTTAAAAGACACATGATTTAAAGAATAACTTTCCTTTTTTTTTTTTTTTTAACTTTCAGGATAAAACTCTAATAGACTCAAAACATGGAGCTGGAGGAACAAGTGATGGCTTGAGCTTTCTATTTATTAAAGAGGTGAAGGTTGCTGAGCCAGAGAAGGTGAAGAACTTAGAGACTCAGAAGAAAGAGTCTTCAGAGTGGAAGGAAAAAGAAACCTTCAAGGAGGAAGGGACCTCAAAGCTGGAGGAGGGAGAAGGGTCCTCCGAGCTAGAGGAAGAGGAAGAAGAGGCCTCAGAGCTGGAGGAGGAGGGGGAAAGGGCCTCAGAGCTGGAGGAGGGAGAAGGGGCCTCAGTATTATGTGAGGAACAGGACTCAAACTTTCAGCATCATACTCTAGTAAACCCAAAGCTTAGAGTTGAGGAAATAACCAATGATGGCTTGGAGGTTCTTTTAATTAAAGAGGTAGAAGATTCTGAGCCAGAGGAGGAAGAAGGCTCAGAATGGGAAATGGAAATGTCCTTAGCATGGGAGGAAGGAGAGGACTCTGAAGTAGAAAAGGTCAAAACTACATCCCAGATTGAGAAAAAGGGGGCCGCACATGCACTTAAGGAAATTGCCTTCAGTTATTTGGCTTGGGACTCTGAGAAGGAAAAGCTGGCAAAACTTCAGATGGTACAAAAAACCCAGAACAAGGAGGAAACAGTTCTGCCCAGAAATCAAGGAATCAGGACACTCTGTCCAACCTTACATTTGGCCTCTCTCTCAAAATCACGAGAGATAAGTTCTGCTAAGAGAAAGCATGCATGTACAAATTTCAGTACTCCATCAGGAATTACCAAACTTTTAAGGAAAGCTGAGAAAGAGAGAGACAGAACTCTGCAAATAGAAGAGCTAACATCTAAAGAAACAGACTTAATACAAGGAACAGAAGAAAACTTGAGAAGTGTAATTAATATCTTCAGAGAGATACAAGAGGAGATTGGAAATATTAAAAATTACCATCCAGAAGTCTTGGAAATAAAAAACTCAATAGAAGCTCTGAGTAGCAGAGTAGATATACTTGAAGAGAGAATGAACAATCTAGAAGATCGAATTGAAGAATTCTCTAAGGATACAATGGAAATGGCCAAGCGGATAATAAAGAAAGAAAGATTAAGATACATAGAGGATAAGTCCAGAAGCTCCAACATCCGTTTGATAGGAATTCCAGAAAAAGAGAATCAAGAGAATAGAGCAGAGGAAATAATTAAGGAAATAATTGAAGAAAACTTTCCAGAGCTAAAGAAAGAGTCAAGTCTTGAGATTGCCTGTGCTTACCGAGTACCCAGCAAGATTGATAAGCACAGACTTACTCCTAGACACATCTTGGTGAAATTTTGGAATTTTGGTGATAGAGAGAAAATCATGATGGCTGCCAGAGAGAGAAAAGAGATAACCTACAGAGGAACACGGATCAGATTGACAGCAGATTTATCATTAGACACTCTGGATGCCAGGAGCAAGTGGAGCAATATCATAAAAGTTCTGCAAGCAAAAGGCTTTAAACCTAGAATCCTATACCCAGCCAAACTGGCATTTAATTTTGAGGGTAAAACAAAGGCATTTTTTGATATCAAAGAATTCAGAAAGTTTGTTTTTTGCACACCCTCTTTGAAAGAATTACTGGAGGATATACTTTAGCAATGCAGGGTGACTATAATAAACACGTACACACAATATATATTTTCCTTCCACACCAAAAATTTGCAAGGAAAACTAGAGAATAAAATGCTGGATTACTCCCCAGGAGGATGGACAGTTAACAGCGTGCTTGGGGATAAGGGGGGAGGAGAGGATTAAGATAGACCTGGATGTTGGTAAAGTTAAGATGTATTTTAAAGTTTAATGGTAACCATCCTAGCTTGTATAGGAGTAAACTTTAAATTACCGGGGAGAGGGAATCCGTCAGTGTCACCATAGACAGTAATAGAAAGGTTAGGGGGAAAAAGTGGGGGAAAGTAATAGAAAAGCACGGGGAAAACATGAGATAAGTTAAATACAAAAAAAAGCAAAAGGTGAATTCTCATGAAGAGAAGGATATTTAATTTTATCATTTATCATGTGAATCTTGAATCTTTATATTAAACCTTTTTCCTTTAAATATGCTTCATTCGCTTACTGTTAATTAAATAATTTTCTGTTCTGCATTTTGTAAAGTATTTTGTCATATAGTTAATAATTTTTACATTTTATTGCATAAACCCATCTAATGGAGAGCTCAAATCTCTTTCCTAATATTGGACATTAGTGTGTTTTCGATTGTTAATTACTCAAGAATGAAGTGAATTGATCTGCAGGGTATAGATAACCAAGAAGAAATTAAGGAGGGGAGAATGATGAAACCATTTTATGGCTTTTGCTACAAGGGCTCACTTAGTATATTCAATTTACAAAAAATATATGTAATCTCCTCTGTCTAGCACTTGAAACCAGCCTCTCCTGTTCTCAGTTCAGTCCTTCCAACTCTGGCCTTCGGGGACCTTCTGCAAAGTGATCACGACTCTAAATGTCCTGGCCTTGAGCCCCAATTCTACCGTGTGAGCCCAGGCAAGTTCGAACTTCCTCAGTCTCAAGTTCCTTAGTCAGTGATTCCTTCCTCACAGGCTTTGGGAACAGTTCTGTGAGGTAATGTTTGTGCCCCGTGTAGGAATCCTCAGTAGGTGGGCCATCCCACTTCCTGGCCTGGAGATCTGGATCAAGGCTGGCTGCCCCTCTCACTGTCGTAGACTTTAGAGTAAGCAATGAGTGGGAGGTGAGTGGGTCAGAAACCCGGGGAGATTAATCGTAGCTACTCCATGACCTTTCTACTCCTCTGCATTGCTATTAGGGTTTGTGTGATTTTTTCCAGTTTTCTTTTCCCTTTGCTTTTGTAAAAGTACTTTTTGCTCTTGTGAAATGATTTCAGGCCAGTGAAGACTTTGGATTTCTGGCCCCCATAACAGGGAGAAAATGTTAGTTTTTCTTAATCCTTCAAGTTTGTGGTAATGTCATAGTGGCCACATAAGCCTAAAAAATCTGGTTATCAGTATTGTACCGATGTCAGTTTCCTGACTTTGATATTGTGCATAGTTCCATAAGATGTTATCACTGGGGAAGCAGGGTGAAAGGTAAGTGGGACTGGACTGTTTTTTTCAAGTTCCTGTATTAAGTATTGGCAGAGCCGAGCTCCCTCCAGAGGCTCTGGGGGGAATCTGGTCCTCGCCTCTTCAGCTTCTGGTGGCTGCTGGCCTTCCTTGGCTTGTGGCTACATCACTCCAATCTCTACCTCCGGTAGCACTGCCTTTTCTCTTCTTGGGTGAAATCTCCCTCTGCCTGTCTCATAAACATGCTTCTTACAGCCTTTAAGAAGAATCTCCCCATCTCAGGATCCTTGGTTGCATCTGCAAAGTCCCTTTTGCTGTAAATAAGGCAACATACACAGGTTCCTAGGATTAGGACTTGATATCTTTGGGGGCTATTACTCAGCCCACCACACCAGGCCACAGGCCTCGCTAAGACCACCAGGCATTAGTGTGCACTCATGTATATGTGTTTATAGATCTCTGCAGTTTTATCTCCTGGATAGATTTATGGAACCACACTCAAGATCCGGAACAGTTCATCCCTAAGGAACTCCCTATGCCACTGGCTCCTGGTTGTACCTGGCCCCTAACCCCTGGCAAGCGCTAGTTCTCCAATTAATTGTGTCATTTCAAGAATGTTATATAAATGGAGTCAGTATGTAACCTTTTGAGATTGGCTTTCTAAACTCACTATTATGCCTTGAGACTTAAATTGTCTGAGGTTATTGAAGCCCTCGTCTCCCCAGCTCCCAGGTAATGAACCTACCCTGGGAAGAAATGAGGACCGTTTTGGTCTCCATGGTGTCCAGTATGTTTTGATAAGGCTATGGCAAAGGTCTTAGAGCTTCCAGAGGAAACTGCTGGGGGTGAAGGGAACCTGGGCCACTCACACTGGCTGAGGTGGACTTACCCACACCTCACCCCTGCTCTAGGTTCAATAAATCCACGGTGGTACCTTGAAATTGGCTGTACTGGAGGTATTTACCACAGAAATACTACGAATGGGTGTGCGTTTTGTTTTGTTTTGAGAGCCAATTAACTACTTACCGGGAAACCACTAGACACATTACCTTATCTCTAGTAGCTGGAAGCAAAAGATGGAGAGAGGTGCCTTGGAAGGTGGTGGAACGACTACCCTCTGAAAGGGGCTTGGAGCAGAGGGGAGGGAGGGATTGGAGCCTTTTGTGCTGTGAGAACTGCCAAATGGAGTGTTGACCCTTCTCCATAGTTCACTCTTGCCTCCCTGTGCACCTGGAGGGAGAGGGGGGCGTTTTACTGGGTTGAATAGTGTCCCTCAAAATTCACGTCCACTTGGACTCTCAGGGTGTGACTTCGGAAACAGGATATGCAATTGTAATTAGGTAAATTAAGATGAGGTCAAACTGCCTTACAGTGGGCCCTATAATCCAGTGACTGGTGTCTTTATAAGAAAAAGGAAACAGTACACACACACACACGACAAGGCAGAGACACGACACACACACACACACGACAAGGCAGAGATGTGAGCGATGCATCCACAAGCCAGGGAAGCACGTATTCCTGGCCACCACCAAGCTGAAGAGACGCGGATGGAGTCTCCCCAGATTGCTGGGCTTGATTTAAGACTTCCAGACTCCAGAGTTGTGAGAGAATGTTTCTTGCTTTAAGCCACCTAGTTTGTGGTACTTTGTTACAGCTGCCCCAGGAAACTTCATATAGTGGTCGTGAACCCAACTCAGCCCCCAAGCACTGCTGTCCCTGATAACCCATCCCCGTAGAGATACCGGGTGGAGGACTAGAGGAGGTCAAGCAACAGGATTCTGCGAACACTGATTTATTTACAGTGACCAGACTGGGAGACATGAGCCTGCACTTCTGCAGTATTCTCCCTCGTAGATGCGTACATTGACATACTTATACAAAGTCAAGACCCCCTCTTTTCTTGTGGGATTTACTTGGGTAAGGTAATTAAGCTGCTTTTTCCAAGGCTGGGGGAGGGGAAGAAAATTTCCAGTGCAGAAAGTAGACAGAGTTGATAACATCCTTCAGCCCTGGCTGCTCTATCAAGTCTGCACAAGGTCCCTCTTGATTTTCCCTTTCATCCCATCCTTATGCATGCTTCCCCTCCCCCAGTATCGACCCTCTGTAATAGGTGCTGTGTAAGTCCTTGGATATGTGTGTTTCTTCTAAAATATGTCATTTTGTGGATGCACATGTAATTCTTTCTTTCTAAACTGAATTGCACAGTATGCCTCCGCCATATTTTATTTATCAGTTTGTCTAGTGGTGGACACCAAGCTGCCTCCATCTTCCCACCACTACAAACAATGCTGCTTATAAACATCCTCATCCCTGTCCCCGAGGGGCCTGGGGGGACTGCCTTTGTTGGCTCTTAAAGCAAGCTTATGTTTCATCCCGATGAATGTTGCTACTTTGTTCTTCAGACTGGTTTTAGTACTGTGAAAATAAATGAAGACACCCAAATGAGAACAAACCCAAGCTATTGTTTCAGACTTTGCTACAGCAAAGAAGTCGGCCACTGTCACTAGTACTGGGCAGAGACTCAAAGGCAGTCAGGATGGGAAAGCTTTATGGTGGAACAAAAGAGAAGGTTCAGGTGTGCCTGGGTGGGAGGTGGTTGGCCTGGGGAAGCCAACTAGAAGCAGGGCATCTCATGTGATGGGTTCAGGGAGCATATTTGGCTTTCTGTGGTTGGTCCTGAGGTGGAAATGGGAGCAAAAGTAGGGAAGTTGATAGTCGTTGACCCAGTCTAACCATTCTGGGCCAATTGCTGGAAAGGTTGTGGTTTGGCTTCCCGGGCTAACTGCTACAGAAGTTATTGATCAGAGTTCTGTTGTCATATATGGTTTGGCCGTTGTCATTTGTATATTCAACTGGGGTTCCTGTTTCCCTACATCCTCACTCACTGTCTAATTTTTACCAACATAATGGATGTAAGTATCCCATTGTTTTAATTTGTAGTTCTCTAATTAGTGAAGTTGAGGATCTCTGTCTATTTTTTGGTCATTTAGAGTTCACCCTCTGTGAACTGTTGATTCATATCTTTTGCTGTTTTATCAGTTAAAAAAACCCTCTCTTTTCTTGTTATTGCTGATTTACAAAAGTTCTTTGTATAGCTGGATAGAAATCTCTTATTGTTTTTAGACAGTGCAAATACCTTCTCCCAGATTGTTACTCATTTGTTAATTTTGTCTTTTATCCTTTTTGAACAGAAATCCTTAATATTTGATGTAATCAAACCCATAACTGTTTTTGCCTTATGGTTTGTGCTTTTAAAGTCTTATTTTTAGAATTCCTTTCCTACCCCACCATCAAACAAATATTCTCCTATTCATTTTTTGGCTTTACATTTTTTCCATTTTTTAAAGTATAATTTACATAAGTAAAATTCACCCACTTTATGGACAGTGCTGCAGGTTTCGATAAACGGAGTTTGTTCCTCTTTGTCACTGAGTGCTGTTCTATCGTGTGGTCGATCACAGTTTGTTAATCCATTTCCAAGTTGAGGAACAGTTTTTGGCGATTTCATATAAAGCTGCCATAAACATTTGTAGGTTTTTGTGTGAACACAAGTGTTCCTTTCACTTGGGTGTATGCCCACAGTGGGATTGCTGGGTTCTATGGTGAGTGTGTGCTAAACTGTTTTCTGGAGCAGCTGTACCATTTGCCTTCCCGCCAATGGGCTCTGAGGTGCCAGCCGCTCCACCCTCTCATCAGCACTGGGTGTGGCTCTGCATTTTCATCGTTTGTATTTCATTCTAGAATCCATCTTCAAATATGGTTTGGGGCAGGAATTCAGTTTTATTTATTGCCAAATAGTAAGCCAGTTTTTCCCACTATATTTTTAAAATTTGTTTCTAAGTTCTCTGTTCTGTTCTGTGATCTGTTGTACGGCACTTTATAATTTCCACTTTTTCCAAGAGAGAAGGAGATACAGTGATTTGAGCATGATAAGTGGTGAGGCGGTTTCGGGCCATAAAGAGGAGATGGACCGAGTCCCCCAGAGCAGTTGTGAGGAAGGCGGAAGAGGCCTGGGCTTTAGCTTTTTGTTTTTATTTTTTGCCACAAGACAAAAATTATAAAATTTTATGCATATAAAAACAAATAATCTCTAATTGTGCCGTCTTGGGGAGGGCCCTGCGACTGCCCGGTCCAGGTGGCCCACAGCCCCGCTCCACCCCATCACACCCTACCAGGAGTGAACCATCCAGGTGAACGGAAGGCCCCTCCACTTCTCTGTACTGGTGTGGGGTGAGGTGTGCGGAGACCCAGAGCCATGGTGACATTTACGACCTGAAGGCTGTTGGTTTAGTTACAACAATGCCCTTCTTTAAAAAAAGAAAAAACCAGGGGCCGCCCGGTGGCGCAGCAGTTTAGTTCGCGCTTGGCAGCCCGGGGTTCGCTGGTTTGGATCCCGGGCGCCCGCCGACGCACTGCCTGTCAGTCACGCCGTGGCGGCGTCCCATATAAAAAGTGGAGGAAGATGGGCACGATGTTAGCCCAGGGCCAGTCTTCCTCAGCAAAAAGGGGAGGATTGGCAACAGATGTTAGCTCAGGGCTGGTCTTCCCCACAAAAAAAAAAAAAAAAAAAAAAACCATACAGATGGCTCCATTGTTGGAAGTTGATAAAAGCAAAATGTTCCTTTTCTCATCCATAAATTTTCTTCACTGGGCTTGGAGCATACAAAGCATGACTTTAAATACTATTGTAGTTATGTTATTTGTGGAACCGATCTGCTGTTATTGGACATTTGGGTTGTTTCTTCCCCGGAGTCAGCTGAGCACGTGGGAAGCCTGGTGAGGACCGGGGACAGGGAGAGTGGTGGGAGCTGAACCTCTGTGTGCGGTAGACACCAGGGGCTTTCACACATGCATGCTCCCCTTTGTCACCACTGAAATCTGTGCTATTACCCCCATTTTACAGATGAGGAAATGAAAAATCATACAGGTTACTTAACTTGCTCACATTTACAGAAGTAGACAGCAATATGGATGATCTGAAATTCCAAATGGTCGTCCATATGTCTTTTCAACTTATGTTATTTGTATTTTAGTATATTGCCTCCAGGGTTTTTACATTTTATTTTAATTTTGGTTACAATCACATAACATTAAATTCACCATCTTTAACCTTTTTTTTTTTTTTTTGTGAGGAAGATTTGCCCTGAGCTAACATCTGTGCCAATCTTCCTCTATTTTGTATGTGGGATGGCTTCATAGCATGGCTGATGAGTGGAGCAGGTCTGTGCCCAGATCCGAACCCGTGAACCCAGGCTGCCGAAGGAGAAAGCACGAAACTTTAACTCCTCGGCCACGGAGCCGGGCGCTGACATTTTTACGTGTACGGTTAAGGAATGTTAAGCGTATTCACATTGTTGTGCAACAGATCTGTGGAAGTTTTTCATCTTGCAAAACATGAAACTTGCCCATTAATCCCCCCCTCTCCCTGCCCCCAGCAACACCTTTCTACTTTCTGTTTCTATGATTTTGACTCCTTTAGATCCCTCATATAAGTGGAATCATCAGTATTTGTCATTTTACTACTGGCTTATTTCATTTAGTATAATGTCCTTGAAGTTCATCCATACTATAGCATGTAACAGGATCTCCCTTTTTAAGGCTGCATAGTATTCCATTGTGTGTATATACTACATATTCTTTATCCATCTGTCAGTGGACATTTGGGTTGTTTATACCTCTTGGCTGTTGTGAATAATGCTACAATGAACACTGAGGTGTAAATATCTCTTTGAGATCCTGCTTTGAATTCTTTTGGATATCTACTCAGAAGTGGGATTGCTGGATCATATGGTAATTCTATTTTTAATTTTTTCAGGAAGCTTGATACTGTTTCACATAGTGGCTGCACCATTTTACATTCCCAACTGCCTCTAGATTTTTAAAGAAACAAGAACACCCTGGGGACTAAATCCGTACCTGCATGGTGTCCTTGCCTTTACAGGCAGCACGTGAAGAGAGTTAAAAGGTACCAGTGGATCAACAAATTCTTTGCATCTGACATCACTGAGTGGTTGCATCCATTCTCAGAAATTAATTGCTCCCTGCAAATTTACACAGTCTGGGGAGTCAAAGAAGACTTGAAGGAGGTGATACCCAACCAGGCCCTGAAGGGTCCTAGGAGTCAGTTGGGCAAAGACGGGAAGCAGGGTTTCCAGGTAGATGGAGCAACCTGGAGAAACCTGGAGATGAGAGGACTTGCCTCGTGCAGAGAATTCCTGCTCCTCCAGCGTGGCTGCAGCTTAGTGATCTTATGAAAATCCACATTTTTGACTTTCCTTTTAATTGTTAGTTTTTCTTTGGGAGCATGCAGACATTTACACTTTTCGTGCGGTCACCTCCCCCAGGACGGCAGCCAGCACCAGGCTTGTAGAGGCTGTGATGTCCACCTCTCTTTTCTCTGCAACAGGGAAGATGTTAACTCAATACCACGGGTCTGAACACCTGCTTTATGCTAAGAGAGACGTTCCTCCACCCCACAGAATTTAACTGTGAGTTACACAAAAGGGGAAATAACTGTAGAAAGGGGATTGAGGAGCCTCGGAAGGTTTATCTGAGGAAATACACTTAAGGTGAGATGTTGAAGAAGTCTAGAAAGGTCGATATATGTAACAGCCACACCTGATTGTGGAATCAAACAGGAGAGAGATTTTGATTTTTAGCTTAATTTGCACAAGAATAAGAAAAAGTAATGTTTTACTTTAGTCAGTTTTTAGGGTCATATTAATGCAGATACTCCACTTGAATCTGAAGAGTCAACAATTCAAGCTGCTGAAAGTGAAGAATTTGGTATTTGTTGCCTCAAATCTCTGAACTGGGGGGTGCAGCCTCCAGACCAGACAAGGATGACAAAATGATGGTTTCTAAGCCTAAGAACAGTGACTCAAGCAGAATCAAAAGAGGATCATTTAGAGACGAGTGTACCTATATTATAATTGTGAAAGTGAAGGAAAGGGGAATTACCCATGATTTACCACTGAAACATTACAGCTGGTAGAACACAGATTTAAAAAAAAAATGATGTGTAGATCTTGTACAATTTTAGAGCACAGTGAATTTTATTTTCCACATATGTCCGTTAAGAAATGGTATCTGTTCATTAAAAGGGTTTGTAACCATCATTTTAATTGCTACATAATCCCTCACACAAATGTACCATAATTTGTTAAATCTTTCCCCTACCTTTGGACATTTTGGTTCAGTTTGTAACCAGCATAAATACAAAGATAGACACTTGCATGGATCAGACTGTTTCCTTTGATTGACCCTCCTCCTTCCCCACAGGACCCCCCCAGAGGACAGTCTGTGGGACGGGCACTGGTGGATCAAAGAGCATGGTCATTTTATGGCTTTTGCTAAATGTTACCCACATTGCTCTCAGAACCAGTGTTAGCAACTTAGGCTACCTCAGGGGCGAGCCAGCTCCTTGCCTCCGGCAGCCAGTGAAGGGCATGACTGAAAGCACGTTTTAATAGGAAAAAGTGGTCCCTGGAATGCTCCGTGTTGGCTTCTGTGAGATGACAACTCCCGTTTGCATTGTCTCCCGGGGACTGTGACCTGCACTGCGCCCCCATCTGCGTGTAGATCATGTTTTCCATTTTATGTCTCTGAGTGTCCTTCGTCTCGTCTCCTTGCCGGGTGACCTGCCTGGGCCCTGGGCCCGTCTCTCTACCCACTCCGCCTTTATCCCTCGGGTTTCATGTTTTAACTTCTCACGCTGCTTTTAGCCTTTGGGTTGTTTACATGGAATATCCTTTATCATGTCTCCTGGGAGTTTCTTGTACTTATTTTTAAATTTTGTTTCATTTCTTTTACCAATATTTACCCTCTTCTTCTTACGTAAGGTCACTTCTTTACTTTTACCCTCACTTCGGGTTGGGTCTGGGTGTCCTTGCTCTTACATTTTCGACTTTGGAGCAGTGGCTGGCGGGAGCAGCTCCCTAGGGGAGGAGTGGGAGGGGACCCAGTGGGTCACAAGCAAACGTGGAGGCTGCCATTGCCCTTAAACTCCCCCCAAACCCAGTCCCCATCCCAAGTCCTGCTAGACGTCCTCTGGGGGGGTCCTGTGGGGAAGGGGGCAGGGCTGACCAAAGGAAACACTCCGATCCATTAAAAAGTTCTATCCTTGTGTTTATGCTGATTACAAACTTAAAACTGGGGCTCTCCAAAACCCCTCCCCTCTTGGACCTACCCCGCAAAAAAGGAGTCCAGGGAGCTAAGGGAGGAGCCCCAAGGGAGCCTGCCCTCCCCCACCTTCCAGCCAAGCTCCCATAATTTCCTGGCCGAGCAGCTCAGAGGTGTTCCAGCACCTCCTAGCTCCCAACCTCCCGAGGATGGACAGTGGGGTGAGCATCCCTGGGTCCTACAGGAGGCCGAGGGCTGATTGGGTGTGGCTGCGTGGGGAGCGGTGTGGATGAGGTCTGGATGTCCGTCTGTGTATTCGAGAACCCTCCAAGTTTGAGCATGAGCAGGGGGTAGGAAGAGGCCCGTCTCTGGTCTAGTGCGGAACCCAGATGGGTCTGAGAATTCCGAATGTGACCGTGGCGTGCTCTGTCCTCGTGAAGGCACGTCTGTAGTAGTTCGTTAGGTTTGTAGTTTTTCCATGTTTGGGTGGGACATGGCCTCCGTTTGTCCTCCTGCTGCGGAGTTAGGGGCGGGCCTATCTGATTTCCTGGAACCTGGGGGCTTTTGAAGGGTTAAGTTCAGGGGAACGTCATGATCAAAGCTAGGCTCCAAGACTTGGGTGGGGAATTTCTTTAAATGGGATTAAATGAGAAGGTATCAGGGTGAAGAAGGACGCAGTTAAAATTTAAGAGGAAGAAGAAGACGGCTCCATAAAAAAGATACAAACTCTTTTTACCTTTAATTAAATTGAAACAAATTATTTTTACCTTTAGTTATAGGTAAAGAGAGAATAAAAACAAAGGTAGATGTTTAAAGATTAAGAAGATGTACACCTTAAACTTATACACAAGGTTACACGTCAATCACAATGAAAAAAACTTTTGGCATGAAAATGGTAAAAAAAAAAGGGGGGGGGATAAAAGTTTAACGAAAATAGAGTTAGAAACAGCAGAACACGTCAAGGTAATGCACTGTGGAGCATCCTCACTTCCTGGAGTTCAATCCACCAGCCGCCCAGCTGTTCCCTGAGCCACTGTGTGACCTGACTCAACAGGGTTTAGGCTGACGTGAAAGGTCTTAGTGTATAGCATCGGGGAGGGTAGATAGTGCTAGCAAGTCTTCTCTGCTAGTGAGGTTTTGAGTTTGTCTCATCCGTGACACAAGGTATGGAAACTCTGCTTTGGGGAACAGGAGAAAGGCCTTGGCTTTCACAGCAGAAAACATGATGATGGTTGGTGCATCCCTCTGGGGGGATAAAAACCTAGCGTGCTGCTCACAACCACTACTTGAAACTGGCCAAAAGAGCCTGTCCACTTCCTTGCCAGCTGCCCTCCCTGTCCCCATCCCTGTATCTGTCCCTAGAGGCCCACAGGGTGACGGTTGTGGTGCCCAAGACTCTCTGTTTCCTACTCACCAGAAAACTGTTGTTTGGACGGGACTAAGTCTGCACCTACAGGGCTTTTTTACTAAAATACTTCTGAGGGGCAGACGGGGGATGAGGGCGAGCACTGAAAACACCAGGTGGCAGAATACAGGTAACTGCAGAAGAAGGGGTCCACTTCTAAGGGGAGACGGCTCTCCTCAGAGATGGCTTTTCTCCCACAGCCAAATCCTGGACGACTGGACCCTGACTCCGTGGTCTCCCTGACCCCATCGTTGCTCGAGGTTAGGTTGCTTGTAACTAAACCATTATCAGCTATTTCACCAAAAAACACAATAGAGTCTGAAATCAGGTGCAAAGTGTGATCAGCCCTCTGTGGGGTTGGTTTCTGCTTCTCCAGGGTTCTGGCTTTAAGGAGACCATGGGTCTCAGGCCATCCACTCCACGATCCCCCCTGTGGCCCCTCTTGAGGGGCCTGACATGGGCACAAACTTCCCATATCAGCCTCTAGAGACATTTTTCATCCTCAGGCCTTGGAAAATGTGATCTCCCACAACTGGGGAGAATGCAAAGACCAAAACAAAATGTAGAAACAAAAGAGAGTCTCTTGCCATCTCTCTGGGGTGTGAAATGAGACGGAACTGAGGCCGTCTTCAGAGCATCTACAATAAGGATCACATTTTTACTGAACCAAGTGGGCTTGCCTCCTGGTGAATTAACACTCTACGCCAGTGGAAGTTGTCTCACAAAGTAAAGTGTGTTTGTGGCAAATACGAGGTCATGAGGAATCACTTTCAAAGTCATGGTGTCCTGGGACACAGGGAAGCAGGGGACTTTATTTCAGATGGGAATGAATATTCAAAAGGGAGAGGCGGGTATTTGCCTGCACAGGCTCAGTTGGAGAACATGCCTCCACACAATGAGGCCTAAGCTCCTCCTGGCGAGAGCTTTGCTTAAAATTAAAGCGAAGATCACCGGGGAGACTTGGTCAGTTTCAGGATGTTTGGTGATTACATCTCCTTAACATACAAAAGGAAAAGAAACAACTTGGAAAAACAGTTAATTGCTTCCAAACCGACCTTTGAGTTTCTTGAGGCACCTAGTCGGTGACAATTTGAGGCAAGAAGCGTGCATCTCAAAAGCAAGATCCTTGCTGCATCACCCAGGATGAGGGGGCTGGGGTTCTGCCCCCTCCAGCCCCGGAGGCCTCCCCCATCTCTGCCAGGGTCTTGGAAGCAGAAGCCTCTGTGTTCTGAGCACAGCCTGGGTGCAGCAGTGGCAGAAAGCTTATGGGTCTTTAGGGACGTTAATCATTATCCATTCATGCTTCCAGTGATTCCAAATTTGGGCATGGCTGCCTGGCAGTGGGTCTCTCCAGACTAGGTTAGGGCTGTGCTGGGAAGAAAGATATTTGTCAAACTCTCTGCCATTAACGATTTATATTTTAATTAGGGAAATGTAAAATTTTTTTTTTGCTGGGAATGAGTCACCCCGAGCTAACATCTGTTGCCAATCTTCCTCTCTCTTTTTTCCCTCCCCAAAGCCCCAGTACATACTTCTAATTCTAAGTCCTTCTAGTTCTATGTGGGCTGCCTACAACATGGCCACTGACAGACGGGTGGTGTGGTTCCGTGACTGGGAACAGAACCCGGGCCACCGAAGCGGACAGTGCGGGACTTTAACCACTAGGCTATCAGGGCTGGCTCAGGGAAATTTTAATTTAAAACACCGTATGTGCTCAAGAGACAGCCAAAACAAGTTTAAAAATTAAGTCAAGGCAACGAAGATCTTAAAGAGCCTCTGAGCGGTTTCCCCCTTCCCTCAGCACACTTCGCCACCCAGCCTCCCCGGGACAGGCAGTTCCCTGAATGTTCTGTGCTCCCTCCTCCGCCTGCCCCTGTGCTGTTCCTGCTACCCGCTGAGCCCTTCTCCCAGTGTCATCTGGAAATTCCTTCCACTTAGCAGTTAGCTTCACCTCCTCCACGAAGTTGTCTCTGATGCCCAAGGCTAGGTCGGTGCCTGAGACCATAGGCCTTTTTCCTTCTTTGAACCCCAGGCCAAGGCAGGCAGGAACTCGGTAAAGGACTACTTTGTCGAGACCTAAAAGATTGACAGTCCCTTGTAGACAGATGGCAGGGTCCTGGGCTGTCTGAGGGGAGGATTGGCCCTGGCCTGGCCAGTTGCTGAGCGGGCCAGGGAGTCATTCATTTGACCCTACCAAAAGTCCACCAGCCAAGGGGGTCTGAGAGTGACAAGCTACCAATTTCCTTGACAGGCACTTAAAAAAGCAGATCTTGAAAATGGGAAGCCCACACTCTCAATCTGATTTCTGCAAGTTCCACGTGAAAAAAAACCCTAAACGTCTGAGGTTTCTGGGAAGTGCTCAGTTTTCTAGGCAATAACTTTGTCCCGGCCCCAGGAGACTACGTGGTCCCCTCCCGGCTTCCCGAGTCTTTGCCCCTCCCCTTCCCTCCCTGCTTAGCTTTGAATCCATCTCTTGGAGCCAGGACAAGAAACTAAAATCAGACCAACTCAAGGTGGAGTGTCCCAGCAGAGCGCGTGCTTGCGTGTGCCCGAGGAGGCAGCTGCAGGCGAGGACACTGGCGACCTTGCCCAGACCTGCTGCTGGTCAGGGAAGCCGGCAGACCTGGCAGGGGCCAATGCTAACGACGCTGGAGAGGCCCCGCCGACCCCGCAGCACACGCGTGATATGGGGGTCCTGGGCATCTCGGGCTTGAGTGAAGGCAGTGAGACTAGTTTTCAGGAGGAAGAGCGCAGTTTGGTACCACTGAAGTGAAGGCGACTCTGCCTGGCTGCAGGTTATAAGGGATGGGAAAGCACTTCGGCACAGTGGGCTTGGGCCCAGCTCGCTCAGCTGGCTCATTGTGCTGATGTGGGGAGCAGAGCCGTGGCTCCCCAAGTCAGCGGACAACCCCGGGTCATTCTTCTTGGTTTCGGAAGGCGGACTCTTAGCTTTCAGGCAATACGTTTACTATCATATGTTCTTCTAGAACATTAAAATAAGTTTGTGGCTTCCCAGTTCCTGGTACTCAGAAATGTGTGCCAAATCAAATCAGCACATACATGCAAATTATTCAGCAGGCCGAGTCGTATATGGATTTATATACAAAGTGGGAGGGATGGCTGTGGACTTGGAATTTTAAAATAACAACAGAAAAATCCAGAAGCAAGTCACCATGGAAAAGACCGGGGGCAGCCTTGAGAGAAGGGTGTAACAGACCTTTTCCTGTCTCCATTAAGGCTGCTGCCCCTTCCTGATATCCCTTCCGATGCTGAGCTCTGGATGGAGGTGGCAGGGTGGCGAAGGAAACGAGGACCTGCTAGTAGGAATGGATTGAGGCCCCTCCTCAACCCCTTCTATTGGAATTTCATATGTAGGGAATGCTGTTGGAGTGGACTGTGGCGCCTTGACATCCACGGACCCCAAAGGAGAAATCACATCACATGTTTGCAGCAGGTGTTGAGGCTGGAGAAGTGGGTCCACGATACCGAACGGATGCTGGCAGGGTGAGTGGCTAAGACTGGAAACCTGAGTCATGCTGGTAGAGTGTCACCTCCTGTTCACGCTTAATGGTGCTATCCTTTATTTGAACATCTTAGATGTATTTGTTTTAGTTCTTTTTTAGATTGTTCTAGTAGCTCTGCTTCTTCAGGAGTGAGTTCTCCTGTTCAAGTGTGTAGATTGTACTTAAATGGTGTTGGACTTCCTCACACGTTTTATAACTCTTGCCCAGGAGATCTCTCCTTGGGTGGCTTGTAGAGGTCTCCACTGGGGGCAACACCACTTGCTCGCCTCTGCTCTGGTCCTATTTTAGGTTTCCTGAGTCCAGATAATCTTTTGTGTTCATGGATTGGCTAGGAATTTGCCACCTTGAGCATGCAGGTCCCACATGGATGTGACGCAGACTCAGGGTTCCAGTTTCATGGCTCCAGCGTGGGAGGGCTGACTCTATCTCCTAGCTAAGAACTTGGACTGGAGGAAGGATGTTCAGACTCCCGTTTGTGGGTGGGCGGCTTGATCCCAGCTCCTGTTCCAGCTCCTCTTTAACCAGGTCTGTGGGCATTTTAACCCCAGCCCCTTCGGCCTGTGTCTGTCCCTGGTCCTTCCACGGGCTGTACAACCTCAGCTACTGCTCTATATATCTGACATCTATGGAGTCCCCTTTTCTTGCCTTTCAGATGTGTATTTTCAAAATATTTAATACTCAAATATTTTAAGTACTATTCTGTCTAGCATTTCTAAGTATTAGGCATGGAAAGTAGTGTTTTAGAATGTGCCCAATCTACCATCTTGACCTAAATTTTTAACTAGAAGTTATTTTTAGTAAAATATTGATTTTTTTATATTAATTTTGTAAATAATCTCTTTACTCACCTCTCTTATTCTTCTGGTAGGTTTAAGCAGTTTCTGGGTTTTTCAGATGTGCAATCATATGATCTGTAAATAATGACAGTTTTGCAACCTCCTCTCTGCTAATTACACTTTTTGATTCAGTCTTTGTCTAACTGCCTTGGCAGGAACTTCTAGAATAATATTCACTAAGAGTGGCAGTCAGGCCCTCTCTTGTACCTGACTTTATCAGAAACGCTTCTAGTATTTTTAGCATTAAACACATCCTGGCTTTGCTTTTGAGAAATATGTTTTCATTAAGATAAAGAAATACCCCTACGTTTTCATTTTATTGAGAGGTTTATAAGGGATGGGTGTAGAAATTTTATTAAATGCGTTTTCAACGTTAATAAAGGTAATCACATGGTTTATCTCTTTTGACTTATTTAAAATTAATTTATATTACTAAATTTCCTAATATGGAGCCATCCTTGATTCCTCGGTTCCTGAAATTAACCCTACTTGGTCTTAGTGTGTTATTCTTTTCATGTATTGCTGGTTTGACTTGATGTATACCATTTATATGTGGGTTGTATATATATGTATATATATTTATACAACTTTTTTCTTTTTCATCTCGATTCACAAGTAAAATTGGTCTGTAGTTTTGTCTTTATTAGGTTCTTACGTTAGTGATTTGTTGATTTTGTAAAATGAATTAGGATATTTCCTTTATTTCTCTATGTTCTTGAATAGTTTAAACAGCATCAAAAATATCTGTTCATTCAATATTTGAAAGATTCACATGTGAAATGATCTGGGACCAAAGTTTTTGAGGAGCATTTTCTCAACTTGTCCGTGTTATTAATTTGTTTCGGTTTTCATCTCTTTCCAGTCCGATTTTGGTAATGCGTATTTTCAGGGAAGGTCCTGGTTTTATGCAGTTTTTAGTGGACTGCAGCCGTGGGACAGCCTCCTTCCTGTCTCCTCTGTGTCTGGGGCCCGTCTCTCTGTGTCCTAATTTGGGGTTTTTCTTTCTCCTTTGTTTCTTCTTTAGGCTCCTGACACCCACATTGTTCAGCGATCCAGCTTTCAGATTTATAAATGCAAACTTTTTGTTTTCTTAATCATTAATTTCTGATTTTAACTGTATTTCTTCCTTTATTGTATTTTCTTTGGGGTTATTTTATTGTTTTTCTAACTTCTTGAAATAGGTGAGTCTGTGTATTTTGTCTGTAATGGAGGCACTATGACTGGATTTTCCCGAGGGAGCAGACGTGCACCATCTGTTGGCCTTCCAGGATATCACACCCACCAGGGATGGCCTTTTGGGATTTACTTCCTTTCCATGGTGTTTTGGTGCCTTCAGCCCAGAGGACTAGTTGAGACCCCTGGATGAGGCCTGAGCAGAGTTGGGCACGAGAAGATGGTGAGAGCAGAGGGACTGCTGGAGGCACGCGCTCAGAGGAGGGGAGGGGAGGGGAGGTGTCGTCAGCTGTGGAAGCCAGACCACACCGGACCTGGGACCCAAGGCTGGAATGAGACTCGGCGGGCATGTGGGGAGCGGTCACTGGGTTTTGTTTCGGGCGTGACGCCATGAGCTCAGAGGGGTTCAGGCGGGCGCTGGGACCAGGGTGTTGGACGCAGTGGACAGGGCAGGACAGCAGGCCCTCTGGCGCCCCGTGCTCGGTCGGTGGCAGGAGTGGAGCTGGGAGGGTCGGGCAGAGCGCTGGGAGCGGGGTGTGTAAATGACCTAATCGTGGGAGCCCTGGGCACCTATGGGAGAGGAGGGAAGGGAAAGAGTCGGGGGTGGAACCTTCTAAAGGAATTCAGAGGAGCCTCAGACCTGAGGAGGAGAGCAGAGTCACAGGAGCCGAGAGACAGAGCTGGCGTGGGTGCAGGAGGGAAAGAACGGTGAGGAGGGGAGGCTGGTGAGGACCCCTCCCCGGGGGCTCCCTCCGGCCCGTGCTGACAGTCCATGTGTGTTACAGAGCAGAGCGGAAGCATCGAGGGGACGTAGGTCCTGGAAAGAATGGGCTCTTCACTCCGTCAGATCTTTTCATTTTATTCAAAGTAACAAACAAAATATTAGAGAATTGCTGTTGCTGTTGAGATTGGGAGGTCAAATTTCACCTTCCCTAGCGGGCAGCTCGTATTCAGTGGAAAATATTGGCTGGTGCCTTCTCTTAGATAATAGATTTTGTCAAAGAGAGGTCAATTAGATGAAAAAAACAAAAACGGAATGTCTTCTTCATTTCAGAGAAGGTTTGCTACAAGTTTCCTTTAAAAAGGTCTCTTCTAGGGTATTAAAATATTATTCAATTTACAAAGATTGTGATATGTTGAGCTTTCCCATGAAATGATTTGTGCCTTCAGTAAATGTTAGTCGTCCCCCACGTCCCTCGCCTAGCAGTTTCTAGGCAAGTCAGGCCTGGTGTCTGTCACAGGGAGCTGTGTTCTTCCTGCCTAGAAATTAGATTAGGTCTTCCCGTCTGAGCCAGACGTGTCTGTCTCTTCCAGCCAGCGGCTGCATGCCCACCGCACTGCTTGACCTTCCCCCCCTCATCCGCGTTCACTCGCTAGGCCTGCTTGCTTTGCCGGATGTCTGCAACAGGATAATCGCTTTGGAGGCTGCCGGGCAGGCTTCCCGCTTGCAGACTGCACACAGACCAGGAGGCGTGTGGAAAAGGTCACCGGTGCAGTCACATGTGACTTGCCTACCGGCAAATACTCACACAAACCGTGGAGGGCTCTGGGAGGAAGGGGAAGCCCAGTCAGGTCTTAGGCACCTCTTCTAGCCTGATGATTGAGTCAAGGCTAAACTAGGGCCAGAGGGAGAGGGAAGGTGGAGGGGAAAGACCAAATGACTCCCCATGGGGCCAGTGACAGGTCGGTGTCAAGAGAACAGTGACCGTGCACTCAAGTGGCATTATTGTGTTCTGTGGTTATGAGGGACAGGAGTTTCCCGTGTGGGGTTATGTTTTAGCAACTGACAGGCGTCCAGGTCCACCAGCCCCGAGCCTCCCTGGCCCTCTCCGCCCTCAGTCAGGCCACCTGAGTCCTGAGAACTGAAACCATCTGCACCACAGCTACTGTCTACATTAACATGACTTTCCTATCCACTGTCTTCATCAACACAAATTGACTATTTCAGGAAACTCTGGCCCAGAAGATACAAGTTGAAATAACTACTGTTTATTGCTGAAGTTTACAAAAAACTATTTAAATGATCATCAAATGGTTCAACGCGTCACCAGAAAGCATCAAAGGACAGTTTACTCTTCAAGACTGAGCCCCTTGCCTTAAAAACGCTTCCCTTGCTGTGGCCACCAACCCTGAACTACGGTGTGATCCTTGCCCAGTCCGATCAAGCCTGCGTTGGAAGGCCTGCTTACCCCAGACTCCCAGACCTCGTAGGTGCTCCCTCTCCACGACACTGCTGAGACACTCTGAGGGAAGGCCGAGCCCGGCCCGTCTCATCAGCAGGTGTTCTGGTGGTGGTGTGGGAGGGCAGCATTCCAGGATCTCATCTGTCATCTCAGCCTCTCCCCAGGTTCTGGAACCTGTCCTGACTTTGGACAAAGGGGATTTGGGTCAGAGGGACTCTAGACATTCAGCACACATGGCCCTGGGTGATCCGGGCTGGGCCTGCATGTTCATTCAGTTTATCATGTCTACATTTGTCAGGTCAGAAGCCAGGCAGTGGGAATTAAATGCTGAAGAAATTTGAGGTCTCCCTGCCGGCCCTCAGTCCACAGCTTAATGGGGGAGAGAGAAATCGAAACAGATAAAGTGCAGCGTATGTGCAATGACATTATGTAGAGTAGTGCTTCTTAAATAATTTGTGGTTAAAAACCAATTCCCCCCCCCAAATTCATTGCAGACTAGACTTTTATAAAAATATCATTGTATTTGTTTTAATAATATTTTATTTTACTTTTTTATTTTATTTGTTTTAAAATAATCTTCCCTCTACCCTTCTAGATTCTTGGCTGAGACACCCCTGTAATAGAAAGACAGATTAACAGAAGAAAAACAAACAGAAGTGTAATAACACGTACACCTCCTGTACACGTGCGAGAGACCCAGGGAACGGGGTAACTCTGAAACGGCCGCAGCCACCACCTTAAATACCATCTCCAGCTAAAGACAGAAGAGGGCGTTGGGTCAGTAGCCAGTAGGTCAGAAGCCCAGACTGGTGACTGACGTCTGAAGCGGTTGGGGGCGATCTTGTAGGACCGAGCCCTGCGCCTTGGTGTCAGAACTGAGTAGAGCTGCAGGGCACCCAGCTGGGGGCGGAGAACTGCCTGGATCTGGGGAAACCCCTACATGTTGGCACTGGTGATCAGCACCTCAGGCCCCCAGAAGCCGGGCCTGCCCTGCTGAGCCGACCGAGGTAGAGAGCAGAGGGGGAGAGCAGACCCGGCCGGCAGAACAGAGACAGGGCGCGGGCTCTGCTCCCTCCCTGCTGCAGATCGGACCACTGGGTAGTGAGGGAGGGGGTCTAAGGGTGGTTTCCTCCCGGAATTTTCCCTTCTGGGGAGAAGAGTGGAAATGTTCTCACTTCTAAGGCAACATGAGGATTGGAGAATGTCTCCCCCGTCCCTGCTCCACACGATGGTTGTTTGCTTGGAGCAAAGGCCCAGGAGCTGTTCCCATGACTTCACGGAGCAGGGACACAGGATGGGGTGCAGCAAGTGGGAATGGGCAGAGAGGAAGTCAGGCGGGGCCCCTTGGACACCGGCTGGGCTCGCTCTGTTCCAGGCCCCACTCTCCGGGATGGGAGAGGGGGTGAAGGAACTGACTTGGAACTGCAGGGAACTCCCTCCTGAGGGGCAGGGGAGGCGATGTGGGTCAGACCATCTGTGTCCTGGACAGAGGGCTGCCTTCTTCCCCAGGAATCCTGAGCACATGCGGGTCCAACCCCTCTGACCGTTCCAGTCCCAGACACTCCGCCTGTTTGTCTCCTCTGTGCTGGGCCACCTGCAGGCCAGCCGCTGACTTCATGCTGGTCCCTAAAGCAGCTTTGTTTCCTCAGCAGTGTCCACCCCCTGCTGCTGGGGAGCCCTCCTCAGCCTGGGTCACTCAAGAGAGCAAGAAGAGCTCTGGATGTACAACAGGCGGTGGAGTGTAGTCACAGAGCCAGATCTCCTGGCTTGAAATCCCAGACCTGCTGTTTACTAGCTGTGTGGCCTTGGACGAGTTCCCTAACCTCTGTGCTTCATTTTCTTCAGATGTACAACAGGGACAATATTAGTACCTACCTCTTAGGGTGATTGTGAGGAGGAAATGATTTCATACACCACCCTTAAGACTCCTGCCTAGGTAGTTCTAAGTAGTCAGTGAAGGCAAGCTGCTATTTTTATGGGGCCAGGTCTAGGGAAAAAGATCAAATCCCCAGGGGAAAGAAGTGCTCTTCTGTATATTGAACTCGGTTGTAGGGGCTAAACTCTCTGTAGTGCCTTCCTAATGAATTGCTTACAAGAACGGGGGGGATCCGTTGTCGCCCAGTTTACAGGTCAAGAGTCTGTGTGGCCCAGCAGTCCAACTGGGATTCGACCCCTGGGACAGTCAATCCCAGACCCCATGCCCTTTGTTGCCTCCCCCATGCTATACAACCCAGAGAGAGATGGGAAAAGAAAACAATAGGGTGTTGATGGAATCGAAGGGCAGCTGCTACTGGGGCCTTAGGGCAGGAACAGGCTGGTCCGGTGAGGCCGGGAGTCGGCTTCAGCCTTCCTGCTCCTCAGTCCGCAGGCTGAATCTGGCCACTAGCAGCTTCTGAGGCCAGACCCCCAGAAGGGACTGAATCTCCTCCTAAATCCCAGCTCAAAAATCCCTGGGAGAGGGCCCAGTTGGCCCAGGAAGTGTCTGGTGACCATCCTTCAATGGTCAGGACCAAGTTTTCTCATAGGAACGTGGCAGGTCCTGTGTGGTCATGTGGGTGCTGGACGGGGCTAGGCCGGGGGTGCCCAGGAAAGGAGGACCTGGCACACAGCCCAGAGGTGTCTACTCGGCCGGCTTGTTCTTCTCTTTACTCTCCGCCTTTTCCTACTCCTACTCCTCCTGCTCATACTTTCTACCTGTCTTGACCTCTGTGCATGCAGGTTCCACCTCTCTCCTCACTCCGCTCGTGCTTCTCACTCCCAAACCGTAGCCCATCGCTACTGCCCGAGACTCTACATGGGTCTTCATTCAAATTTCTCAGATAATTCAGTGGTCCTGCCCTCATTCCCACACCAGGCCAGCTCACAGGCACCGTCTCACTTACAGACAGGTGCAGAACCTGTGTTCAGGAATCCACTGGGGTGACACAAAGCCACCCCTTCTGCGGGGCTGTGGCTGGGGGACTCCACGTGGGCGTGGAGCAGGGGCCGTGGCGTGAGGAGATGGCCGTTACACCTGGCCCCTGAAAGGGCGCTCCTTCCAAGAGCCCTCCTGACGCTTCCTCGCTGAGATCCCATGAGACTGCGAGGGATGCCAAGGGCATCTGTCCGACTCCTGCAGCAGCAGAGATTCAACTGTGCAACGGCTTAAACGCGTTAGAGATTATTTCTTGCTCACATATGACGTGGGGGCAAACAGTCTAGAGCAGATTTGATGACTTTATGGTGTTGGCTACCTGAGCCCTTTCTGACTTGCTGTTCTGTGACCCCCGGGGTATTGGCCTCGTCTTCAGGGATCCAGAAGGGTCCCGACCACATTTCGGCGGTGAGAAGGGGAAACGCACCTCCCTTTCCTTGGAGTGCAGGAACCGGCATCTGCTCACCTCACTGCCCCCACATCTCGTTGCCCAGAACTTAGTTATGCAGCCACATCAAGCTGCAAGAGGGCCTGGGAGATGCAGCCATGTGCCCAGATAAAAGTCAGGATTCTGTTACTGAGGAGGCCGGGAAGAATGGATACTGCGGACAGTGGTACCAATATTTTCTTGTCACTCATTTTTGCCCCCTCTCCACCATCCCATTTGTTGTCGCATCCTGGCACATCCCCCTTCCTGATGCCTTCCCACGGGGCTCGATCCTTCATCCCACGGATGCCACCATGGACTGGGCCTTACAGCTCCATCCCCCGGGTCCCACGAGAACTTCCTAGTGGATCCCTTGCCTCCAGTCCCTCTCTCTCCAGCCTCCCACTGTGATCATTCTAAGGTGCAAATCTGATCATATGGCTCCACTGTATAGAAATTCTTCAATGGCTCCCCACTGCCTAGAGCAGGGAGTTTTTAACCACAGATTTCTGAATCCCGGAAATTACATGCAAATTTTGCACATGTGTGCATTTTTCTGAAAAGGGCTTCAGATTCTCAAAGGGGTCTGTGGTTCCCCCGCAAGTTCCAGGCTGAAGTCCAAATTCCTTCTCTGAACACACAAGTGAGACGTGTCCACTGACATTCCGCCCAGATATCCTCTCCAGGCCCTTCCCTCACGTAACCTAAACTGAAGTCACTCTGAGATTCTCTCTGTCGCCCAGGCAGACACGCTCGTCCACGTTCCATGTCTTTACGCCTCTGTTGTACCTGGAATGCCTGGCAAAGTCCTCCACATCCTTACGACTTGACTCAAAAGCCCCCTCTCTGTGAGGCTCCCCTGACTCCCTGAGGCCGAGCCGGTGTCCACAGCCCTATTCAGACCGCCATCACCGTCCTACTGTCAGCCGACGTCTCTCCTCCGGCAAAGGATGAACCCTGGAGCGCAAGACCCGGGCCAGCTAGTCCACCAGTGTTTGTTGAGTGAACTTGACTCGTGCCCAGGACGCGGGAGTGCTCTTTCTAGAGGGGTCTGAGCGGTGTTCCCTGACTTCCTGTGTCCTTCGGGGCTGAGCTTGTGGCAGTGGCTCGTGTCTCCTATTCCAGGAACCGTGAGTTCTTTCGATGCCCCGCACCAGGGCTCCCTCTTGTCTTGAGGCTTCATACGTGCTCCTTCCTCTGCTGTCTTTGCTGGCCGAGGCCTACTCGTCCTCCAGCGAGCTCACGTATCCCTGAGGAAGCTTCTGGGAGGCCCTCCCCACCCTCAGACAGGCCGAGGCTCCCGTATAGTCCCAGAGCACCTTGTCGTCCCCAGTCACAACAAACCCCGTATGGAGCCAGGTGCCTGTGTGTCTGCCTTCCCTGCTCGACCTGTCTGCGCCCACCCTGCCCACCAGTGTGTCCCAGCCCCCCCCCCCACAGTACTTGGAAGGGAGTAGGGACCTGCTAAGTCTGTTAAATGAGGGTTAGACGAATGAACGTCTCAGTCATAAACCTGGTTTCCAATAGCTTTCCCTGCCTTTAGAACAAAGCCTTATCACGGCTGTAGAGCACTTTACGACTCGGTCCCCACATACTTTGTCTCATCTCTTCCAGATCCACCCTCTGACCTCAGCATCTCACTCAAACGCTACGTGACAGCCCTGCTGAACTGAAGGAAGGTCCCCAAATGCCTGGTCGCCCGTCTCTTAGCCTCGGCAGTACCAGTCCCTCTGCCTGGCACGTTCCCACCTCTCACTCCTCTTCCTTTTCTGGCTAACGTCCACTAATCTTTCAGTTTGCAGTTCAGATACCTCTTCCTCCAGGAAGCCCCCCTCGACTTCCTGAGACCAGCTCGGTGCCCGGGAGTATTCTGGGCCTCCTTTGCAACACTCTGTTTTCCCAAACGGGTGGTGAGGTGGCAGTCTGAACCGTGTCACCGTGACATCTCTATTACCAGCCCAGCACCTGCACACAGCGGACACTCCGGAAACGTCTGGAATGCACTGTCGCCTGGTCTCATTCCTCACCATCAGCTCATGGGTCCTGCCTTCCACGAGCAGCCTGTACTCCAGGAGGGCATGGGGGGCTAAGATATCTGTGGGTCTCTCCCCAGGCCTGAACTTAATCCACGTCCCCACTAAGCCTGATTTATGTTGCTTGGAGGCTGTGCTGTCAGGCGCTTGACAAATGTGCTAACCAGTGGAGCCTCGGCTTGAGGTCCTGGGAGGCCCAGGTTTGGGATCATGGTAACCTGAGACACTGTTTTTGTAGAGGGGGTCAAAGCTGCTTTCTAAAAGCCAGTGCCAGCCAGGTTCCATAACTACTTGTTGACTGAATTCTAGAGGGCAGTGACAGGGATGCAGGCTGTTCATCTCCCCATATTCTGGGCTCAGAGGTCCCAACAGAATGGAATAGTCATAAGGAATGGGATCATGCGTTCACGTTCCAAATTCGAGATTAAAAGAAACATTAAAAATCTCAGAAAGGATGGAAAGTCTTCTTGATAATGACGCAATGGCCTCAAACTCTAGGAAAACCGGTTTGCCTTCGCTGCTGAAGAAGCTGTTTTTAATGGCTGGACTCAAGTGAGATATTTAAAAAAAAGTGGACAAATGACAGTTGCCACCCTAATGTGAGATGCAGAAAGAGACCCTAAGTTGGCAGCATAGGACACGGACCCCCTACTGCTGTGTGCAGACACACAATAGCAAAGACCCACATGCAAATTCCCAAGAACCAAGAGCAGAGCAAAGCAAGGAAACTTTGAGACAAAAGACTGAGAGGCAGCATTTTAATACACAGTCAGGACAGGCCAGAGCCTGGCTTCTCCACGTGTGGTGGGGCCCAGCCACATCAGCATCCCTGGGACCTAGTTAGAAATGCAGACTCTCAGGCCCCCCTCCCCCAGATCTACTGCAGTCTGGCCAGATCTCCAGGTGATTTGTATGCACATCAAAGTTTGAGACGCACTGGACTAGAACATTTACTAACGTAGGTTTTGCTTTTAAAATGTGCTTTGAGGTCAAAATAAACCCATTTAAAGCATTTTTGGCTCATTATTTGCTCCATTCTCTCCACCCTGGAGTCAGACCGTCATGCGTCAGTGTCCCGCTCTGGGGCTTTGAGCCTCTCCCATGAATCACGACGCAGTACAGAAGTTCCCGTGCCACTTGTGTAGACAGTCTGTGCATTAACGTTGGATTCCAAAACTTCCACCAGCCATTTCCTACACAACACCCCCAGGAAGTAGATTGTAGGGTGATTTCCATTTTTAGAGATGATGAAATTGGGGCCCAGGAAGGTTCTGTAGCTCACCCAGGGGGCACCAAGCAAATCGGCATCTGAGTCCAGTGAGACCTCAAGCTCTGGAGTTTCTAACGTGAGACTCACCCAATGCAGACAGACGTCTTTCCTTTTTACAGAAGGGAGATTTTTGCATAAGAGACTTAAGAAAGAGCAAATTCACAGATAACCTTGTGTGAGTCACTGAATATGGGCCGTGCTCATGTGGTCCCCTGGGATTATGGAGGGTCAGGAAAGAACCCTCCCACGGAGAGAGTCAGCCCAGGGCGCACCCTGCCCTGCCCTGCCCCGCTCCCACCTCCTGCCGCAGCCTGGGCCCGCAGGCTCTGCAGGTGGGAGCCTCGGGAACCTCAGAGCCTGGGGGAGGGGGGCTCATAGTTCGCTCATACAGGCCAGGAGGGGACAGCAGGGGGATAACCAGAAGTCATGAGTATGGCCACGGAGGAAATGCGCTGGCTTCTGGATGACAATAGCCCAACCCAGGAGGATGCTCACTGATCTCCACAGATTCAGGATGGCAGACATAACGGGACTCTGCCTGAACACAAGTGGCGTGCTTCACGGGATTGGGTTTCCTGGTGAATTCCGATTCCCCAGAGCAAATTGGAAGAGCAAACTGGAGCCCCTGGATGACTTGGAAATGGTCAAGGCTGCATATCTGGCACCGACGCCAACGTGCTTCTTCCTACCTTATCTGAATTTAAGATTTCTCTGTCAACTGCAACTAAACAAAGGCCCCAAAGGGGGCTTGTTCAGTCTCACCCGTCTGCGTGGTGATTCTCCCAGGGTCCTCTAAGGGTGATGGCCAGGGCAGCTGCGTAACTCCCATCCTCTCTAGACATGCACATCCAACGGACAAATTCATATACAGTTGATTAAAAAACAAAAAGACGGTGCACTTTAAAATTCCATGTAAAAAGTATTGCTTTGCTAATGTGCTCCTGCCTGCCTGCTTGCTACACGGCGCTACACAGGGTAGAGGCACGAGGAACTCGAGGCTGAGATGTTTGGGATGCTTAGACACCAGTGCGCCCTGCACTTTGCACCCTGCTCTGCAGCCCGCGTAGTTTGGGGGCTTGGCCTAAGGCAAAACTACAAGCATCCTAATGAGCAGAATTATACGACAGGAATGTATATGCATATTTGACATAGTTCCTTCTCTTGAGGGGCGGCCCTCGGGCTCTGACCTGTGCCCTCTCCAAGGGCGAGGGAGGATGCAGAGAGGGAGCCCTTTGTTCCCGCTGCCAGCCCTTCCACAGCCCCTACGGCCCCAGGGACCTGCCCTGCTCCGCGTGGGCCCGCAGAAGCCCTGCAATTTCCACATGGGCGGGTGATTTCAGGACGATGGACAAAGCTGTGCGGCCAGCCTGCAGGGGAGAAAGAAAAGCAGAAATAAATTTTATCCCTGCTGCCTCCCGGCCCAGAGAGGAAGGGCAAGTTGGGAGTAGGGGGCATATGGGGGGTGTGGAAGTCTATTCCAAGCATCCAGAGACCCTCGGAGAGGAGGAGGTTACTAGGGTTTGAGGCTCACGAGCAATGGGCCCCCTTCCAGGGAAACAGCACTCACTCCCAGGAATCTGCAGTGGAAAAAAAATACATGTCCCTTGGTTTTTAATACGTTTTTTTAAAAATCAGGAAACATTGGGGCTGGCCCTGTGGCCTAGTGGTTAACTTCGTGCTCTCCGCTTGGGTGGCCTGGGTTCAGTTCCCAGGTGCAGACCTACACCACTTGTCAGCCATGCTGTGCTGGCAACCCACATACAAAATAGAGGAAGACTGGCACAGATGTTAGCTCAGGGTGAATCTTCCTTAACAACAACAACAAAAATTGGGAAACAGAGGAAAGATAAGAACTCTTCCGTTATTCCACTACATGGACCTAAATGAAAGTTTGCATTTTGGTATGTTTCCTTCCAGTCTTTTCACCTGTGCAAATTTGTTGTTAGTTTTTAAACAGAGGAATGATAGTGTGTATCAATTTTGAATCTGCTTTCATTTTTAACTTACCATGATATGCTGTAAGATTTTCTTCCTCTTCTTACAGTCATCATAACATAATTTTTCCTATTGGCTGTATAATATTCCATAATTTACTGAGCTATTTCCCTTCTATTGTAGACATGTTGTTTCTAAGTCTTCACCATCATAAACTTAGTGCAGAAAGCATTTTCCCATTTCTAATTATTTCCTAAGGACCAACTCGTAGAAGTGGGCTCACAGCACGGAAGGACATGCATACTTTTGCCTCCTGGTGCAGGGCACCAGTGCTTTTTACACGGCTGCCGCCACGCAGGAAGCCACATGCAGAGGGGCTCTCGGTAGCAACACCAGCCATTCCCTCCAGAGATGAGGGGACGGCCGACGGGATGAGCAGATGCTGAGCTCTGCGAGGGCAGCCAATCTTAGGAGTGGGCTCAATCCCACAGCCAGCATTCTGAAATCTAAAAAACTCCGAAAACCACTTTTTGGTAACTCCTTTGGAGACAACACCCGACCTGAGGCTCTCTATGACCCTTATTTAGCCTAGTTGGTGTGAATATTTTTACATTTTGCTGCATAAATATTAATGGGTTTGATATGTGGGGGGCACCCAAGACCCACTAGGTTGTTCCTGCTATGTACGGGTGGCATTGCTTCCCCAGACGTGAAACGTCCACAGAAGCAGGTGGGCGGTGTTCACACTCAGCTCACAGCTCTTCAGTCTCTTCTCTGCACACCAGCAGGGAGCCCAGCTGCCACGGGGCTCCACACGCGTGTCAGTAAGTATAATGCAGGCAAAAGGCCAAACAGTCCAGAAGAGGAGCAGAGTGTGCTCCGGGGATGACCACTGTATGTGTGGGTGGGGGGGTGCGTTTCAGCAGGACCCCAAAGGATGGCACATGGGCGTCATAAAACATACGAAGTTCTTTCCCTGAAAAGGCCCTGTGACCCCCTGTACCTTCCCTTCACCGCCCTTTACGAGCTGGTGTTGGGTTATGTGATAAAGCTGTCTGCACGAGGTCGGGCACTGGCTCCGGCCTGTTCCTGCTGGCCCAGCCCCTGGCCCCGGCCTCAGCCCTCAGTAAACACTGTCGGAAGGGGGAAGCTCGATGATCCCAGAGAGGTATTCCCTTCAACATGATGAAGTACCAGAGCGTCCTGAATCCTAACGAGTATTTTCTTAGATTGGACAAGTCTGGAACAGAGCAAAGACATCCAGCAGAGCAGCCTTGTAAAAGCCCCACAAGAGAGGGGCCTGGTTTAATTAGGCCCATCCCCTGCACTCTGGCCTCCACCGTGGCTCTGTCAACTCCGAGGCCACTGTGATGGGAAAGGGCACTGGGCAGGCCCAGGGACACGTACACCTTTGAGACTGTCTGGAGATGACAGCCTGCGTCTGTGGGCTCCTCAGCTGCAGATGTGGAGAGTGAGGGCCGGACACCACCTGGGAGCGTGTGTCCCTCACAGGGGATCACATGGGAACAAGCCCATGGCATACAGCTCCAGCGGGACCAGGCATGGCAAGCCCTGCTCTGCAAGGCCGCAGACCTGAGGAGACAGAAAGGACCTGTGTGTGTGTGTGCATGGATGCACGCATGAGTGTGTGCACACATGCATGTGTGTGTGCGTTTGCATGTGTGTGCACACGCAAATGTATGTGTGGGGGGGTTATCTTTCAACATGACAAGAGCTCACTAAGAACCCACCACACATCAGGCAAAGATGAGGAGGCATCCTCTCTGCTTTGGGGGCGCTACCCAACAAGCCTTCAAAGGCAAGCCTGGGCCGGGCTCAGCCCTCACCACCTCCCCATCCTGTCACCCGGCAGCCACAAAAGGCTGGGTGACCGGTCTCTTGAACAACCTTCTAACCCAGGGGAAGTGCCCTGCCAGCTGTTCTGGGGGTTCTACATTTACACCAACCTTTAAATGTCAGTGGGATGAGAGAAACCAATTTCGAGCCCTGAATTCTCAGTTTTCCACGGGAATTATCAGATAGTCTGGGCCTGCGTCTAAGCCTCCGTAGGAAAGATGGACACTGACATGATATGGCCATCACGACAAGGGTGGACCCCGCCCTCAGCTGTAAGCTGGAACACATGGCTCACAGGGCCCGGCGCCTGTCGGTCCCGTCAACAGTCCCGTCTCCCATGGAAATTTCGAACCACATCACCTTTGGGGAATTTGGGTGTGACTCCTGACTCGGCACTGCCCAAGCAGACAGCGGGTGACCGGGCTGCGAGTGGGGTCTAGAACCCCCGTGGGCCTGCTGCCCCTCCACCCGGGCACCCTGCACTTGCTGGGCTTCCCTAACCTCCCCACCTTCCTCTACGACGGGCTTCCGCCACCATCTCCCGTTTGGCGGTCCAGTTCCCTGCCCCAGGCTTCCAGCCCTGAACCGCAGCCGGCCCGGTCCCACACCCTGGCCTGGCTCGTCCTGGTCCAACACTTGATTGAGATGCCGTCTGATCCCCCTGGACTGCAGCACTCGCCCACACCGGGTCCTCAACCGTGGCACTGCTGACCCGCTGGGCTGGATGATCTGTAATTCTTCGTTGTCCCCATGCATTGCAGGATCTTTAGCAGCATCCGCCGTCGACCCACCAGAGGCCAGGAGCACCCTCTCCCCCTCTTGTGACAAATAAAAACGTCCCCGGACATTGCTGAGTCTCCCCTGGGGGGCAGAATCACCCCAGATGAGAGCCCCTTCTCCCTTCGGGGTTCAGACTTCTCTGATGGGCTCCCCTAACTCCGACCTTCCTCCTCCCTGCTCGCTCTGCCTGCACAGCCGAGGTCCCTCCTCATCGCAGCACCGTTCGCCCCTTCACAGCAGCGATAGGCACCATCGAGCGGGCGCCTCCTAGGTGTCAGGTACGGGCCTCACCAACACTCCCGCACTTAGGCATGGTCTGTTAGCAGCCCCACTTGCAGATGAGCACACAGAGGCTCTGAGTGGCCAGCTGACCTGCCCGAGGGCACATGGTGACTGAACCCACGTGCAACCTCATGAGTGTTTTAAGTCCATGCTTCTCACAATCGCTCGATGTGTCTGAAGCACAGCAGAGCCCTCCCACCACAGCCCTTTCCCTGTCCTAGCGCAGCTGCTGCGCTGTGACCCACCTGCAGAGCTGTCCACTCACCGCTGACCAGCCAGCTAACCAGGGACTTCCAAGGCTCACGCCCCCTGTCCCACAGGCCTGCCTCTCAGGCCTCCCTGGGCAACAGCAGCGGTCACTCCGAAGAGGGCCGTGGCCTGCTCCAGACCGAGGGGCTGCCTCCTCCTGCCCCAGGGCAACCCTGTGGGGGCTCATTAATGCAGGTCCTTTGTCTGACTATATAATGTTTGGACAAGGAGGCTCTTGTTTCCAGCAGCCCACCATGTTCCCACGTGCATTTCAGGAGGGTCTGTGCTCTCTCACTATCTCGGACATGGCCTTGGATGGAGCTGGGGCTCATGGGACCCGAGACACTGGCCTGGGCTGGCTACTCCTGGGTGTGTGAGGGACCCAGCAGCTTGAATCGCTGATGGAATAATCTCAGGCAGTTCAGATGTGGCCTGGTAAGAGGGCTGCCCCTGGGTAGGGAGGGGACTGTCTTCCCTCCCCAGGCCCTCGTTCCCCTGAACCGTGGATGTTAATAAAGTATGGAGAAGTAGAGTGCCGACATAAGGGCACTGGAGTCAGGCCCGGGCTTGAATCCCTGCTCCAGGGATCAGCAGCCTGTACCTGCAACAGCCACGTCAACTCTCCAGGCCTCTGTCTCCTTGCAGTAAAAGCAGGACCTGCAGCCTCCACCTCGCTGGGTGACTGAGAGGATCAGTGAGGTGATGTCCCCTGCGCACTCTAGAAATATCACCTACTGTCATGACCAGTAAAAGGATTGCATCCTGACGGTTTACCTCGAGCTCAGGAGATCATTCATTCAATGTTGATTCATTCACCTGATATGTGGCAGACACTCTGCTCAGTGCTGGGGATTCAGCAGGAACCAGAGACGTGGCCCCCGCAGTGTGACAACAGTGACGATGATGCCGAGTTACGAGTGTGGGCTTAGGAGTGTGACAGAGCTGGGTTCCACTCGCTGCGGCCTTGGGGGTGCCACCCACCACGCAGCACCTCCATTCCCTGTGAGCATGCTGGCGGCATGCACAGAGCCCACCCCTTGGGGCTGGTGTGGGATTTAAATGGGATGGCCCGCGGGGAACGCTCAGTGCCCGGCCCGAGCTCTAGACACACGTCAGCGCTCACCGTCATCATCGCTAGCGCCTTACAAGGCAGTTTACGGAAGAAGCACGAGTCTGTGGCACAACTTCGAGCAGGCGGGCTTGATGGAGGGGGCCACTCTGTGAGGTGGATCACTGCCGGGGAGGGGACCTGATTTCCACTCGGCTCCTTCATCCAGCCTTGTAGGAGTGCCCACGGGCAGCAGGGGTTCCCGTCCAAGCTGCTGCCTCAAAGCCCATGCGCTGTTACTGCCGTGACCAGACGAGGCTCAGGGCCACGGGCAGGCCTGGGCACGTTCCCTCAGGGTGGGGTGAAAGACTAGGGTTTGGGGTCTCCCAGCTCCAAACCTCCCAGCATTTACCGTGGATCATCTCATTTAAATCCCACAACAGCTTAGGAGGCCGATTCAGCTGCTGCCGCCAGATGGTTCCTGGACTTCTGCTGGCTGGCCAGGTTCTTTTCAAGAAGGGAAGCAAAACATCTACCTGTTACTTGCCTATGAGTCTCACCTTGTCAGTCAGGCTGCTGTCGCAGGCCGGGTGTGCCAGGAGCAGCCGCACCATGTCGGCGTTGCCGTGGTGACAGGCCAGCATGAGGGCCGACGATCCGTCACGGTCCTGCAGGTTCACATCTGCCTGGCAGCTCAGTAGCGCTCGGACCATGTCCTCCCTGTCGTGGCTGACCCCCAGCATCAGTGCCGTCTGGCCTCCCTGCACACAGAGCGCAGGGGTGTGGTGAGGTGGTGGCTCACAGGGAAAGACCCTGCTCCAGCCGGGGTGTGCTCAGGGAGACCTTTCTGGAAAATGACCGTTGACCTTGATCTCCGTCTGCCCTTGGTATGGGACACATTCTTCTCCACCTGGCAAACTCCTCTTCCCAGACAGTAGTCCAACGCTACATCCTCTCTACAGCCTCTACTCTCACCCCAGGCTCGGGGTTCATAATGCAGCACTTACCTCTTGGTTTTGCCACCTGTCAATCTCACTCTTTCTTGTGGACCGTGAAACTTTGATAGCAGGGACTAAGTCTTTTTCATTGCTGTCTCCCCAGTGCCTAGCACCAAGTACGGCTGATAAATGTCGAATGAGGGAATAACGGAAGGGCTGCATGCCTCAGTACCAAGACTTCTTACTCCTGTCCCAGCCTGGCTTCCTCAAGGAGGCCTTGGTCTGCTCTGAGTGCCCCTGGCACTTTCAGTTTAATGATACCCAGGACCCTCTTGTCTCAACTAGGTCTCTGCATGGCCCTGTGGTCATTTCTAATCCATACCATTGACTACTTTTACATCCCTGTAGTCATTGGTGGACATGGCAATGGATTTGAGTAAGAAGGTGAGAGAGTCCAAGCTCTGGGTCTGGTGTCTCCTAGTGCGTGACCTGGCCCTGTCACCTTGTCTTCCCTTGAACCTTGGCTTTTCTTATCTTAAAAATCAGTATGATGATGATCTGTCCAGCACACCTCACAAGGCTCCTGTGGGAATCAAGTGAGATAAAGATGCAAATATACTAATGGATGGAAGGACTTTTCTGATTGCAAGTTGACCATCATTTCTCACAGGCTGTCCTGCAGACACACGGTCCTCTCACACGACTGATTATATTTTGCCCCCCTGGTTCTCCTGGGTTCCAGGCAGGTTGGGCTTGCCTCTCTGACTAGACACCAGGCTTTGTGAGGTGGCGAGAACGAGCAAGGACCATGTTTTCTCTCCTGTCAGAGCCCGTGGCGCTGAGTGCGGCATCTTGCACGTGAAACGTGTGGAGGACGTGTGCGCGGATGTGACCGCTTCTGCCTCCCTGCCTAGGATGCTGGGCAATCCCGGACATCCCGGCTCTGCCACTCACTACCTGTGAATCCGGACAGGTTAACCTCTCAGTGGCTTTTCCCGATCTGGTAAAACGGGAACGCTTAACAGCGCGACCCACCTCGCGGGGGTGTGTGAGACCCGCACACCCACGTTAGCTGCTATCACTGGGAGCGTTAGAGATGTCGTATGACAAATGCTCAGGACGTGGGGACGTCTCATCAGGTGTCCTGGTTCTCCACGTCTCTGGAACCCAGAGAGATCTTTCCAGAGAAGGCCGTCTGCTTCCTGGTTTGCTTATGCTCAGCCCTGAGGTGACGGCGGTTTACTGGAGTGACCAGACCCCGAGGCTGCCATCCAGACCCTCTGTCCAAGCAGTACTAGAGCCGGGTGACGTAGGCAGACCGTCCTCACGCCAGCCCCGCTGCCTGACCAGGGCCCCTTCCCTCCCCTTCTCCCTCCGGTCCAGTCAGCACAGTTAAATTCAACAGTGATTTACAGGGCGCTGCGACCCTGGAGATGCAAGAGGAACAAGTGCTTAGCCCAGGAGACTCCCAGCACCTAACCTGGTACCCGCCCCTCCTCAGGGGAAGGCCCCAGGCGGCCGAGCAGCTGCAGCTGTGAGCCCCATCCCGCCTCCGGTGACAGGTGACCGGGAGGAGCAGCAGCTTGTCCTCTGTAAACAGAGGGGGTTAATTCTGATCATTGGTGAGCATCCCCTCTTGTAAGAGAGCCAAGTTAGAAAATAAAATTAATGTGTCTTGGGAAACACATTATTTAAAATGAAAACAGCTTTATTGAGTCCTGGGGGTAGGAGTTGCAGGTGGGTGAAAATACTTTGAAAACCAGAATGTCACCTACAAGCGTCTGTCTCTTGCCGTCAATAGGACTGCTATTAGATGAAGGTACGAAGTGACTTGTCATCGGGCTAGGCTACTGTGTGCAGTCACTTTCGGGGAGGGGTGGGGGACCGCGGAGTTAAATATATTGTTGGGAGACAGTTTTCGACGGGTCTCTAGACTTTCTGCACCTCCTGTGAGGCCCTATCTGCACTTTCGTTCTAGACTAGCTTTTTAAGGATGTTTGTACAGTGAATAGCCTTGGAAGATAGAGATAGTGTCTCCTCCAGAGCAGAGGGCAGACATGCTTACTGTCCAGTATAAAAGACTCAGGCTCTCCAAGCTCAGGGCTCCTCTGCAATAGCACAACCCACTCTCTGTACAGGGATCTGGCCCTCCTCACACCGCCCTGTGGGAAGTGGAAAGTGGGGCTCGGGGACTGATGCCATGGCTACTGCTACTGCTGGGAGTCATACACGGTCCTGTGTCTCTGGCACAGGAGTCTCGCGTCTTCTGCCAGCATCCACAACACTGTAGCAGGCTAACTTGTAGCTTTAAGGTAGAGTAAAAGCTCAGATCCTTCAGTTTTGGATAGTTAGGCTACATCTGTGATCACTCAGGGGGGCAAAGGTGAGTTGACTGCACTCTACCTGTTCTTGTATTGGTCAAAGCTGGGTAAGTGGCCTTTTGAGGGTTTCCCATTGTTCCATACGGAGCCTCGTCTTACTCAAAGCCATACTGGGTAACAACCATACCCTACTCTGTTCTCAAGTAGAGGGGTCCAGAAGCTGAACAGAGACACCCAGCCCCTGGAACTGCTTTGTAATTCATGATCAAGGTGGGTCACCCGCAGGCGCTTCCTAGAGCAGCCAACCAGCAAAGCCTTTTCAAGGGGCTAACTGGGAACACGTGGCTTGAGAGGTCGAGTCCAGATGGAACTTGCCCACTTTCAGACCGGGACACGCTCACTGACCTCTGTCTCAGTCTGTCTCTGGGTTGTGGGGGCCGTGGAGGAAACCAAAGGTTCAGGCTTTGGACAGATGCCATTTGGAGAGCCCAGACTTCTTGGGTCGAAAACCCTACATGGATCTGCATGAATTTCTCACCCCGCTGGCAGAATAAAACTGGGAAGTGCCCACATTTATGAAGGAGGAGATCGTGTTCACACCTCCTACCTGAGCGGCTTGGATGTTCACATTTCCTTCTTGTAAGAGTTTCCAGACGACAGCCATGTCTTCATCGGTCTCTGCGGAAGCCAAGGGGGTGACCATCACGGCGGTATAGCCAGCTTTGTTCTGATGGTCCACGTCGCAGACACCTGCAAGAAGAGCAAGCGCACTGGAACGGCTCCCGAGGGGCCAGAAGCAAGACTCTGCTTCAGCCTGTTCAACAGGACGCTGCCTGCTGGGTAAAAGGCCATGGAATAGAGCGATCCCTTCCCAGTGGTGAAGTCAGTGTTTTACATTTTTAGCAGACGTTCACACGGGCTACTTTTCTTTACAAGTTTTCTGAGGATACCCAGGAAGAAAGGTCCACAGCAGAGTCAGAGATGGCCGAGGGGGCCAGTGACCATGGCTTTATTTCCTAAAGTGGAGCCCAAGACATGTTCCCATTTTATAGACAAGGACACTGAAGGTCAGTGAGGCCACATAAACTGCCCAAGTGCAGGTGAGGTGAGACCAGGATTCAGGTCTGTCGGGCTCTGGAGCCCAGCACTCACCCGGCCCCACATCGCCCACAGCTGCGATGTCAGGTTTCACTCTCTCTGTGTCTGCAACTCCTAAGCTGACGGCTGTGTCTGCAGGTCCTTCCAAAGGCCCAGTGATATGTTGTGTAATGTACCAGGGGGTGTGAAAAACGCCACAGGATAAACATGGGGGATCTTCCAGGAATAGTCATCTCATTTGAAAAACGGAGGGGAAAAAGACTCCATAATGCTTATATTAAAGCAATTAAGAATATACATTTCACAATAGAAGGAAAAACTGGCATATTTTTAAGATGAAGTATTAAATGAGAACTCAAAAGAAACTTCTGCTTTGTAACCCCAGGGACGTGCCTTCCTCTCTCTCCCACAAAAGGAGGTGCAGGAGGTTATCCGCCTGTTGTCTGCTGTATAAACATCCCGCCTCTCACGGGAGATGCTGTGTGGAAAAGCAGATCTTCCCTGCATCACCGCTTATCTGAAAATCCTATGTTTGGACAATAGTGAAACTATCTCAAAGATCGAGTCACTTGGCCTTTCTTAGCATTTCCTCTGTGAAATAGGGATAATAGAAATTTAATGAGTTCATATATTAAAGGAACCTAGCACAGCACATAGTAAACACTCAGAAAGTGTTAACTGTTGTTACCATTATTGTTCAGAATGGCATTCTTGTCTTTATATCCTTGCTACTTGCTCGTGAAGACGTGGGAACGCATTGTAACAAATCTGGTTCATGAAAAAATGTCAGTCAGGGCTACTAACAAGGTCTGTGAAAGGGATAAACCGACAGTGGTTGACATTCCCTCCACCACACCCCAACAATTTTTCAGAAACGTGCCAGAGTGATTCCAGGACGCCAGTGGATACAGAGAAATCAGCACTTTCCTCCCTGAAGCCCCTCTGGCCGCTGTCATGAGCAGCTGGGCTAGGAGAGCGGACTAACACCTCCAAGCATCGCCTCCCAGCTCCGTCCTGGTGAAGACAGAACGTCTGCATTGCCCGCTGGTGACTTCTCTGTTTTTACCCCAGGACCTCTTTATTTGCTCTTGAGAGGTGTAAACGGGCCTCGGGTAGCAGCTCTCTCTACTCTCTTCAGAAACGTGACTTGTAGCAGCAGAGTGAGGGCTGAGGACCCAGGGCTTCCACAGCAGAGGCTTCTGGGCAGGCACCAAGGAGCCTGGAGGGGAGGGAAAGCTCTAGAGGAGCACGCTCCGGCTCAGCCCCCTTCCTCCTCTGCAGCGGCCGTCTGTCAAAAGAAGGACAGGTCACAAAGGACTGAGCTCCGTGCTCCATAGAGATGGGTCACTTCTGTGCAGCCCTTTACAGTTTGTCACGTGCTTTCCCGATGCTTCACAACTGGGAGGGAAGGGAGCCCAGGTCTGGGGCGTCTGCCCCTCCAAGGCCCTTCTCCAGGGAGGGGAAGGAATGGCACTTTCAGCCCCTTCCCCTCCCCCTTCAGACTTCATGCTTGCAGCCATTCAGCTATTTCAGCTGTTAAAGGGAAAACCTTCGGAGCCACTTCAGGGTTGACGTGTTGACTGGCTTCTCAGTCAACGTCAGCAAACATTTATAACAGCCGAATCTGAGGCCGTCCGTTCTCCGGCCTGGCCCACCTGGAGGACTGCTAACGGGCTGCTCGTCTGTGAGCTACTTAAGACGAGGGCTCCACACGACCCATCTCTGGATTCTTCGTGCACATAAGAGGTGCTCCCGAGGTCTCACAGTGTCCCTGAAACCTAGTTTGGGGTAGCAGAGAAAAACCCAGGTCGTGAGGGTGACAGATCGTGGTTGGAATCCTGGCTTAGCTCCTCACTGGCTCTGTGACCCTGACCACGTGACCTGACCTCTCTGACCCTGAGTTTTCTCACTTGGAAAATGCAGTTCATATCTGCTTCACCGTCCTTGCAAGGACCGTGGACGGCAGTGCGCGTCACACCAGCACTGTGACTGGGGGGAGGCACTCAGAGAGCAGTAGATGTTACTCATGTTCTGTGACGAAAGCCCCGACACTGAAGGTGGTAAACGGAACACACAGGCCGCTCCATTCAATTATGCGCCTTCCTCAGTGGAGCTAGCACTTCCATGGTATCCATGAATCCACGAAGAACCGAAATCCAATAAAATTGGCTCAGTGTTAGAACTGTAACTTCATCTTCCCCTGATGATGTCGGGGGCAGAAAGAACTCTGTGCTGTCATGTACGTCACCTACCCATTCAGGTGAAGCACCTTGAGGCTGCACGACAGAATTTTGGAGAATTGGAAATTTACTGGAATTTAACCCGGCTCCCAGGAGTCATTTAACAGAAATATTCACTCAACACCTACTCTGCACCAGGAACTGATCTAGGTGCTGGGGACACCAGAAGGGACAAGATGACAGGAGCCCCCGTGACTGAGTTAACTGAGTTCTGTTGGGTAGAAGTGACAACACTGACCATCGAAAGAAAGAAACAGGGTGTTCCCCTCGAGAGAGACAGGGCGGCCACTTTAGATGGAGTCACCAGGAAGCAGGCTGAGGTGACATCTGAGCCATGATTTGGATGATGAGAAGGAGCCACTCATGAGAAGAATTTCAGGGAAAAGGGCCAGATAGAAAGAAAATGCAAAGGTCCCAAGGAGAGAATGCGCTCGGTGAGTTTGAGGCCACGTGGCTGGAGTGGAGGGAAGGAGGACGTGTGGTGGTGGCAGAGAGTGAAGGCAGATGGGAGCCAGGCCATCTGGGACTCCCGGAGGCCAGGCTGAGGAAGCCGCCTTCCATCCTAAGAGCTGTGGGAAGGTGTGGGAGGGATTTAAGCCAGGTGGACAAGATCCAAGTTGGGAGAAAGCTGTCGGGTCCAGAATTCAGACTTCCTGATGCCCATTCACACTCCCCTGCAGGCTCCTAATAAGGCTTACAGACCCAGGAAGTGCTCCGCTCCCTGGATGCCAGGGTTGAGGACAGCTCAGTGGTGTCGACTTCACACCCCAGCAGCACACCTAGTCATGACGGGACCTCAGGCAAGTCTGTCCACTTTCCTGAGCATCACTTTCTTCATCCACAAAACAGGGGCAATCATCCCTATCAATGGGATCCGTATGAGGATTAAATGAGATCTCGTATGCCAGGTCCTTAGCAGAGGGCCTAATCTGTGGAGAGCATTGGGGGCTTTACTTCTGGTAGGGACCCTCCTAGATATCCCTCACCCAGATGGGGACCCACACACCTTCAGTCAGCCGTCACTCCCAGGAAGCTTGATGTGGTCACACACTCCGCTGAAAGTCCACTCTAAGCCCTGTGGTCTGGTGTCAGTGGACCATAGGGTCAGCAGTCCTCGCAGAGTTCTTTGACTAGTAACCACCCCATTCCAGACTCCACAACCCGGATCCCGCTCTCCCTTTCCTGGGAAGATCAAGGCCGAGATCAAGAAGCAGGTGGCCTTCGCTTCCCTTCTCTCCTCCTCAGCATCTCTCTGGCCTTTACCACCTTTTTTCCTTTTGCTTCCATCTCAGAGGAACAAACATCCAGCAGCTTGCCGAGGCTGGCCTCATCTGCCTCTGCCACGGATTCCAGGTTTTTCTAGCTCCTCCAAGACCTCGCTCCATCAAGCTTCTTCTCTCCTTTGTAGCTTTAATCTCTCTGTCTCTATCTCTGTCTCTCTCTCTGCCCCTCTCTCTCTTGGATTCTTCTTCTCAGCCAACAAACGTGCTCAGGTCTCCTCTATCCCCAAACATACAAAACTAAGTCTGCAGCCTCTCCTGCCTCCCCCAGCTACGCTACTGCATCCCTGCCTTCCCAACACACACGCCTCACTCCTTTCCCTTCTGCAGTCTGGCTTCCTCCCAACATCCCCCCAAGAAAGTTGTTTCCAAAGTCACCAGTGACCCCTTCCCAAATCTGCCAAGCCCAGGCATCACCCTTCAAGAATACTACAGTAGTGGACCCAGTGGACGATCTTCTCTCTTCTTGACACTTTGTCATCAGTCCCTGTCGGCCACTATCCTGTTATTTCCTGCTTCTCACACAGCTCTGTCTGGGTCTCCTCCACTGGTCTCTCTCTCTCGCTCCCTAAATGCAGGCATTCCACAGGGCTTCTCTCTCCCGCCTCTTCCCTTCTTCATCTACATTGGCTGTGCTCTAGCTGGCCCCATCCCAAACCCTGGTGCCTGTTAATTTTGGATCTGGAATTCTCAATAGCCTTCTGGGTGCTTCCATCTGGACAATCCACTGGAAACTCAAAATCTGAGTTAATTGAGTTATCCTTTTGCTTTCCCCACACGTGCTCTCCTCCTTTTGCCCCATCTTCTCAGCCATCCTGGCCCAACGCATCAGAGAGCCCCCACTCCCCTCGCCCCCACAGCCAGTCGGTCACTAACCCCCAGGGGCTTTTTGCTCTTCTCTTCCTACCACCCTCCCATATCCAGAGCCCTCACTACCTCCCTGTGGACCCTTCAATGGCCTCCTGTCTGGCCCACCACCTCCTGCCCCTGCTCCCTCCACTAACCTACTGCCAAATTCACCTCTGTAGATAACTTGCCTGGTCCTGGTGCTCCCCTGCTCACTGGACTGGCTTCCCGGTGCCTTCCAACAGGCTCACACTCCAGCACTCAGGGTCCTCCACGCTGTGGTTCCACCTTATCCCCCCAACCTTAATTCATGTCCTAATCCAACCAGAAGCCTTCTGGTCCCCAGGTTTTCCTTTCTTGCCTCCCTGGTGTTCTCTTCGCCTGAGACATTTCTCTCTCCGCTGGAACCTACCCGCTTCAGTGCACCTTCCCTGCTTCCTAAACAGGACATTATCTCACTTCTTCTGAGTCCTGGAATCACACTCTGTACCTCTCTCGTGAGTGATCTTCCTGCTCCACCCTGATTATCAGGCTGTAAGCTCTGGGAAGCAGAGGGCTCACACCTGGCTCACTTTTGCATCCCTGGTGGTGGCCAGTAGGGACCTCACACACAGTCCACAAATACCTGATGAAGGATGAAGGGATCAAATTGATCAAACGAAGCCATGGCCTCTGTTAAAAGGTGCTTACGAAGATGGTAAAATGTGACCTCCCAGACGCAGTGTGTCTAGCTCTGGGGTTGGAGAGACTGCACACAAAGTCCGAGCCCACCATTTACCAGCCCTGTGACCTGAGCGAGCTTTTAAGTCTCTGAGCTCAGTTTCCTCAACTGCAACATGAGAATAATGACACCCACATCACAGGAGTGTGGGGAAGGATAAATGACATCATAAAGGCAAAATGGCCTAGGCCAGCCCCTAGAATCCAGGAGGAACTCAGACCAGTGAGGAATCTCCTTGCTGGGAAGAAGCAGGTACAAGAATTGCCTTCCAGCAGGGGCCCAAGCTGCACGGAGGCAGCCCGTTCTGACCTGTCTCCAGCAGCAGCTTCACGATGGAGAAGTTGGAGTGGGACACGCTGTAGTGAAGGGCCGTGTTCCCGTTGCCATCAGCCAGGTTGACAAGCAGCTTGAGGACATGATGGGAGTGAGACTGGACCCCGTGGAGGTAGGCGGCCACCACAGCAGGGCTGGACGACTTCCGGCTGGAGACGCGGAACCACTCTTGACTGACGGTGTTCAAGATCTGCCTCTGAAACACCAAAAGATTCCAAGTCCAGGAGGTGACCTGGCCCGGGTGCGCCAGCTGGGGTTTCCACTGGGAAAGGTCAGCTTAGGATGCTTCCGCCTCTGTCCCTCCAACTCCCCATGCAACTTACTCCTGGAGGGCTCAGAGCTAGTAGGGCTGGCGATGCAGCAACACACTGTGAACCCGAGACCGGCCCCCACATTGAGGTAGAAAAGGGGAGGGGGAGAGCAACACGATAACCAGTAACAAAGCCCTTCATTAGGCGGCAGCTGAGGCTTACATCACATCCCCACACGCGCAGGACGACCAAGACCCTCTCTCCCATGCGCACACGGCCAGCCTGCACTGACCTCACCCCAGACTCCACCAGACTTCTGCGCGTTTTTAACAGGCATGGCTGCAGAGTCACAACATTTTACTGACGGGAAAAATGCACGCTGAAAGCTAAGACAAACAGCGCGACTAGTGCTTGAAATAAAACCCAAACAGCTGTGCTTGAATTATTTTTGGCTTTTAAGCTCCGCTAGGACTTTCAGAGAAGATGGTTTAAGAACACACGGCAGGAGCCCACTGCCTGCAGGATTCAGCTCCTTCAGAACCACGACTAAGGAGAGTTCTGGAGCGAATGACATCCACTCCGTGTGTGACATGACCGAAGTGTTTAACATGGAACATCTTTCGATCATTTGTCTAAAGGCGAGGAGAAACTACGGAGACAGGATTATCAGAAATCATTCCATACTCATTCTAGAAGAGGCACGGGACAGGGAGTCACTGAACCACTGTGGCCAGGCTTACGTCCTGGCTCACGTGTGACCTTGGAAGTCACATAGCCTTTCTGAACCTTACTAGTCTCATCTACAAAATGGGGGTGAAAAAAGGCAGGCTCCCTAACCTCCCCTGGCTCTCGAGTGAGGTCCTTGCACACCCCACTTTGTCTCTAAGGTGGGGGGCCTGTGACCCTAACACGGGTGTGGTGTCAGATCTGCATAGCCTCTGATCACCTGTCTAGGCAGAAACAGTGGAGTCTTTTGCAGCTGAAACACTTTTTATATATCAGAATATCTCCTTTGTCCAGGGACTCTTCAGGAGAATCTGGAGAAAGATACTAATATTAAGGAACATAGTGGTGGATTTTAAATGAAGAGCTAAGAAATAACTTATTCTATAATTCATCTAAGAATAAGTCACAGGAGTTTCAATCAACATCCACATCACATATTGGCTCCTTACCAATCTGGGAACAGTTATTTGCCAAATCAGATAAGATAAAATAATGAAAATGGGTTGGGCTAAATCGATTGTTTTTACTCCTAAGGCTCTTCTGCAAAGAAGAACAAAATGGGCTTTAAAATGCTTACAAGTTGGGGCCGCCCGGTGGCGCAGCGGTTTAGTCCGCGCTTGGCAGCCCGGGGTTCGCGAGTTCGGATCCCGGGCGCCCGCCGACGCACTGCCTGTCAGCCATGCCGTGGTGGCGTCCCATATAAAGTGGAGAAAGATGGGCACGGATGTTAGCCCAGGGCCAGTCTTCCTCAGCAAAAAGGGGAGGATTGGCAACAGATGTTAGCTCAGGGCTGGTCTTCCTCACAAAAAAAAAAAAAAATGCTTACAAGTTGTTACACGCTGGGTCTCACCAGCTGCGCTCCTATCTTGGGAAAATGTGTCTGTGCCAGTATCTCTCGGTTACAAGTAGAACCCAATTGTTCTGTGTTTAAATCTCTGTGGCAGAAAGGTGTCAAGGAGCAAACAGGTGTATTTCCTTGTTCGTGGTCTTGGACCCATTGGTGCACGTCAAGAAGAACAGTCAAGACTACAGAGTTAAATGCCAGGGCTTGGGGGTGACGGAGACGTGCTGCCCACCACCCTCATTTTATTAACGAGGAAACTGAGGCCCTGGGGTTGGACTGTCTTGCCCGGTATCTCAGAGGTGGCGGTCCTGGGAACAGAACCCGCAGTTCCCCTTCCTCACGCTCTTCCCCAGTCTACCCACAACTCTGACATTGCGAGGCAATTCTGAGCCTAAGCCACAAATGGCTTTATGACAGTCAGTCGGGGTGCGACACCTAACACCACCGGGTAAAACCCGAGCCCGGGCCGCGCTCTCCTAGAGACGCATCGCGTCCCTCTCAGCACGGTCCAGCCCCTAGGCAGCAGAGTGTGGGCGCATGAGAAAGTGCCCAGAGGAAAGGGACTCCTGCGTGCACAGCCACACTGCTGCTCAGGCAAGGGACCAACGTCACCCGGCGGGAACTAACAGCTCAAACAGCACAGAAGTCTACACGACAATGAAAAATCAGGGTACCAAGAGTTGGTTGGTGATGGTCCCAGGTCCTGGCAGATGTTGGCTCAATGCCCGGCAGGCATTAAGGAATTCTTCTGAGGGTTTATATCTAAAGAAAGATAAATATATGTATGTATCAGTCTCCACGTTGATGAAAAAAAGGTTATCCCTACCTTGACTTTCTCTCTCCTCCTTCATTTCTCAGCAGCTCAAACACCCAAGCTGGACACTCTCCGGACAAGGACACTTCTCAGAAATACGGGTGGGTGCAGCCTCCTGGTGACGAGGCTTCTGAACTCCTCTGAAGCGTGAGTCAAGCCTGTTGCCCGTTCACCCCGCTGTTTTCGGGGGCAGGGCAGGAGCAGATCACCAAGTGTGGCCCCCACCGCAATTCCTGACACTCCGGGAAAGGGAGCGTTGTCTTTCTGACTTCAGATCAAACATTTCCTGCCTGAGCGACTTGAAAAATCCAAAGAACCCATCTACACCAGTGAATTTCTTTGGGTTATTCTTCCACGAGGGACACCATAGTGCTAACGAGTCAATAAAATGGAAATCAATTAGGCCGGGCGCGTCAGTATAAGGGCAGACGCGGCATTAGAGGCCAGGCTGGGACTCGATGGCACTTGTCACCGGGAAGCTCTGCTCTTGTCACATCCTTAAGGTGCTGCCATGTTGGAGCAGCCCTGCCCACCTGCTGAACAGTCAGCAACACTCACTGCTTGTCACTCCTCCAGCAACCAGGCTGGGGACGGTGACAGCGATGATGATGGCACCTACTATTCTTACTTCTCCCGTTTATTGAGAGCCCCCTATGTGGCAGGCATGGCACTGGGCAGTTATGTACTTTTCTCATCTGGTCTTCGGACCACACCTAGCAGGTTGCCATTATCCACGTTTACAGATGAGGCAAGTGAGGCGACCACGGCTTAAGCACCTGGTCTAGAGTAACGCGTGCAGACATAGGATTTGAACAGGGTGTTCAACTCCAAAGGCAGGACACTTTCATCGGCCACATGACCTCCCCTCATGTCAAAAGGCAGGGTTACATCAGCATGGCTGATGGGACAGGCAAAGAAGCCTGTGGGAAAGATTGGAGAAGCCCTGGGTCGGGATGCCGCTCTGCCAGCTGGGTCACCTAACTTCTCTAGGCCTCTGTTTCCACCTCTGTAAAGTGGGGATGGTCATACTTCCCACTTTGCAGGATTGTTCAAGGATTATTTGAGATAATACAAGCAAAGTCTTCATGTTTTCAGTGTGAGGATGACGTTAGCTTTCTATGTGGACATGACAGTCTGTGACAGTGTACTATGAAGGCAGGAGGCACACCTGTCTAGTCCAACCAGTGCACAGTACCTGGGGTAGAACAGAAACTCAACAAATACTGGTGAGCGGATGGATGAATGAATGAAGACAGGATTGGATAAAGGGGTGAACTGCCCTTGCCCTTTCTCGAGGATCAAGCGCCCCATCGGTGCCCCTCTGACTCACCTCTCAGCCTTGGGGTTGGAGCGCTCCTCCCCAGGCCCGCTTTCCTGGCCTGCGCTGCAGGTGCCCTCGGGGACATCCTGCCCCGCCTTGCCGCTGGGGTGGGCATCCTCAGCCTGCCTGTGCTCCGGGCCGGCACACTTCTCAGCCTCGCGGTCAGACAGGTCCTCCGAGGAGCTGTCCTCACTGCTGGTCTCCTCACTCGAGGTGGTCTCATAGCTGGGAAAGGAGACAGAGGTCACTCCTGTGCGTCCTGCCCAACGCCTGGCCATGTCAACACCAGTGAGGACTAGGTGGGGTGAGCTAACACTTCCCAGCTTGCTAACCTCATCCTCATTCTCTACACCCACAGGCCCGGGCGGGGCCTCCCAGGAACCTCAGTGTCAGAGAAACAGACGGTCAAGAGCTCTGGCTCGAGGGCCGGAGGCCACTTGGGCAGAAAAGATAACTCAGCTCTTTGCGGCGGTGAGCACACAGGCAGCCCAAGCCCTGACTGGCCTGCGTCCGGATTATCCAGACGTGCAGGGTTCTCACAAAGCATTTGCTACTGGAATCCCAATGCGCGGTCCAGAGAGGGGCCCAGGGCTAGGCAAACAGCCCCACCCACCCTGAGTTCTCTGAGCTGGGCGACTGTGAGGCCTCTCCTTGGCCCGCTGCTGGGCACAGCTTACCCCTGACAAGGGGGGAACCATCTGCGCCTCCTCCCAGCAGACTTCCAGGGATACCCGAACCCAGCACCTGCCTCTCGGCTGTAGCCTGTTTAAAGAACTGCTTGGAACAGCAAAAGCGAGGGCAGAGGCCACGTGACGTGTGGTCGTCCCTCCCTGGCAATGATCCATATGTTTAATCAAACGCGACTCTGAAGTGGCAGACCAGACAGCACGGAAGTAAGTCCTGGAAGATTTATTGATCCTCCTGCTGACGGTCCACAGAGGGCCCCAATGGAGGATGCCAGGGTTGAGAGGAAGATTTCGGGTTCTGGGGCCACTGGACACTGCCACAGAGACCAGGGGACACCTGTGGCCACGCTTCCACGGAGGCCCATGCTCTCTCTGAACGTGGCCCCACGTAAGGCCCCCTGGGTTCGTTGGATTTGCAAACCCAGCCTGCTCCCTGCTGTGCTCAAATTCTCTCCTGCTTAAACCTGGCTGTTTCCTCCTCTCTTGTGCTTGGAACAACTTTTTGCTTTTGTGATTAAGACAGTGGGGGACATATTACGTTTACCAAGCAGTTCTCCTCTTAACATTGCTCCCATAAACACTGCACCTGGAAGTTCATTCACTCATTCAACAGAAATTTATGAAGCACCTACTGTGCGCCAGCACTGTTCTAAAAGCTGCACCACAGTCCCTGTCCTACCCGAGCTCATATTCCAGTAGGGAAAGGCAGAATAGAAACCTGTAAACAACAGACTCAGATGGTGATCAGAACAGTGAATGACAGAGCAAAGGGCCTGGGGTAGAGTGATGGGGGAGGGGCTGCTTGAACCAGAGCAGCAGTTGTAACATCAGAATCACCCGAGGGTGTTGAAAATCCCCAATACCTGTCCTGCACCCCAGACTAACTGAACCAGAGTCTTCAGGGGGAACCCAGGCATTGGAATTTTTTAAGGCTCGGCCAGGGTTTCCAAGGCTGAGCCACTGCACTAGGGTGACAATTACCGAGGACCACCTGGGGGAGGAGCTCTTCACAGGGGGCAGCAGATGCATAGGCCCTGCTATGGGCCTGACAGACATTTGAGGGAAGGAAGGCAGGAGCCAGCCGGCAGGAGGGGGTGAGGCAGGCTACGGCCAGGAGACGGACTTCCAGGTGTGGGTACTGAGCAGGGACTGGGGGCCGTTGAAGCAGGGGGAGCTAGGACCTGCTTCAGACTCTGAGATCAGGCCGATTCCCCTGTCCTGCACGTGAACTGCTGACAGCTCAAAACAAAGGTTTCTCTGGGCCCGCCGTCTGATGTTGGCGAGTGCACAAACAGCAACTCTCCTGACAACCCGTTGCACCGTTACTGACGTTTCCCTCACAGAACCTGCAACTGTGACGTCACCCTTGTTGGGATCTGGTGTCTTCCTTCTGGTCTGACCCAAAATAATGGGGTTCTGACCTCTCCATGCAGCCCCCCAGGCCCTCCACTGGCTGGGTGCCCCGCTTTGGGCTTCCACAGCATCCCGCGCTTCCTCCTCCACTGGAATTCATCTCAGCACTATCTCTACTTCTTATCCTGCCCACGTTCCAGCTGTAGGCTAGAGGAAAGGACCATGATTTGACCTTTTTATACCTACCACCTAACACATCGTTGGCATTTAATAAATGTTTGTTGAATGACTGATTTAGAAAATATTCTAAATCCAATGATCTACTCTCTAGAATATATAAGGTGTGGTTCATGTTCTGAGTCAACAGACAGACATTGGTTGTTTTTCTTCATCCTAAAATATGTTGGTTTGGTTTGCAATAAGTTAGTAAAAGGAAGAAGAAAAATTAAATGGATGAAGTTTGAAGTTCAACAAATCAAAAGTCTGTCCCAGTTCAGTGCTGTGGTTCAGATTAAATGTCTTCTCTAGAGGGCCCATGTGCCCCCCCCAAACTCCCAGAAGCCACCCGGCATCCTGGCCCCGGGGAACCACAGCCAAGACAGTCCAAGCACAGGATCCAACAGCCCACCACCGCTGGCAAGTAGCCAAACACATGCAAACCCGAGATGGGGTTTTAAAGGGCCGTTGAGATTAATTCCCTTGAAGAATGAAAACCAGATGCTTCCCCCAGGAGGAGAGGTGCCGAGGACAGCGCGGGAGAGCGAGTGTGGAGGGAGGCAGACTGGGCTTCACGAGAGATGCTTACCCACCGTTAACCCCAACAAACTGAAGGTTCTTTTTGGTCCCATTACCTCCTGCGCGGAAGCCATAGTCTTTCTTTTTCATTATGGACTTAAGGCTGGCCGACGGGGGGATCTCTAGGCAGACACAACATCACAGGTTAGAATGATCTCGGGGATGCCCCAGAATGCAGCAAAACCGACTCTTGCTCTGAGGGGACTCAGACGGAAGGTGAGCGAGGAGGAGGAAAGGGACAGGGAACTAGATGATGTCAATCAAGTATCCTGAGGGTCTTTGAGGAGGCCCAGCCTTCTGGTCAATGCCAGCCGAGCTGTCCCTGCTCAAAAAGACTCTCCTGTGTGGATCAGAGCAGAGTTACAGGCACCAGGTGGTGTGGGCGCCTTCGTTGTCCCCACTTCACGGCTGGGACACTGGAGGCTCAGACCTGCCCACGCAACGGCAGAGCCGGGAGGTGAACTTGGCTCACAGGCTCCCACTCGTCTCTGCTCCAGGGCACCATGGCTACCCTCCCTGGTTCACGAGCCAGCTGACATTTGGGACGCGGGGCAGGCATGGCACACACGTGAGCAAGGGCACACGTCTTCTCAAAGGGAAGGGAGGGGGCGAGACCAGAACCAGCGCCGAACAGCAAGGGAGCACCTGGTTTGTGATCTGTGGCAGGAAGCCGACACGCACACTGCTCGTTGAGCAAAGCGAGGTGTGGTTCCACTTTACTCCAGAGAAGAGCGTGTGCTCCGTTAGGAGAGGAGGTGCCGCTCAGCCACAGGGCCGACTGCCACATGTGAGTATCGCTCACTCTCTCTCTCACACCCACATACGCACGCACATGCACACACAGAAAACACCCAGTGAAATATTTTCAGATCTCAAAATCATGTTCCTCCAAAACCAGGCTAGAGAAAACCTCTGGTGTGCAAGAACCTCAGAGGACCACAGGAACACAAGAGCCCAGGAGACGAGGAAGGGGCCGAGGTGTACAGCACACACACCAGGGCCATTCTTCGCCCCACACGTTGCCTTTGCCCAGTGCAACTGAGAAAGCGGGTGGATCCAGTGCTGCAGGCTGGCAAGTGAAGTGTGGGCTGGATTTTGGCTCCCATGGACCCTCCCTGGTTGGCATCTCTGTGCCCTGTGCTATGTGAACAGCTGTACGTGGTGACCCTACAGTTATTCCCAACCGTAGAGCAAGGACGAGAGTAGGGGACGGAGCCCCGCTGTTACATGGGTCAGTCTTTATTCCACTGGGTTTCTGGAGGGGCTTAAATCTTTTTAAAAACATACTCATGCAGTTAAAACCCCTTTTCCCTTTGACTCGTCGTGAAAAGGAGAAATGGTTCCCTGTCTCAGGCACCAGTATTTACCCTTCGGTGGGGAGGCAGAGGGGGCCGGGGGCTCCTCCTGGGCTGGGGCCTGGGCCGAGTAGGCGGACAGCAGCAGGTTGAGGGAGCTCAGGAGCTGGCTCTGGATGCTGCTGAGCTTGGAGGCAGGCTGCCGGATGGCGCTGGCCAGCTCGGGGTACCCATGCTCCAGGCAGTTCCACTGCTCCTGCAGGAGCTCCTGGATCTTCTTCACATACTGCCCGAGAGTGGCATCTGTGGGGGAGCTGGGTGGCCTTCCTGGGCGTTCCTTCCCTGGGGGCTCTGAACTGGCCTCCTCCCTCCCTGCTGGGGGCGCCCTTCTGTCGCTGCTCCGGGAAGAGCCTCCTGCTCGGCTGCCCAGAGCCTCGGCTCCTCCCTGGGGGTCTCCCGGCTGCTCAGAGCCTGCTTCTTCGATCCTGAGCTCAGTGGAGAGGCAGCTGTGTAGAGAGTGGTTCAGGACCATCTCGGGTCCCTGCGGCAGTGACCGCTGGGGTGGTGGAACAAATTCTGCTGTGCTCTGACCCCTCTGTTTGTGACTGTCCTTTCTCCAGAGAAGGCCGTTCTCCTCTCCTCTGGCCCCCCAGCTTTCAGATCCCATACCACCCAGAAGATTGACCCCAATGCTCTTGTCACACAACTCCCTGGTCGGGAGACTGTGGAGAGGGTCAGTGTTGACCGTGGCGTCAGTCTGGCCCTGAGTGTCTTTGGTGTTCTCCTGGCTCAGCTTTGCTGCCAGTTGAGCTACGGTGCACTCCAGCTCCTGAATCCTGTGCCCCCGGGCCTTGATTTCCTCCTCCTGCTGCTGGAGGGCAGCTCTGACCCGGGCCAGCTCCTCAGTTCTTCCAGACAACTTGCCCTCAAGGTCCGAGAGCTGCTGCTTCAGGCTGGAGATGCTGCCAGGGTCCATGGTGGCAAGACCCAGGTTCTGCTCTGTGACCCGGATGCCAACGCTCCTCACATCCACCTCCACAGGTGGCGGCGGTGGGATCTCGCTGATGCTGAGCTCGACTTCCTCCAGGGGGAGCTCATTCTCAGGGAGGGGTGATGGCAGGGGTGGGGGGCTTGGTGTTGGGGAGCCGGGGGTGACCATCACCTCTGCTTCTGTGGCTTCGTGTTTGTCTTCTGCATCCTCTAGGACTACAAGTGCACTCTGGGATGAGAAGGGAGGACTTGGGGGACAGAGGTGACTTGGAGCGTCTTCACCCCCCAGAGGCTCAGCCCCGCCCCGGACCTGCGCCGGGACCCCCGGCACCAGGTCTCTAAGCTCTCTGACTCTTGGCTGGGCTGCTGCCTGTGGGGCGGAGCTGCGAAAACCTGCAAAGCCTTCCGCGGGGCCGAAGGTGCCATCACAGACACCGCCCTCACCCTGAAGTGGAGGGAGGGCGGGTGGCGTGGGGGGACCTGAGTTCAGGCTGGGGTCCTCTGAGGCCCTGTTTTGTGGCAGCGTGGCTGGCATGCTGGATGCTCTCAGGAGCTGGGGCCGCGCACTCCCGGAGGCGAGCTCAGCTTCCCCGGGCGCCGCAGCCTCCAAGTGTCTGGCAGTCTCGGCCAACAGGGCCTTCCTGTGGAAGCTCACCTCACTCCTGCTGGCAGGGGCTTGGGAGTGCCCCCCAGGCGGCAGTGACTGGGCTCGCTCCTCCATCCCGAGCGACACCTTCCTCGGCACCACTGGGGACCAGCTCTGGTGGGGAAGAGGAAGAGCAGCGTGGGGGCGCGCCCCGCTGTCAGGAAGGCTGAAGTTTCGGGGCAAAGTGCTAAACTTGGCCTGCTTGGCCCTTCTGTGGATGGGAATCCTTTTGATGGTGTGGCCCTTCTCGATGTCATCCACGTACTTGAGGAAGTCCAGGTCTAAATGAAAGCCATACGGGGTCTCCACGGAGTAGGGGTGGCTCTTGGGAGGGTCCTTCTCTTCACCCCCCTGAGAGGACTGGTCTTTGGCTGGGAGACAAAAGAGGCAGAAAAGAGAAGCACAACGTTAGTAAGAATTACAGGGTGGTGAGGCCTACTATCTGTGATTTTGACTTAACGCTCTCACGTGAGACTTCTCCTGAATGTTCCAGCCTCTAAATTATGCGGAGATGCGCAGTCTTTTGGCTGTATGGAGAGGCCATGGTATTAAATCAGTGTGTACTTAGCCAGTGTCTGCCTGGAAACAGGTGAGGGAATCATTTCCAGCGTGCAGTGTGTCACCTCAGTTACTACCGCGGAATCTGCCTGCAGAGCAGCAAAACAAAATAGTCTCGTGCTGCGCTTCTGGGTTTGAGTCATGTAATTGCTGAACGGAAGTGGCCAGGAATTTGCCAAATCGGGGTAAAATTATGAATATGGACGGTTTCAAAAGATGAGATATGCAACTGTCTCAACACTGAAAAAGAACCTTGCATTATTCAGACAGGTACTGGTAAATCTCGCTAAAGCAGATATCGCGGAGTCACGCTGTCTGCATCACGGAAGGTTCCTCAGACGCCTGAGCCTCCAGGTTCATGAAGATCAGAGAGAAGTGGGACACGGGATCACGCACAGCCCATGCTCTCCGCACCTGAAAACTGCTTAGCGCTTAACAAACGCGAATTTCACTTTCAAAAACTCATGCCAAGTGAAGAAATACTGCATTTTTCACAGACTGGAAAAAGTGAGGTGGTGGTGGTGAGGCAAAAGCGACAACTAATGTCAAAAGGGACATCGGCAAACATCCTCCAAGACATGTGGGACTCATGACTTTTCAGGCGGCCCACACTATCGGGGACACGGTGACGAGGAAGTTCCCCATCACGCCCGGCACCGCCGACCCTCCCACAGAGGACACTGAGGACGGGTCAGCCCTTCGATTATGTGAATCCAGGGGCCTCTCTTCAGGTTAGAAAGTGTTGTTCCTGTGATGTTCCTCATGTGACACCCCTCATTATCTCTGTGACATTCCACTAAACACGCTCTGGAAATGCTGAGCTCAGGAGCGGACATTTGCGTAGAGCACAGAGGCCAAGGACACGCACTCTGGAGCCTGGCCTGTGTCTGAGCTCTGTGACCTCCGTGTCTCCTCGTCTGTACGACGGGAATAACAAAGGTGAGAGGAGACTACTGTGAGGACTGACTGATCAGTACATAGACCGCTTACAACAACGCCTAGCATGTGATAACCATTCAACACACGCCCACCGTTGTAGTTATTATCTTTGTGGAGGCCCCAAATACAGAGAACGGAAGCGCCATAACGAAGCTGATCTGCTGGATAAGGAGGGGCCCCACCAATTCTGTGTGACTGACCGACTGCTCGGTTCTAAGAGCAATAGCCCTGGGGGCAAAATCACAAAACAGCAGCAATTCAGTTCACCGACCTCAACCTCAAGCTAAGCTGGACCCTAAGGACACAGAGATGAATCAGGAATAGCCCTGCCCTCAAAAAACTTATGGTCAAGTAGGAGGAACACCAAGTACAGTGCAGTGTGACAAGGACAGTAATGGACACACACTCAAGGAACAGTCTTCCTTCCTGACTCGTCTTCCCAGTTTCTCCAGAATAACTTTCTTGGACTTAGAGGTTAATTCTGCCTCGGTAGGAGATGGATGACTTCACAAAAGTGACATACGACTGGGCGTTAAATGAACAAATAGCAATTTTCCGGGAGAACAAGACGGTGAAAGACATGGTAGATGTTTATCTCCAAGATGGCACCATCAATTCCTACTCCTCTAGACAGGCAACGGAACCCCATGTTGAGAGGTGGGGTCTATTTCTTCACCCCTTTGAATCTGGGCTGGCCTGGACTGCTATGACCAAAAGAAATGGCAGCAACGATGCTGAGACAATTCCAAGGCTAGGTGATATGCAGCCTGTAAGTTCCAGCTGGGTCTCTTAGAATGCACACCCAGTGGGGAGCCAGACGCCGTGTGAGGAGTCCAGCTTCCCTGAGATGGCCATGCTGTGAGGAAGCCCAAGTAGCCCCAGAGGGAGGTCACGTCGAGAGAGGGGGAGCGATGCCCAGCCGTCCCAGCCCAGGGGCCAGGCAGGAGCAGAAGAGCCTTCAGATGACTCTGGCCTCAGCTGTCACCTGACTTCAACAACAGGAGGGACCCCAAGAAAGAAGCACCCAGCTGAGCCTCTGTTGATAATCCACGATTGTTTTAAGCCATTAAGTCCTGGGGAGGTTTGTTATGCAGCAACAGAGAGCCAGGACAGATTCTAGTTAGATGTCAGAGAACATGCAGAGGCCGGGAGCTGCGCAATTCCACAGTAATTCGGGCTTCTGTAGATGCAGCTGGTACGGCTGGAACTGAAAGTGTGGTGGAGGAGGTGAGGGGTAGAAAAAGACAATTGGCAGGTCAGCAAGAGCCAGGTCATGAAGCAACTCATGTGCATGCCAACAAGCTCTGGCCTCACTCTCTAGGTAACGGGGGCATCGACGGGCTTTACACGAGGGAGGGACCAGCCCTGAGCTAACATGTCACCAATCCTCGTCTTTTTGCTGAGGAAGACTGGCCCTGGGCTAACATCCGTGCCCATCTTCCGCTACTTTATATGGGACGCCACCACAGCGTGGCTGACAGGCAGTGACGTCAGCCGGCACCCAGGATCTGAACCGATGAACCCCGGGCTGCCAGAGTGCGAACTAAACCGCTGCACCACCAGGCTGGCCCTCACCCAGGGCATTCTTGAAGAGGATTAGAAGGACACAGAGGCCCGAGGACCAGCTGGGAGACTGCCGACCTGGTCCACGTGAGAGAAGCTGACCTGGTCCAGGTGAGGGATGGAGGGAAAGGGGCAGGTTACAGAGAAGGTGGAATGATGGTGTCACCTGGGGCACATTTTGGCTGCTTTTCCCCTACGGGTGATGACATACTGGGGCTGAGCTCTTGCCACCTGCCTGTCTGATCTCTCCTTGTGGCTGGTGCTGCATGCTTGTCAAAGGGCCCTGTGCTTAGGGAAGCACAGTCATCTCAAAGAGCTAAACGAAGCCAACCAGACACACGAAGACTGAGCTCACGAACACTGACACAATCCCCTCCACGCCGAGGGGAGCCGCAGGGCTGTGGGCAGTTACGTCAGAACCGCAGCAGGGACAGGAGGCATTGGTGCTGACCCGCGGGATTCTCCCCGTCAGACTCCAGAGCTTCTGTGGCAGACACCTGGACTCCAGGCAGACAAGGAGTAAACACTCCTCCAGCACCCAAAAATCTCCAAATAAGTTCCCATTCACCCATGCAATTGTTTCCCAGCCTGCTTTCCCCCACAGAGGCACACTGTAGTTTCAGTCAAGGAGAGCGATTGCTCTCTCTGTTTTCCAAGCTGCACCCGGCTGTACTCTCAGGCCTATCGGTCCACTCAGCAGCCTCCCGGATTACAGGGACGGGCCAAGTCAGAGAAGAGATATTTGTCTAAAGTTAAGTAGAGAGCAGATTTATGACCCAGAAGGCAAAGAACTCTCCTAAAGGACAGGCTGCATTATTTATCTGCTTATTGCCTCAATTCAGTAGAAATGCACTGATTTACTGAGCGGCCTCTGGGAGCAGGTCCAGAGCACAAATACAATAATAGCATCAAATAAGAAACTGCAGATTCAAAGGCAAAATCTTCCACAAGGGAGACCAAGGGGAACCGAAGGAGTCTGGAGCCTGAGCAGCAATTCAGGACGACAGGTTTAATCGGCGCTTTCCTAAGCCACACTGTGGGGTATCGTGCACACACACACGCGCACACACACACAGACATCCACTGTGCGGCATGCCTGCCACCCACCACTCTGTGTCCCTCTCTTTCCCCCTTGAACCAGGGTACCTGACCTGATATGCTGGGAGACCTGCGCTCCCAGAAAGCTCTGCTCCTCTTGATTCCAGCTGGTGACAGGTGTGCAGGAGCTCAAATTCCGGGCACTGGCCAGGGCAAGAATTCACTGGGAGAACTGTCTCTGCTCAAAATGAACTTCAGATCGGATAACCCAACACAGAGCCAACCTGGTGGATTTGAGTCCTGGCTCAGTCACCTCCTCTCTCTGTGATTCTGGGCAAGTTACTTAATTTCCCTAGGCCTCAGTTTCTCCATTTGTAGCACAGAGCTCATCATTCCTAACCTACAGGGTTTCTGTGATCGTTAGCACTGATGGTGGAGGACAGGGCGCAGGTCCTCAACAAGGGAGCCAGACAAGGACGGCTGTGAGAGGGGCGGGGCTGGCTAAGGATGTGCTCTCTCCTTGGAATGTTTAACCCTCTGTTGGGACGACAGTCTCAAGAGGGAATGACAGTCTAAGGAAAAAATTCTGGAGAAAATGGGAAAATGAGTCAGGGGAGAAGGACAAAGTAAGACAGACGAGGCTCAGAGCTGCCTAGAACTGCCCCCCGAGTCTTGGTCTGAAGGCCAGGCCCTTGAAAGGACCCGCAAACACAGTCACAGCCTGACAGCTGCACACAGACGCGGGAAAGGGGGTCGGAGGGGACAGGGAAGGAGGGAGGCCCCTGTAATTATCTTGAGGGACAGAGTGAAGTGCAGCGGTTGGAGCAAACCAATCAGAGGCAGTTAAAGGGAGAAAAAAGTCCAAAAGCCTATACTTAGTTCCTGAAGGAAATGGGAAATGCAGAAACTGGAGAGACAGTGGCCAAAAATACAGCCGGAAAGAAGGGGAATTTAATGAGCCTCTTTAACAGGCTGAGACAGCGACAGAAGCTTCTCCCTCTTCTGCCTTTATTTTGTGAGACGTGCGTGCCCAGGGGAGCGTGCCTTTCCTGAGCAGGTTGTGAGCGATCACGTGGGGAGCTGCAGGGCGGGAGGCTGAGCAGGGACAAATGAGGCAGGCAGGGACGACAGGCCCCGGGGGCAATGAGGAAATTAGCTGGTGTTCTGTGGGACCACTTCCACGGATGCACTGAAACGGCAGCTCTGGGGAGAAAGGCAGACTTGACATACATGGTGACTGCATCCAGAAAGAAGGAAGAGGCAGGGCTGGAGCTGCTGTCTGGTCTCTAAGTCCCGTGCCAGCGAAGGGTCATGTGATTCAAGGGGGATTATAGGCTCTCCTATTTCCTGACATTTGGTGATCTGGAAAAAGTATTTCATTAGAAGTCAGGACATCAGGATCTAGTCTATGACCCGGGGAGGGAAGAGGGGAACATTCATCGAGACATTCGCTGTGCAAAATGGTTGTTACTCAACAACCTTACATGCATTAATACCAACCCTGTGCAGTAGGTATTAATACCTGCTCATAGATGAGGTGTGGGAGACTGCTGCAAAAATAACCGCAATTATACCCCACCCTTGGGTGCTCCCCTCCCACACTGACCCTGGGCCTTGTGATGCTTTGGCTGGTGGGTCCACAGCAAACGTGACACATGCAGAGACTTGAAAATTGCTTGCACACTGGGGTTTGTCTGTCCTTGCTGTGCTTGGGACCCTTCTGCCACCATGTGAACAAATCCCAGCCAGCCTGCTGGACAGCAAGAGACAGGTGGCCAAATCGTCACCAACGCCCCAGAAGACATGGAGTCAACCACCAGCCATGTGAGGGCGGCCATTCTACACTATCCAGCCAAGTCACCCGGAAGACCTCAGGCATGTGAACAAGCCAGCAAAGATCAAGCTGGCCCAGGCCAGAACAATGGCCCAGCCAAGCCACAGAGTCTTCTGAGAAATAATAAATATCTTCATTTTAAGTCAATCAACTTTTGAGTGGTTTGTCACACAGCAAAGCTAACTGATCCCGGAGGAGACTGAGGTTCAGAGAAGTTAAATGACCTGGAGAATCACACAGGTGGGAACGGAGGCTCTTGCACCTGTTGTGCCTCCTTCTTAGACCTCCAGCTCCTCACCTCTAAAATGAGGGTAATGAGAGAGCATCCTGCTCCCTTCTCGGTGCTTGGATGACACTCTGAAAACTACCCAAGTCCGAGATGAGCACAGGCTTCGTTCTCATTCCTCACCACCTTCTCTTGTTCACACCTGAAATACACGGTTTGGGTCTCCCAGCACCGCCTGTGTGGGGAACGTGTCCTGCAGGTCCCCCGAGGCTATTTCCAGGATTGATGGTAACAATCCCTTCCCAACCCAAGTGCCCACTTTAGACCAGGGAGACAGCAGCCTGCCTACCCTCTGTCTTCTCCATCGTAGGGAACGCTGACGTCAGTCTCTCAGGCGCTCTTCATGTGATAAGCCTGTAAAATTCGCGGAGAGCTCTGAAAGAAAGAAGAATTAATTAGAGCTGGAATAAGTCTGGAGGGAACACAGCACCCAAGGAAGTAACACCCATCCCTGCCTTTCCCCCAGGGCTTCCCATGAGCTCTGAGCCCTCCAGGGAGTGAGATTAAAAGCCTGTACACACCCCTAGAGTCCGATCTTGGGTGTGTCTTCATGGAAGGGTAGCAATGGTTGACACCAAAGGAACATTTGGTCCAACCCCTCACTTGGCAGATGAGGAAACTGAGGCTGAGAGGTCAATTACTCTGTGCAAGGCCTCAGCACATTCATGAAGGAGCTGGAACCAGACCCAGGGCTCCGACAACCAGCATGGTGCTCTTTCCACAACATCAAGAGCCGAAATCGACTCACCCCATCATGGTAAAAGAATTATAATCCATTTTGTGAAAAAGCTGGGATCAGAGTACCTATAAATGACCCATGACAGCCCAATCAGATTCAAGACAGAGATGAGATAATTCCAAGTACTGACCAGGAGCTGATCCCCAGAGGGGATTTCTGATCACCTGCACCTGGGTGGCCAGAGGACATCAGTAAAGATCAAGCAGAATATCATCCTGGCTCTGAATTTGGGCACCTTGAGGCTCGATCGTAAATTCTCCCCAAAGTTTTAATCCAGTCCCAGGTCCCTTTCTTCAAATGGTAAACAACCTGGCTCGTGCCCCCGTTACAATAAATCACCCAGGAAATTGGCTTTTTATGGTTGCACTTCCACACACATCAGAATAATGAGTTATCTGTGACACCTCAGCAGTGGGCGCAGGCTTGTTTCGGGAATTCCAACGTGCTCCCCAACCAACTCCACAGCTAGGGAGACTGGGAGTGAGAGAAGGGTGAGGGGTGGCCCCCAGCAACCCAGGCTACACAAGAGGGGAACAAACAAGTAAACTGGAGAAGAGGGCGGGGAAAAGCAGGCCTCCCAAAGAAGTCCCCAGTTTGCCCGACAGGGAGTCCGTGTCCCTCTCCCTGCGAGCCCTGCTCCTGCCTTGGCTCCTCCAAACCACATGCACACAGCATCAGGGGGGCCTTTCCCTGTGCAGGTGTGACGGGTGAAGGGCAGGCAGAGACACTCTTTGAAGAGGGAATGCCGACACTAAGTCCCTCGCTCACCTTTGAGGCAACAAGAACTTGAGTTTGGGGTGGCATAGGGCTGGAATACAGGAGGAGTTAGGGATAAAGAGGGTGGTGATCCTGGAGACTGAGTGTGGCCACTAAAGGGGCAGACAATGGAGAGGTCTGGAAGGTTCTAACCTGGGGCGACGGAGGTTGCCCTTGTTAGAAAGGCAAGGTTCTGAAAGGGCCTAGGTTTGATATGGATAAAGAATGTGTGTGTGTGTGTGTGTGTGTGTGTGTGTCTAAAATGGAATATTATTCAGCCATACAAAAAGAAGGAAATCCTGCCATTTGAGACAACATGAATAGACTTGAGGGCATTATGTGAAGTGAAATAAGTCAGAGAGAGGAAAACAAATACTGCATGATCTCACTTATATGTGGAATCTAAAAAACAAAACAAAAAAAGAGCTCATAGTTTCAGGGAACAGATTGGTGATTGCTGGGGGGGGTGAGGGAAATGGGTGAAGGGGGTCAAAACGTACAAACCTCCAGTTATAAAATAAATAAGTCCTGGGGATGTACGTACAGCATGGTGACTATACTTAATAATACTGTACTGCGGGGCCGGCCCAGTGGCGCAGCGGTTTAGTTCGCGCTTGGCAGCTCAGGGTTCGCCAGTTCGGATCCCAGGCGCCTGCCAACGCACTGTTTATCAGCCATGCTGTGGCGGCATCCCATATAAAGTAGAGGAAGATGGGCACGGATGTTAGCCCAGGGCCAGTGTTCCTCAGCAAAAAGAGGAGGATTGGCAATGGATGTTAGCTCAGGGCTGGTCTTCCTCACAAAAAAAAAAAAAAAAAAAAAATACCGTACTGCATATTTGAAAGTTGCTAAGAGAGTAGATCTTAAAAGTTCTCATCACAAAAAAAAGAATGTGTAACTATGTGTGGTGTTGGATCTTAACTAGACTTACTGTGGTGGTCATTTCATAATATATACTGATATCAAATCATTATGTTGTACACCTAAAACTAATACAGTGTTATACGCCAGTTATATCTCAATTTAAAAAATAGATACAATTAAAAAAATTAAAAGAAAAGAAAGGGAAGGTCCCCAGGCCGAGGACACTGCTGCTGGTCTCGATGCCATGGGTCCAAGGTCCGCAGTGGGTGGTGGAGCCCCCCAGGTGCTGGTGGGCAGAGGGGCTTGGCAGCTCCAAGGTGAAGCTTGGGGAGAAGAGGCGAGGCCACAGACGCTAAGCTGGGCCCCTCGACCTGTCTCTCCACCATCACGGCCTCTCCTCTCCCTTCTGCCCCCGCTTCCTCCCACCTGTAACATGACTGAGCAACAGGCAGGCTCAGGGCACTTGACATACTGGAATCATCTCACGCAATCCTCACCATAACCCCAATAGGATCATTATTCTCCCATTTTCCACACAGGGAGACTGAGGCTGAGAGGGGTTACAGGGCTCCCAAATCGTGTAACAATCAAGTGTTGGGGAGGAACTGCCCTCACGTCTAGCCGACGCCAAGCCCGTGCTGGGCACGAGGTGGCTTGTGAACGTCTGTCCACCCCTGTGGGGTGGCCCGATGCTGTGACGGATCCCTAGCTCTCTGTGAGGGCAAATGCTCCTGTCTGATGCTCCTCCGCTTCTCCCACAGGCGTACCTGAAGCGCTGTCTGGGCTTGAGACGCGGAGCCACTCCCTTAGTCCTCCTGGCCAGAGGTGTGACCCGCCTCTCCAAGGCTGGAGAGCATGCAGCAAGGCTCCGCCACGCAGAGGCGCCACCTGGTGCTGGGAGCAGACGGAGCTCTGGCTGCACCAACGCTCACCCTCCCCGCGGGGAGCTCAGTCAGCGCACTGCCTTTGGTTAGACTGGGACTCAGCCCTTCATCTATCATGTCACGGAGCTTCAAATAATTATGCAGCACACAGTAGGTCAAATTTCATTAGAAAGAACTCTAGAGAGATCTCTACTAGTTCTCTTTGACTTAAGTTTTACTAAAATCAATCATTCCAAGGCCCCAGAAATCAGATGGAGCTGACACCCCGGCTCTGAAGGGGAGGGCCCAGCAGGCTTTCACCGCAAGGGGCCACATCCGGCCGCTTCCAGCCGTCCCGCCCCAGCTTCTCCACTTTGGCCCAAGGTCCTACCGCAGACACCTTGGAATGTGGCTGAGGGGACTTTCTTCCTGTGGGTAGATGTTTGATGTGGTCCAGCGAGTGCAAGCAAAGAGTAATTGCCACATCGACACATGCTTCTTTGTTTACAGTACAACAGAATTTGAGAAATAGCTTTGTTGGACAGAGCTCCCCTTTAAAATGGAATTTTGCAACCTTCTGGAGCATTTAAAATTCTGACATAAGGCAATTTATTACTTGTTCTGTTAAGCTGTCTCCCCCGTGTTCAGGGCCTGTAGTACCTGGTGTGTGATGGAACTTCTCATCTTTTTATGGCCTATCCCAGGCTCAGGGACGCCCCGTGAGGTCCCATTTTCTCTCATTAGCTCATCATATCCTGGACGTTTGAGGACATATGGCTTTATATTTCTCTAGCCCTTCTCCCTACTAATCTGTAAGCTTGTGAAGGTCAGAATTCCTGCAGGACTCATTTCTGTCCCCCTGACCTCCACACCCCCTGCATCCTAACATGTGGCAGAGTCAGTCCATGGGACCCTCTCCAAGTTACAAATGAGGAAACGAAGTCACAAAGAGGCTATGTGGTCAATCCAGAGTCACCCACTTAACCAGGGGCAGGACCGTTTATGTGACTCCATCACCCCACACTGCTCACGCAAAGCCAATGGGCAGTGACGAGGTGGGGCTGAGGCTGCCGAAGAGGGGGCACCGGCAGCCAGAGTGGGGCCACGTGTAACCACCAGGCCTCGTTAGGAACCGTTCAGCAGGGTCCCTGCCCAGCAGCATGGATCCCCCCGGTCGGCCCAACTCTGTAGTACACACGCACACCCACCCCCTCTCCACATTTGTTCCTCTCATAATGCCATTTTTCAATCTCATTTCTAACCTCAAAGCCAGATGCAAAGAAACCTTCCTTTACTTAGTCCTGAAACTGAAACCTACTTCTCTACTTTTGTTCTCTTCAAACCTCTCTTTATTCTGCAATAATAAAAATGCCGTATTTCATCCCAGAACAGGCTGCATGCCAAAATAAACAGCACCTTGGATTTCCTTGAAAAGAAAGCTTGGCTCAAAGCACAGTCTTATTGCCATGAGAATTCTTGGAGAATTCAACCTTCCAAAGTCACATATTTAGCAAGGTAGCACACCAAACAGCCCTCCTGCCAATCCCCACACGGTCTGGTGCAAGGACAAAGCGCTCTTTCCGAAAGAGAAAAATCACCCGTACCTCACAGGATCCTGCCAAAATGATGAGAGCCCGCTGTCTCCCACTCCAGGGCCCCAGGCCCCCGAGTGCAAATGTCCCCGTGTGAAGAAGCAGGAGGCGTCTGACAGCACCGCCTCCCACGGAAGGCTGAAGCCCAGACACGGGTGAGACGCACTCCTGAGGAAGGTTCTGCCAAACGAGTTCTCCAGCCCGCTCGCCTCCCGCCGACCTGGGAGACAAAGAGATAACTCATGCTCCATAAATGACACATTAGCACAGTATCATTAACTCCATTCCCACATTTTTCTGCAAGTGCCCATCATTTTTGCCTGCACTGCAGCAGCTGAACCCGGAGCTTCAGGGAGAAGAGAACTGTCGGGAGGAACGCTGTGCGTTCCCCCTTGGCTTCGTCCCCCTGCCAGAGCCTGGAGGGGGAGCCGCTGGCCCCTCCCAGACAGCAAGGCTCCGCTGCCGGACGGCAGCTGACCGCTCCCGAGTTCAGCACAGCGGCATCGGCTTCCCAGCTGTTAAAGGATCTGGTCAGGTGATCCGTGACCTTGCTGGAAAAGCAAATCCTGACTTCCTTTTTGCTCCCAGGAAGAGGGGAGTGGGGTCAGGAAGGAATTCAATGCTCGGTAAGCTGATGCTGGATCTTGCAGAAAGAGGAAGAAAGCGCAAATCCTTCCACTGGAAAGTTAGTTCCCCGAGCTGCCACCACTGGGGAGGGACACATCTAAAGACACGAAACAGCACACACTCACCTTCCCCACATCAGGCGCTCACCTGGGAGTCACAATTAATTAGGCTTTTCCTCCTGCCTTCCTGCCGCTGATGAGGCTCATTAATAAAATCGTTCCTAACGAGGACGCAGCTTCCTTAGGAGTTGAAGCCCTCCCGTGGTACCTCTCCTTCCAGGCTCTGCTTTAGAACCACCGCCCTCCACCTGCCGCCTGCGGTCCCACAACCTGCGAAGCTTCTGTGAGCAATCCCAGACCCGCTGGCTGCCCTGATCACTCAGCGACTGGAAGTCTGTCGGGCCGAGCAGGAAGAAACAATGACCAGGGAGTCCCGCCAGACTGGCTGCTCCTGCCCCCTGCCGCTCTACCGTCTGAGGCCCCGAGCACCGAAACGCACCCAATTCTGGCAGAAAGAGAAAAGCGAGGAAGTACCTCCTGGAAAGACGCGGCTGCGGGCAGGGTCTCCAGCTGCAGTGCGGAGCAGGGACCTCAGGGGGCGGCGCGGGAGCCAGGGAGAAGGCAGCGGTGCGCAGGAAGGGCTCGGTCCCGGGCAGCCGGCTGCGGCCGCAGCTATTTGGAGCAGAGGCAGGCGCGAGGCACGGGCACAGCTGCAGGCTCTCCAAGCCCAGCACCACTGCCGGACCTGAGGGAGACACGGGGGGCGAGGGTGGTCAGAAAGGGACCAGGAGAGCGCTGGGCTCCTGTGGACAGGCTCAGCAAGAGGATTACAGGGTCAGGCTCTAGTCAAACAAGGCTGTTCTGGGAAAAGAAGCCCTGTCAGTAAGACATGTCAAGCAGCTCTGACCTTCAGACACTGCCTGTCAAAGAGATGTGCTTTCAAAGGCCAGGGCAGATTCCTGCCGAACCCACACTGAGATCGATGCCAGAGCCAGAGTCACCCTGAAATGCTGTCTGCCTCCAGCCCCGTACACGTGGAAAGCACTCACAGCCCGGGTCCCATTTCTCCTGATGCCCGCTCGGGGCAGCCAGACGGGGATGAGCATCTGCACTGTACAGGTGAAGAGAGACAGAAGTGACTTCCCTTGGCTCACCCAGGAGCATGTCTGGATTAAAATGAAGATTCCTGGGGTAGAATTCTGTGTTCTTCCCACTACACTGGATCACATTCCTTACTTTCTTGGAAGATTCTAGAGCATCTTGTTCAAGAAGGAGGTTAAGAGACTTCCCAAAGGGCACAGGATGATGTGACAGATAAGACTATGGACTACCAACACTCACTTTCTCAACTGCTGAAAGTACTTTTCTGTGTTAACTAAGTACACAGACCAAACCATCAGAATTAAAAAAATCAGAAACATATCTTGATTTCTGAGGTCCTATGTAAAAATACACTGAGGAGCAAACTGCCTCTTTGATAGATTTAAAATAGTCATTGGCCATCCCTCCTAACTGGCTAGAGAAGGCTAGAGCAGGTGACATTTCACTGGGAAGCTGAGTGACAGGAGCACCCCATTTTCCCAGGTCCCATGGCTTTGCAGCCCCCCTCTTCCCCTCTGGTTTATCCGTGTGACAAAGATCAGCATTCTCTTTCCCTCTCCCGGGATAAATTCTTCCTTATCCAAGACAAAGAGCCGAGAGGCTTACTTCAGAGCTGTGCCTTTCTTGCAAGACACAACATTCTTCCGGGACACCGGCCAGTCCCTGCCTGTCCTCCAAGCTCCGTCAGCATCCCCTCCAGGGACAGTGGCCGGCCTTCCTGCTTCCACTGCTCCTGTCTGCCCTCTCCTGCAGCAGGTATCACCCGAATTCCAACTGCCGCCTCCGTGTCCGTCTCCCCAGCCAGCACCACAGGCTAGATACTCCACAGAGTTGGTGAAACTGAACTTGCCCACAATACTGACGACTCTAGACACAGGTGACCTCTCCAGACACCCCCTTAAGTACCAAGGGAGCCCCTCTGCTTTTCCAAGATGCTCCAGACCTCTCCTCAGATTAAAAAGACAGCAGAAGGAGGGAAGGAACTACTAGCTCCCAGCAGGACCACCGATCAGCTTGGCTCTCGTGTCAGGACAGAAGACCCACGGGAAGCGCACATGCCCCTGATCAAGTTCCTCCTCTTCTTCAGACCTTTCTGGAGAGAAGCAGGGCTCTCAGCTCCCCGGGCTCCATGAGAGACGCTGGGACAGGCAGTGTGCTGACCGCCCATTCTCTGAAAGGAAGAGAAATTCTCATCTTCCGTGTCTCTCCAACTTACCCAGTGCACCCATTTAACTCCTCGGTCAAGCAGGGAGGGGAGCAGAACCCGGATCGTTATGCTTCGTTTCCCGGATGAGGAAACAAAGTGGATTCCCAAGGTTACAAAGCTAGAAAAAGGCAAAGCCTCAACTGGAACCCAGATCTTCTGTCTCCCAGCCTCATACCGTTTCCTCTAAACCGCACGCCTGAACTGGACACGCAGGGGATCTCAGGAGACCCACGAACACCAGGACGGAAGCTTCAGGGCTGGGGTTGTCCAAGCAGAAGGAGACCTCCTGTTTAGGAAGGTCTTCGTGGGAAACGCCAGCCACTTTCTTTAGGGGAGTCTGTGCTTCTTTTGGGGGATCTCCTCCACAGCCCATGGCCCTTGCCATGTCTGGGATACCGGCATGCCCGCACCCCTGCACCTCACTCAGACATGTGTCTGAAGACTACTGGCCAACTTCATGTTACCACCAAGCCCCCCAGAGAATCCCCTGCATCAAACGCATTTATCCACAGAGCTTTTCTGGCAAGAATCATTTGGCTGCGGGGAGCTTTGCCTCTTCTTGCAATTTAGAAAACTTCAACTTCTATGGCCCATGTCCCTTTCGCCCCAGGATGGGAAAGGGCCAGATGGGCGCTAGGCAAGCAGGAAAAAGAAGTGAAACTATCCCAAGAATGTGCCTTTTATCTTAGGTCCCTTAGGCTTTTGCATGTTGCTCAGGAAGGTCAGCTGTTGGGCGGTCTGTGCGACGACACACAGGGCTGAGCGGGGCGCGCCGGTGAGGTCCCCGCGCTGCTGCAACAGAGCCTCGCAGAGCGGCCTGGGACGGCGGGACGGAGAGAAATCAGGCGTGTGAGACCCGTGGTGGAGTCAGGGGAACCAGCTCTTTTACAGACTGACCCTTTACAGCGGAGAGCATTTCTCAGATGGGAAACAGGGCCAATTGTAGGGAGAGAGGCGGCTGCACGAACGGTGAGAAACGCTCCTTGGAGAAAAAGAAGGCGTCAGGGCCACAGGAAAAAGACCCACACCCTCAGCCCTCCCTTCATTTAGACCTTCCAGAAGGCACCTGGTCCTTGACTCAAACACACTTTAAGACCCAGATGCCGACGGACAAATGAGGATGGGGCAGAAGCAGGCAATCCCGAAAAGAAGAAATACCAGTGGTTAATATTTGAAACATTTAACCGCGTGAGTCAATATCAGCTGCCGGGTAAACGCGGACGTGCCGTAATCTTTACCCTGCTTGTGCCAGGCACCCCAGGTCCGTGCCAAACCCATCCAGTCTAATTCCCCCATCACCCTCCGAACTCGCGCCCCTGCTTCCACCACCCGAGAATAAGGTGAGGCTCCGGGTGGCTGCCCAGGCCCGGAGACGACCAGCACCAAACTCAAATCCAGTTAACACACTGCTGTAACCACGGTACAACCCAGACCCGCTCACAAGTCGGAAAAACAAATCTTTAAAGATCCTCAGCGTGGATCAGAGCGTGGGGAGAAGGGGACATGCCCTCCCCAGAAGATTCCAGAGGGGCTGGGGCAGCCGCAGCCCAGAGGGGAGCTGCACGGCCGACACACGACAGGTGTCTCCCGCTTCACGGCCCCGCGGTCAATACGACAAAATAAAACCATGAAGGAAGATGAAAAAGCTCACAGTGACGTGATTTCTTTTCTTGGTCCAAAAATCCATCACTATTATCCTTGGAAAATAAGAAGTAAATTATTTTGGGGAAAGGGTGGGAAATCATATTCCTACCATCTCGATACAACTAGGCCACCTGTTTTGCATATTTGGAACACAACTGAAGAGCGAGTTCCACGGTGGTTAAGAGTCTGAGACCCAAGTCGAGGAGCCACAGCTGGGACTGCCACCCACTGTCCGTGTGACCGTGGACAGATGACTCAGCCTCTCTGCCTCTGGTGCCTCGCTTGTACAATAGGAATAGTAATACCCTCCACACGTTGTGGATCTGTCAGGATTAAATAAGATGATAATATACGTCAACCACGTAGAACAGATGCTTGCATATAGTCTGTGTTCAATAAATAACTATATTAGTTATAATATAAATTCAATTATTAATTCAACTTTGTATTTAAAATTATATCACATAACCAATTAAAAATAGTTATACCTGCTTTATAATGATTACTGTAAATGGCTCTGCAGATTCCACTGACTTCAGCCTTGTTTTCCAAATCCACTCCCTCGTGGAGGTCAGTCCACCTCACGTTTACCTGTCCCTTCAATGCTACCAGATCACCCGGCCGCAGGGGGGCCTCAGGCAGGTGTCCAGGGAAGTTCCCCATTCGAGGTGGCCGACACCCGGCTGCCACACATGCTGAGAAACGGTTAAGAGCAGGGCTTTGGGGTAAGGCAGACAGGTTCAGGTCCTGGCTGTGTGACCTTGAGCAAACTTCCTGACTCAAGAAGAGCCCAGCTCAGTGCACGGCTGTGAGGGCCCCAAAGTAAGTGTGTAAAGCGCTTGTGCCAGTGCTCGGTATGTGACAACACTCACTAAATGTTAGCTACAATTACTTTTTAAACCTACAGTGTTTTACACAAGGAAAGGGCAGGGATCGTGTCTGTGTTGTTTACGGCCTACTCCTGACAGTTGGCGTGGCAGGAGCTCAACAATAATGTGTTGAAGCAATGAATAAATAAATGGATGAGCAGATGGATCAGAGAGCCTGTCCAGAGCTGGAGACGAGATATTTTTTAACAGCTTTATTTAGATGTAATCTACATACCATACAACTTACCCATATAAATTGCACAATTCAATAGTTGTAGTATACTCAGAGGTGTGCAAACATTGCTACAACCTAATGTTTTAAATTGTGATAAAATTTACCATTTTAACCATTTATAAGTGTAGATTCAGTGGCATTAAATACATGCACAATGTTGTGTAACCACCACCACTACATATACCCCAAACTCTTTCATCATCTCCAACATAAACTCTGTACCCATTAAACAGTAATTTCCCACTCCCTCTGCCCCCAGCCCAGGTAACATCTATTCGACTTTCTGTCTCTATGAATTTGCCTACCCTAGGTGCCTCATGTAAGTGGAATCATACAGTATTTGTCATCTTGCGTCTGGCTTATTTCACTTAGCATGTTTTCAAGGTCCATCCAAATTGTAGCAGATATCAAAATTTCATTTCTTTCTACAGTTGAATAATATTCCATTATGTGTATATAGCACATTATCTACTCATCTATTAACTAACACTTGGCTTGCTTTCATCTAATTTGGCTATTGTGATTAATGCTATGAACACTGGTACACAAATATCTGTTCAAGTCCCTCCTTTCATTTATTTTGGATAATACTTACGTGTGAAATTCCTAGGTCATATGGTAATTCTATATTTAACTTTTTGAGGAACCACCAAACTGTGTGCCAAAGCAGCTGCACCATTTCACATTCCCACCAGCAAAGCAAGAGGGTTCCAAACGCTCCATATCATGACCATTTGTTTTTTTCCATTAAAAAAGATTATTACAGTCATCCTAGTAAGTGTAGTAGGCGTGAAGTGTTATTTCATCGTGACTCTGATTTGCATTTCCCTAATGACTAATGATTGTTGAACAGCTTTTCGTGTGCTTACTGGCCATCTGTATATCTTTGTGGAAATGTCTATTCAAGTCCTTTGCCCATGTTTGAATTGGGTTGTTTGTTTTTGTTGTTGTTGAGTTGTAAGAGTTCTTTATATATTCTGGATATTAACCCCTTACTGATATGCGACTTGCAAATATTCTCTCTCATTCTGTAGGCTGTCTTTTTGCTTTAATGATAGTGTCCTTTGATGCACAAAGGTTATTAATTTTGAAGAAGTCCAATATATTTTCTCTTGATGCCTGTGCTATGGTATCATATCCATGAAATTAGTGCCAAATTCAATGTCAAGAAGGTTTTCTTTACTGTTTTCTTCTAAGAATTTTATAGTTTTAGCTCTTAAGTTTAGGACTTTGATCCATTTTTGAGGTCATTTTTGTATATGGTTTAAGATAGAGGTCCAGCTTCATTCTTTTGCATATGAATATTCAGTTTTCCCAGCATCATTTGTTGAAAAGACTACAATCTAATTTTAGAACATTTTCATCACCCCCTCAGAAAACTCCATACATGGGATTTCATTTTTAGAAGGAACTAGGAATATAAGTGAGTTACTGCGAGTTAATAAACTTGGCATTCATAAACAAAAATTCGTTCATTACAAGAGCTTACTGAGAACGTCAATTCTCTGTTCTACAAAGAAGTGTCACCACCATCCCTCACTAAACGACACTGCAGAACTTCCGTGTGTGCATGTGGGCCAAGAGCTGGAGGTGCGCAGTCCTCTGGAGGCTGCCTTGTTAGTGCGGAAGACACCTGTCCTGCTTTCCTGGGCTACCGAGCACCTCGTGCACACCTTTCCTATACTTGGGTTCCTTCCCTCCTTAGGACGCCGCCTCCTCGGGGCTGAAAGCAGAACTTGCCATGCCAGCTTCCTTCACAGCTGGGGCTCAGTGGTGGGACCACGCTCAGCAGGCAGAGGCACCCAGGCCAGACCCAGTGCCCTGGAGAAGGAAGGGCTGTGGGCAAGGGACTCCGGGGAGGGTGGTGGAGGGACCTGAGCTCGTTAACGAATTCCTCCTCTACCTGCACTCGCTGGAATTAACCAGCTTGTCATTTGCAGCAATGACTCCTGACGGCTACAATGTAGCATCAGCGTTGGCTTTCCGTTTAATTGCCTCGATTCTACTAATTCCCGTTACTGGTAGAATTACTTTTCGGAGTTTCTGTTGATTTGTCCTGAGCATGTGCTGCATGACCATTTTGATTATTTTTCTCTTCTCCTTTCATCCCGTGTTATCAGCAAATTCTTTCCCACTGGAAAGTGGGAGTCAATGGGCTCAGTGGACCACAAGGTCTTTTGTGTCTTGGCTGAACTGGGCCATGGTCAAAAGGGCTTGGGAACCACAACTTGGAGTAAACTGAGGAATCAGCCTTCCCCCACCCCCCTGCTGGGTAGCTCCAGTGAAAGGACCTCAAGGGCAGGCACAGACACACCTTCCACAATGGGGCATCCCTGCTCCCCCCTTCTTGGGCAGCCCCCACCCCCAGCATCACTGAGCCTGGTCAGAATCCAGCAAAGCCTTCAGAGGCGTTAGCCTGGCTCCAGAGCACGGCTGCAGGTGCAGACGCTGCAGGGCTTGTGTGGGCCGTGGCATCTGCCTCCTGGGTTGGGAGGAAGATTGTTCTTGGCACAGCTCGTACATCCGGGAAAGTCAGTGAAAGCAAACAGCCTGATAAGTAATCTCCAGACACCTGGGTGGAGACAGCGATGTTTCCAGATTTTTCAGGCAAGTTGGAAGGCTTTTACTATTATTTCACAAGGCCCCGCCTGGCCCTCTACCCAGCAGTCAGAGAGGAGCAGGCACAGTGATGTGGGTCAAACAGGGATGACGAGCACTCAGCCCCCTAGCACGTGCCAGAGATGAACCAGAGAGGCTCAGTGAGGGAAGGGCTCCAGAAACTTCTGTCAACTGCACTTTTCCTTGAAGGAGCTGGGGTACATTGCAGTGGAACCCCCTGGCAATACAGAGGAAGGTCACCCACTGTTCTGGTTTGGGTTTTTTTTTTTTTTTTTGGCTTAGAACCACCATTTATTTATTATTCCTCATAGTTCTAGGGGATGATAAGAGGCTAAGCTGTGCGGTTCTTTGAGGTTCTGAGTTCGGTTGCAGTCCAATGGTGGACAAGGCCGGACTTACCTGAATCTTCTTCACTCACGTCTGGCACCCGGGCTGGAGTGGCTGGAAGCAGCTGTGGCCCTCCTTACAGCATAGCAGTCTCAGAGCACTGGGCCTTCCCTAAGGCAGCATGGCGGCTGGCTTGCCCTGGAGCGCAGGTTCCAGAAGACCCAGGTAGTAGCTTCAAGACTTCTAAGGATCTAGCCTTGGAAGTCATGCAGTGTCATTCCACAGTACTCTGTTAGCCAAAAAGCAAGTCCCAGGGTCAGCCAGGATCCAAGGGCATGAATCTCAGTCCGCTGGAAGGCATCTTGAGCGATGAGCTCTGTCTGATGACAAGTACAGACAGGCATGCTCTGAGTGTCAAACACCGGGTATTAAAGCAGGTCTCAGAAGTGAATGGCTGGATACACACGGTGCCTTCCGGCCCTTTCCCAACACTCCAGGTCAGCACTCAAGCTCTCGGGCGTTGACCGAGCCACCCTGCAGGCCCAGGGCACTGGAGGACCTAAGCCTTCTTTCCCTTCACTCTTCTTTCTCTTCACTGTCACCTGTCACCATGCTGGGTGAAGTAATTCCACCTCAGATGATCTTTTATCACTTCAGTCCTCTTTCACTTTTTGCCTTTATCTCCGAGAGCTTCTTTCCAACCAGTATGTAGTTACTTCTTTTTTGAATTTTTAATTATTGATGTCCTAATAGTTTATAGCATTGTGGGGTTTTAGTCGTACATTATTACTTGTCTGTCACCATATGAATGCACCCCTTCACCCCTTGTGCCCACCCCTCCACCCCCCTTCCCCCTGGTAATGGGTTTGGTTTTAACATGAGTCAAATCACTAAGAAAAGATGTTGCTGAGATTCACATCCCTGTTTGTACCCCGACAGCAGCTCAAGGTGTCACAGGATGGTCGGCATGTGGTGCAGAGCATGGGCAGACTTCGTTAGGCAACTCTGATAGAACGAAGGACACAGATGCTCACGTCTTTCCTTCCAGCCGGATTATGGGGCTTTTGAAGTCCAGGCCCCTCTCTCATGCATCCGGGTACCCTTGAGGGCACCAGCCTGGGGCCCTGCAGGTGGCCAGCGCTCAGTCCATCCTGCTGGTCATCTATGGTTGGGAGCAGAGAAACATAAAGCTGACCTTGGACATTACCACCTTCACCTACTGATGGGGAAACTGAGGTTCAACGACTTGCCCCTACCGCACAGCAGGGCTGTCTAGACTCCTGACCCAGTGCTTTCCTTCACAAACTTCATGCTGGTGACACTGGTCTGCAGGGTGGTATCGGAGGTCACCGACTGACGGTTTCTTTGAAAACAAGCCACGTGGCTGGCGTCCCCAGTATAACTATGGACAATGGCGCCACGGTGGTGAGAAGGCGGAGAACTGCACACACGTCAGTTAGGCACTCTGCACGGAGTCCCCTACCCGTCCTCACTCAGCCCTGGGCACCACGTCGCCTCCCTGTCAACGGGGCAGGAAGGCCTCCTCACGGCCCAGCCTCAACTCAGCGCTGTGGTCAGAGAAACAGCAGTTAAGCAGGAAAAAGTGAACTGGAGGCCATCCAAACCTCACTGCAGTCTCTAGAGAAAACACCCACGGGGAGGGGCGTTGTCAGCACAAGGCGAAGTCCCCCATCTTTCTCTCCTGTCTCTGCTCCTCTCGGAACCTATTTCCAGCAAAGCCGCCGCCCCAGAGGCAGGGCGCTCTGACCCAACGCTCACGCACTCTTCCCCCTGGGTCTTCACTCGTGGCCCCACACCTTCGGCAGCTGCTCACCCACCCTCTGCCAGTCTTTCGACCCCCGTCACCGGGAATCCCAGTACTGGCTCCACTTGTCCAGCACTTTCTCAGCACTGCGTGACCCCAATCTGCACAATAACGAGGGACAACAGCCAAGCAAACTACGCAGAAATTTCAGAAGGGAGTTACTTGGAGGGTCCAGGGGCAGAGAAGTTTTGGCTACTTGTGTGTTAACGTATCTATTCCCTGTCACACCCGTTTTACAGATTAGAAAACTGAGGCATCATGATAACAATAATGAATAATTATGTAGTTAGTTATTATTAGCCAGATACCATGCAGTACTGCACAAATGATAACCTACTTAACTTCACAGTGACCGTATTAGGTAGTTGCTGTTACATCCTTCTCCCAGATGACAGGTTCCGGGCACAAAGCTAGTCAGCGGCAGGGCTGGAATTCAACTTGAGGTGCGTCTGACTCCAGAGACCACGCCCCTAACCAGTGTTCTCTGCCTTCCAGGTTCTAGTTCTGTAACTGCCTGTGAAGCAAGTTGCCAGTGGAGTCTAAACAGAGAAGGAACCAGATAGGATTTAGCAAATGATCAAGTCTAGTGTTAATTCCATCACCAGCCACTCTCATTACATATCAGATGATTACTAAGTATAAACAACATTTTGGGGGCATGCAATAGGTCTATAAATAAGGCAAATTTATTTGCAAAGGAACAGACTAAGAACTGCAGTGACTTTCTAATTAACTTAAAAATTATTTAATCAATACAACACAATTACTTTTCAAATAATCTTTGAAAGTTTCAAGGAGTCTTGAGGTGATTAATTGCTATTTAACCAGATAGCAGCAGCAAGTTACACAAATATCAATTTTAGAGAAAATTCTCTTTGCAGATCTAGCACTGTCAAAATTTCCAGCAGAAAGATGTTTTTTCAGGCCAGATACAAGGGTTTTATGTTACAAATTAATTTCCTTTCTCCGTTGTTCACGGGGGGCAAGGGGGGCAGGAGGGGGGGCTGATGCAGGGGGGAGAGAGAGATGTCCCTCCCTGCCAGTGGCGCAGTTTCCCAAAAGCAGAAGCAGGCTGCTGCAGTGACTCAGTGGAGGACCCGGGTCCAGCCCAGATTTCCCCTAAGAGCTCCGGCAGACATAAACCACGAGCCACCTGGGGCCTAGCCTTGAGCCAGGAATTTGCCTGGATCCCACCCACGTGGCTGTACCCTCGGAGGAACCCAGGAGTGAAAGCAAGAGACACGAATGGAGCAGCATGGATACAGAGTCAGCATCTCTGGGGCAGAATCCGAGTTTGAGCAAGCCCACCCGCTGAATTTTAGGCACACGGTAGTTTGAGAAGTCCTGCCCTAGCCTACTTTAAAAAGCACTTTGTAAACGATGGTTCCATGCCTCTCAAGCTGTACCGTGCACGTACATCTCCCAAAAATCTCGTGAAAATGCAGATGCTGTGGGGGGGGGGCCTGGGAGCCTGCATTTCCAACAAGCTCTCAGGAGATGCTGCTGCTGCTGTCCCGGCACCGAGAAGCCAGGCGTGTGGTGGGTGTGTGTCTGGTTGGGGAGGGACAGGAGGGTCCGACAGACCCTGGCACGATCCTGGCTCCGGTGCTTGCAAGCCCTGTGCCCTTGGCCACATCACTCCACCTCTTGGAGCTGGTTTCCTCAGCTGTGAAAGGGTCTCTACGCCCCTTACAAGGCTGTTCAGATGCGACAGGCCTGTGCTTAACGCGGCACTTGGCATGTTGAAAACACTCCAACAGAAGCTGTGGTTGCTGCTGTTTCTGAGGCAGGGATGAAACCAGTAAGTGCTCAATAATCGCTCATTGTTATTATTTATCGAGAACTGCCGTGTCGTGACAGGCACTGTGCCGAGGCATCTGCGGTCACCCTCCTCCCATGGCTCTGTGTGCGAGGTCAGGTGTGATCTGTTTTGTTCTGCAGATTACAGAGCTTCAGTAGCTTGGTCCAGGTCACAAGGACAGTGACAGGCAGAGCGAGGGCTGCATTCAGGTCTTCCTGCCAAGCTTCCCACCGCCCAGATGGGGCCTGCTCTGTCCACAGCCATCCGCAAGGCCCGAGTTGAGGGAAGGGTGGTGGGGTGACAACACGAGGCTGCGAGGGGTCAGTGCAGGACCAGGTGTGGGGGGCAGGACGGGCCTCAAGGTGGTAGTGCTGAACTGAGAGGGACGTCAGGCCCAAGAGCAGAAGCGGGGCAGGTCCCATGAGGATCTGGACCCCCGGCAAGCAGGACTAGCCTAAGGGGGCTGAGGACTGTCTCCCCGGAGCCTCGGACAGTGCTGACCATGCAGCTCCCTAAAGACACGGCAGCTGTACGAATGAATTGATGGGTTCAGAGATTAATATTTTGAAGGCAGCAACTGATTTGGGATTTGGTGGGCAGGATGTGTGGGGTGGGGGAGAGATCTTCACTTCTGGACTTTTCTCCTTTAAAAAGGGAGCAGTTCAAAATAGAAGAACAACAGGGATATTTCCCTTGGAGCGTGGCCAGCGCACACAATCCCTCCTTTTCTTCCCAGGGCGGAAAGCGCTGGGGCCGGCCCCTGGGCGGGTGTGCAGCCCACAGCCTGTGCTCTGGAGCACAAAGCCCCTGCCTGCAAGCCCAACACAAATGCCTCCTTCACCACAGCCTCTGCTGCGCGGGGTTCCAGCGGCCGCTGCTGCTGGAAGTCCCCCTCCGGGGCCAACGCGAGGCTCTGTGGCCAGGTCTCCCACTACAGTTAGAGACAGGAGACGGGGATGCCTCTCAATCATCCAGTCACCTTCTCAGGCCACGCGGCATGAACTTAAACAGCCCAACAGCCTGAAGGGCGCGAGGGAAGCCTCTTCTGTTCAAAGATCAGCCATTCATCAGAAATTCCTGTTCAGGCGCGTGGCCAGGTTCTGTGGATTCACAGATGACTAAGACCAGGGATAAAGACGCTTTAAGGACTCTGCATCCAAAGTGGGAGGCAGAGACCGCAGCCCGAACGTACAGTGTCACGGAGGTGGGTGGAGGCGTGATGGAGGACCAGGAAAGCATCACAGTCGTGGTACTCGAGCTGGGCTTTGAAGGCCGAGTAAAAGTTCGCCAGGCAGACTGGGGAAGCAGCCCTCTAGCTCAGAGATGAGAGCATGTACGGGGCGCTTGAGGAAGGACCAGCAAACAAGGCCCAGGGTGCAGGGCTGAGCAGAGGATGGGGAAGGCAGGGGCAGGGGGTTGGCTCCTTCTCTCCCGGGAGAACAGCAGGGTTCTTCCGCAGAGGAGGAGGAAGACGGAGGCGGGTTCTGGATACAACTCTGGCGGCACTGACTGGGGAGGGGAGGTGCCCCAGAGCCTGGCCCATCACAGACAGTAGCCAGTTAACAGAATGAACAAATGATTTCGAGAGGGAAGAAAGTCGCACGTCTGAAGAGAAGTCTCGCCAGACAATGCTTTTCTCTACCTGCCCCTTTAATCCTTTTAAGAGAACAGCAGCTTTTCTGCTCCGTTATTGAACCATCACAAACCTATATACTCTGAGACTGCAGGCATAACTGCGTAATGTCCTCACTGTTGGCCGTTTCCTGAATGTCGCTTTGTCTTCTGGAATAATTCCGTCAGCCCCTCGCCTGGGCACTGCCTCCTGCACTCTCTCTGCGCTGCCCAGTAGCACCTGTCATGTGCCAAGCACACAGGAGGCCCCAGGGGTGCAGAGCCATGAAACAGCCTCACGGAGCAAAAGAGCTGGACTCCTGCAATGAACGGGTCCCCCTCTCTCACTTTACAGACGGGGAGACTGGGACCCAGAGAAAGGGAAGCATGCACTCGATCTGAAGATGTACGCACATTCCCACTTCTAGGCTCCTGCACCTCACAGCAAGACATCAGGTGCCAACACCAAGAGTGGAGGCACAGACTCTGAAATACACTGGCAACAGGCCTGGATGACAGCAGGGTCAACATGACACACAGCGATGGGCACGGAAGGATGTGCCCATGCACACACATGGTACTCAGCATCCAGTACTTGCTCACGTCTGACAAGAGCCCAGCCAGTAGTGGACCTGGTCGAGGCAGGAGAGCACAGAGGTGGGGAGCGTGGGCTTTGGTGACAGGCGGGTCAGAGTCTGAATCTCACCTCTGCCACTTGCCAGTTCCCTCAACTCCCCCGCCCCAGCGTCCACACGTGTAAGGAGGAAAAACACGATTTCCTCCTTACAAGGCTGTGCAGATTAACTGGGGAGAAGATGCAGGCTCACCCCAGTGCCAGCAGTGGGAACTGACGGGGGACGAACTGACGAGGAAGTAAGAAAGAAACAGCATGACTCCCAAATGACGGGAGTCACTGATCATCCAACCCTGGGTCACTGAGCACCTACCTGAGTTCAGGCTGGATCAGGGAGGGGAGGGAGGTGTTGCACACTCCAGGGTCTCCAACCCGGGAACTGGCGAGTGTGGGGACAAGAAGTGAGTTAGGAAAATCAGGAGAGGATAGAGTTTGGGAGGACAGAACGTCCCTGGGCATGCAGAGTGCCTGACTAGGGTTCGCCCATAGAGAGGGGTTCATCCAGAGAGAGCGGCCCAGCAGACAGTGGAGAAGGTGGGCCTGCGACAGGGGAGAAAGCCTAGCAGTGTGTTGTCTAGAGTCATCCATGTCAGCATGACCACTGCAGAGGCGAGGGGGGTGAGGAGCCAGAGCACGCAGAGGAGGACAGTCACATGAGGAGCAAGTGAAGAAGGAGGACCAGGGTGGCCTGCAGCCCAGGGGTAAGTCTGGAGGAAGCTGGTGAGGCCCGAGCTCAGTTTCAATAGAGCAGGGGAGATGCCGAGCGACACGATGGGAGAAGCAGCAGGGGGCTGCCCTGTGCTACTTCAGTGGAATGCAGGAGAGAAATGAGCAGCCCCTCAAGGGAGGACAAGGTGAGCCACGAGGAAGGTGGGCAATCTGATTAGTCCTATTCTGCAGTGAAGAAGCAGGGCACAGAGAGGCTCAATAACTCACCCAAGTTAGCAGTAGGTGGACCTGAGCTCTGGCTCCAGAGTTCACGGCCAGTGTGGAGGAGTGTTTCTGGAGGTGGGAAGGGAAGGCTTTATGGCTCGGCTCAGTGAGGGAGAGGAGAGCAAAGACGGAGAGAAATGTGAGGTGGAGATGACCAGGCCCCATGACCTCCACCTCCTGGAAAGGCAGGAACAGGCCACGTGCTGAGAGGGAGCACATGTGGGCGGATCTGGGAGCTCGAGGGGAGCAGACAGGGTTTGCAACCATCAGCGAGGAGACTGGGATGAGAGACGACTGAGACGACCATGACAGATGCCAGGCAGCAGCCGAGGTCACAGGGCACAGGTTTAAAATGCACCCTGCAGTCCCAAGGCAGGACCAGAGAAACGGACAGTAAAGTGAACCTAGGATTAGGGTTCACAGAAGGAAAAGGTGTTAAGGGGGAAGCTGTAGGGTGCGAGTGAGGACACAGATAGTGCAGGTGTTGGCCTGACAGGTGGGCGAGGGTTCAAGGCCACACCGTCCATCCCAGCGAGCACATGACGGGCAGGGCAAGTAGCCACGCTGCACTGTAATGGAGGCCTGCTGACCAGCCAAGGACACCCTGAGCACAAAGGTGCCCAAAACACCCACCACCCACCCCAAAATAAATCTGCTCCATTCAACAGTGAAGCCCCATAACTACATGAGCCAAAACCGCAGCCACAAACTGCAGTGGCTACTGAGCACGTGAAATGTGGCCAGTCTGGATTAAAATGTGCTGTAAACGCACACTGGATTTCGGAGACTTAATGTGAAAAAAATGAGTGTAAAATATCTCAATTTTTTTTAGTATTAATTACTTGTTGAAATAGTAGTATTTTGGTATACTGGGTTAAATAAAAATATTAAAATTAATTTCACCTGTTTCTTTTTTATTTTATTTTTTTTGGTGAGGAAGATTGGCCCTGAGTTAACATCAGCACCACTCTTCCTCTATTTTGTATGTAAGATGCCACCACAGCATGGCTTGATGAGCAGTGTGTAGGTCTGTACCTGGGATCCGAACCCACGAACCCTGGGCCGCCAAAGTGGAGCGCGTGAACTTAACCACAATGCCACCGGGCAAGCCCCCTTTTATTTTATTTAATGTGCTACTCGAACATTTAAAATGTGACCGCATTATGTTTCTAGGCAAGAGCTGGTCTATAAGGCAAGTATGACCTTAAACGTGGGCTAAGTAAGTGTGTGAGGCCAGGATGCCCGGTCAAGCCCAGGAGTGTATCTGCAGAGCCCTCCCAGCTAGTCTCTGGGAGAACAGGAAACAGAACTGAGGAGTTTTGATTTGTTGGATGTGAGAATAATACAGGGCCAGGGAGATGCGAGCTGAATTAGGAAATGGGTCCTCTGTGGGACATGGGAAGAGAATGTCATGGTGGGCCACTGCCTGGGGCACAAAAAGGGCCAAACCACCAACATGAGACCGAAAGCTGGAGAAGCCCACAAACCCGCCAGTGAGGCCAAACGCTGGCCTCCTCTTCCGTCCCAGCTCTGCATCGGGCCACTAGCAACCTCCCAGCACCCACCTGCCCCTCCAGTGACCTCAGGCGCCCTCCAAACCCGACCCCTGCATCTGCTCCCACCAGTCTCCCAGCACGCTACGCCCAACACCTCACCCACTCCAGGAAGTCTTTCCCGACTGGCCTGAACTCGGGCCCCTCAGGCAGCCCCCCAGCCCCCCGCCCCCATGCAGGAGCTTCCTGCTCACAATTAGAAAAAGCTGCAACATGACACAGCGGGACTAGCAAGGCCTGCAGGCCAGGAAAGCCAGACTTGTCCAATCTTTGCTACGTTTGAATCGTTTCACAACCTCTCTGGGCCTCAGCTGCTTCATTTGTCACGTAATACTACTGACCTAAGTCTACCGACTTGGAGGGTTCGGTGAGACCCAGGTAAGAGGTCTCTTAAAGATGTGTTACACAAATGAAAGGGAATCTGGTAATCTCCAGCCGAAGGGGCAGGAGAGAAGTGAAGAGGATACGCAAGGAAGAGGGAGAGGATGTGTGTGCAAAGACGAGGTGAACCCCCTGTACTAAGAGGGGCCCCACGAAGGGCAGGCCCGGGTCACAGCCCTCCTCTCAGACACACCTCCTATCCACCCACCTGGCTGCAAGAATCCTCCTGCACCTGAACAAATATGAGGGAGTCCAGAGAATGTCCTCAACAGAACCCAACGCATCTGTGAGTGGACCGCTGGGGATTTTAGCGCTACCCAGCACTGAAACGAAGATTTTAAATTCCACTGTGAAGAGTTACAATTCTCCCCAGATTCACTCCCCTCTCCTCTCCCAAGGGGTGAAGGGTGAAGGAGGAGGAATCCCAAGAATGGAGGATGGAAGCGGGGCCGGCTTCTTCCGGGGCGATGGGCTCCCATCACCCAGGAGCAGGGAGCTGTGCTGAGCACGTCTGCGTCTTACTTAACCCTCATCCTAAACTTTGAAGGAGGAGGATCACCCCATTCTGCGGAGGAGAGCTGAGCCAGGAGGGCAGAGCAGGCATTCAAAACCAGCTCCTCCAACCCAGCAGTGTCCTCCGCCGCAGACTCTCCGTACACGCGCCTAGAGGGGACGTCATGGCTGTAATATGATCATGACGGAGCAGTGGGAGAAACCAGAGCACAACAGCGTGTAGAACCTCACTTTCATTAAAAACTTCCTATCCGGATACATATATATGGACACGTATCTAGATCATATGAGGATCTAGTTACAGCTCCTAGGTATACACACTCCAAACTGTCCCCAACACCCTGACCACCAATTCTTGACAGTTTGGAGTTTTCTCCTTCTTATGTTTCCGTATTATTTTAAATGTTTGCTCCTAACTGGTATGATTTGTAAAATATTTTTAAATAAAAAATTTCCCAGTGGGGCTTACTGAGCCTTTCCAATTGTAAAGACCACCCACTCACACATACAAACACATACACTCTAAAAATTATTCACAAAATGGAAAAAATTTATCTTTTCCATTAGTTTCCTTATCAATTAAAAAAACACACACCCATAAATTTCACCTTGGCCTTCAAGGGTCCCACTTTTTTAAGCCTAAGAGGTCAATAAAGTAAGGTGTTCACGGTCTTACAAGGCAGTATTTGCCGGAGACAGGTGTGCGGCGTCCTTCCCCAGCAGAGACGCAGACGTGGTGGCTGAGAGGGACGGGCAGAGGACGCGCCGGAGGCGACACCTCACTTTCCAGGTGTCCACTCCCACCCTTCACTTCCTACAGTTTCTCCTTCCCAAGCCAACCTGCACGGAGCACCCCGTTTTCCCCTCCTAACTGCTTCTCCACAATGAAAACTTTCCCGGGGAGTAGTGACATTCATCGCCAGTCTGATGAAGGAATTACAATGCTGATGGTTTAGAACTCTTTCTCCCCCACTGCAACGCATTAGCGTTTTATTAGGCACTTTCTGAATACACCGTACTAACTGGAGAGTGACCCAAATAGTGGAGATTCAGGCAAGCTAATCGGCCAGCGGGAGACGCAACCTGCGACTGTGGGCGGCAGCAGTCACCTGAACATCCCCCACTCACCTTCCGGCCAGCTGTTGCCACATGGGGATTAATTCAAGGCTAGTGTTGCCAGACCTGATTTTTTTCAAAAGAAGCTAGGAATGTGGATTTACGTAAAATCTGATTTTTAAATGTTGACTTAATTCTTTTCTTTTTCTTTTTTTAACACTGTGCAGGTCAAACAAAACCCACATGGGAACCAAACGCCGCCCAGGTGCCCACCAGTAAGGCACCGGAGTGGCCTCAGTCACCTTTCCAGCTTGTCCCCAGGCCCCGGCCCTTGCAGATGCCACCTCCCCCTGGGCCTGGGCACCTCTGTTCCTTTGCTCACAGTGTACAAACCCACAGACGCCCTTTCCCGTCGCCTCTACCAGAGTCTGCCCACCCTCCAGCCCCTCCTAATCCTAAATATGAATCTCAACTAACACTGCCCATCCCCCAAGGCTCTCTTCAAAAAGCTGCTTCCCGCCCATTGTGTTTCCACTGATTCTAGCACTTCTCACATCTGCCTCTCATCACCATGACTTCCGCATGTTTAAATCTTTCTGGTAGATCATAAATTGGAAAAAAGGAAGAAAGGATTTTTTTCTGTGCCAGCTGTGACTTTGGTGTATTTTCCTCATTTTACAGGAGAGAAAACCAAAGCTCAGTGAACAAGGGACCTTCTTGAACCTTCCGTCTATGGTACAGCTTTGCATATCCTCTGGACCTCCTCCTGCATGCTGCCCAGAATCCTCCTCCTTCCTTCTCCATATGGAACTGCTACTCAACCCTCAAGACACTGTGCCGACCAGCATCTTCCCCTTCTCCACATACCAGTCAGGACTGGCCCCCTCCCCCTAATTCCGCGCCCCCACAGCGCCCTTAAGAAGGTCGTCAGAGCACCCATCAAACTGTCTTGTAATTAGCTATCAGATTCTGTCTCCTCTGTTAACTGCAAGCTCCTTGCCTAGCACAGTCCCGGGCCCAGAGTTAAGGGATGGGTCAGTATTTACTGGATGGCAGGAAGGAAGGGAGGGAAGGACTGATGAGGGAGGGAGGAGAGAGGGAAGAAAGGACGGTCACAGCCCACAGGCAATTAACAAATGCGAGGTGGAATGAACTGCATGGCTCCAAGCCCCACCTCTGGACTGGAACTGATGCTGGCTCCTTTGTGCTCCAGCCCAAGAGCAGATCATTGGGAAGGTTCCGGCTGCGCCCCCTTCTCCTCACCCCCCAACCCCCAGAGTTGGGCAGGCAGGTGGCAGGTTGCTGCTTGGCTTGGGGCCCCAGGAACCAGCATTTACCCCACTCTTGCTCCTGGTCTCCGGCCCTGGGGAAGGTGATTTTCTGCATCCATCAGGCTCTGCTTTGGAAGGGTAACTTCAGTTACGATGGAGGATGGGGGAGGAGCGCTCCCCAGAGGCTGGCAGAAGCTCACAGCAGGCCAGAGCTGGAGAAGGCCAACAGTTCTTGCTGCCCAGGGCAGTCAAGGGGGAGGGGAGGGACCCCTTTCAGAGAACCCTGACGTGAGGCGCTCTGCTCTGCCGGTTGCCAGAAAACTCCTGTGACGCTGCCCCCACCCACCCACCCCTCCTCAGTCACAGGCCAGGAGGCAGGCCAGGCTGCTCCTGCTCCTGGACGCTGTCCCTGGCCCAGGCTGAAGAGAACCATCCTGGTCTCAGGAGAAACTGCAGAGAATCTAGCTGGGTTGATGTTCTCAAAAGCCCAACTGCCCCCTCAAAGACGCAGTTTACAACACCCACTGACGCCCCGTGAGATTGGAGGGGTAAGGAGACCTCCGGTCTCCTCAACACCACTCCACCAGTCACGCCAGGGAGGGGGCCAAGGATATTATCCCTCCAGGGACTTCAGAACCCCAGAGAATCGGCCTTGGAGGCAGAAGATCTGGGCAAAGGTCTAGGGGGCAGAGTCCTCCTCACTTCCCCTTTCTCCTCCCTCCTTGTCCCTCATCTCCTCCCTAGGGACTCACCCACAGCCTCCCCCCAACCCCCGGGGGCTTTCAACCCTCACCCCCAGGATAACTCAGAACACCAGGCTCTCAGGGAGAGCCCTGGCGGGCCTGGCATCCACAGGCACTTCAGTGGGGTCAATCCTCAATGAACCAGGATCTTCTCCTGTAAAGTAGGATCTTCTCCCCCATTTTAAAGGCAAGAAAATGAAGTTCGAAACCACTTTATAATGGGAAAAAACCTTTAGAACCTTTAGAAAGGGAAAAAACCTTAAAATGAAAGGAGACCACATTATTTAAACAAACAAAATACTTTAAAAAACTAATAAGAACCAAGACTTCAGCTAGAGAACAGATCAAATAATCCTATTGCCTTAGAAAGGAAAAAAGAAAGCTAATTTTATGGACTACTCATGTGCACTTTCTCATTTCATCCCTGGGGTAACCCTACCGTGCAATCTCTTATTGTCCCCATTTTACAGACAAACTGAGGACAGGGAGGTGTGTGACTTAACCAGGGCCGGGCACTGCCCTCTCCACAGGGCCACAGGACCAGCGGTTAACAGGTCCCCCCTTGGGGAACGTACTTGCATTTTAACAACAGCTCTCTGGAGAAGACAAAGTAATCCAAAGGAATGACTCTAATGCCAGGAATTTCAGGCCTCAGCTCTGCCGGTGGGCAGGGTTCTGAGGGCACCACCGAGCACCCCCCGAAGGCGGCCACCCACGGGCCCAGCTAACAGAGGGCTCCACTCAGCAGCTGGCAGAGCCGAGGGCACGGGGGTAGAATGAGGGAGAAGAAGGTCAGGGAAGGCCAGCCCCGAGGCAGGCACAAGAGTGGGGCAAGGAAGTGATCCCGGAAGAACAGGACTCCAGGTGCTGCACGCACGTCCCCTCGCCAGAAATGCCAGCCTGCTTCATGGCGCAGGAGGTACACTTTCGGCACTGGTATCGGGCCGCGCGGTGTGCTGCCCAAGAGGCCTGACTCTCACTCCAGCTCAGTCACTCACTCCCCGGGCCAGGGCCCACCTGCTGCCCTCGCAGGTCCTCATCTGTAAGACTGGGGGTGTCTGGGTAACCGGTGAGGGTGAGGTTTCCTGGAGACAAGGACACCTTGTGAGGATGTGGGAGAACCGGCCTAGGTGATGGGACCCAGACAGGTGCCAGGAAAGGGCAACGGGTCCCGCAAAGGGGAGGGAAGGACACGGTTCACGTGCTTTTATCAAGGCTCGGCTGGACAGGCTCCACGCCGGCCGCACACGGGGCGCTGGGCGGGGGAGGGGGCTCACACCCAGAGGGGACGCCCCACAGCAGGGCTCGTGGGCTCTCCACTGAGGCCAGAGCCGGCCGCTCCAAGGAGGGACGCCTGCTGCCCACAGGGTCTGAGGGGCTCAGGGAAGCCCTCCTAGAGGAGCCCACGGTGAAGAAGACGGGGACGATGAGCCGGCGTGAGCAGAGTGGAGGTGCTCAGGCGGAAAGACTGGGGAAGACTGCAGATGCACAGGAGGCACTTCCTGATCCAAACAGAGTGGCTGCCACAGTTCTCCCAGACTCTCTGTGGTTGTCTGTACCGGTTTCTAAGGGCACGGGGCGCTGGGATCAGCCAGACCTGGGCTGAGCTCCTGGCTCCACCACTCAACACCTCCGTGACCTAGAGCGAGTATGCCACATCTGAGAGCCTCACTTTACCCGCCTACACAATGGGAACAGAAACGCGGACCTTACTGGGGGCTTGGTGCAAATTAAATAACTACTCTGTTTAAAGGCCTGGGCACAGCGTCTGGTACTTGTCCAGTAAAAGGTAGAAAAAACCACCCGCTACTCTGATGTTGCTCCCGTGGGCTCTCCTCTCCAGCCTCCTCCTCACAGTCAGCACCGGCCGGCTGGGCCGGTCCTCCCACATCCTCACTGACCCCTCCTGCTTCCCTTCCCTCCATGTCAGCACGCACTTCAAGGCGACTTCTCCCAGCACTTCTCCATCCTCGGATCCTAGCTCCCATCTGATCAGGCGAGTCACCCACTAGCCCACACAGGCTCCGTAGCCCCTCAGGAGCACAAGTGTCCCCTGGGCGGTCATATCAATGGACTGGTTTGCGTGGACCGGGCCTGCTGGCTTGTGGGCTGACAGGAATTGCCTATCCAGTCGCCCATGTGTGCCTGTAATTTGTAAATTAGCCTCTGGATATACATCAAAACCTTCTACCCAAACCACAAATTATGTGCTCTTGCAAATTTGCCAAACTATTAAATGGAATTTACAGCCGCTTGAGGATGTCCTGCACTAATCAGACAGAGATAGATGGTGTATGAAAGATTAGGGGGAGGTGGGAAATCGAGAACCAAAGCTCCCGGACTTCCTGTCTGGGGGGGTCTTAACCCTTCTGCACCATGGAACCCTCAGCAGACTGACGAAGGCTACGGACCCTTTCTCAAGACGTCTTAAAACATATAAAATAAAATGCATAGCTTGACTACAAAGAAGACCAATTACATTGAAAAATAATGATTAAAAATTTTAAAACACATGTGCAATATAGTAATATATGTGCTTTATTAACGCATTCCACAAGCTCTTCCAGCGGTGTGATAACTGCCGTAATTCCAGAGCGGCGAGGGCACGAGTCAGAGTTGGAGGTACCGCAGAGGTTAAACTGTGACGTGAAAGTATCTGTGGTCTCCACTGGTGACATGTCACAGAACTGCAAAGCCACCTACATCCACAATCGAAGACAGTGCTCAACAAAGATGCTATTTGCCCCCTCAAGTTCACAGACTCCTCTGAATTCCGCACACAGGCCTCTCAGGGCCATTAACCCCAAGTGAAGAGTCCCTGTAGGTCTGTGCCGCTCAGCACGGACAGGTACTGGGCATGTTCCTGAGCGTCAGCTCACCTGCGTCCCCCTCTCAAGGAATCTCCACCCACAGCCCTCCCTGCCCTAAAAGGTCAAGTTCTGTACATATGACCCCCTCTGCCCTCCCCTCCCATCTCCCTGGCCCAGGGAGGATGCCCACCTCAGCAGCCACCCAGGCCCAGGCTGACCAGGGACGGGCCAGGACATGGCCTGGAGAGAAACCTCAGCCTCCAGACAACCGAGCTCAGGCAGCAGGGTCCTCTGGAACCTGAGCTGAGGGACAAAGCAGAGGCTTGTGTGATGGCGGGGTGAGGGGGTGGGGCGGGCAGTGCCTAGTTGAGCCGAGAGCACTCAAAGCGAAGACCACTGACCGGCTGCATGGGTGGAACAGCCTGAAACTCAGAACCCCCTGCACCCTCCTCCAGGCTGCCCGGCCCCCTTCCAGGCTGGTGCTCAGATGTCACTCCTGCATTTTGTGGCTCCTCCCTCTCCATCAGAACCAGCCAAGAGGAGTCAGCTTCCGTACCACAGGAGCCTGTGTCAGTACCACCACCAGCAGTTCAGAGACGTGGAAGCCGACGTCAAGTAAACCTCAGCCATCCGCTCGCTCTCCTGGGCTGGTGAAGGGAGAAGCCACGGCCCTCTCTTACCCTCCTCCTTTTTTGAGGAGCAGAGGCCTTTATTATTTATTTATTTTAAATCACACAAATGATGGCCAGAGCAATTAGGCAAGAAAAAGGAATAAAAGGACTCCAAATAGGCAATGAAGAAGTGAAACTCACTATTTGCAGATGACATGATCTTATACACAGAAAACCCAAAGAATTCCATTGGAAAACTACTAGAAATAATCAACAACTACAGTAAAGTGGCAGGGTGTAAAATCAACTTACAAAAATCAGTTGCATTTCTATACACTAATGATGAACTAACAGAAGGAGAACTCAAAAAGACAATCCCATTTACAATTACAACAAAAAGAATAAAATATCTGGGAATAAATTTAACCAAGGAGGTGAAAGACCTATACAATGAAAACTATAAGACACTATTGAAAGAAATCGTGGAAGACATAAAGAAATGGAAAAATATTCCATGCACATGGATTGGAAGAATAAATATAGTTAAAATGTCCATTCTACCTAAAGCAATCTACAAATTCAATGCAATCCCAATCAGAATCCCAATGTCATTCTTCATGGTAATAGAACAAAAAATACTGAAATTTGTATGGGGCAACAAAAGACCCCAAACAACTAAAGCAATCCTGAAAAAAAAGAACAAAGTTGGAGGCATCACAATCCCTGATTTCAAAATATATTATAGAGCTATAATAATCAAAACAGCATGGTACTGGTACAAAAATAGACACACAGATCAATGGAATAGAATTGAAAGCCCAGAAATAAAACCACACACCTATGGACAGCTAATCTTTGACAAAGGAGCAAAGAACATACAATGGAGAGAGGGAAGTCTCTTCAATAAATGGTGCTGGGAAAATTGGACAGCCACATGCAAAAGAATGAAAGTAGACCATCTCCTATCACCATATACAAACATCAATTCAAAATGGATTAAGGACCTGAAAGTGAGACCTGAAACTATAAAACTCCTGGAAGAAAACATAGGCAGTACACTAATTGAGATTGGACATAAAGGGATCCTTTCAGATTCCATGTCTACTCAGACAAGGGAAACAAAAGAAAAAATAAACAAGTGGAACCTCATCAGACTAAAGAGCTTCTACAAAGCAAATGAAACCAGGATCAAAATGAATAGACAACCCGCCAGCTGGGAGAAAATATTCGCAAATCGTTTATCCGACAAGGGATTAATCTCTGTAATATATAAAGAAATCATACAACTGAGCAACAAAAAAACAAACAACCCAATCAAAAAATGGGCAGAGGATGTGAACAGACATTCTTCCAAGGAAGAGCTACAGATGGCCAATAGACACATGAAAAGATGTTCAACATCACTAATCATCAAGGAAATGCAAATCAAAACTACACTAAGATATCACCTGACACCCGTTAGAATGGCTATAATCACCAAGACAAAAAACAACAAATGCTGGAGAAGATGTGGAGAAACGGGAACCCTCATTCACCCAGTGGGAATGCAAACTGGTGCAGCCTCTACGGAAAACAGTATGGAGAGTCCTCAAAAAATTAAAAATAGAAATACCATATGATTCAGCAATCCCACTCTTGGGCATCTACCCAATGGACATGAAATCAACCATCACAAGAGGTGTATGCACCCCTATGTTCATTGCAGCATTATTCACTATAGCCGAGAAGTGGAAGCAACCCAAGTGTCCCTCGACTGATGATTGGTTAAAGAAGATGTGGTATATACATACAATGGAATACTACTCAGCCATAAGAAAAGACACAATTGTCCCATTTGCAACAACATGGATGGACCTAGAAGGTATTATGTTAAGTGAAGTAAGCCAGAGAGAGAAGGACAGACACTGCATGAACTCACTCATATATGGAATATAAGTGAACACACGGACAGAGAGAACTGATCGGTGGTTACCAAGGGGAAGGGGGGTGGGGGGTGGGCACAAGGGGTGAAGGGATGCATCCACATGGTGACAGACAAACAATAATGTACAACTAAAACCCCACAGTGTTATAAACTATTAAGACATCAATAAAAAAAAATTAAAATCACACAAATGATCATGAAAACAATCTCACAAAAACTCAAGTGTTCCTGATGAAACGTCCCCTCCCTCACACTCAGTATTGTACCTAATAAATGCAGACCCTGACCACACGGGGTTACATTCAGCCACCACCCAACTTGACATTCCTGTCCCTTAGCCCCTTCCCCAAGCTCAGGATGGCCGCGTTTTCCAAGGCGGAAGGGAGGGGCTGGGATGCCCAGCAATGAGCGGGCACCTGGAAGTACTCGGCCCTGGGCCCTGCCGGGAAAATCAAAGTCAACTTCACCGAGAGCGGAAACCAGGCTGTGCAGGGGAATCGGCACCGATTCTGCTCTCTCATCTTTGCACAGACTGAATTCTCCTAGTGCCATATTCCTCTGCCCCCGTCACTTGACGTCAGAGCAACAAGCTAGAAATACATACCAAAAGGAGCTGCGGACACAAAGGATCCCTCCACGTGGGAAAGCACAGCCACATTCAAAGAATACACATCTGGGCTGTAACTTGTATTTACTTTTGGGGAAAAAAATGGGGAGGGGGATGGGCCTTGGGATTTATGTTTTCTCCCACAATGTCTGTGTCCCCGGAAAGCTCTGTGAGGGGCAGGGCCCAGGACCCAAGGCCCCAGCCAGACAGGGAAGCATTCTTTTTGAAAACAGACTCCTTCCCTCGGAGAAGGAAGGCTCAGCCAGCTCCTTCCGACACCACCGATCTATAACTGCTTGCGTATCACTCTGACCATCTCCTTGAGATTTGGGGGCCGCACATATTTATCTTGGAAACGGCAACAGGCCTATTTTTAGCAGCGGGCCCCTCTTCTTTCCTTCAATCCTACTTTGAAATATTATCCACGCAGACTGGAAACTGTTCACAGAAAGGCCTATTAGAAGCCTCTTAGTCTAAACTCGGGGTCTGAGAAGTTAGCATTCTGAGGATGGGGGAGGTGGGGGTCTGGCTGTAAATCACACAGCTGGAGAGCAGCAGATCCAGACTCCAATCCCAGGATGCCACGGCCTCCAAGCCTGCGCCTCTTCCCACATACCCTACCACAGAATGGCACGAGGTTAGCCGTCTGCTCCCCGGGACAGAGAGCTCGGACAATCGCAGTTTCATCAAATGTTAGTTTCATAATCCTAGGGAAGTCACTTAACCTCTCTGCGCCTCATCCACACACCTGGGATTATGACTGTGACATCTCGAGGATTAAATGTGCCTGGGTTTGAGCCACGCGCACCTGTTATTACACTGCACTGCTCCAGTTTCACGTGCAGAAGTGACCGGATCTGCCATCTGACGTGTGATAAACGGATCCGTGCAACTGCCCAGAGATAGGCCAGAAAAGATGGTTATCAAACTTCATCTTACAGTGAAGAAAATTCAGTCCCCCAGAGAGGACATAACTTGCACTCGATCAGCGTTTTAGAAGTGAGCACGTTCTCGGCATTACTACACCTAAGGTAGGCGGAACTGGAAGGAAAATGACCTCTTCCCTCCCCCGTAGAGCAGAACTGTGCATCATGGTTCCCAACCCATGACCCTTCCTTATAAACTGGAACCAGCACGCTGCCTGGTACAGAGCAGAGTGAACTGTTGAGTGAAAGGAGATTCTGATCTGCAGATAAGAAGGCTCTGCTTGGACCAGTAGCTGGAAGGAGGTGTCCTGTTGCAGAAAGGCAGAGGCAGGCAGGCACGGCTCTGGGGGCAGCCAGCAAGACCCCCTTCTCTTCCTTCAGTCCCGCAGCCTACTCGGTGGGGGAAAAGCCTCTGACAAGGCCAAGAGCTGGGCCCCTGACCTCAACAGCCCTGTCCAGAGCGTTTCCAAGCCTGGCCCACGTGGCTCAATCCAGAGCCCAGAAGATAACGGTGAAGCACACGTGACCTCCTCCAGCTAAAACAGATGTAATAACTGCAGGCAAGGGGCAGTGAGCAGGCCAGGGAGATGGCTCATCTGTCTTCCTAACTGTCAACTCTGCCCATGATAAGATTTTTCTCCCTGTCACACCTTAGGCTGCTACTGAACTGAAGCAAAATCAAGATATCCATCTTCCAGCCATGAGCAGTGGCCTTCACAAGGTGCCAGGGACAAAAGGAGGTACTTGGTTAAAAGAGCAGAGAGAGCTGGAAGGAGCCCTGGATTGAGAGTCAGGAGCTGGAGGCAGAAGGGCCCATGCTCTTAACCAGCTGTAGGTGCTTAGGCAGCCACTGAACCTCACTGGGCCTCTGTTTCCTGTAAAATTAAAGCCCAAAGTTCTGGAAACGGGGTCAATGTCGAGGGGAGGGCTGTGAATCATGAGATATCATATGCATGGTATTTTAGGTTACATGTATTTAGAGGAGAATATTCATAATTTTCATCAGAATCTTAAAGATATGTGTAACATTCCCCCCTCCCCATAAAAAATGTCAAGAAATACCAGACCAGATGGTTTTCATGCAACAAGCATTGATGGAGGACCTCTATACGTCCCTCTCTGTGCTAGGTACTCGAGACAGGACAGGAGCACCCTGCTTTAAGACATGAGCAGCTGATGCTCGTGGTGGCAGAGGTGTGTCTGAATTTTGGAAACACAGAAAAGGCAGCATTGGACTGTGGTCAGGAAAGGCCTTTGCAAGGGGCAGGGGGCGCCTCAGGTTAAATGCTGGAGCTGGAAGCTGAGCGTGTGCCCACTGGGTGCACAGGGAGGAAGAGCACGTCAGACAAAGGGCAGCAGTGTTCCAGGAACCGCCTGAAGTGCGCCTGTGAGCAAAGCGTAAGGGTGCTTGCTCAGGGGGTGAGCTCGGGGGACAGCGGAGTGGTAGAAGCCAGAAGTGAGGCTGGAGAGGTGGGCCGGGCGGGGTTAGGAAAAGCCATGGAAGCCCCCTAAGCAATTTTACACTGTGGGCAAGGAGTTCCTTCTAGTTTTAAAGTCTGGGATGAGCCGCCACTCCCAGCATGAACCTTTCTGAAGGTGGGGCAGAGGCCTTGGTCAGCTGTGCACTCAGTGGGCACCAGGACAGCTGGAGGAAAGAACCGCTGCTTCTCAGTGCCGAGTGGGTGCGGGCCGTGGACCCAGGTGCAGGTAGTCAGTGCGTGCAGTGGGGCGCATGCCTGCCAGGCTCTCCCTCTCTCCTCCTGCACTGTGACCTGGCCAGAGTGACTCCAACTGCCTCCAACTGCCTGTCATTACAGCTGAGACAGGAAGGTACCTATTGTCCCGGGCGATGGGATGCAGAGGATAGGGGCATGCCCATTTGGGCCCCTGGTGGTCACTTGGTAAACAGTCTTCCAGTTTCTCTAATGGACTCTGCTACTCACCTCAGGGCCCTCCCAGATGCTGTTCCTTCTGCCTGCAAAGCTCTTTCCACCCTCTTCACCTAGTTAACTCCTGCCAGCCCTCCAACCGAGCTGTACCTATCACAGGTTCTCAGGGCACCTCATCCTTTCCTTGCAAAGACTTCAACACTGTTCCTCATTCTATGTTTATCTGCACAATTTGTGGGTCTTCGCCAGTGGTCTGCCAGCCCTGTGAGGCCAGACAGCACCAATTTTGTTCATTTCTGTATCCCACTACCTTGCCGGGTGCCTGGCACAGAGCAAGTATTTGCTGACTGAATGAAAGTCTGGTCTGGACCTTAAGCCATTCCCCCAAACTCACTGCCCCTTAACACTCCCCATAACTCACATCATGGTCCAGTGAGAAGTTTGGACATGCTGGAGGGCTGGACTCAAAAAGGCAGTATTGAAGTAGACTCTGCTTCCACTCCACGTGTGGCTCCTGTCCTGCATCTTCAGAGGCTCCGAGGAACCCGCCTTTGGTTCACCCAGGCAGGTCCCAGGCAACTGTGTTTAATTCAAGATGATTTCTCCCCAGGCCTCAACCTGGTCCCCAGCTGCATCCGCCCCTCCCCTGCCCCTACCTGGTCAACAGGACTTTGCCCAGGCTTCAGGGGGTTATCCTCAGGAAAGGGGGAATCTCCTCCATCTCCTGGAAAATGCCTCCTCCTGGCTCTCCAGGCCTGCACCCTAGGGCGCTTGGGACCTAAAACCGCAGGTTCCTGCAGCCCTGGCAGATGCCCAGGACAAGCCCAGATTCAGACCTGGTGTAGGGGCCACGGGCTCATCTTTCCAACTCCTGTGCTAAGTAACTGGCCACTCTGCAGGGACGAAGTACTTGGGGTCAAAGGTTTGACCTTAAGGGAGAGATGAGAGGGAGGGAATCTCACCGAGCAGCGGCGCAGGCTCGGCAAAAGCACCCTGGGCGGCCCCACTGCCTCCCTCCAAGGTCGTGGCCCAACGGGAGCGCCGGAAAGTTCAGCCAGGGGCCGAGGGGGACCAGGGTGGGAACCGGGGGCCGGCTTTTGCGAAAGGAGGGAGACCCAGAGCTCGATTCCAGGCAGTCCTGGGAGCCGGGGGCAGGGCGCCCAGTCCCGCGAGCCGCATCCTGGACCGCAGCGCCCAGCTCGGCAGCGCTGGGCGGGGGCTGCACCCCCGGAGCCGCAAGGGCCACGCAGGCTCCCCGTCCCCACCGGCCTGCTCTCCCCACCGGCTCCCCCTCCCAACACTGGGGCGCCGGCCGCGGCGGAAGGGGAGCGGCGCCCGCCCTTGGGCAGCCCGCGCAGCCCCGGCAGCCCCTCCCCGCTCGCGGACCCCGGGCGGGGGCACCAGGTCGACCCAGGCGGCCGCAGCCTCCGCCTCTGCGGGGTCGGGACGCGGGAAGGGGCGAGGCGGGCGGCGGAGGCAGCGGAGAGTGGCCAAGCGCCGGGGCCAAGAGCGGGTGGCGCAGGGCCGGGTGCCGGACGCCGCCACCCCTGCGCGGGGAGGGTCGCAGGCGCCTTACCTCTGCGAGCCGCGGCGGTCGGGGGGCGGGCGGCCGGGCGGGCGCGCGGCGGCTTCGGGGCGCACGCAGCCTCTGGGCGCACGGTCTGCGTCCCGGGCGCGCACACTCGGCGTCCGGGCGCGCTCACCCTCGGGCGCCCTCTCGCCGGCCGCTCGGCTGGGCCCGGGGCGCACACCTCGGAGGCGGAGCGGGCGGCGGGAGGGGACGCACAGCCTTGGGGCGCACAGCCGCGGCCGAAGCTTCGCCCGGCGTCGCCGCTGCCAACAACCCGAGTCCCCGCTTTCGCGCGGAGAGGAGTCCTGACGCGGCGCGGCTCGGTGTGTAGGAAGGGGCAGCCTTGCGAAACCGAGGGGAGGGTCTTAGCCTTGATAAACTCAAAACGCCCTTGGATAGAGTTTGGAAGAAAAACTTTTTGTAAAGAGGCCCGAAAACTCCTAACCTGTGTATAGCGCTTACACGTACGTTTATCTCCGTTCGTCTTTGCTAGACAGTTAGTTAGGAGGGCATTTCTATCCATCACACAAGGTAATGAGCTGCCCACGCCAGGACTAGAACCCAGTCTCGGGGACGGAATCCGAGCGCAGGAGGCGATACGCGGGCAGCAGACGTGGACGGGAGAGGTTGGGGGTGGATGTAACTGAACTTTCTCTATCCGAAGTCATTTCTTTTCCCGTTTGCTTTTTTTCCTCCCCAGTCACTGTTTTGGCCACACTCAGGAACCCCAGGTCTTTCCCTTCACACTGCCACTCACAACGCTTTTCATCAGCTCCAAGTATTTGCATTTCAGTCACTAACCTTAAAGGACCAGCTCACCAAGTGCCTTAGTTGTGCACAATAAACCGAGGAGAAAAGAGCTGGTACCACCCCATTCTCCAGATGAGGACAAAGAGGCGTGGGAGGGATCGGATGTACGAGCCTGTGGGACTCCAGATCCCAGCTCCCACCCACCAGCGCACCTTTCAAAGGGCCCATCGGCTCCAGGTAAACTTAACCAAAGGGGCTTCATTTTTTCACCTTGAGATCCTGAAGGGGGAGGTAACTTGGGGCAAGGGACACTTCTTGGATTTTCATTTTCCCATTTTGATGGAAACATGGTTATTAAAATGATTTCGCTCCCACTAGGGCTCCACTAGAAGCAAATCAATAGCCCTAGAATGATAATAAATGGCAGCCGAGGCTTGGCCTCAGTATTGGGAAACAATAAGGAGTGGTGGAGACTGTGGTGAGCTGGAGGGCAGCTTCAGGCTCCCGTCCTAATGGAGGGGCTGCTGCTACTCAACTCTAGTCGAGTTTTGCCATTCAGGGCAAGGAATTAATATGGCTCAATCTTCCTATTTTTTAAGAGAAGCTGTAAATCCAGATATTTAAGTGAAGTCTCCCAATTTGTTAATAACTCATTTAAAAAATGCTAAACACTTGACATATGTCAAGATTGTTCAAGCCAAATGAAATGAGTTTATGGACCAGATCCAGCCCATGGAGCAGGGGTTTGTGTCCTCGAGTATGGGGTACTTCACACTATTGCACTTGGGCTTCCCAGTGCCCCTGTAGGAAACCCTGGTTCCGGAGTGTTCCATGATTAGCTCAAGGTTGCACAACTGATGGGTAGGGCTGGAGCTGAAACCCAGGCCTTCTGACTCCTGCTCCTGGAACATTTTCCTTCTGCATCCTCTGAGCTCATTAAGAACTCGTTTCTTGGTTTCTGGGTATTGTGAGCCAAGTCAGACATGGGGCTGGCACTGGGGTGTGGAGACATAGCACCCTTCCTGGGAAGATGGCGTGGGAGTGCCAGACTGCTGTCCTCGAAAGCTCAGCCTGATGACTCAGAGATGAAGCTGTGTCTTTAGGTAAAGCTGAGTCAGAGGAAGCAAGGTCTGAACTGGGGCAGCTGGAGCTCCTGAACCGCAGATTAGGGTGACGAGAAAGGATGAAAAATGGACTAAGCAAATACACCAGCCCCCAAGACCCCTACGAAACTAGAAGCCACAGGCGCAGAGACACCGGCTAGTGCATAGCGTACTTCTCCTGTCATTACGGGAAAGCAACAGGAACTAGACGAGAGTGGCCCCTGTGTGGTCCTGGGAAGAGAGGATTCCTTGCAGCAGCAGGTCCAGAATCTTGGGGGGTGGGCATCTCCACCGCAAGACCCAGCCTGGGCCTTTCAGGCAGAGCAAGTCTGAGAAGCCAATCTAGAAGGACTGGGCACAGCACTGCTGCGGCCAGAAGCTCCGTAATCGGGGGACTGAGCAGCAGGCAGAGGATGGAGTGCCTCCTTGCCCCCACCCTCTACTGAAGCTTGGGGTGGGTATGGGAGGGACACCAGGTCCTCACCATCTACCGTGTACGTGCAAGCGCCGAGGTGAGTGTCTTACATACATGATGTCGGGGCTGCCACTGCGAAATGGCTATTCTCTCAAGGATGCTTGCCTGAGGACACGCAACCAGTAATTGGGGAGGTGGGATTCTCACTTGGGTCTCAGTGACTCCAAAGACCGAACGCTTCTAACTGAGGGCCTGGAAACTGCCGGCAACATGGAGATGTGCCACTCAGATCCTGCTTCAAGAAAGGCCTGCCCAGCTCTAAGCAGCGTGGTTAGCTGACTCCTCCACAGGGAGGTGAGCTCCTGCAGGGCCTGCCTCAGTCGGCAGTGTGTTGGTAGTGTTTAAGGACAGGCTCTCGGGAGGAAGTGTGTGCGTAGATAGTCAATGCTCATTATTCGCGGCAGTTGCATACAGTGACTACAAACACTGAAATGGCTAATAGTGAATCATGGCTCCCAGGGGAGGTGCAGGGTAGGTCCCTACAAGCCTCTGAGCACATTTTATCACCTGATCAATACATAACCTTGTTTTATGTTTTTGTTCAAAGACTATATACACACACACACACACATTATATTTTCAATGTATAGTATTGACTGATCAACACTGAACTAGTGGCCAACAGTGCCGTAACTCACACCTGGACGAAGCTCGTCTAACACACGAATTCTCTGCATGAGGCGTGTCCCAGCCCTCTTGTGCTTAGAAACATGAGGTAGCACTTCAGCACTGTGCTTTGGGGCTATTTTAAACAGCGAAATCACCTACAAAAAGCACAAAAATACAAGTGGACCACAAAAAGAACACTTGTTTACAGCACGAGAGCTGAAACAAGACGGCAGAGGGTCACCTTGCTCAGCCCCAGCTGGGAATGTGCATACCAGGTGACTCAAAATTTTCACTACTTGGGGGCCGCCCGGTGGCGCAGCGGTTTAGTTCGTGCTTGGCAGCCCGGGGTTCGCAGGTTCGGATCCTGGGCGCCTGCCGACGCACTGCTTGTCAGCCATGCTGTGGCAGCGTCCCATATAAAGTAGAGGACGATGGGCACGGATGTTAGCCCAGGGCCAGTCTTCCTCGGCAAAAAGAGGAGGATTGGCGATGGATGTTAGCTCAGAGCTGGTCTTCCTCACAAAAAAAAAAAAAAAAAAAAAAAAAATTTTCACTACTCAGCACATGTTGGTGAGTGACTGTGAAAGGGCTGCGAGTATTGATTTGGGTTACAAATCAATGTTAGCAAGTAAGTGAATTCACAAGTACAGAATCCACACAGTGTGAGGATTAGCTGTCCACACGTGTATCCTTGTGTGCCTTCTGGGCCTCCATATCTGCCACCTGTTCTTCCAGGTGTGTCTACCGTTATCCTCCAGCCCAAGTGGACAGTTCACCACTCTCCAAACATGCCCCACACGCATCGAGCTTAGTGACTGAGTGCAGGCTGCTTCCTACACACGGACTCTTCCTTCTCTGCCTCCCAACACAAACACACACACACACACACACACCCCGTCTTCCCGGGTCTGACCCATTCTGCACTGCAGCTGTGCCTCCTCCATGAAGGCCTTCCCGATGCCCCAGATGATGGGATTTCTCCATCCCTGGGACCACGGCGGACACTGCTTGCGTTCTACCTTGTATTACAAGGCAGCCTTAGTGAGCTTCAAATAATGCAAATCTGACCGTGCCCCTCCCCTGCTTAAAACCCCTCAAAGACATCCCCTTGCTCTTGGGATAAGTCTAGATTCCTTTAAGAAGGCTTACGAGTCTAGCCCCTTCCTACCTCCCCTCCTCGTCTGTGTCCGCCTCATCCTGTCCTCTAGCCACAGGAGACTTCTCTCAGTTCCTCTAACACACTGGGCTCTTTTCTGCCTGGAGATCTCTGCACATGCTGTTTTCCTCTGCTTGGAATGTTCCCCCTCCAATTCTTTGTCTAGATAATGAATACTATCACATGAGTCTCAGCTTAAACATCACTTCTGCAAGGAATCTCTCTGATGTACCCCTAACCCCCAGACTAAGTTAGGAGTTCCTCGTCCCAACTCCCACAGCATCTCTGCTCTTCCTTCATCGTACTCAGCACAATTCAAAGTATGTGTTGTTGCCCATTTCTCCCACAGATTGTAATTACCTGAAGAGAGGCCTATGTCTCTTTGACGTATTTCAGCACCTCGTTCAGGATCTGCCACATATAAATGTAAGCCTCCGCTCTGTACGTGTTTTATGAATGAATAAAAACTAAATCTCCATTGTCTTGAGACCTAAGAGACAGTGATGGGATAGCAGATAAATAATTACGGAGGTTTCAAGTTTTGTTTTACTTACTTGTGATGTTAAATTACTACTGTGTTGGTGTTTTATACTGCACACTTAATTCTAAATTGAAAAAAGTCATTATTGTTATTAAATTCAAAAGGAATATGCCCCCAAACATTGTGTCCTGCACAAAAATTGTTTAGATAATATAGATTAAGATGTGAAAGATAATCAATAAGCTTCTAGATTATAACACAGGAGAATACTCGTCCTATAAGGGGCAAATATTTCTTAAACAAGACACCAAAAGCACTAACCTTAAAGAAAAACATTGAAAATTTGGAATACGTTAAAATTAAGAACTTCTGTTCATCAAAACTTATTGACATAAACAGCAACCATTTTATTCCTGCCTATGATTCTGTGGGTTAACTGGGCTCCACTGGGCCGACCTGCTGCTCCCCTGGTTCTGGTTGGGATTGAGTCATCTGAAGCTCGGGGCTGGAACGTCCAAGCTGGCTCTCTCACCTGGCTGGTTAGTGAGCGCTGGGCGTTGACTGGGAGCACAGCCAGGCTGCTGACGAGGAGTACCTACACACGGCCCCTCCATGAGGCCGCGCAGCTCCTCACAGACTGTCTCAACAGCACTCTTCCAAGAAGGAAGAAGTAGGAGCTGCCTGATCTCTCAAGCGCCGGGATGGGAACTGGTGCAGCATCACTTTCAACGTGTTTTGCTGGTGAAGCAGTCACAGAGCGAGCCTAGACTCAGAGGGAGAGAGTAATCAACACCAACTCCCGAAGAAGAGAGTGACAAGGAATCCATGCCACCTTTCATCTACCACAACACCATGAAGAAGTGGGACAGCAAACCACACTCTGGGAGATGTCCTCCAAACATGCATGTTATGGGTTGAATTGTGTCCCTCGCCAAATTCATACATTGAAGTCCTAACCGCCAGTACCGTAGACTGTGATCTTAAGATCACTGCAGATGTAATTAGCTAAGATAAGGTCAGGCTGGAGTAGGGTGGCTCTAATCTAACAGGACTGGTGTCCTTATAAAAGGGGAAATTGTTACACAGAGACCCGCACGCAGGGAGAACGCCATGTAAAGATGAAGGCAGAGACCTACGAGCCAAGGAGCAGCAAAGATTGCCAGCAAACCACCGGAAGCTAGAGAGGAGCAGATAACAGGTTTTTTCTCATGGCCTCGGAAGGAACCAACTCTGCCGACACCTTGATCTCGGACGTCTGGCCTCCAGGCTGTGAGATTAAGCCCCCAGTCTGTGGTGCTTTGTTATGGAGGCCCCAGGAAACTAATATAATATATAATGTCTGCAAAGCAGTAAGAAAAAAAAATCCAATAGAGAAACAAGCAAAAGTTCAAACAAACACTTCACAAAAGAAGACATTTAAAGGGTCAATCATATGAAAAAGAGTTCAACATCATTAGGTATTGGAGAAATGTAAATTAAACCTCAATAAGATATCACTGCACTCTTCAGAATAGCTTGTAGTAAAAATGTCGATAATTCAAAGTGTCGGCAGGGATTAGAGCAAATGGAACTCGTGAACATTGCTGTGGGGTGTAGACTGGTACAGCCACCTTGGAGAACTGTCAGCATCGACCAAAGCTGAATATATGTGTGCTATGACCCACGATTCCACTCCTAGGATAGACGCAGTAAGACGTGTCCATGTGTACACCAGAGGGCAGAGTCATGAATGCTCATAGCAGTACTAGTCATAATTTCCCCAAACTGGAAACAATTTACATTTATGTCCAGTGTAGAATGGATAAATGAACTGTGGTTTGGTCATACAACGGAATCCTACACAGAAGTGAGAATGAACGAGCTGCTGTTCCGTGAAACAACATGGATGAGTTTCACACAAATGGATAATGGGCACCAGTACAAAGAGTAGAGACTGTAGGATTCCATTTAGTAAAGCTCAAACATGGGAGAAACTACTCTGTGTGACAGAAATCAGGATAGTGGGTATCTTTGGAAAGGAGAGAGCGACTAAGAGGTGGTGCATGGGAGATTTGGGGGGTGACAATGTTCTATGTTTTTAGTCTGGGTGGTATTTGCAAGACTATGTTACTTTGTGAAGATTCACCGAATTGTACCTTATTTATTTGTGTGCTTTTCTGTGTGTCTTACAGTTCAGTGTAAAATTTTATTTAAAAATTAAATAAATACATTCCAAAGTGTCGGGTCGTCTCCACCCGCTGATAATTGAAAATGCTAGTTGTGCTTTTCCCATTTGTAATGATTTATAAATGTGCTCTGCTGAAAACTCATTCTGAGCATTTTTGAGGTTTTGTAAAGAAGAAAGAGATTGTAAGTTCAATTTCTTTCTCTCTGTATATAATGAAGCTTTGTTGTGTATGTGAAATATTCAATGTTGATTAACTACTTAAAACTTGGTTAAGTCATGGAATGGACAATAGCCCGTTAAGCAAGGAATTTGGCTTGAAGTTGGGAGGCACAGGTGACCCATCGGATGACAGATGACAGTCAGGCAGGTCCCAGCAACACTGGCTCACATTCTAATCTCCACGTGGATGGCAGCCTACGTCCAGCCTTCCTGAGCACGCAATTCCTCGGGCTGTCTGTCCGTCTCTCTTCCGGGTGATTTCACGTGCAGCTGCTCTGCCTGGGACAGTCCTACAGAGCTCTTCACCCAGCTTCCTGACTTCTGAATCTAGTTCAGGTGTCACCTGAGCCCTGTGACAGTCTCCACGATGGCCCCAGTGACCCTCCTCCTGGCGTTCATGCCCTGTGCAACCTCTCCCCTTGAGTGGGGGCTGGACCTATGACTCACTTCTAACAAATAGATCATGGCAAGGTGATGGGTGTCACTAACTAGATTAGGTGACAAAAAGACTCGAGCTTCCGTCTTGGGCTCCCTCTCTCCTCCCCTTTCTCTTTCTCTCAGAGCCCTCGCTCTGGGGGATGTCGGGTGCCGTGCTGTGGGTCGCCCGGTGAACAGGCCCACGTGGCAAGAAACTGGTGTGTCTGGCCAACAGCTGGTGCGGACCTGAGGCCTGCCAGCAGCCAAGGGAGTGCTTCAGGGCGAGTCCTCCCCGGCCAAGCACTGAGATGACCACAGTCCCAGATGGCACCCTGGTGGCAGCCCTGTGAGACCTGGAGCCAGAGGCACCAACTGAGTTGTACCCAGATGTCTCACCCACAGGCACCGAGAGCTGAGACGTGTTTGTTGTTTCGAGCAGCTAAAGTTTGGAGTGGTTTGTTCCACAGCAACAGATCACTAACGCAGCCCCACCTCCACCCCTGCCACCCCAGGTTGATTCATTTCTCAGTGCCTCCCACAGTCTCAGCATTGATCACCCCTCCTAGGGATCCACTGCTTCCTGGCCTGTCTCTCCCACAAAAGGACCAGGGCCCATGTGGTCCATTCCACCCCTTACTCGAAGCTTTTTCATTCCAGTTCCTAGAACTTAGTTGTACTGAATAAGTGTGTGGTTAACACATAAGAGAATAAACAGATGACAGCTGTTTAACCTCAGAAATAACAACCTCTCTGATTCTTAATCTTTGCATTTGTAAAATGATAACAAATAAAATTTGTAGAAATATTTAAGAGACAAAATGAGCATGATTTGGTAAATAATTTGATGTGAGAGGTGAGGGAAAGGAAGAGTCAAAGTCTGGACAACCAGGTACCCTAGGAGAGGGAATGAACACCAGAAGAGGCGGAGGTTTAGAGAGGCGGATGGTGAGGTCAACTTTGGACATGCTGAAATCAAGGTATCTGTGAACACATCCACCAGACTGGCGGGCATACAGTCTGATGCCTAGAGAGACGTCTGTGGCGGGATGGATTTAGGAATTAATGGCCTATAGGTGGTAATTGAAGCCATGGGAGAGAGGCCAAAGAGTGAGGCAAGCTGTGGGCTGAGGATGGACCCTGGGGGAGCATTCTCATTAAGAGGAGGATAGAGGTGCACGTGAAGGGGGGAAACGGACAGAGGTCTGTCTAGAATTGGAAGAGTGTGGTAACCCAGATGGATGGATGCAGACAGTTTCACAAAGCAGGGAATGATCAACAGTAACAGATATGCAGAGATCAAGATGTGAACTGAAAAACATTCCTTGGATTCAGTCACTGGAAGATCATTGAAGATTGTGGCAGACTGTGTTTTTCAAAGATAACTGCAACAATATTGCCCGTCCCACATGCTCTTCTACAGTGTGACCTCACCACCGTCCCATTGAGAGGTGGGGTCTATACTGCCTCCCCTTGATTCTGGGTGGGCTTGTGACCACTTTAGTGAATTATGGTGGATGGTGCTGTGGGACTTCTGAGGCTATAAAAGTCATAATGACTTCTGAGTTGTAAAAGGCAATGCCTCTCCCACCTTGTTCCCTGGAACAGTAGAGCATGCCATGTAAGAAGCCAGACTACCATGGGGCCGCCATCTTGTGAGGAAGCCAAACCACACAGAGAGGCCGTATGTAGGCCTCTGATCAGCAGACTTCACGGAGCAAAGACAAGCTATGCTATGTGACAATCTGACTTCCTGACCCTCAGAATGCACCAGCATAATAAAATAGTTGTTTTATGCCACTAAATTTTGGGGTAATTTGTCATTTATTATACAGTAATAGTACCTAGAACAGTGACTTTAGGGAAAGCAGTTTCCACAGAGTGGTCAGGACAGAGGCCAGAGTGCAGCAGGCTGGGAATGTGCAGGAGGTGAGGAAGGGGGTGACACATGAGTAAACTGTAGTGGGGGGAGGCCAAATTGAAGGGTGCTGGAAGGGGGGCTCCTGTCAGACAGAGAGGACAGGACAGACTTACGGGCAAGAGGAAAATGTCGGAGGAGTGGGAGAGTTGAGGCAGAGAAGAGAGGTTACAGCAGTGGAGCCAGCAGCGGAGGTGCAGGCACAGGGGGGAGAGCTGGGCTTGCATGGAGTCCACTGAGACTGGAAGAAAATAACTGGAATTTGTTGGGGGAGGAAGGCCGGGCAGTCCAAGGGAAAGGCGGACACTGAGGTGAGTGCAGTTCACACGCTCACCTTTGGGTCTTCACTGTCAGCTGGGAGGACTGACAGACTGAGGAAAGGGAAGGACAAGGGCTGGGGTCTCTTGGAGGTCAAAGTGCAAGTGTCATGGGCACGAGTCATGAGATAGCTAGAAGGATGGGAGAAGGCAACCCTAAAAGAAGTTACTGGAATCTAGATGACCCAGGCCTGGCCATGAGAAGATGAGGAGTGGGTCTGGGAGTGGTGCTGAGTGGAGTGGAGGTGACATCTCTCGGAGTTAAGAGGATCCAGGAAGTGACAGTCCAATCACTGCCTGGCACTGAAATCTCTAGGGTTAGGGCGCAGCACCTGAGCGGAGAGGAAGACGGAAAGCCAGACCACGAACGATTCCGAGCGAGCGCTGGACAGTCTAAGTGCTTAGGAGGAGAGTGGTTGGACGGCATGAGCCTCAGAGAAAGACACGAGTGGGCACGTCGTGGTGTGGAAGGGACAACCGAGAGCTGGGATGACCCAGCCCCACCTCTGCCTCAGAGGTGTAGGGTACGGGTCTGGGAGGGCAGCAGGTCTCTCCTGGGGCTACGGAGGACATGAAGACTGCTGTTAGGGCAGAGATGACGAGAGCCTCTGAGGGTCTGGGGGAAGGGAGCGAGTTCACGTGGAGGAAGGGTCTAAACGGGGTTGGGAGTGGAGTGTGGGAAATACAAGGAGGGATGGAAATGATGGTGGGGGGAGGTGGGATTTGAGGCTGGGGAGGGGACTTGGGTACAAGGCCCTTGCTCCAGGCAGGGACCCTCTTAAAGTGTTCAGAACAGAGGCGAAGGCCGGGTTAGACGGGCGGTGGGGCCTCTTCTATGTCAAGGCCCTTGCCCCCACGTCCAGGGCCCCTCTCCTGGGCAGGCCCCTCCCACTGGAGCCGAGAGGCCCCTGCGCCTGGCAGATGACTGTCTGCGGGACACGGACACGGTGAAGGGGGCAGTGGGCGGTGGGTGGGGGTGGTGCTTGGCTGGGAGACCCCTCGCGCAGCCCCGGGATCCTGGACTCAGGAAGTTACACAGAGCACGGGATCTTCCTGTTATGACTGTTCTGCTATAAATGAAACAGAAAAATGTGCGAGTTCTTGAACTCTCCTCAGACGAAGACAATAAAAGGCCATCTGACCACCCACCTGGAAGCTCCTTTTAAATAACTTTCTACGGCTATTTTAAGACAGAGGGGGACCCGCTCCTATTAATGTGCCAGGCCACGTGAGCCTGTCTGCGGCCAGGGCGGCTCTGAAAGCCTCTTTCCCCAGAGTCCTCGAGGTGACAAAGGGAAGGGGTGTGCTTGTCACTGGACTGGCCCACGCTGGTCATCACAGGTGGAAAATTCCACAGGGAAAGAGATTCCTCAACCTCCATTCCACCCCCTGCCCTTCGGGGAGGAGTTTGTGCACAAAATCACAGCGCTCGGGGAGAGCGTCCCCCGAGAGCAGGCCTCTCGCTTTCCAGAAATCCCCCGCAACACCCCCGACGACCGAGGGCGGAGGTTCTATTCTGTCCCCATTTTAGAGACGGGGCAGCCTCGCCCCCAGGTCCCCACTGTCGCACAGAGACACTGGGGTCCAGGCAGTCTGGCTCCCAGCCACCCCAGCCGGCTCCGTCTCACGCCGGATCCCGGATCTGCACGTGCGAAGCCCTCGCACTTCCCCTGCGCTGCCTCCATATGACTCGGCCGTGGTCACTCAGCTCTTCAGTGTCCTTGTGACTGCAGAGCCACCAAGGACTGAAGCTCGGGTCTCCCTCACCCAAAACCTCCCCTTCCACCTGCAGGAGGTCCTCCTGTTCCCTCAGACACTCTGGTGTCCTGTCTCCAGGAGCAGAGAGCCCTCCTTCCCTGTCACCTGGGGGGAAGGGAGCGACGTGGAGTCAGGCCCAGCAGGGGCTGAAGGTGCCCATTGGCCCTTCCGTGTGTCACGGACAAGTGGTGTTCAGCGCCGTCTCTGCGTTTCTCACCGTCTTTTCCAGTCTCACTTCCCGCTGCCCACCTTTACTATCCAGTCCTCTGCCTGTGCCCGTCTCTCCACCGCAGGGAACCTTCCAGTACATTCCTGTGGCCTCCAGCAACTGCCTGCCTGTCTCGGCATTTCTTGGTTCAGATTCCTGAGGTGGAATCTGATTGGCCAGCTCCCTTTTTGGCTGGGCCCTAGGTCACAGGTCAGGCATGGCCTGAGCTGGCTCAGATGACTTCCCTTGCTGTCCTGGACAGCCGGAGGGGGACAAAACGTGGCTGAGGAATGTCCCTCCCCCTTTCAGCCAGGGCTGTTGGTTGAACTGGTCCTTTTAGGAGGATGACGGCCAACACTTGTACTATACTTCTGAAACCTCCACCGGCTGTGGGAACACAGCCTTCGGAGCCTTTGTGGGGAAGGGTTTAATGTGGCAGTGAGGACTGACCACCAGCGCACCCTCACTGTGGCGTCCCCACTGCACGGCCGTCCCTCTCAGACTGCCCCCCCCATGAGTGTCATCTCCAGGAGCTCCTGGACGGCCCCTCCTGTGTTAGCCATGAGCCCCGTCTGCTGCCAGACGGCCGCTGCGAGCTGTCCCCTTCTGCTCCTGTCACACACACACACACGGCTGGCCCCGCCACCTCGAATTTTTGGATCTGTCACTGTGTCCCCCCGCCCAGGGTCCCTCCCCTGATGCTCTCAGCACAGCCAGACCCTGCTGGGATTTAAGGAGCAACCGCAGCAGGAGAGTTTTTCTCTCCATCTGTATCACCGACTGTCAAAGGGGATCTCTGTGCTCTGGCCGCCGATGCCTGGGGAGGCCCGCATGAATCTGCTCATTCAATTTGTACTCACAGGCCACTGTCCCCGGGACCTAGGCGTGAGAGCGTGTGGGGACTGACAGGCGGGGCACAGTTAAAGGGAGACAGCAGGTCTTACTCTGCATCGGCCTCCGCCTGGTAACCTGGGGGGTGAGGTGTTTCCCAGGGGACTCCTCGGGCTCTCAGGCCAGCAGACTTGGCCTAGCCCAGAGGCTGGCCCTCAGGGGTGGGGGAGGCTCAGAATGGAGCACCACCCACCCAGCCTCCCCCGCCTGGCAGTGGAAAGAGTCAGGACCGACTTTTCACTCCACTCAGACACCAGGGTGAGGAGGGAAAGACTAGCCAGCATGACGGTGTGGCCTGGAGCCCGGCCTTTGAGCTTCAGACCAGCCTGTCCTCTCAGCGCCACGGTTTGAGCTGGCCGTCTGGTGTCACTGAGGCTTGGTTTTCTTATGTGCAAATGGGGGCTAATAATCCTCACCTCGTGGGGCTGTCATGGGAATTAAACTGAAAGAGATAATGTACCTAAAGCCCCTGAGCCTGTTCGGGTCCCCGGTAAGAGCTCTCTGGATGGAGATGTTGTTACCACCCTGAGGACTCAAGTCAGATCCCTCCACATGTCTGAGGCCCAGTGACCCCACTGCAGTGGCTGTCATGGGCATTGCCTCCCAGGGTCAGCAGGAGGGAGGCCTTCAGGGTGAAGAATACCGGGGACCAGTACCCCTGCCCCAGACCTGGTGGGGAAGCCGGTGGGCAGGGAGAGAGATGGGCCCTAAGTTTACACTGGTCTCCTCTCTGTACCCCTCTCTGCCTAGTCTCGGAGTGACATGAGAAGTAGAAGCAGCGAAGGAGATGTGGAGAGAGGAATGGGGAAGAGATTGGGCCCGACGGCAGTGGACCTGGGGCAACGGGTCAGGTGCTCCCAGGGGCTAGAGCACCAAGCGTCTGCGGGGTGGTTGTTCCCGGGCAGCCAGGACTTTAAAAGGGACATAAGCCTAGTCCTTGTAGACCATCTGGGGACAGATGGTACAACCCTGGCGTGACACTGAAAAGCACATTTCAGGAGCCAGGCTGCATGCCCTGTCATCCCAGCTCTGCTCACACGTGCGTGACCTCAGACCAGTTGCTCCAAGCCCAGTGTCCTCATCTGTGAAATGGGAGTCACAACAGGACTTGCATGTACGGTTGTTAAGAGCAGCTGACCAGACAGAGCACACGAAGTGCTCAGAACAGTGCCCAGCATGCGGCTAAGACGTTCATCATCGTTCTTAAACCCACCGGCATCTTCCCTTCTCCAACAAGGTGGTAGGTGCCTCAGGGGTTTTAATTTTTTGGTTTTCTCACTGTAGGTCAGTGCTGATGCTGGGAAGATGAATGAATCAATGAAAATCAATCAGTGGAAAATGAACTTGTCTATCAGTTCCCAGTGAAGGAGAGTTTATGAAGTGTGCTTACACGTCTGTGATTTTATGCATTTGCTGAGGCCCATCCCCCAGTTCTGGGGTGACGCAGAGTTGGAGCTGCCTTTACTTTCCTCACGACGGGAAAACACGTTTCCTCTTTGGCTACCTGGACAGAAACGATTCCGTTCTCAACCCAGAAGAGTACAGCCGGGTCTGTTCCAGAGCGGCTCACCACATCCGGTCCTTCCCCCTTCAGGGGAGATTCTCACCGCCCTTAGCTCGTCTCTGCAATGGTTTTCCCATCGCCCAGGGGACAGAGAGGGGAAAACTGGCTTATATTTAACATAAGTATTTGTTATAAATATTTCACAAATATTTATATTAAGTGACATCTTTTAAACCTCACAGCACTATGAGGTTGGGTAGTTCTCCATTTTACAAATGAGGAGACTAAGCACAGAGGGGTTCAGTGACTTGTCTGTGGCCACACAGTTAAGCAAATGGTGGAGCCAAGAACCAGATTCTTCTGACGCCAAAGCTGCAACTAAAAACAGTGAAAGATCGTCTCTATCATCTTAGGTCCAGGAACAGCTCCGCCAGAGCATGGCCTTGCTCGCACTGGTCAGGGGCCACACACGGCCCTTTCCTGTGAAGGACTTCAGTATGTAACCACATGACGTGGCAGCTCTGCCTTTCTGGGGAGAAGCAACGACTTCCTCTTGACTCTGGAAAGAAGCTTCTCCATCCATCCACCCATCTGCCAACCCACCCACCCATCCACTCATCCACCAATTCACCCAACCCACCTCCCATCCATCCATCCATCCATGCATCCTTCCATCCATCCAACCACCCTCCCATCCATCCATCCATCCATCCATCCATCCAACCACCCTCCCATCCATCCATCCATCCATCCTTCCATCTAACTAAATCCTCTCTGAGCCCTAATTTACTCATCTATAAAATGGAAATAATTGATATATGGTTTAATTGGTGCAAAACATGTTAAATATCTGACATATGGTAAGTTCATTAATGCTTAGTCCGTGGATGTCTTTTGCCTGTTGCCTTATTTAGGATTCAATTTCAAGAGGATTTTAACTCTTTGGAAAGTCCCATCCCCGTGGCTGGATAATGTTCGGTGAACTCTGTCTGACTCACTGTTCTGGGGGCCTGGGATGAGGGGTGTAATGAGGTCCTTTTATTACCCAATGTGTCTCTCTGGCTTCCACAGAGAACAGTAAGAAATCCAAGGAGATGCGGTGGGCAGGGGCCTCATGAATGATGCAGACGTCAGGAGCTTCATCTTAAAGGAGTCAGGCATGGGGTGGGGCTCGGGAGCAGGAAGTTTAGATTAGCTTCCCCACCTTTCCTCCAGACTCCCTCTCTCTCCAGAAGGAAGCTCGTGCGAGGACGTTGAACCATCATAATCCTCAGTTGGGGCTTTGATGTCTTCTCTGTAAGACCCTGGCCTGGCCCCAGGGAGAAGGAGGTGGAGGTCTTCAGGCCTGGGCTTGGGCTGCAGTGAAGACAGCAGGCAGATTGTCTCCTGGAGATGACAATTGTGGAGATGGTTATGCCTGACATTTGTACAGCACTTCACAGTTTGCGCAGTTTCCACACGCGCCATCCCATCACAACCCTGTGTGTTGGGAAGGACAGGCATATTTAGACTATAGGGGATCAGAATGTGCCACCACCGAATATGCCACTTGGGCATAAGGATTATTTTGAGCTGAAGACAACTGAGAAACAGCAGACACCAAAAAAAAAGCTCTCTGCCCCGGCCACCTGTTTGCCTATAAGCAAAACATAAATTTCCGTTTGTAAAGGTTTCTCCCTCTCCTGTACCAGGAGGAGGACCCTGGAGGCGACTGTAGACCCTCCCCAGCCCAGAGGCGGCACCTCCATAGCAAACCTCACTAAAACGCTTATCCTCCATCAGCTTCCCCCATATGTTTACCTTCCCACAGTTTGCCGACTCTAAAAGTCTAAACCTCTTTTCCTTTGTCTTGTCACTTCTCTACAAATTTATTTTTCTTTGTTAAGATGCTAACTCAGCCAGAGTTCTAAGCGCCTCTCGGAGTCACTCATCACCGAGTTTCTCCTGCGTGTACGCACACGTTAGTAAACTAGTTTTTCTCTTGTTAACCTATCTTTTGTCATTATAACTTCCAGGGCCCCAACCACAGAACCTAGGAGAGTAGAGGAAAAAGCTTTTTTCCTCCCCTACAATATCTGTTATAGAGAAGAAGAAACCAACACTCACAGAGACAAACCAGCTGCCCCTAAATCAGCCAGACACCCCTCCCGACCTCCTGACCCCCGCATCTCAGGTCCTCTCTTCACAGGGCCCCGAGACACGGCGAGAGAGTTATTTTACCACGTCTGGGGCAGCCTGTGGCTTCCAAAATCACTTGGAAGGAACTCTCTTAGTCTTCTGTTTTGTTTTTACTTACTTGGTTAATTTGAATCTATTTTTCAGAGCACCTGCCACATGCCAGGGAGCTCGCCACTGTCTAGAGGAGGAGACTGAGCAAAGGCAGGCCGCTAAAATTCACCAGAGGAGGGTGAGATCAGGCACGGGCTGCTCCGGGAGCATCAAGTTACTCTGCCAATAACCTCCGAGAGGAAGTGACTCAGCAGCTGACCTAGAAGAGAAGTCAGAGTCACTTGGGCAAAGGGATTGGGTGAAGGGAGCAAGAGGAGAGGGTCCTGGGTCGATGAAACCCCACCTGCAAAGACCACGATGCAAAGAGCAACGCAAAGGGCTTGGTGAGTTCGGGAAACTGCAGGAGGCTCAGAGCTGGAGGGTGGAGTAGAAGGAGACAGAAGGCGAACGGGTGTGCTGAGACACGAGGCTGGAGAGGGGCAGGGGACAGATGGCGGAGGACCCTGGTGACAACGTTCCATTTGCGTCTGACTGAAGTGGGAAGAATGGGTTGGAAGAGGTGAGAGGTGAGGGGCTAAACCAGGGGGTTTGTTTTTCCACGTGTCTTCACCACTGGATGGAGAACTCCTGGAAGGCAGAGAATGAGTCAAAAAGTATGGTCCCGAGGTCGCCAGTGCTCCTGCTGAAGCATGCTTCTAGATGAGACAAGCCTTTATAATTGTCACTAGAGGTTGAGTGCCCACCACGTGCCAGGCAGAGCCTGTATGAACCCAGGCCTGCCCTCAAGGAGCCTCAATCTAGTGTGGCACATAGACGACTCAGCACCCAGTCCTGCGGGAGCACCGTAGGGGCATAGCTGGGTCTGATGTGATCAGGAGGGCTTCTCAGGGGAGGTGACATCTGAACTGGGTCATGAAGGATGGGGAGGAGTTTGTTGGGCGGCTGTGAGCATCAGTCAAGCAATGCTTCTTCACCTGGCAGCAGCAAAGCCTCCCCACAGCAGCAGCTGAAGCCGGCATGCAGATTTTCCAGCTCCAGCAGAACTGTTACCAAACCAAGTGGGCTCGCCTCCTGGCGAGTGAAATAACACTACACCAGTGGAAGTTGCCTCACCCAGTAAAGTGTATTTGCAGCAAGTAGACCATAAGGAGTCATTTCCAAAGTCATGGTATCACTGAACACAGGGAAGCAGGAACTTTTATTTCGGATGGGAATGAATATTCAAAAGGGAGAGGCGGGTATTCGCTTGCGCAGGCTCGGTTGGAGAACACGCTTCCATGGTCACTGCAGGTTAGGGTGATGGGGCCTGAGCTCCTCCGGGAGAGATCTTAGCATTAAAGGTGAGGCAAAGGTCATGGGCGGAGCTCCTGCGGTGAGGCTTGATCTGGTTCAGGGTGGTTGGTGGTTACATCTCCTTAACATACAAAAGGAAAAAGACAATTTGGAAAGAGTTAAATGCTTCCAACCCCCCCCCCCTGCCAAGTTCCTCGGGGCACCTAGTTGGTGACAGAATTAGCCTCCTCACATCTGATAAGAGACCTCCCCGCCAGCCCAGCGGGTCCCCCTCCTCAGCGGTCTGTCCCTCCACTAAGCCTTTCAATTTTAATAATTCTCTCTTTCCCCCGTGGCCCCTCTTCCCTCGGGTGATGGCTGCTGTCTGCAGTTGCTCTCTCTGTTATACCTTATGGTTCTCGTTTTACCCCTTCAGTGACCTAGTTAACAACTTTAAACCTAGTTAACAATCCTTTACATTCTCTCTGTTCAAGTAACTGATGTGGTTTTCTGTCTCCTGGCTGCACCCTGACTGTTGTAATTAACTAAGAAGATGTATATAAAATATTTGGTACACACTAAACTCTTAATAAGTGCTTTTTCTTATGATTCCTGATGGATTCCTAACATTCATTCATTCGTTCATTCATTTCTTTAGCATATGCTGCTTCCTACTGTGTGTCAGGCCCCATGCGAGGTACTGGGGTGCAGAGCTGAATAAGACACAGTCTGGCCTTCAGGGAGCCTGCAGTCTGAGTGGAGGAGCCCAGGACATGAGCCCACCCCAGGAGTGGGTCTTGGCAACTCCTCCAAGAAGCTCGCTCTGCTGACCCCCCTGCCCAGCTACCCCATCTCCCAGATCGCCCAGAATCCTGGGTCCAGCCGGACAAGCATCCTTCATCGGATGCATTTTCAAACACCTGTTGTTGACAGAGCTCCAGGATTAATGCTTATGGTAAGGTTAACTTGATGTTGTTTTATGTTATTATTATTTATTTGCACATCTTACCTGCCTTCTTGGGTGGTAGATTACTTGAGATTGATCTCCCCAAGAGGCTCCTTTCTGTATCAGTTTATAGGCCTAGCATGGTGCCCGGGACACGATAGGATATCCAAAAAAAGATGATGGATGCATTAGTCCATCTAGTCAACAAATACCCGTCGAGCTCTTGCTGTGCAGCAGGCACGGGGCTGGGGACTGGGGAGATAAGGATGAAGGAAACCAGCAGGGTCCCTGCCCCCCAGCGAATGGGTGTCTGATTCAGTGACTGGAAGTGGACAACCTCTGAGGACCCAGACCTTCATGGGGTGGCAGGGCTGCCATCAGCCTGGAATGACTCTGACTTGTCCGCACGTCCTCTGCCTCCCTCCTGCCATGCTGGTGAGTCCTGGGTGGGAGACCCACCCTCTGCGGTTTAGGAGTGTCCTGAGCACTCTGCGCTGGTGGCCAAAGGCTGTATTTAAATAGCAAACATTTGCATTTTTAATGTTGACCGGAATTGGAAAGGCTGTGATAACCTTTCCCAACTGATATTGGTTTTTACATGATTGCAGCAGGCCTGGCCTTGGGCATTTCTTAAATGGAAAATTTAAAGTATTTTCAATATCACTGAGAGGGCAGAACCAGCTCAGAACACAGTGCCCTGTTTGTATTCTCAGAAAACACCACTTCCCTCCCTAGAGCACACTCAGCACCTTTGCCTTGTCAATATTTCAGGTCGTCTTCCCTTCACTAGGAGGGTAGACACGTGGGGCCCGCTAGTCCTGTCTTGTTGGTGACGAGGAGAGTTCGGGGAAGCAGAGAGGGGCCGTTGAAGAACTTTGGCCTTAGACCTGGCTCTAAATATCTAAACTCCTTCTCTCCACTGCACAACCTGGGAGACTTGGACAAATTGCTTACCTCTCTGACCTTTTCCTCACCTGTAACATCAAAATAAAAAGGCTATTTCACAGGTTTGCTGTGATGTTCAAACGGGATGGTCTGTAAAAACGCTTGACACCCCTGCCTGGTACTTGCTGACGCTCAGTGGACGTCAGTTCTTGTCCTTCTCCTGGCGCTGACCTGTCTGAGGTCACACAGCAGAATCAGGAGCAAACCCTAGGCTCCTGGTCCCAGGTCTCCTTCCAAGAGGCCCACTGGACACGAATAGGTTAAAACATGCATATTTGGGTTAAAAGCAGAAGGACCCATTTCCATCTTCACTCTGACTATTCTCATTAACAAAATAAGCCACGACAGCCTGTCTGAAGGCTTCTCGCATCCATATTTTCCTCCTCTGTTTTCATGGTAGTAAAAGTCACTGCACTGTCCAGTATGGTGGCCACTAGCTACATGTGGCTATTTAAATTTAAACTAATTAAAATTAAATAAAATTCAGTTCCTCAGCCACAATAGCCATATTTCAAAGGCCCAGTGACCACATGTGGCTAGTGGCTACCAGTGCAGACATGGGTCATTTCCACCATCACAGAAAGTGCTGTTGGGAAGTGCTAAGCAAGGGAGAGAGGAGAGGAGAGAAGCGGCGGGCTGGTTTTCCAGGGCGCCCCTCATTCCTGCACATCGCGCACGTGCTCATCCATGGAAATCAATCTCATGTATTTGCACATTCTGATGGAAGAGGGAAATTCTCTTCTCTGAAAGAGTCAAGGCCTGAGAACTTCGTGAATTTAGTTTGGCTCAATAAATATTATCATTTAAAACTCAGATGTGATCATTTCATTCCCTGCTCAAAATAGGTCCACGGCTCTTCACGGCTGCTGAAAAAGTCCCAGATCCTCACATGTTTCCAAGACCATCATCATGTGCTCCCGTGGGCCCTCCCAGGCTGCGTTTACCTCGTGTCCTGCCCCACTTGCCGCTGACTCTCCGGCCTTTGCCCCGTCGCGCCTGATGACCGCCTTCCCTGACGCACCTGGGGCTCCTGCTGAGCCCACTGCCTGGAACACCTGGGAGGCATCATCTCCACCTGTAGGCATTGGTCAGACACAGCTCCGACGCCTCCCCCGCCCTCTGCCAGCCCCGGTGCTGCCAGTCTGGTGTGCATTTTATTCGGGTTTTTCTGAGCGTTGGCCCAGTTGTATCCTTGTCCCCTTCCCCACTCTCTGTCCACTGTGTCCCCCACAATGGTGACTCAAAAGCTCTATGTGGAGGAGAAGCCGGTGGTTTTTTGCCTAGTTTTTGTTTTTGTATATTTTCAATCTGTTGCAGACTAATGATTTTATAAAATAAAATGAAATTTAAAAAACAAAGATATACAATATAAGCCTTAGTTATTTTATTGTTAGATTCAAATTGCTATAAAGATTTATAAACCCTGACTCTCAATATCTGTACTTTTCTCATGTGTGACCAGTGACGGTTTTCAGGCCACCCTTGGAGGAGCGGTGGCCTCCAGCCCCTGTGAGAAGGCTCCACACGTGGTCAGCACCTGGTACACTTGATGGAATCCAGTGGGACTTCCCGCCAGTTCTCTTGCAGACGTCCGAGGGGACACACAGCAGCGTCTCTGTGGGGGAGGCCCCCTCTGTGGTGATGCTGGCAGGCATTTTTGGGTGTGGATCCCAGTTCTACTGTCTAAGTAGCTTCATGACCCTGGATGTGTTACCTGAATGTGCCCTTGACCTGCAGCCAGACCGAGGTTCTTAAACTCTTCCGTGTCAGGGACCTCACTGACAGCGTGGGAGGCCTATGGAGCTCTTCTCAGAACGTTTTAACGTTTAATGTTTTAAGTGCAGAAAATAAAAACCACAGGATTTCAAAGGAAATCAATTCTACTCAAGACAATTATTAAAATGTGTGGTTCAGAAATGTTTCTTTATTAACACATTAGAGTAATAATATCCGGTGGTGGGCAGAATACCTACTATAATTCAGAGTATTGATGAGAGTAAAACTATATTTCAAGTTTTCTGCGACAACTGTACTGTGATTTGAAAATGCCAGTGATTTCTATTGTGACTGTCAGACGCTGCTTATTCTCCTATGATTTACTGCCTATGTTCATGATTGAAGGAACTGCTTAATTTCAGATGGAGAGTAATGAAATAAAGATGCAATTTTCCCGTCATCTAAGTTCCAGACAAAATGTCCCTAACGCATTCACTGATTCAATACGTATTTATGAAGAACTTATTATGTGCCAGGCATCCTTCCAGCACAGGCAAAGTTTCTGTCCTTATTGAGTTTTTGTTCTTGCTGTGAGTCAGATGACAATAAATAAATACAGTCGATTCTCGTTACTTGCAGTAATTATGTTGTGTAAAGTCACCGTGAACACTGAATTAGCAAATACTGAACCCTTGCTTCTGGGCAAATATAGGGATAGGTTCCTACGAGCCCCAGGTCACAACATTTTCATCAACTGATCCGTGTATGACCTTGTTTCATGCGTGCTTCTGTTTAAAGACACCTTATTTCACATATAGTGTTGATTTGCTAAGATTGCGCTCATGGCCAACAGCACGGTAACCTTTAACTGTAACTATAAGCCTGAAGGAAGCTTTTGTAACGCGTATTTCTCCGTAGGGCACATCCCAGCTTTCTTGCGCTGAGGAGCACTAGGCAGCACTTCAGCCCTGTGCTTGGGGGCCCTCTCAAACAGTAAAATCACCAACAAAAGGCACAAAAATGTGAAAAATGTGGCACTAAGTGGACGGTAAAAAAAGATGTTTGTTTACAATTTGAGAGCTGAAACAAGAAGGCAGAGGGTCGCCTTGTTCAACGTGCTGTCAGGTGATTCAAAACGCTCACCTCCCCGTGCGGGTCTGAACAACCGTGAAAGCACGGCGAGTATCGATTTCGGGATCACTAATGAATTTTAGCAAGTAGGTGAATTCACAAATACAGAATCCACAAATAATGGGGATCACCTGGGGATTTACAATATCATGGCAGGTGACAAGTGAAATAAGAAAACATCGCAGGGTAACGGTGGCAGTGGATCGAAATCATAAAATTTGGGATGTATTCTGAAGACAGAGCAAACAAGATCTGCTTATGAGTTGGAGGTGGGATGGAGGAGAAAGAGGGGGTCAAGGTTTTTGTCCCAAGCAACCGGGTAACTGGTGGTGTCATTTACTGAGAGGGGAACAGTCAGTTATTGAGCACCGACTGTGTGCTCCTGACTGCACGGGATGTTGAGTTGCAACAGTGAGCACACAGAGGCGTGTTTCTCCCGGAGCAACATCAGGAGTAACCCTTGAACGGTGTCACTGCTCCTTTATTGAACCGACAGCCCCCACTGCGGAAAAGGAGCCGAATCCTGCTCTGCTCTGCACAGTAATGGGTCTCACTGACTCCAGAGACAGGAGAGGCATTCTGACAGCTGCAGAGCTCTCTCCGCCCTTGATCAGGGTTTACAAGGATTATAATGGTTCCAGAAAACATTGTCTGTCTTCGACGGAGCTATAGTGATGGAGAAGAGACGAGTGGTTGTCAGGGGTTGGGTGTGACTACAAAGGAGGAGAATGAGGAAGATTTGTGGGTTGATGAAACGTTCTGTATCCTAATTGTGGTAGTGGTTACATGAATGTACATATGTGCTAAAACTTCTAGAACTGTACACCCAAAAAAGTCAGTACTACTGTAATTTCCAAAATAGAACGTGTAGAGACCACCAACATCCTTGGCATGTGCCCAAACCCCTCTACAGCTCAAACTTCTGTCAGTTTTTTTATGCTCTCTGAATGAAAATGGTGCACACTCCCTTATTAGATATTTTTGTTGGTGGTTTAGTTCAAAACTACGATATGACAAATTCTAAATTAGCTTTTAAATGCTGTTTCTTCCAGATTCAAAATATAGGAAAAAGAAAAGCCTTCAATTTTGCCACTCAGTCATGAAACAAAACAAAAATAATCTAAGAAAAGAAACAGATCAATTTCCAAAAGGGCAACCAAAACAGAAGCAAGACAGAGTCTACTGGACGAGGCCGACCAGGGAGTCTAAAGCATCACGAAGCATAACGTTCAGACGTTTGCTGTGTACTTGAGATTTGTGCACTTTCCTGTATGTGTCCTGTGCTTCCATAAAAAGTTCTTAAAAAAACAAAACAAAATACTGTCTGTTTTGGGGAAGCACGTGTTTGCTTACTTCAGCCAGATCACTAACAAGGGGGCTGAGGATGACTGACGCTCACACAGGTAGAAGTGGAAAAGGAAATCTAACCCGGAGGACCCTCACCCATCCTTGACCATGGGACCCGGAATCCCCTCACTCCCCAGATGGTTCTTGAGTCCTGCTGACTGCTGGCTGGAGCCCTGTGGCCCTACCTGGAAGGGATGACTCAGATTCAGGGCATTACTTGGCAGGAGGTGGCAGATAAGTGGGTGCAAGGACTGACACCTTTCCCTGAAGGTGGGAATATAGCTCTTCTTGGAAAGGTGGGTGTCGGGTCACATGGACAGCGCTTGGGGGAGAAGACAGAGTGGGAGTGCTCACCAGGGATCCCTCAGTGGGCAGGGTCTGAGTCCTGAAATTGCTCTAGCCCTCTCCTGGGGGACGTCATGGATGCCTGCACAGGCTGGAAGGGTGGTCAGGGAGGGGAGCCTGCCCTCTCCATCTCCTTCCTGGTGCTGGCGGGGGGCCTCACTCTGTCAGGTGACTGTGACTTGGAGTTTCAGGTAGAGATTAGCAGGAAAGAGGATGGCCCACAGAGGGACTGGGGGGCACCTGGGAAATATGCATGATACTCACCATGGATGAACCAGAGAGACAGCAGGACCAGACCCTGTAGGTGGCCTGTATGTTAGGAAAGCTGCCCTCTGAGAGGGGAGGTGGGTGCCTGACATCTGGGTCACACATTCCAGCCTCTGTTAGGCTGTGAGCTTCTTGAAAGCAGGAAAGATTCCTTAGTATCCTCAGCTTCCCCAGTGCCCCACCCAGGGCCTGGCACACGGGGAGCTCTCAGTAACAAATGTCTGAATGAAAGGAGGGAAGGAAAATGTCTGAACCCTGGAGACACCAGGGAGCTTCAAATAACAGAATTTCAGAGCTTCAAGGGCCCTTAAAGAGCATCGACTGCAATCCCTTTGTTTACAGATTTAAAAATTGTACAACATCCAATTCATTCATTCATGTGTCTAATAGACCTCGACTGAATGTCTGTCCCCTCAGCAAGTCTGGCGCTGGGAATGCGAGATGAACGCAGGACACTTGCTCACTCTCAGGAGGACACAACTGTCCCTGTGACCTGTACGCACAGACCACAGGCATGGGGCGCAGAGGAAAAGCAGTTAATTCTGCCCAGGAGCGGGGTCAGGGCTGGAGGTGGAGGGAAGTTCTCACAAAGGAGACGACCTTCCTGCTGGACCCTGGAATCCGGCTTGGGGTGGGCAGAGGAGAGGGGGAGGGAGGAAATTCAAGAGATGAAAGGAGTAAGGGCGTGAGTGATGCTTCTGTCTGAGGAACAGCAGGTGGTCACCTCGCCCTGACGGGGGGCTTGGCGGTGGCGGTGGGAGTGTGGGGAGGAGGACAGGAGGCGGATCTGGAGGGGCCACAGGCTGGGGGGACCCTGAAAGGTTTTCGAGCAGGAAGGTGATAGGAATCACGAGTGTCCTTTAGGAAAGTGACACTGTGGGAGAAGGCGATGGAGGGAAGAGCCAGGAAGGAGGGAGAGCACTTGGGAAGCAGTTTCTGTAAGCCAGGCAGGAGGTGGTGGGAGCCCCTCTGGGCAGAGACAGCGGGAGTGCAGGGAGAGGGTCATGTGAGGGACGCTGTGATGCACAGCTGCCGCGCCTGTGGTGTCCCCCCCAGCCTCCCACACACACATCCTCCTGGAGGGGGCTCAGGGCGGCCATGTGGGGTGAGGGGACTGAGGTATCCAGTCTGGATGACTGCAGAGATGTTGATGCCATTCGTTGGGAGAGGAGATTCCGGAAGTAGAGTAAGTGAAGGGAAAAAGCAAGAACTGCATTTTGGACGTTCCCGTAGGACAACTGGGAAGAACCCCCAGTTTCGGCTGGAAATACGCCTGAGATTCGGGAGGGTGGATTTGGGAGTCAAAGTGCGCGGGTGGAGGTGGAAGCCGTGGGGACGGTAGCCAACCTTCAGGCTGGTTGGGCAGGGAAGGTGGCACACACCACGCGATTAGAAACTCGCCCCTGATAAATTGGACACGACAAAATGTCCAAATATGTGACAGAAATAGTCCTGTTGTCAGGAAGAAGGGAGATGAGTAACAGCTGGAATCGCTAACGAACTCTTCCGGAGAAGGTGGCTTGGACAGGCACAGCAGGACGTGCAGGATTAGGAGGCCCGGAGGGATGTTGCTGGTGGGAGAGCGCAGTGGGAGCTGCTCTAGGGCAGGAAGGACATTAGCCCCGGAGTGCATTCCCGGGACGGTGCAGCCAGAGGGAGACACCATGAACTGGTTTAAGACCCACTTTAGGACCTGGTCACCATGGCAGCCTCTGGGGAGGCAACTGGGAGTCCAGAGAGTAAGCGGGGAGAAACATCTCTCTACATTCTTTTGCACCTTTGGGATATTTTCACCCTGTGCCCCAAGCACTGTTTTTTTTAATGGTTTAAATAAATGATGTGTCTTTGGCAGATTAAGAGGTGACTCTGGTGCAGAAGGAACTCAGATGGATCCCTTGTCTAAGCGTCTGACGCCTGGCCTGCCGTCTACGTGGGAGAGCTGGAGGATCTCTGACTGAGGGCCCAGGACTGGCGGCTGTAGCTGAGTCTCTGCCCCGGGGCATCTTTCACAGGCTGTGGTCACTGGGTTGAGTAAGTGAACGAGCCCTTTAGAGAGCAGACGAGAAGTGGAGGCACCCAGAGCTGGACAGCTCCCAGGATGTAGAACGATGCTCGAAAGGTGGACTGATGGGTCAGCGCTGCTTGTGTGGCTAGGGTCAGGGCGCAGTAACAGACCCGAAACCTCAAGGCCGGACCCAGCAACAGACCGTACATAGAGCTCTTGCGAGGATTCCAGGGGCCGTCCTCACCCCACATTTCTGAGCACTTGCTATGTGCTGGACTATGTTGCTCACCTAGTTACCATTATCCCCACTTTCTAACTGTGGGAAATAGGCACAGAGAAGTTCATTGATTTGTCTGAGATCACACAGGGAGAAATCAGCCAAGCCGCATTGAAACTCAGGCTCCCTGACTCTAGAGTTTAATCTCTACGTCAAAATACTCCACAGCCCAGGGCGGGACACAGCAGTCAGGTTCGGCTAGGAAACGCTGCAGTGACAAACGACGCCAGAATCTCAGCGGCAAAACACCAAAGTGTATCCCTCCCTCACACCACATGTGCAGGCAGCCAGCGTGGCTCCTCGTACTCACTTGCAGACACAGGTGACAGAGCTGCATCTTGTCATGGGCATCACGGTCACGGAGGCTGGAATGGGAGGCGATACTTCACCCAGCGGGACACACGTGGCTTCTGCTCTTCTCTCGTTACTGAAGCTGAGGCAGCGGGGAAGTGAAGTTTGACCTCTGTCCGGAGGCAAGGACCAGAACATTTACTAATAGCCCCAATGACGGCACATAGGTGCTCATTAGGTGTTGACTGAGTTGGGGTTGAATGACCAGTTCTGACCAGACTGAGTGAGCTGCGTCACGCAGCTCGATTTGTCAAGTTTCTGCGTTTGCAAACACGCGTGCTCTCAGTTCTGCCCAGAGGCGGCCGGAGGACCTGCCCATCACCATCACCAACTCTGCGTGTCGGGCACTCCTCTGCGCCGTGCGCCTGCTGCGGAGAGACACCCGGGGCTCTGGATCCAGACTGGGAGCAGGCCGGAAAATGCGATTACGGTCCTCCCCCACCACCGCGCATCCCACCATCCCAGACCACCCTCCTGTGACCGCTTCTTACTTGTTGTGTCCCTGTCATGTTCTTCCATAAACTCATGAGAGGCTCTCACAGAAAGACAACAAGCTTGTGAGGTAGGAACTTTTCTAACCATTTTCAAGTGTGCATTTCAGTGGCAGCAATTCCATTCACAGTGTGTGCAATCATCACCACTATCTATTTCCAGAACTTTCCATCACCCCAAATAAAAACCCTGTACCTGCTAAGCAATAAGTCCCCATTGAGGTAGAAATTTTTATTTTCACTTTAAAGACAAGGATACTTAAGGTTAGCCCCTTTGTCCAGTGTCACCCAGGAATTAAGTGACAGAGAAGGATTTCTGACTTTAAGAATCCTGGTTTTCTTGCTACATTCTGAAGCCTCGCTAACAAGATCTGTCACTCACAGTAGGGTTATGCCGACCATCTGCTGGAGCAGAGTGCAATTCCTGGACTGGTGAGTGCCCCTTCAGGGGTCCAGGAACAGACCATCCTTCATCCACTCAGCAACACTCCCCACGCATTACTCAATACCTGCCGAGTGCTGGAGATTCAAGGACAAGTACAACCCTGGGCTGCAGTGGTTCGCAGCAGAGAGAAGTTAGGCAGAAGCTGCTCATTTTCCTCAAAATGCCATTTCCCTTCTTCTTTAGTTAAAAAAAAATCGGATTTTTAGCTGGGCTAATGGCTCCCAGAAATAAGACTGCATTTCCCAGTCTCTCCTGTAACTGGCTGTGGCCACATGACTAAGTTCTGGTCAATGAGATGGAAGCACAAGTGGTGTGTGAAACTTCCAGGGAGTGTTTGTAAAGAGAAGGAGCAAACTTTTCTCCCATGGCTCCCTCCACCCCGCTGCCTGCTGGCTAGAAATGAGACTGCTCCTGCTGGAGCATGGGCGACCACCTGGACCGTGAAGAGTAAGCCACAGACCGAGGCGGGGAGACCAAGAGGGAAGAAGCTCCAGTCCCTGACAAAGTGGAGTGCTGTACCACCCCTGGGCTTGGTAGTTCTCATTTACAAGAAAAGAAAACAAGCGTCTGTACTACATGTATCTGTTAGCCCTGGCTGCATAACAAACTACTTCAGGCTTAGTCGCTTCAAACAACAATCATCTTACTTAGCTCCTGATTCTATGGGTCAGCTGGGGGGCTGGAGCACTGGCTGGAGCTGGATGGTCTGGGCTGGATGGTTGAGGGGACCTCAGCTGGGATGGCTCATCTTTGTTCCATCTGGTCTTATCCTCCAGTGGGTCAGCCTGAGCTTCTTCACATGGCAGTCTCAGGGTCAAAAAAAGAGAGAAGGCAGGTCCCAACATGCAGGTGCTTTTCGAGCCTCTGCTTGTGTCACATATGCTAATATCCCATTGGTCCATACAAGTCACCCAAAGGCATAGCCACAGCCAGGAGTGATTCATTGGAGGCCATTGCTGCAACAATCTCCATTGTCTAAGCCACGGTGTCTGCGGATTTCCTGTCACACCCACCTGACCCTAATCCTTCCTTGTACGGGTGGTGGGTGACGAGCAGCCAGGGACTGCTGTGCTCACATTCGTCAACCCGTGAGTATAAAACGCATTCACAGCATTTTTCAACATCCAAATCACAATGGCTTGAACCGCCCCCATCTTATTTGCGCTTATCTCCTTATCAAAATCATTTTAGTGTTATTGACACAACTATTGGATGGGAAACAAAGAATTATAGTTTTGTTTTAAAGCAATATTACAAAAATATGAAAAGGTCACTCTTTCTTTTGCTGTGGCTTTTGCTTAATGATGATCAAAAACAAGGAATTTTTTTAAGAGGCTCATGAACATTCACACTCCCATTTGAGCCATGTCAGGAGTCCTAACAGAGCATTTGCACCAGGGCCACCACATGCCACTCTTGAACCCTGTTTTCCTCTTCTGCCTCACCCTGGCTGATGCCCCCTGCTCAGGAAATAGTCTGAGGGAGAGATTCCTTGGCTGCTGTGAAGGCGCCTCATGAAATTGCCATTGTTGCATCAGGGGAGCTGTCTCCTGGTGTCCCCAAGTCGCCCGCTGCCTGGGGTGCCAGCATGGTGCTGGGCTCTAGGTGGAGGAAGGACTCTTCTTGCCCCATTCTGAAGCCTCTCTGTGGGGACCGTCCCCTCCCCGGGAGCAGGTGTGCTTGGCTCCAGGTAACTGACGTGCTTCATTCATGTCCCTGGGATGCTTCGCCACATGTCCCAGACTTGGGATCCTGCCACTCCAGCTTCTCCCCTCTGCTCCCCATTTTCCGCAACAGTGGTGGCTGGTCCAGGCCCACCGAGAGCAGGCGGCACTTCAGCAGCAGTGACGGCTCAGTTTGAACGTAGCCGAGAAGCGTCTTTCCCCTCCTCTCCCCCAAAAAGCAAGAGCTGAGATATGATTCCGTTGCAACTACTCACAGCAGTGTACATCCCCAGCCGGGGCATTCGCTTCCCAGCCCAAAGCATCTACAAAAGGCATCTTCACAATTTCCCCCTGAGATCCACGGATGGCACCTGGCTTATGTTCTGGAGCCTCACATCTAGAGATTTTGCCAAAACAAAGGAACAAGCTGCTCCAAAGGTGATGTCAAACCTCCGTCTCACAGCCTGATGACCACCCACAGACTTTCCAAGTCCTGCTCGTCGAGGGCTCTAAGTTCCAGACTCATGTCGCAGCCAAAGCCCTTAGCTGGGACACAAAGATTACAACGCAGCCTGATAAAGGCTCCATCAGAAGCACGAGTGCTGTGTGAGGCGGGAGAGTCCCCACTTTGAGCCTCAGTTTCCTCATCGGCAAAGTTTCTGACCTCGTGAACTTATTGTGAGGTTTAAAGAGACAGTGTTTGTCAAGCGCCTTAGCCGGAGCTTGGGGGCTGTAGAAGTCGGTATCATTTTCCTGCAGGCCAGCAGGACCCTTCCCATTTGTCACTCTCAAGGGACAGCACAGACCTGGGCTCTGGGAGCCGGTACCCCTTCACTTGGCCTTTTAAGGAATTTAATTAGTGACCTTGGTCATGTCCTTCAGGTGCTAGGAATCCAAGCAAAGCTGAATCTGCCTACTCTTCCAAGTGACAGCTGGCGTGAGAGCACCCAGGCTCTGGGGCTTCCCGGTAGGACACCTGTGGCCTCTGGCCCACACATGATCAGCCACAGAAGGGGTAGGAGGAGACGAACCGAAGACGCTACAGAGTTTTTCCCTTTGGGTTTAATCTAATCCCATTTTCCCACTTGCTAATGTAGGGCAAGAGTTTCCTGATAGAATCTGTCTCCAGACACCTGGTGTATGGTTGGTTTAAATTAAGTGCATTATATATAAATAAAACACCAGCAGACACTCCAGTTGGGCAGAGAAGAAAGACACGAGGTGGGGCAGGTGGGGGAGATGAGCAGATGGTTTGTCAACATACACCAAGGTAACCAGGCTGGTTGAGGCCACAGGAATTTCCCGTGGATTTTTTTTCCCAGATATTTATTTCACACGACTCTAGAAGACAGTGTGGCATAGCCATTAAACTGACAGGTTTAGAATCCAGGCCCTGCTACTGAACGCCGGTGTGCCCACTTCCTCGTCTGTAAAATGGCCCTCTCCCAACACCAGGTGGTTGCAAGGGTTACACGACAGACACAGCAAAGCTCTGGTAAATGTTGGCTGTTCCCGCTTTATTGTCACGTGCTGGGCCATGAGCCTGTCGGGGTTTCCAGTGACATGGTCAGTCCTTGAATCCAAGTGGTAGCTCAACAGAAGGAAGGGAAGTTCCATGAGGGCAGGATTGTTTGTGTTTCATTCTGTTTTTTTCCTGTTGTATTTCCAGGGCCTGGAAGAGCGCCTGGAACACGGGAGGGGTGCAATACATTTTAGTTGAATGAATAAATTTAGACAGTTCAGGAGCTATGCTAAATCATACAAGATTCGGGTGGAGCACAAAGGCGGAGGTCAAGAAAATGATCATAAAAATTAAATCAGTGAGACACGCGAAGAGCGTGGAATCCACTGGGCGAGAGAGAACTGTGAAAGAACTTAAAAAGACTTTAAAATTTGACTACGTGGAATTTGGGGATTTAGATTCCCATGACCCTCCAGGGTTAGGGAGGTGAGACGGGGTCTCGAGGAGCATCAGCACGGAAGTGCTGGCCAAGTCTTAGAACTGTGGTCCTTGGTCTCGGGTCTGTAGTCCGTCTCAGGCCAAGGTCCCCAGCCGGGCTGAGATGCACGTCTGCTCCCTGCAGTTGGGAAATGACTCTCCTACCTGGGAAGGTCACAACCGAGTACAGAGATGACAGAGTAAGTGGAACTCATGGGATTAATACTTCCATGTGATGTTTAAGAATACATTTTATAACTATCATGAAAAATTAGATATAATGGTTATTTAAAGCGTTTGAACCATTTAAGAAAATCTGACATGTTAATCATATTATTTTAATTTGAAATGTGTAATTATTATTAGACACCATTTTACTTTAAAACATGCATGAAGATTTATTTATTTGGTAAGTGGTGTTTGACTGTCTAAAAGACTGACATGTTTTTAGGTCTTTTCAGGTGTCTTAGGTTTTTACTAGACTCTCCTTCCAAGAAGGTTTTGTTCATCTTTTCAATAAATCAGCCTTGTTGGGTGTCTGACAGACTTGAAAGAATCAAATATATTAAATTTGGGTTTATAATTTAAAACGTTTAGGGGGATTTAATTAACCACGATATTAAAGGGGGTTAATTGTTTAAGGAAATATTATCTGTTAAACTTAACTGAATATTAATTAAAGGACAATTGAAAGTGAGTTATTTTTATATAAAATTACAAATTTATGAATAAATTAATCTGATTGGTACATTGAGCTTAAAGGCTTAAGAAAAATCTATGTTTTAAATGTACAACTTTATTAAATTGAATATTCATGAAAACCAAGCAACTGTAAGTAACTCTTTCCATATAAAAAGGCCTCTGCCAGATATTTTAAAAACTGAATTGACAAGAGAATGCTTATAGAATGCAGGAGATTGGATTCTCCTGCTAAAAGTATTGCTATTGCAGATCTGTCTTTTCGTTGATTAATATTATTATTTTGTTACATTATTATATCCTATCTTTTCTTGTGTTATTAAAAGTAAAACAAACCTTAGGTTTATAGAACTATCATTTCCGATACTCTTAACAGTCTCCTCTAAATCTTACCTGCTCACGAGATTGCCGGCCTGTCCAGCGAGGAGAACATGCACCACAGACGGGCAACTCCACAGGGTTCCTCCCCAACCGACCCCAATGCCCACCCCTTCAACAGGCCAAGCATACAGTGTGCCCTTTGGACCACACAGTGGTCATCTAAAAAATCCCCTGCATCAGGAGAGCCCCAGGAACAGTGCTGATCTTTAGGAAAAATTGTGGAAATATGTGGGCATATTTTAAATTGTTAGAGTGATTGCAAAGCACTACTGGCAGGAATGAAATTACAGGCCCTACAGAACTTACTGGGATTGCAATGAAATATTATTAATAACTTTATGCCAACAAATTAAACAAAGTAGATGAATTGGCCAGATTCCTAGGAAGACACAAACGACCAATTCAAGAAGTCAAGAAAAATTTTAAAAGATGCAAAGGAAAAGTACGGTTAACAGAAAAACCAAATGAAATGTTAGAAATAAGTCCAAATATATCAGGAATGATAATAAGTGTAAATGGATTAAACAAACTTATTAAAAGACAAAACTTCAGGTTGGATTTTCAAAAACAAAAATCCAGCTATATGTAGCTTGCGGGAGCTGTGCCTGAACAAAATGATAGAAAATGATGGAATATAAAGGGGCAGAGGAAGACATGCTGCAAATACGCTAATCAGGCTGGTATACAAGTATTAGCATAAGATGAGGTCGACTTTGAGATGAAAAATTTAATGGTGATGAAAGGATCACGACACAGCAATAAAAGGTAGAGTCCACCAAAAAGATGTAATAATTATGAACTTGTACTCACTTTGTGCTGTTTTAGGAAATCTTGCACTACCTCTGTATTCTTAAGCTATTTTTCTAAATTTTCTTCTGATAATTCTGTTTTGTTTTCATAACTAAGGCTTTAATATACGAAGAGCTTACTTTTTTGAATTGTGAGAAGGAACTAAGTTGATTATTTTTAATATTTAAAAAACCATTAACACCATTAGTTGAATAGACCACTGTAATGATCCTTTATCATATCCTGAGGTCTGGTATACGACTAGATCTATTTACAGTAGCCCCATTCTGTTTTATTTGTATATTTGCATATATCCAAACCCATACTACACTGTCTTAATGAATCTAAGTTTGCGCCTCTTTTGTTTAACTGGCAATGGCATAGATCAGAATATGTTTTAAATATCTATTACGTTTATTGAGCAGATGTATGCTCTCTGTTTCGTCTTTGTTTTATTTTAAAAGTAAATTTGGCACCATTCTCCACTTAAAGGAAGCAGGGCTCCTGAGGGAATGACTGGTTCCAGGGCGGGGCAGAGCAGGTTCAGACTAAGTCTAGAACATCTTGTTATCTTACAGAGAAAGGGAACACCCAAAAGTAATGGAACATGTCGAAAGAACATGGGAGCCGACTTAACCTGGGAGAATATGCACATCAAGTAGATAATGGTATTAATGGATTCCAACCCCGGTGACTAAAACAATTATTCAGGGCCATGCTAATACAAACAAACACATCAATAACAAATAGAGGAGAAAGAGAACAGTTTTCTAAAATTAGAAAGCCAAGCAACAAATGTAGAATGAATGGAGGAGTTAGACAATTATTATTTGGCAAGTAACACAGTGATAATTCAGACAAGAATTACCAATGGTGCTAAAACTAGATACTTTGATGGCCTCAAAGCATCTCCCCACATAATACATACTAACTACAAAGGGGAATAGTAACTTTCCAGGGGAGAAACCTGGCAAACCCCACCTTATTCAAGTGACCAAGGTTACGCCCCAGGAACGGAACAGACTGACACCCATGCCTCTGGATGTGATGCACTGCAAAGGACACGGCACCACCTGTCTGGTGATCCTGGCAAAGATGCAAAATCTGAATGTCCTTATGAGGGAACATCAGATAAACCTGAACTGAAGGACGTCCTACAGAATAATTGGCCCATACTCTTCAAAAATGTCAAGGTCGTGAAAGACTAGGAGAGACTGAGGAACTGTTCCAGACTGAAGGAGATTAAGGAGATATGATAGTGCAATGTGTAATCCTGGATTGGATTCTTAAAAATTATTTTTCTGGGGCTGGCCTGGTGGCGTGGTGGTTAAGTTCATGCACCCTACTTCGGCAGCCCGGGGATCGCAGGTTTGGATCCTGGGTGTGGACCTACACACCGCTCATCAAGCCACGCTGTGGCGGCATCCCACATACAAAAAATGGAGGAAGACTGGCACAGATGTTAGCTCATGGTGAATTTTCCTCACCAAAAAAAAAGGAAAATTATTTTTCTATTACTGTATAGGATATTATTATGATAATGAGCAAATGTTGAACAATGACTAGGATTAGATAATAATATTGTCTCACTGTTAATCTCCTGATTTTGACAATAAAAATCAGTAGGGTGGTTATGTAAGAGAATGTCCTTGTTCTTAGGAATTACACTGAAGTATTTAGAGGTGAAAGGGCAGCATGTCTGCAACTTACTCTCAAATATATAAAAGCAAGTGTGGCAAATGTTGAAATTTGGGTAATTTGGTTGAAGGAGTTCTTTGAATAACTTTTGAAACTTTTCTGAAAGTTTGAAATTATTGCAAATGAAAGTTATCAAAAACTCGTGCATTTTCTTCCCTAAAAATTATTGACTTTTTTTTTTAATATTAGCCTTAGTTATGTTTTTTTAAAATCACTTTGGGACCTCAACAGCACTTATTCAATTTTTGGCATCTGTTTTGCGCTAGAGTCTAAGGACATAGAGGTGAACTGAAAAAAAAGTTTAACTTTGCCATGTGGAGTTTACAATTTAGTAGGGAAAACAACTATTGTACAAATAATTGCATAAATGTAGTTATGACGTGACCCATTCCTGCAGCAACGCATATACTCCACGAAGTCTCTCTTATGTGCCGACTGCGTTTCATTCCTTCCTTATGAAAATACAGACACAATCTCACTCTCTCTGAACGTCCTTTCTGTCCTACAGTGGAGCTACAACCACAGGAAGCCATTAAGAGTCCACCCAGCGGACTCTTTCTTTCCCTGTGTGTCTCTGTGGAGGGTTTGGAATTAAAGGAGGAAACAGTGGTGATTGCTTTTTTGAAGCTAAAAACTTTCCATCTTGAAAAGCAATGAAGTCTGCTGTAGAAGCAGGGCATATTTTCAAACCTGTTCATTACAGAGATACGCATCTGAGGAACTTGGAGCCATGTTCTGGGTGACTTTTTTGAAATTTGAACAAAAAGGAGTTTGTTACAGAGCTCACAAAGGCAGTTCTGAAGGCTTCATTAATTCAAATAATTTCCAATGAATTCATTAGTCACTTCCTGATATTCTGAAATCATGAGTTTTGAAAGCAGCTACGTTTAACCTTAGGTGAAATTTAAAATGCTATGATTTTAACTGATCCAGTCTAAGCTCACCTTCAAGCCGTTTATGAAAACGCGAAACAGAAGCCCGGGCCCAGATCTGAGACGAGTCATTTGCGATAATGCCCTTCATTCGTGTGGTCTTTGGAATGAGGAGTCCTGACACTCCCAGGGGATATTAAATATCTGGTGGTAAACAGAACTAGACCAGGTGCTTCTCCTGGCTGGGGGCCCTGGCGTGATAAGAGAGGGCGTATCAATAAGGCCATAATGGGGCCCTTTCCAGTGTAACGACAGCTCCTTGGGGCGGGGGAGTGAGCCTGGGGGGATGAGGATGTGTGGCCAGGCTGGGAAGGAGAGGTTGTTTGGGAACTTTCCCTTCTGCCCGTTGACCTTGTTAACCGCTGTGGTCACTAGTGGTCTCCCAACCTGAGTCTGGGGTGCGTCTATTCCCTCGAGTGCTGCCTCGCCGCTCAGACCCAGCCCTGCCATGGCTGTCGCACCCCTAGAGCTTCCCAGAAGCAGCTGGTGCTGCCACCCCATCACCTCCATTGGCCACCACACAGAGATTTTAGCTCTTAAATGCAGGTGTTTCTCCACTTTTAGAAAACTGGACACGGAAATACCTCATCCCACAAGCTAATCAACTCTGAAATGAGGCTCTGTTCTATAAAAGGATTTCTGAGAAAATCCTTCTGAAAACTGAGCTTTCCCGATAAGCAGAGGCAGACGTACCACGAAGCTGACAAAGCTCAAGCTGTGCGGTCCCTCGTTTGCAGAGGCCCTTCCACTGCCTGGGAGGATCCCTAGCAATGTGTTTAGATGGTCATATGTTTTCTACAAATTTGCAAAAGCACACTATTTCCACTGCAATTGGTTAAGGCTATTGTCCCTTTCCACTGCAGCACCCCCGCCCCCTACAACTTTCCCTTGTGTTGGTGGTTTTGGGGTATCTGAGAGCAATTTTAGGATCCAGGCAAAGAAAGAATGAGTTAGGTCTAAACCCATTTAGTCTGGGTTTGGTGGGACATTTTTTTGTGGCTCAAATCCACTTTGGTGTATAGTTCAGTTACTGCTGGACATCCTGGTTAGGAATGGCTCTCAGGAGCATCCCTGCCAGCCGCCTGCTGACCCTCGGATTCAGGACGGGAAGGGAGGGGCTCATAAGGACGTGAGGAAGGGAGGAAAAGCCTGTTAGGAGAAAGACGGGCTGGAACAGGCCGTCCTCACGCCAAGGGCCCTTGCCCAGCCCCATCTCACTTTCCCCGCCAACGAAAGCCCCACTCTTCTGTGCACGGAGTTCTAGAAGCTTCTTCTGCTTGAGGAGGCGGGAGCTCCTTTGTGCAGTGAACACTGCCTCTCCTTCAGGAGCGAGGTGAGATTAACACCGCCTCCGAGGTCTGGCTCAAGCAGATTCTCCCCTTCTCAAGGCTGCAGCAGACCCGTTTCTGGAAAACCACATTTTTGTAAATGAAATACTTAAAAATTCTGGAGGATCTCAGTATTAAGAAGGATCTCAGGGAGAATCTTTATATAAAATGGACACTTGATTCCAAATTCCTGTGCTCCAAGTTTGGGGTTACAAATTACAGCTGACACACCTGGGACACTTGTTTCCCGCCAGGCACCGTGTCCGGTGTGTTTGATGTGGATGATCCAACCCTCGCATCACCCGCTGGGGAGTCACCGTAATTATTCCAGTTCTAGAGGTGAGCTGATTGAGGCTGATTAAGTAACTTGCTGAAGCTTCCCAGGTCTGAAGTGGTGGAAGCAGCCTTTGCAAGTCATGCTCTTTTGAGTTTTAGAGACTGCTTTTTAAATTTTGTTTTATAATTATGTAAAATGTGAACACGGTTCTAAAGTCAAATCTATAAAAACAGCCTCTATCCTTTCCCCTCCGTGCTATTTCATCCCCCCACAGGTAGCCCTTTTCTTATGGTTCATCCTTCCGCTTTTTTAATATGTAAGCACCTATCTTTCTTAGGTAAATGACAGCACACTCAACACACTTTTCTCCATCTCACTAAATTTGAAGAAAATAAAACCAAATGCTGCATTTGAACCTGATCATGTGGAGCTGAAAGCGCAGCCATCTGAGACTACCCCAAAGTGACTTGAAACTAGTCATTTGACTGCCTGACCACCCTGGAAGACACCAAGGAACATCTGGTTATTTTGAAAACCAGTAAATTCAAGAATCAAAAATTTATCCTACCATTTCTAAAAGAAATGTACTTCAAATATTCAAATATGTTTATTAACTGTAAAAACTGTGGATGAGGAGGAGTTTCTCTTCATAGAAATATTTCAGCTGCTATAAAAAGGAAGGCGAGGGGCCCCGTGGCCGAGGGGTTCAAGTTCTGCGAGCTCTGCCTCGGCGGCCCGGGTTCACGGGTTTGGATCCCGGGCGTGGACCTACCCCACTCACCAGCCATGCTGTGGCACCATCCCACGTACAAAATAGAGTATGATGGGCACGGGTGTTAGCTCAGGGCCAGTCTTCCTCAGCAAAAACAAAACAAAACAAATAAATAAAAAGGAACCTAGATAAGAAGATCACCACTCTGCAGCTGCTAGTGAATGACTCTGTGGAGGAAGCGGGCATCAACGGCTGCTCACACCCCATAAAGGAGACAACTGGACATTACAAAGCTCGAGATGGAAGGACGCACCTCCACCTGTAGAGTCGTTGTGCCAAAAAAGAAAGAAAAAATCCCACCTGATTCCGAGGGAGCCTCTTTGTCTGACTGTCGGTTAAGAAACAAGGGGAAGGGGACGGGTTGAAGCACACAATGGGGTGCCATCAGCAACACCCCGAGCGCGGTGCATTCTGTAGGAAAACACCCTGTTCCTCTGACAAATAAATGACAGGGAATAAAAAAGGAGGTGAAAAGGAGAACCCACAAGTTAAAGGAAACTCAAGAGACACAATCAACTTTAATGTATGCTATGTGGCTCTGATTCCAACAAACAAATTGTCAAAAAATACTTTTAGGACTTATAGGGGCACGCGTAGCGATTACTGAATGGAGGTTTGATAAAATTAAGAAGTTATTGCTCATGTTTTAGATGTGTTAATGATATTGTGGGGTTTTTGATTCTTTATATCTTAGACATACATTCTGAAATATTTATAGATGAAATATTATGTCTGCAATTTGCTCCAAAATAATTCAAGGGGGGAAGGAGGATGGCTGAGGAGACAGATGAAGCAAGATCGGCCTTGTATTGATGACTACGGAGTCAGAGCGATGGGGGCTTGCTATGTTGTTCTCCCTACTTTTGTATATGTTTGAAAATCTCCACACAACAAAAATTTTTAAAGACTTGAAAAAAAATCTATTCTCTTAAACACTATATTGGTCCCATCTATCATCTCTATATCCATCAACCCACAAATATAGCTTGGTTAATTTTCTCCCAATTTTGAAAAGTAAAATTTATCACTACTAAAATAGCAATATATTCAAATAATTCCTCACAAATTGTAACAACTTTCCTCCCCTCTCTCTGCTTTGGTTCATTGAGCATGATTTCCCTCATTCCAGTTAAAATGTCACCTAATTTGCCTCCCAACCCACCCGAGAGAGTTGAGAGATTCCCACACAGATTCTCAGCTCCTGGGTCTTGGAAAGGTGCTGCTCAGCCAAAGGAATTTGATGACAATGGAGATAAGAAGCGTTTCTCTACTTCTGTTAAGGTGTTCCCCTAGAGAGGATTAGCAATAGTTATTTCACTGAGTGAGGATGGTCCCATAAGTAACTCTGATGGACGTGGAGGTGAGCCACCCAGACCCCCTCCAGGAGGGGTGGTACCCCCTCTGGTGGAAGTGCTCTCAGCAGACAACAGTTACCCTTCAGGGGTTGCTCAGTTGTGGAGAGATGCCTCTTCCAAAGTTATGCCCTTCCAGAGGCAGCCCACAACCATAGGGGGTGGCCATTCTGACCCAACACAAGACAACTGTGACAAGCCAGTTCAGCCCTGGAGTTCCGTCTGGGTGTCAGTTGAGACAGTTGAGCCTGTAACCCAACTTGCCGGCACCTTCCACCCATTCCTGTCTCTTTTCCCTTCCACACGTGTTGATCCCAAGGACACTGTCAGTACACATCCGTGCACCGAGTTGTATCTCAGAGTCTGCTTCCTGAAGAATCCAAATGGCAACAACAATGACACATTGAAATGCCTGGTTTTACCAGCAACTGAGCTGCTTCATTAAGGCCTTAATCATTCATGTATTTGATTAGGAGCTTGAAACCCTGAGGTTGCCTTGGAAAAATTTCAAGTGGCCTATGTTTAAAAGAAGTTAACTCTTCTTTTGTGGTCTGTGGATACTAGGAAAATAGTATGTCCAGAGCACTCTGGATCAGCTGGACCAATCACAGCATCCCAGACCTGAAAAGTGGTCCCAGAGCAGAGTGAACCTTCCTGGTTCTCTTCTTTGCAACTGTTTTCAACCCAGGAGACAGACATCAGTCTTGGCAAGTGCTTCATGCATCAGCTCATGGATGTGCACCCCACAACGCCACTGACCAGCAATCCCCCTAGGGATGCAAGTTCGCCCTGAAGAGAAATTCCAAGCCTCACACATACATTGTATATTATTCCAAGTTGCCTAAATTCCACATGGAGTGAACTGGAAATGCAAATCATTCCAAGTCTTGTTGCAGCTGCCACGCAGCTGGGTTGTGAGACCCGACAGGCATCTGGGTTGTTAGGAACCGAGGGTGGAATGCCATGCTGAGTGTGGTGTCTTTTCTGGTTTAATTTTAATGAAGATGAATATGTAAAAGCTTCTGTGGCCTTTGTTCATTATTTTGGTCCTTTTCACACAAGATCTTCCATTCATCAACCATGAATTCTATTAATAGTTTCCATGGTCAGAGAGGAAATAACGTATAAATTGTGACCATACACATCTGCAGATGGTTTCACATTTGATCTTTATGTTAGAGCCCATGGGTTTGTTTGTTTTTTCACATGGCACCTTCTAATGGGTCTGCTCCTGTGGTTGTTGGAAGAATGAACTGAGATGCTGCAGGCAATGCCCTGTCACAGAGCAGATCACGCAGAGAGTGCTGGGAGCAGAACGCACCATGGTTGGCCCTCTCTGGGGCTGGGGGCTTCAGGGTGAATCCCAGCTCTACCCTCACTCTTTTTACGACCTTGGGCAAATAAGTTGACCTCTGTGTGCCTCAATTGTCTCATATGAAAAATAGAGAAAACGATAGTCCCACCTCAGAGGGTTGTTTTAAGAATCACAACATTTCCATCAATGAACACCAGAAACATACGTTTGCATAAGTTAACACGCAAAGCACTCAAAAAAGTGCCTAGAACACTGTAAGCATAACACATGTACAATAGAATGCTGCAGAATGTTGAAAATAAAGAAAGCCTCTGGGAAGGAGGCCAAGAGTTGAGACTGGAACATAGGATAAAGCAGTTGTTGCATCAAGCATTAATTTAGAGCTCAGCTTCCCAGCAACTGAGGCAAAACGGAAAACATGTGTCTGTCCCATGGCATCTGGTTTTAAACGGTGAGCTGTGCTTTCCCTTCCCTCGCCCTGAACCTGGCCCACTCCTATGCATTTATTCATCAATAAAACCTAGGAAACATCTACATTGACCAGACACTTTTCAGTCCTTCAAAAGATATTTCTGGCACCAAACTCCCAGCTAAATTTGCAGTGTGGTTTCTCCCCTGGAAGGACGTGGGGTGACCTGTTGAACAACATCTTCATGAGAGCTGTACAGGGGCTGCACAACCACAGCCTAACTGAGCACTTTCGTGTCATCCCTCAACGAAGGCAGCAGCAGATGTCCAGTCGCGGGCCTGGGGGCGTGAAGCACCACAGGGCTCTCTGCCCGACCATAAATCACTACGATCTGTGCAACTGAAAATAACCAGTGACACCACTGTGTGTAGAACCCTCCTTCACTTCACACTGTACTCGAATATGGACAAGGAGTGGCAGGTCCAAACATTTAAGGAGAGATTAAAACTTTTAAATGTTAAATTCTACCCAAAGACAATGTATTTTCCTGATAATTGGGGAAAAGACAGAAGTTCTAGATTTTAGTAGCAGAACATCTTGGCATAGCCCACAAAAAAGTCGTGACAACAAAATAAGGTTTCAAGTGAGAGAACAGAGCTCCTTGGTGCCTCCCTTATTGTTCCTGGGGGTGTGCCTGAAGTTTGGGGGTCAAAGCAGGAAATGAGGAACCAGCCAAGCCAGAGGAGACTAGAGCTGGGGGCTTGCCACCATTTGACCCCTAGAATGGAGGGGAGGGGCCTCCTTCCGTAGAAGGGATTCCCTGCTGGGAGGCAGCCTAGGTGCTTTATTTCTTCCTCTGCCATTGGGCCCATGAGAAAGGCTAACATGCTTTCTGTATTTCCAAGACAGAGTGGCTTAATGCAGCATTTCCCAAACTTTGATCAGGAAAAATCTTTGTTGGCAGCACATTTATTAATATCTCCAGAACAATGTTCCCCATGACACACTGACCTAATGTGGTGAGTATACACAGGTGGATAAACTCTGGCCAATGTCCAAGATAAAGGAAATAATCCTTGTATTGTGCTTTCATCTTGCTTTCAATTTTAAATGTTTGTTTTTCTTTAAACAAGGCTTTCTGGGGCTCTTTGTGCAAGAAGGTGTGTTTGCATTTCAAAGTCTTATGTTTCCCAATAAAGCCAAATTCTGAAAACACATTTTGCTATGATAAAGACCTTTCTGATATTATAGAGCTAAAGAAAAGTACAGTGAGTTAAAAAGTTCTTCCTCACCACAGAATTAGCCATGAGGGGCCCATTAATACTTATTTATACAAACTTCTTTGTCTATGGATCCATTAGGCAACTACTCCACCACCATGTTAAAGAAATATCATGGTCATCCGTGGTGAGTGGGTTCATGGGCAGTAAAGTGGGTGGGTTCATGGGTAGTAATTGTAGTATACGTGTCCTTCAGAAATATTAACTGTTCTCCTCCAGCTGGGTGACTTTGACAAATTACTTCCCCGACATGCATCTCAATCTCAGCATCTGAAAAATGAGGGTGTTGGATTACAGTGTTTCCAAAACTTCCCCAAAGATAAGAATCCCTGGGGGTGGTGGTTAAATATCGAGATTACTAAACCCTCCATGGAAACTCTGATTAATGGATCTAGGTTGTTTGTTTATTTTTTATTTGCTTGCTTATAGGCTTGTTTGCTCATTTATTTGTTTTTAAGCAAGGGTTCTAGGTCCTTATCTTCAAGGAAGTTGAAAACTTGATGAGATGATTCAGGGACTTTCCAACCATGCCATTCTGTAATTCTGTGATTCAGTGAGCCCCTCACCAGAGCTACTGTAGTTAAGATAAAGCCTTGGGAAATTTCTCTTTCTTAGGTCCTTCCCCATGAGTGGCATCTAGATAAGTTTGTATGAAATAGATATCTACCTCTCATAAGACAACAAGATGATAAGCCCTGTGAGAAACAGCAGATTCTAGTTGTTTTGTGCTTGTTAGAACCATGAACATGCTTCTTAACTCTTCTGATGTGTCTTCCTAAACAAGTGTCTCACACAGGGTCCTAGTGTCTGTCCTCCTCCCCATACCTCAGGTTGATAACTTTCAACATCCAGAAATGGTTTGAGAACCTCATAACTCCACGATGGCTCCGGAGGTAAGGAGGGTGGTGACCTGTGATCCAGCCTCAGCCTCCTCCAAACACGGAGTCTGATCACTCTTGCTTCTCTGGAAGCCAGTTGGTCCCTCTGAGACTGACCTAACCATTTCCCAGAACTGGTGGGAAGAATGAGGGCTGGTTTTCCAACCAATCCTTTGAGATAATCAGAAGACAAAAGGCTAAAAGTTCCTGTGAGTTTAGCTTCTCTGAAAGAAAACCTAGGGGAGAGCTCCAAACACAGTCATTGCAATCTTGATTTTTAAAATTTAATTTGTACCTGCCCTGCCCTCATCAATGATTCATGCAGGAGACAAGCAGCATGGTCTTCTGTTCCCAGAAGACTTTGGAATCTCTTTCTCTGAACATCTTTAAAAACAGTGTTAATCAGAGTGAGAGAAAAGAATTGACACTGGAGAAAGGAAATACAGATGTGAGACTGATGAGGTTAAGTAAAAACCCCCGAAGCCCTGAATTTGAAATGGAAGTATCAATATGAACTCATGATATATTTTATTAAAAAAAAAAAAAAAAAGTCTTTCCTAGCTCTGTCCATGGAAAAAGACTAGAAGCAAATAACCAACACGGTAGAATGAGTACATGTAGTACTCAGATTGTGATCTTAAAACTATATTTTCCACCAAAAGGAACCAGGGCTCCTTGGAGAAATGGATGATTCCAAAGCTAGGACAGAAAATTACAAGGTGAGCCTGGATGGTGTTGCAGATGAAACGGGGAAAGAGCTTTCTCTACCCATTCTGGGTCCTTTCTGGCTGGGCTACAAATTAAATTGACATGAGGCCAAACAGCAGGAGAAAATCAAACGAAGGTTTATAACATGTATACATGGGACAGACCCAGAGGAAAGGAGTATCTCTCCCCAGAATGGTGAAGGTTCTCCTCTTATGTAGACACATGAGGATTTTTGGGGGGTTGGGGATGTCAGTCATGAGGGATTACAAGAAAAGCACAGTGAACAAGAGTATACAGATTTAAGTTTTTGCCTGCCTTCTGTACTGACAAGATCCCTAGAGATGAAGTCATCCTGGCCTCTTCCTGATACAGAGAAGGAGATACCTTTACAAATGGAGATTTCCCTTACAAATGTAAATGTCTGGTAAACAGAACTTTGATAAGAATGGGCCCAGCAAAGGCCCTCCCAGTCTGTCGATACCCAGAGTTATCCGTGTTGAGGGCCTGTCCCGGGGACAGGCCTTTCATCCCAAATCCCTTCAGTTAGTGGGGGCAGGGAAGGTCAAAGTCTCCTTCAGTGCTTGAGGTGGCCAATTCTGGTCCCCACACAGACTAGGAAGGAAGGAAACCATCGAGGACCATGAGGGCTGTGTCAGAAAGACTTGGAACCACCTTACAGAGGATCCCACTGGTCAAAGATGGAGCAGTTTGGACGTCAGTAAGAATAATCCCTGCAATGTATTGAAACCATCAAACGTATTAAAGATCCATGAGTTTATTTTGATACATTTAAGTTTTCATTGGTCAAAAAATTGCATTGGTTATATTTGGAGGATCCTGGGGAACCAACTTATTATTTTGAAAACTGGTAAATAAAGGAAAAGAATCAAGCACTTAGCCTCTTCCTATACAATCTGTATTTCAGCCAAGTAGTAGAGAAGGAGAATTTTCTCTTTATAGAGTATTTTAGCTAAATGCATTACAAAGGAATGATATAATTTGCCAATGGCCAATTTACATTTCCTAATGGGTCTATATAATGACCATTGACAGCTGTTAGTGACGCAAAAAAAGAGACAACCAGACATTATGTGCCTCCTGACGGAAAGACGCATCATCTATAAGGTTTTCTTGCCAAAAAACTCAAATTGGAATCTGATCAAGTCTCTAGATCTAACTATAAATTTATAGGACATACAGGGGTCAGAAGAAGATTAAATCGGCAAATACAGACTGTATGGAAAACTCTGTAAGACACTGATCCAATTTCTCCAATGAATAAATTGCAAGGAAAAGAAAAGAAAAAGGAGTGAGTAGTGACCTTTAGATCAAAATAGACTTAAACATATCAACTGTACAATACACGGATTTTATTTGGATCCTGATTCTAACTAAAAATAGCTAGCCATTATGAGACAATTAGGGAATTTGAACACAGACTGGATATATAGTGATCTTAAGAACTGTTAATTTTTTAAAGTGTGGGAATGGTTCTGGTTATGTTAAAAAATAGTTCTTATTTTTTAAAGTTTCGTACCTATTTATGGAAAAAATGATCTAATGCCTGAGATTTGCGTCAAAATAATTGAGTTTGGGGGAAGGGAGTATAGTAGAAACCAGCTGGGTTATGAGTTGATCATTGTTAAGCTGGATGGTGGTTACAGGGGGCTTGTTATGTTCTTCTGTCTACTTTGGTATATAGTATAATATTCTGTAATAAAAAAAAAGGATAGATCATTCCAAGAGATAGGATTGGTCACTTCCTCTCGGAAGGATCCACCTTGCACATTCCTGAAGGTGGCCGCAAAGTCCCCTCTGTCCCCCTTCCAGTGGGATGAGGCATGCATGGAGGTGACAGAAGCAGGATGACCCTGCTCTACCCCTCACACTATATTGATGTCTTTCCAAATAAGTGATCTGAATAGACATTCAAAATCAACTGTGTCCAACATCAACTTATTGCACAGTTGTTTGAGGTGGGGGTGGGGGCCACAGAGGACCATGATGTCAGACTCCAGAACACAAAATTTTTTTTCCCCTGTCTTCATTTCAAACTCAGACCATCTTCACATTTCCTTCTGAGACCAGAAGGACGATCCTGGGCTCTTGGCCAGCACCTCCCCCTTTTGGAACTGGCTTCTTTTCTCTCATTTCTTTAAAGAATGGAGAAGAGCAGAAAAACCTGGAAAACATTATGTACCTTTGACAAAAGCAAAATACAAACATACGGTGACAATTCTCATAGACACTTTCGCCAGAACCCCATTTTATTTTCAGATATGTGGGAGAATCTTTTGTGAGATACTCAGCCCAGCACAGTGGGGAGAAAGCAGGATACACTGTAACCAGGTTGTAAATAGATTTCAATCCCCTGGGCCCCCCTGCTTTTAGCTCTGAATGCCCCGCCCCACATAGAATGGCAGGGCCAGTATCCAGGATCTCAGAGGTTTTCGAAATTTCCTTCTTCACACAACCCTGGAATTCCTTATGTGCACAGACTAAATAGAAACAAAACCAAATTCATGACAAATGACTGTTTTTTTAAAACTTGAAATGAAACAAACATTTTTCTGAACAGGAAGAGTAACAGACCCAAACAAAGTCACCCAAATTGTTTTCCTTGCTTGCTGAACTGCGTATCTTTTATCTGCACACTGATTCCTGACCCCTGGCGTCTCTTTCATTAATGTGCTGGTGGATTTGAACCCAATCTGCTTCCCATCCCTTCCATGAAAACTTGTCTCTCCTGAGAACCAAGGTCTAGGCTGAGGAAGTTGCAGTTAAAAACAAGAATGAACTAATACCAGGCAAATAGTATTGGGTAAAGCGTGCTAAACTTTCTGCACACCTTCTTTCTCTTGGTGCTCCCTCCGAGGTGGCTGCTCTTATTTCCCTCATTTCACAGATGAAGAAACTGAAGCTTCAGGGTTTATAACTGGTAAGAGGCTGAGCTATGACTTGAACAAATTTCTGTTTTACTCCAAAACTCAACCTTATAATCACCGTGCTAAACTTCTTTTATCAGAAAGCTTTAGAAGGACTTAGATATTTATGTTAAAAGTAGCAAAACTTTCAAGGGAAGATGCCAAGGTAGCAAGGCATGGTAAGGAAGGGCACAGGCTGCCATGTACGGTTGTGCATATTGGACACTACACAACCCCAGGGGGCGCTGTTCACATTACAGCTCATGGGAATGGCGCCCTGAAGTTGTGCTGGGCACTGTCTGCATGGCCATATGCCCTGAATGGGCATCAGCCTTGAAGTTTAAATCAGTTCCTATGATCTTTGACCTTGGGTAAGTTGCTTCGTTTCTCTGAGCTTCAATTTCGTCACAAGGAAACAAACTCAGAACAGGCAGTACTGCCAAGTTGACTGCTACCACGGTGGCTGTGACTACACAGTTTACGAGCACCGTACCCAGAAAGCAACTCTTCCAAGATTGTTCTTCCTGAGGGTCGAAGGTCACTTGGAATTGGGTTTGGACAAGTACTAGACTCTTCTTCTGAACCTCTAAACGCAGGAGCGTCAAGAGCTCAGTCTTTGGGCATCTTCTCAACTCGTGCTCATTCTTAAGGTGAATTTATCTAGGCCCACAGCTCAAATGCCATCCAAACGATGAGTCCAAAATTCTATCTCCAGCCCTATCCTCTTCAAGCTCCGGACTCTATGTCCATCCTGACATTTCCACCTGGTCTTCTAATAGGCCCCTGAAATTTAACATAATTTAAGATGTCCATACAAGCAACAAAAGCAAAAATAAACAACTACATCAAACTAAAAAGCTTCTGCACAGCGAAAGAAATGATCAACAAAACAAAAAGGCAACCTATGGAATGGGAGAAAATATTTGCAAATCATATATCTGATAAGGAGTTAATACCTAGAATATATAAGGAACTCATACAATTCAACAGCAAAAAAATAATAATATGATGTAAAAAATGGCCAGAGGATCTGAATAGACATTTTCCACAGAAGAATACAGACGGCCAACGGGTACATGAAAAGGTGCTCAGCATCACCCGTCATCAGGGAAACGCAAATCAAAGCCACAATGAGATACACCTCACACCTCTTAGGAGGGCTGCCATCAAAAACATGTGCGAGTTACTCAGTTTTCCTGGTCTCTCCCATGTAAACATGTTATTAAACTTCTGTTTGATTTTCTCCTGTTAAGAAAAAGTAGTAAAGACAAGAGACAAGTCTCTTGGAGAGGATGTGGAGAAAAGGGAACCCCGTGCACTGCTGGGGGGAATGTAAACTGGTGCAGCCACTCTAGAAAACAGTACGGAGGTTCCTCAAAAAATTAAACACAGAGCTACCATGTAGATCTAGCAATCCCATTTTTGGGTATTTATCTGAAGGAAAAGAAATCACTGTCTCAAAGAAATATCTGCACCCCCATGTTCACTGCAGCATTATTCACAACAGCCAAGACATGGAAACAACGTAAATGTCCACTGACAGATGAATGGATAAAGAAAATGTGGTATATATACACAATGAAATATTATTCAGCCCTAAAAAGAAGGAAATCCTGCCATTTGCAACAACGTAGATGGACCTTGAGCATTATGCTAAGTGCAATAAGTCAGACAGAGAAAGACAGATACTGTATGATCTCACTTATATGGAATCTAAAAAAACCAAACTCGTAGAAACAGAGTATAGACGGTGGTTGCTGGCGTGGTGGGGTGTGTGTGTGTGTGTGGAAAATGAGTGAAGGGGGTCAAAGGGGGTCAAAACTTCCAGTTATAAGATGGGTAAGTTCTGGGACCTAATGTACAACATGGAGACTATAGTTAACAACACTGTACTGTATACTTGAAATTTGCTAAGAGAGTAGATCTTAGTACTTCCCACACACACACAAAGGTAACTATGTGAGGTAATGGATGTGTTAACTAACCTTATTGTGGCAGTAACTTTGAAATATATACATATATCAAATCATCACGTAGTACATCTTAAACTCACACAATGTTATATGTCAATTACATCTCAATTAAAGCTGGAAAAAAAAAAACCCTCAGTCAAGTTAAAAAACAAAAAGATATCCAGGATGGAACTCACTTTCCACCCCTAACCCGGTCTCCCCCAACGCTGGAAAGGCACACTTTTCACCCAGCTCCTCAGGTCAACAGCCAGTGCGCTGGACTTGGACCTTTGAACGTTACCCTCGAACACCGTCCTACTGGAGCTGCTACTTCTGCCTGTGTGTGTTGATGAGTTTCGGGAGCCACCTTTGTTACTCATCCAGAGAGACTGTTTTGTCCTTCAGTGTGCAGGTTCCGGTCTTCCTCTTATGACAGTGTCTTCGGGGTGGGTCCTGACGTCAAACTGCTTTTTTTTTCTCTCAGTCTGAACCCAGGACGAGCAGTCAGTCCCGCTTGGACCACAGGCACCCTGACGGGGTTCACCTCCTTTCATCCCCTCCGCGGCCCCCCCAGCTCTCTCTAAGCCACGTCTGTGATCTCACCCCCCAGCCCCTACCCACACTGCTCCTGATGAGGCCACCGAGGACCTCCTAACTGCCCAATCCGAAGGGTTATCTCTGGACCTGATCACACTGGGCCTCTGCTCACTGGGAAGGGCTGATCCTTTCTGCCGTGTGGACCCTGCGGCCCCCGCCCTGCACATCTCCCACTGCTCCTGCTAAAAGGCGTCAGACTTTTTTGATGACCCTCCTCGCAAACTCCACCCTTAACCCTCCTCTCTTCTCATTCTACACCAACGCTTTTTCCACTTCTCTTTTTCAAGCACGCCTTTGAAAATTTGCTGAAAGCCATGGGACACGCTTCCCCAAAACAAAACTCTGTATTCATGGACACATAATATTTTAAGTAATTTCAAGAGGTTCCTTCACACCCTGAAGCCACGTTAGCCCCCCTGCTCTGCTTTCTCCACCTGAGGGATGCCAACCACTCCCTGGGCTTCAAATGTCACCCGTGTGTTGATGGCTTTCAAATGTGTACCTTGAGCAGCAACCATTCTCCAAAACCCTAATCTTGCATCCCCAATTTCCCACTAAAAATCTCTGTTAATCCCATAGCACCTCCTGCTCCACGTGCTCAAAACCGGCCTGAATATCTCGCAGCCCCCATCTGACTTCTCCAGGAGGCTCGCGTTGCTATTCACCCCAGTCACCGAAGAGGAAGCTGCTCTTCCTCTCCCTCCTATTGCAGCTTCTGAGGTTCAAGCCCCTCTCATCTCTTACCTGGGTTACTGGAGGAGCTTCTGTTTGGTCTGCCCGTGTCCACGTCGCCCCTTCAAATCCACCCTCCACACTGCAGCCACATGGACCTTCACCAACCCCGCTCTGCTTACGGCAGGTCTCCCCCAGGTGTGTTTCCGAGAATACAGTCAGTGTAACGGATTCAGTGTTATATGAACAGAAAAGTTCCCATGGTCAATGAAGTTGCAGAAAAGAGTGAAAATTAGTTAGGTTTAATTACTCTTCAGAGTCTTTGACACGCTAAATACATTTTGGAGCTCCAGCTGGGGGGTGCTTACTAAAACCTTTGGCAAATTCTTTGGCAACAAAAGTCTAGTTCTTTGGAATACACTTGGATATAGCTGACCTATGAGCTGAAGTTCAGCTTCCTTGTCCAGCTCTCTTTCCTTTCTATTTCCAGCTGCTCTTCTTGTGTAGACAACGGGAGGACTGCAGTGTGGTGCTCTGGATTCAAGAACACGAAGGTTTAAATCTCAGCACAAGACTTCTGGTCAAATTACTTCTCCTCTCCGCACATGTGCTGGCCAGGCCCCACCTGCCCCTCACGAGGCTGATTGCTATAGTCTGCACCATCCAGGCCTCCCTGCCTTCCGTCTTCCAGCTGGGTTTGGCCAATGGAAACCAGTGGTGGGAGACCAGCGGGTGGGAGCAGAGGGAGACGAGAGGGCAGGGTGGTAAGACTCCCACCCATTGTACTATATGGTGTTCAGACCCTCTCCGGCTCCAGCCCTCTCATGCTCTGGGAAACCCTCTCCCTCCTCTTTCTCTTTTGACCCAGGGGTGATAATGGCTTCGAGCTGTTGCTAATCCCTCGGGGCTTCATCATCTCTTGTTAGTTCCCTTGACTCTGTCCACACCTCTGGAAATAGTCGTTCCTTAAACTCTCTTCAGTTAAACCCCTGAGTGTGCCGTCTGTTTCCTGCTGGATCCCTGACAACACAGAACTTCAGTCTCCTCACAAGATGGGGATAGTGACACCCCCCCGTGGGGCTGCCGAGAGCATTAGTGAAAGTGCACTAGCGTGTAGAGCCCCCAGCTGAGAGCCTGGCACACAGCAGTGCTCACCCCGGGAGACGACTTCGCTGGTCCTGCTGCCTTCTGCCAAACAGCCACACACTCGGCATCTTCCGGCTCCCCTGCCAGTAACCCGGGCTGACGTGGGTAGAGGGAAATAATGCCGGGCCCGTCTGAAGATACAAAGCTGCTACAGGGACCTGGGCTCCAGTCAGCGGCCACAGAACAGGGCTGACCTGCAGGTCCATCACAGGGCCGCGGAACACAGGGTCCTCACAAGGACTGGAGTGGTGAGGGTCAGGGCACCCTGTGCTTCTTTCCTCCTGGAAGAAAGCTGCCTCTGTCCTGGGCCCCGTGGGCTGTGCGCCCACACTTGCCGATTGTTCCCAAGGAGGAAACCCTTCCAGCTCCACACCTATTCGCAGAGCCCCATTAAAGTGAGCAAGGGACCTGGAACGGGGGGTGTTATCTGGAAGGGGAGGTCACCTGAACCAGGTTTCCGGTACACTCCCCAACAGGCACAAATTGGGGAATTTTTAAAGGGGTGTTAATAGAAACAATACGTCAGAGAAGATTTAGTGAATCTGCAGGTGGGTGGACTGTGTGCTGACGGTCACCTGAAATGTGTTCACACTGAGCCTCATACAGGAAACGAGTGTTTCAGACATGTCGACCAAGACTAGCCCGACTGTAGCATGTAATCAGAACCCAATGTCATTTTGGTTTCCACCATCCCTTTAAATGGACTCAGTGGGAGAAATTCTTCCCATGTCTCTGGAGAACTCGGGGAGTTCTTCTGATCACTCTTAAAGCCAGTAGAACACAGTCTAATTCAGAAATGAAACTGTCCAGGACACGATGCACCCCCTCAACCCTTACTCAAAGGCAAGTCTTCTCCCCGCCCCAGGAGCCCTCTAGCAGAGAAATTCTCTTCCAGGACTGGGATACATCCTGTGGCAGAGGTGCCAGCTGCAGGCACGCTGAGCCCTCCCAACACCCTGGAGCCTTAGAGATTTCAGATATAAAATGTCTGTGAGCCTCCGGGAGGCCCTGCGTTGGTCTACTGGAGACGATGTGGCTAGGAGGAATGGCTCCGGAGCCAGAGTGAGGACTCAGAAATGAAAGCCAAGCGAGCGGAGGGGTGGGACTCTGTGCGGAGGGAGAGCAAGGAAGGTGTCATGGGCCGCTTCCCCTGTGGCTCTTTGCCTTCCCAAAGGGGTCGAGGGGCCTGGGGACCCTGAGGCTGTCCTGGGGGTGAGGAGGCTCCAGCTCGGATGGCACAGAGTGCTCTGATTTCACACAGTCCACCAGTGGGAGGATGGGGTTTTAACTCTCGACCACCCAGAGTAAATGCAAGCTTGCAGGTGGAGTCTAAAAGGGAGAGGGTGTCACAGGGTAGGTGCCACATTAAATGTCTACCCTCCTGGCCACTCTTTAGGACTCTATGGCATGCTGAACAGGCCGAGGCAGAGCTCCAGAAGTTTGCTTGGAGATCTGCAGAGATGATGAAACTGCAGGGCTAAGCAGATGTCCCTGGGTCGAGTGAGGCCATGGTGGGGGGGTCACGACGGACCCCCAAACACCCGGTTGGAGCTACTTGGGAGGACGGGCTGTGAAGGAAACCCTGGGCCAAGGTTGGCCTGAGTATTCCTTCTAGATCTAGGGTGAGGGGGGAGGGGGCACAGCCCCTCCACTTAATGCCACCCTTTTCAACCTCCACCACCAGACCCACTACCTGGAGCCCCTGGTATGGCAGGCGGAATAAAGGCCCCTCAGAGATGTCCACGTCTTAATCCACCGGACCCGAGCATATGTTACCTCACACGGCAAAAGGGACTTGGTAGATGTGATTCAGTGAAGGATCTTGAGTTGGGGAGATTATCCTGGATTGTCCGGGTGGGTGGGCCAATGTTATCACACAATCCTTATCAGAAGAAGGCAGGAGCGCCAGAGTCAGAGGAGGAGATGGGATGACGGGAGCAGAGGTCGGAGTGATGCAATTGCTGGCTTTGGAGATGAGAGGGGGCCACAAGCCAAGGACTGTGGCAGCTCTAGAAGCCGGAGAGGCAGGGATTCTCCCCTACGGCTTCCAGAAGGAACGCAGCCCAGACAACACCTCGACTTTGGCCTAGTGAAAGTGATTTCAGACTTTTATCTCCAGAACTGTAAGATAATCAGTTTGTGTTGTTTTAAGCCACTAGGTTTTTAGTAAATTGTTACAGCAGCAATACGAGGAACTAATATACGTGGTAGGAGAATATTGAGATGATTCTTTCAGGCTCCTAAAGCGCCAGTCAAAAATAATCCTGATGAGGTGAAGTCAGCATCATGGTGGAGTGAGTATCCCTCTTTGAATTTCTGCCCTCTAAGACACAACAAAAACATCATTCACATACCAACAGAAGTCAATCAAACACTACAAAGGACTTCTAAGAGAACCTTGCTGCGGTACATCTGATGGTGGCGACATGAGAAGCCCCAAAGGACTTGAGGAGAGGTAAGGAAATCTACTCCCCCTCCCCATTCCATTGGCAAAGACAGCATGGCTCACAGACCAGCGGGGGAGGGGCGAGATGGGGGCCCTCTGCGGGGTAGGCTATCTCCCTCCAGGTGCTCTCACAGACTGTCGAGAGATCCCCACCGGGAAGCGATGACTGTTTTGGGGGTGTGGTCAATGCCCCAAGAGAGCCAGAAAGGAAGCCCCTGGGTCCGGCCTGCGAAAGGGAGAGCCCTTCCCCCCACATGCCCTGCACTTCAGCACAATCCCTCTGGGGACTGCAGTGGGCTCAGAACACACAGCTCGTGACCTCCACCCAGTGGCAGCAGGTGGAAATTGCAGGACCAGAAATTTTATCAAGATGAAGAATAGCAAAGGTAAATCAGCTGGCTCTATGCAAAAGTATCTTAACTCTCCAGACCAAGAGGAAAATGACAAACACCCAGAAACCCTGAAGGGACAAAAATCTATAACCTGAATGACAGAGAGTTTAAAATAGCTATCATAAAAAAACTCAATGAATTACAACAGAACACAGAGAAACAAATCAATGAATTCAGGGATTGCTTCACAAAAGAGATTGAAACCATAAAGAAAAACCAATCAGAAATATTGGCGATGAAAAACACAATGGATGAGATAATGGAAAACTTGGAGTCTTTAAAGAGCAGAACTGACAATATGGAGGAAAGAATTAGCATTATCGAGGATAGCCATGCAGAAATGCTCCAGATAGAGGAGGAGAGAGAGCTAAGACTAAAAAGAAATGAAGAAATTCTTCGAGAAATATCAGACTCAATGAGGAAAAGTAACATAAGGATAATAGGTATTCCAGAAGGAGAAGAAAGGGAAAAAGGAGCAGAGAGTTTGTTCAAAGAAATAATAGCTGAGAACTTCCCAAACCTGGGGAAAGAGTTGGAAATAACAGGGAATGAAGTCAATAGATCACCTAAATATATAAACAGGAAAAGATCAACTCCAAGGCATATAGTAGCAAAGCTGGCAAAAGTTAATGACAAAGAAAAAATAGTAAGGGCAGCTAAACAAAAAAACAAAATAACATACAAAGGAAACCCCATCAGGTTCTCAGCTGATTTCTCGACAGAAACTCTACAGGCTAGGAGAGACTGGAATGATATATTCAAAATCATGAAAGACAAAAACCTTCAGCCAAGAATACTTTATCCAGCGAAAATATCCTTCAAATATGATGGAGAAATAATAACTCTACCTGATAAACAAAAGCTAAGGGAGTTCATCACCACAAGACCCCCACTACAAGAAATGCTCAAGAAGGCCCTTAGCCCTGAAAAAAAACAAAAGAGAAAGGGGATACAAAGTTTTGAGCAAGGAGAAAAGCAAGGAGACTAAACCAGAAAAACTTCAGTTGGAAAACATCAAAAATGAATTTAAACTCATCATTGTAAACACACATTCATGACACAAGATGGAATAAGTAGTGACAACAACAAATAAAAAGGGGAAGAGGAAAGGGATCTAATCGACTTAGTCTAAGGAAACAAGAGGCATCAGAAAATGGACTATCTCATCCAGGAGATCTTTTATATAAACCTCACAGTAACCACTAAACAAATAACCAGAAGAGAACCACACATGACAAATAAAGAGAAAACTAAGAGAATCATCATGCAGAACTACCAAAGTGAATTGGCAGTCCGAAACAGATGGGACAAGAAACGAAGGAAATGCAAAAGAACCAGAAAATGAGCAATAAAATAGCAACATTAAACCCTCATATATCAATAATCACTCTAAATGTAAATGGACTGAATTCTCCAATCAAAAGACACAGAGTGGTGGGATGGATTAAAAACCAAGATCCAACAATTTGCTGCCTCTGGGAAACATATCTCAGCTCTAAAGACAAACACAGACTCAAAGTAAAAGGATGGAAGATGATACTCCAAGCTAATGGCAAACAAAAGAAAGCAGGAGTTGCCATACTTATATCAGACAAAGTAGACTTCAAGATAAAAAAGGTAATGAGAGACAAGGGAACCCTAATTCACTGCTGGTGGGAATGTAAATTGGTGCAGCCTCTATGGAAAACAGTTAGGAGATTCCTCAAAAAATTAAAAATAGAAATACCTTATAATCCAGCAATCCCACTCTTGGGCATCTACCCAATGGACATGAAATCAACCATCACAAGAGGTGTATGCACCCCTATGTTCATTGCAGCATTATTCACTATAGCCAAGAAGTGGAAGCAACCCAAGTGTCCCTCAACTGATGATTGGATAAAGAAGATGTGGCATATATATATACAATGGACTACTACTCAGCCATAAAAAAGGACAGAACTGTCCCATTTGTAACAACATGGATACCTCGAGGGTATTACGTTAAGTGGAATTAGCCAGAGAGAGAAGGACAAACACCGCATGATTTCACTCATATGTGAAATATAAACGAACACATGGACAGAGAACTGGTTGGTGGTTACCAAGGGGAAGGGAGTTGGGGGATGGGCACAAGGGGTGAAGGGATGCATCCACATGGTGACGGACAAATAATAATATACAACTAAAACCCCACAATATTATAAACTATTAAGACATCAGTAAAAATGAAAAAAAATCCTGATGAGATGACAGCCCCCCACCCCACCCATGTCCAATGATACCCTTTTACTGCAGAAGATCCCACTTCCAAATCTGGAAGTTTCCAGGCTCTTCACATTCAGATTTTGTTACTGTTAGGGACACTATAGGGTGTCTCAGTGCTGGGCACAGCTGTCCCTCTTTATGGCTGATAACCAGTTCTGGAGTGGGTGTATTTTTGATGTGAGGAAGGGTCTCCTTTTGGAGAGAAAGCCCCTGATGGAGACTTCTCCCTCACCAGTGATGGTGTTAGTTAGGATCATGGTGACACATAGGGTGGTGGTGGGAATAAGTGGTCAGTCTACATAACTTCTATATGAGAAACGTCAGCAAGTGCTAAAGGGTATTCAAGTATCCCTGGAGGGAGAGATTAGTAACTGGAAATTCCGGGGATAAAAATATACCAGCCTGACATCCATACTCAATGTTAACATTATTAGAAGTATGTATTATGCCCAGCTGGACCATGCAGAGCATTATAACTAACTTGATTATACAACTTTTTGTTTTCTGTCAAGTTAATAATTGCCTTGGTTTTGTTTGTTTAGTTTTCTAGGTAACCATTGCTATTTAACTTTCAAACCCTGAGTCTGAAGTATAAATGTCCTCTCAAGATGTTCAAACACACAAGGCAATTTATATGCTTTATTTTTTCTTGGCTACATCTCTCCTGAGTCCCTCTGTCCTCTGCTCCCCCTGGACTAGTCCCTCTCTAGGCTGACTGCAAGAGCTCCTAGGCTGCATTAGCTCTACTTTGGGGTTACGAGTAGTAGGTCGGCTGAGAGGTTCCCTAAAGGAAACTGTCTCGGGGTGTGGGCCAGCTCAGATTTTTTCCTGAAGAGATCTTATAGTCTCAGTTCATACAGAGAATGTTCTCAATCATATTGTATTTAGCCCCAACTCCAGATCAACCCCTGACATTTTTTAACTGGTAGTGAGTCAAGTCGATCTGGCAAACAAAGGTGGCTGGCAGGGTCTCAAAGTGGAGATAAGTGAACACAGATGTGGGAAGAAGAGGCTGTCAACGGTGCCCTGACGGTAGCCCTGGCCCCTACTCTACAAGCGGGCTCCAGTCCCCACCAATCCTTGGCCAATCACCCCGAAGGAGCAAGTGGAATGGGGACTTTGGCCCAAGAAGGGAGCCATAGTATCAATGACATTCCTGAGGCCAGATGAAGAAATGGGCTCTGGATTAAAAACGGTGATGTCACGTTGAATCATTTTTTCCTAGTTTCCTAATTTCTTAGCCAATTGTGACAGAGCATGTGTTCTCAAGTGGGGGTGCCAAAACTTAGATGTGGCAGTGGTTCGTGGCCCTCCAAAAGGCCACATCCATAAACAGATAGACAGGATAGCTGTGATATGAAAATTTTACGGGGAGAAGGGTGATTTGGAAAATTCATCTAAAAAGATTCCTTAGGAGGGCAATAACAACAACAACAAAAGATTGAGAAAAGCTGTTCTGGAGAAAGTTGGTTTTGATTATTGATCTCTTCATAATGTACTTTTTAATATGTTTTATTTGATAATTAAAATTTGAGTCAAATGGAAAAGTAGATTGTTTGCTGTTGTGTTCACGATTGTAACAATAATTCCTACAAAGCCTCCCTCACATCAGGACCCATCCATGGTCATGGCCCAGAAGTGGAGATAGAAACAAGGACCCTGGAGTTACCTGTTAGTAATTGTCCAGGTTTATAACAACCAGAGATGGGCAAACCTTGTGTATGAATTTCACCCAGGGGTAAGATGAGGGATGGGCTATACTTGCTTCTGGGACTAACTTGGTGGTACAACTACTTGTGTTCCTTGGAATAACATCTTAGTGCTAACAAATGGACTCTTTCCATTATAAGTTGTACATTCTATGGGTGTGTCCTAAGGACCCCCCAAATCAACTATACTGCCACCTTTGAAAATATTACAGTAAAACTTGACTGAGAATAATTGTACACAATGAGCTGTCAGAGGCAAACTTGGGACCCCTGGGGTAAAACACTGGGCAGCTTGAGTCCATTAGTTTTTAGAAGAGAGAGGTCAAGCTGTGCTCAAACCACAGAGTTCAGCAACTTTTTCTGTCAAAAGCCAGATAGTAAATATCTTAAGCTTTGTGGGACACTTGGTCTCTGTCACAATTGCTCACCTTTGCTTTGGTAGTGCAAAAGGAGCAACAGACAATTCATGGACAAATGGCCATGGTTGTGTTCCAATAAAACTTTATTTGTAAAAACAAGCAGCAGGCAAATTTCGCCTGCAGATCATAGCTTGCTCAACCATATTACTTACCCTTTGCAACCATGGAGTTTACTTTCTTTAAAGGAGTCTATCTGCCATCTATGGAAACACTTGTTAGAATGTCCTGGTATTTCTCCTGGTGGAAATCGAGCAGAAGAAGAAATTGAAATCTCCAATTGAGGGCCCATTATGATGCTAATATTTCTCAGTTTTGCATACCACACAAGGTGGGTGGGAAGTTTAATCCTGGACCACTCCAACCTCAGGGGTCTTGATAGCTGACTCATGGATGAATGAGGGCTATCCCAACTGTTCCTTCCCAAGCTCTCTGATGGACTGGGGAAAACCACTTGCTGTACCAGATGGGATTAATTTCCAGAGGCTGAGAAGGTCTTGGTGGGAACCCCTGCCCCTGATAGAATCCTTGCGAGATAATGTGCCCATGTGATTGCTCTATTTACCCCCTGAAAATGACACTACTTTTCAGCAGGGTCTAAAGTAGAACAAGAGAATTTGTGACTGGAACCCATAGCCTTCTGGAGGACGTTGGTTCCAGAATGAACAGAGTCTGCTGGGAGGCTACATCCATTGCACGTGCTACAGAGGAGTCCTGGGAAATGCTTGTGTTGGGTCAACGAGTAGTACGTACAAGTCTGCAGACATGACCTGTGATGGGACAGAGAGTCAGAATGTTTTACATGTAAGCTATGTGACCACAAGGTAAGGTTTGGAAGGACAGAGAAAAACTATTTGGTAAAACTGGAGTGCTAAGAGCTGATACAGGAAGCCCAGCCCCTGAGGACTATGTTGTTAAAAAACAACCACCCACCACCTTTGGGTCCACCCTAGATGAATAACTTGCACGCTTCCACTATGGAATTTGATTTTGAATTTAGATGAGTCTAAGTTGATTGACCAATCCCAAAAGTTAAATGAGCAGACAGGGAGTCATAGGAGCCTGCATTCATAAGGCGACACACATTCCACAGAACACAGAGCCTCTGAAATATGTCCAGTGACTGATATGGGGGCTCCCCATGGTCTATTATCAAACTACAGAGGGACGAACTGTAAGGTTGGGAATTGTGGGTGGATTGTGATTCAGTGCGGATGAATCCATCATTGTCATTGTAAGTCCTGGAGACTTCCACAAATGCAGATGGTAAGTGACCCTGTAACCAACCTTACATCACGTGGGTTTACATGTTTTCCCTGCGTCGCTGTACGAGTGTGCCTCGGGCAGATAACATGGGGAGAATTTTTTAAAAGGCTATTAACAGAAATTTATTTAGGGGATGTCTAGTTAATCTGTTAATATCTAATCCTTCATTAATTCATTTAAAAAAATCTCTATTGAGCATTGTTCTGGCTGAATTATGTCACCCACCAAATTCCTATTTTTTTTTATTGATGTCTTAATAGTTTATAACACTGTGGGGTTTTAGTTGTACATTTTTGTTTGTCCGTCACCTTGTGGATGTAACCCTTCACCCCTTGTGCCCCCCCCACCCCCCTTCCCCTTGGTAACCACCAATCAGTTCTCTCTGTCCGTGTGTTCACTTATATTCCATATATGAGTGAGTTCATGCAGTGTCTGTCCTTCTCTCTCTGGCTTATTTCACTTAACATAATACCCTCTAGGTCCTTCCATGTTGTTGCAAATGGGACAATTGTGTCTTTTCTTATGGCTGAGTAGTAGTCCATTGTATGTATATACCACATCTTCTTTAACCAATCATCAGTCGAGGGACACTTGGGTTGCTTCCACTTCTTGGCTATAGTGAATAATGCTGCAATGAACATAGGGGTGCATACGCCTCTTGTGATGGTTGATTTCACGTCCATTGGGTAGATGCCAAAGAGTGGGATTGCTGGATCATAACGGTATTTCTATTTTTAATTTTTTGAGGACTCTCCATACTGTTTTCCATAGAGGCTGCACCAGTTTGCATTCCCACCTGCAGTGAATGAGGGTCCCCGTTTCTCCACAACCTCTCCAGCATTTGTTGTTATTTGTCTTTGTGATTATAGCCATTCTAACTGGTGTAAGGTGATATCTTAGTGTAGTTTTGATTTGCATTTCCCTGATGATTAGTGATGTTGAACATCTTTTCATGTGTCTATTGGCCATCTGTATCTCTTCCTTGGAAAAATGTCTGTTCATATCCTCTGCCCATCTTTTGATCGGGTTGTTTGTTTTTTTGTTGCTCAGTTGTATGAGATCTTTATATGTTACTGAGATTAATCCCTTGTTGGACAAATGATTTGCAAATATTTTCTCCCAGCTGGTGGGTTGTTTATTCATTTTGATCCTGGTTTCATTTGCCTTGTAGAAGCTCTTTAGTCTGATGAAGTCCCACTTGTTTATTTTTTCTTTTGTTTCCCTTGTCTGGGTAGACATGGACTCTGAAAGGATCCCTTTATGTCCAATCTCAATTAGTGTACTGCCTATATTTTCTTCCAGGAGTTTTATAGTTTCAGGTCTCACTTTCAGGTCTTTGATCCATTTTGAATTGATTTTTGTATATGGCGATAGGAGATGGTCTACTTTCATTCTTTTGCATGTTGCTCTCCAATTTTCCCAGCACCATTTATTGAAGAGACTTTCCCCTCTCCATTGTATGTTCTTTGCTCCTTTGTCGAAGATTAGCTGTCCATAGGTGTGTGGTTTTATTTCTGGGCTTTCAATTCTGTTCCATTGATCTGTGTGTCTATTCTTGTACCAGTACCATGCTGTTTTGATTACTGTAGCTTTACAGTATATTTTGAAATCAGGGATTGTGATGCCTCCAGCTTTGTTCTTTTTTTTCAGAATTGCTTTAGCTATTCGGGCTCTTTTGTTGCCCCATACGAATTTCAGTAGTTTTTGTTCTATTACCATGAAGAATGACATTGGGATTCTGATTGGGATTGCATTGAATCTGTAGATTGCTTTAGGTAGAATGGACATTTTAACTATATTTATTCTTCCAATCCATGTGCATTGAATATTTTTCCATTTCTTTATGTCCTCCTTGATTTCTTTTGATAGTGTCTTATAGTTTTCATTGTATAGGTCTTTTACCTCCTTGGTTAAATTTATTCCCAGATATTTTATTCTCTTTGTTGCAATTGTAAATGGGATTGTCTTTTTGAGTTCTTTCTGTTGTTTCATCGTTAGTATATAGAAATGCAATTGATTTTTGTAAGTTAATTGTATACCCTGCCACTTTACTGTAGTTGTTGATTGTTTCTAGTAGTTTTCCGATGGAATTTTTTGGGTTTTCTATGTATAAGATCATGTCGTCTGCAAATAGTGAGAGTTTCACTTCTTCATTGCCTATTTGGAGTCCTTTTATTCCTTTTTCTTGCCTACTTGCTCTGGCCAGAACTTCCAGTACTATGTTGAATAAGAGCGGTGAGAGGGGGCACCCTTGTCTTGTTCCTGTCCTCAAAGGAATGGCTTTCAGTTTTTCCCGTTGAGTAGGATGTTTGCTGTAGGTTTGTCATTTATGGCCCTTATTATGTTGAGGTACTTTCCTTCTATACCCATTTTGTTGAGAGTTTTTATCATAAATGGATGCTGGATCTTGTCGAATGCCTTCTCTGCATCGATTGAGATGATCATGTGGTTTTTATTCTTCATTTTGTTAATGTGGTGTATCACGTTGATTGATTTGCGGATGTTGAACCATCCCTATGTCCCTGGTATAAATCCCACTTGATTGTGGTGTATGATCTTTTTGATGTATTGCTGTATTCGGTTTGCCAATATTTTGTTGAGGATTTTTGCGTCTATGTTCATCAGTGATATTGGCCTGGAGTTTTCCTTCTTTGTATTGTCCTTGTCTGGCTTTGGTATCAGGATGATGTCGGCCTCATAGAATGTGTTGGGAAGTATTCCATCTTCCTCTATTTTTTGGAATAGTTTGAGAAGGATAGGTGCTAAATCTTCTTTGAACGTTTGATAAAATTCTCCAGGGAAGCCATCTGGTCCTGGGCTTTTATTTTTTGGGAGGTTTTTGATTACTGTTTCAATCTCTTTACTTGTGATTGGTCTGTTCAGATTCTCTATTTCTTCTTGATTCAGTTTTGGGAGGTTGTACGCTTCCAAGAATTTGTTCATTTCCTTTAGGTTGTCCAATTTGTTGGCGTAAAGTTTTTCATAGTATTCCCTAATAATCCCTTGTATTTCTGTGGTGTCAAATTCCTATTTTGAAGCCCTAACCCCCAGTACATCAGAATGTGACTCTAAGTCAGAGATGGGGCCTTTTCAGAGATGATTAAGGTAAAATGGGGTCGTTGGGGTGGGCCCTAACCCAGTCGGACTGGTGTCTTTAGAAGAAGAAGAGATTAGGACACAGAGCGATACACCAGACACGTGCGTGCCTACAAGAAAGGCCACATGAGGACACAGCAAGAAGATGGCAGTCTACAAGCCAGGAGAGAAGCCTCAGGAGAAACCAGACCTGCCGACAGCGTGGTCTTGGACCTCCAGCCTCCAGAACGGTGAGAAATAAACGTCTGTCGTCTAAGTCACCCAGCGTGTGGTGTTTTGTTATGGCGGCCCTAGCAGACTAATACAAGCACCTACTGTGCACCAGGCTCCCATGGGGACACACACAGTTCAGGAGAAGACAGACTTGCAGACTGACAATAATAACCCAATAAACGTCAGGCAACAGGAAGCCTTCTGCGTGGGGAGTGCGTTCGCTCTGGAGGCAGAATGCCTGGGTTGGAAGCTCAGAGCTGCCACTTACACGCTTTGTAACATCGGGTAAGTAGCTAACCTCTCTGAACCTCCATTTTCTCAAGTGTAAAATAGGGATAATAAGAATAGTACTTGACTCATAGAGTGGTTATGAGGATTAATTATTCTAGATCCTTAGAGCAGTGCACATATCGAATGCTTGATAAATGTTAGTTGTTGTTAAGAAAAATAAGGAAGGATACGGGATTGGAGAGTGGGGAGGGTAGTATGTTAGAAAGGTGATCAGGGCAGACCTCTCTGTGGAGACATTTGAGCAGAGGCCACATGAAAGAGCGAGGGAGCCACGTGGAGATCTGGAGGAAGGGCATTCCAGGCAGAGGGAATAGCTAGTGCAAAGGCCCTGAGGCCAGATCATACTGGGTTTGCTTGAAGAACAGTGAGGACGCCAAAGTGGCTGGAGCTCAGAAGTGAGGAATAGAGTGATAAGAGGTGAAGACAGAGAGGGAGCCAGGGCTGCATCTGTACATTACTAATGACACAGAGTGTACGTGCCAATGTTGGGATTAAACTACATTGAAGAGAAGCCATTATTCCAACTGGCTAAGTTGATAAAGGGCCCCTGTGTGACTGAGTATAGTTGAGGACATTATCCAAAAATATGAAATTGCTAGTTAAACATGAAGAAGTCATAAGGCCGTCAGTATTGCTGGTGGCTGTCCAGCCGTGTCCAGGGCTAAGAAAGGTTAACCCCGCCAGGAGTTGACCTTCCCTAGCCAGGAATGGGGCAGACGCCTACGTGGGGTAGCAGACAGCCTGTGGGGTCGGTAAGCGCATGACATCAGACACAGACCTGTCTTTCAGATGAACTGCTGTACTGGTAATTAACACCGACACTCACATTTCCCACCGGCCCACCAACACTGCAAACCTGAGACCCAGAATCTGCCCACCCGACTTGCACAGTCAACAGCTGGGGCTCTCCCTCTCCACCTGCCACCCATCCCATCCCCATCCAGCCTCCACTGTCCTGTGCAGCCCTGGGAAAGGGCTCCTTTCCCTTCTGGGCACCTGTGAAGCCCCATCGGTGGACGTGCCTAGCCTGGCCCAGTCAGAGGCATGGAGTTGGCCGGGGCCAGAGGTGTGCACTGGGCAGAGGGAGGAGGCCTCAAGGTCCATGCAGGCCTTGCTCTCTGGCAAATAGTGTATTCCGTGCATCTGACTATCATTGCACGTGTTGGTTTATCTGTACATCCATGAGGCTGGGTTGAGGGGCAGGAAAGCTTGTCTCGTTTACCTTGTCCCCCAGCCCCTAATGCTGAGCCTAGCAGAGAGCTAGCACTCAGCCCACAAAGGGTCACAGGTCAGGCTCAGGACTCTGAACTTCATCCTCAGGTGACTGGAGTTTGGGTAAAGCTCCTTCGAGCCCTCAGACCCGAGGGCAGGCATGACTCTGAGTCTGGGTCGGGACTGACTGAGATAGAGGGAGTTTCCGTGGTCCCCGGGACAGCTATTGTTTTCCTCGACGAGTGCTTTTGAAGAATGGAGCCTGCAAAGAGAAGCTTTCATTGTCACTCAGCTTATTTCAAATGCCCAGTGCCTGGGGTCTGAGTGTCAAGCCCTCTTACACTTGTGCACTGTCTACGAGAGCACTGGTGAGAAGGATTAGTCTTTCCATCCGTCTCCTCACCCTGCGCCCCCAGCTCAGCCTTGAGTCCATCTCCTGGGCTGCAGCAGGGGCCTCAGAGAGGCTGGGCCTCCCTGCAGAGCTTACGGCTGAGGTCACCGCATGGGTGTGCACGTGTCCTGGAGGGAGAGCGACAGGTGAGTTCACCAGTGACGGTCTCCATACACGCAGCCCCATGGGCGGTCAGAAACACAGGCCCGCGGTGTGACTCTTAACATGATTAACTGTTAATGTGTGATGTCGGTGAAACCTAATGGCCCGGCGGGATGAACACTGATGTGTGTGGGAAGGTCAGGCAGGCCCAGGACATGCTGACCCCATCGGGACGGCTTGGCCTCTTCTGGCGGCAGAGGAAGCTGATCTCCCAGCAGACAGGATTGTGACTCCACCCCAGGGTTTAGCAGAGGGGAAGAGGTTTCAGTGTTGACCTGGGGCAAAGCCTGAAGGGAGTGGGTTTGAGGGAGAATGGAGGAGAGGGAATTGGAGACAGTGAGAACTGACTACTTTTTCAAGAATTTTGATGCAAAAATGAGTAAAGAAATGGGATGGAGCAGGGGAGGAAGAGTTGGGATCTAGAGAAGATGGAAGAAATAACGGCACAGTTGTATGCTCACGGAGAGTAGAGGCAGAACTGATGATGTCAGAGATGGATGGAAGGCCCAATGGAGCTGAGAGATCATGGGGTCGGGATGTTAGAGGGACAGACCTGGAAAGTTACACCAGAGATGGTGAGGAGCCCCGACGCAACCTTGAACCCACAGAGAGGTACCCTGCAGAGGGTGATCTTACTGCCAGAGTGAGGGCTGCATCCTAAGTTATGCTGAGCAGGCTTCCGGTTCAACACAAGACTGAGGACGAGAGACTTGCCCCATGGATGGCCGGGTAGCAATACTTGATAATAAAGAAACAATCCCCCGCAAAAAAGCGTGAACTTGAATGCATTTATTATCATAGTATGTTGTATAAATATGTATATATATTTAAGTAGACTTCATTTTTTAGAGCAGTTTTAGGTTCACAGAAAAATTGAATGGAAGGTACACAGACTTCCCATATACCCTCTACCCCTCCACCTGCACAGCCTCCCCCGTTATCAACATCCCCCACTAGAGCGGGACATCTGTTACAGTTGATGAACCTACAAGGACACATCACGATCGCCCAGAGTCCACAGTTTACAGTACGGTTCTCTTGGTGTTGTACATTCTGTGAGCTTGGACAAATGTTTAATGACATGTCTCTGCCATTATAGAATCACGCAGAGTAGTTTCACTGCCCTAAAAATCCTCTCCTGTTCATCCACCTGTTCATCCCTCTCTACCCCCAACCCTTGGCAACCACTGATCTTTTTACTGCCTCCATAGTTTTTCCTTTTCCAGAATGTCAGATAGTTGGAATCATATAGTATATAACCTTTCCAGACTCTTCTTTCACTTAGTAATGTGCATTTAAATCTCCTTCATGTCTTTTCATGGCTTTATAGCTCATTTCCTTTTCATGCTGAGTAGTAGTCTATGGTCTGGACATACCACAGTTTCTTTATCCATTCACCTACTGAAGGATATTTGGTTGCTTCCAAGTCTCAGCAATTATGAATAAAACTGCTATAAATATCCATGTACAGGTTTTCGTGTGGACATAAGTTTTCAACTCCTTTGGGTAAATACCAAGGAGTGTGACTGCTGGGTGGTACAGTAGGAGTATGTTTGTAAGAAGCCACCAAACTGTCTTCCAAAGTAACTTTACCATTTTGCATTCCCACCAGCGATGAACAAGAGTTCCTGTTGCTCCACATCCTCACCAGCATTTGCTGTTGTCAGTGTTCCAGATTCTGGCCATTCTAAGAGATGTGTAGTGACACCTCATTGTTGTTTTAATTTGAATTTTCCTGATGACATGATGTGGGGCAGCTTTTCATCTGCTGACTTCCCATCAGTATATATTCTGTGATGAGGTGTCTGTTTAGGTCTTTGGCCCATTTTTTAATCAGGTGTTTTTGTGTTCTTATTGTTGAATTTTAAAAGTTCTTTGTATATTTTGGATAACAGTCTTTTATCAGATATGTCTTTTGCAAATATTTTCTCCCAGTCTGTGGCTTGTCTTTTCATTCTTTTGACAGTGTCTTTTGCAGAGAAGAAATTTTTAATGTCAGTGAAGTCCAGCTTACCAATTCTTTCTTGCATGGATTGTGCCTTTGATGTTGCATCAAAAAAGTCATCACCAAACCCAAGATCATCTAGGTTTTTGCCTATGTCATCTTCTAGGAGATTTATAGTTTTGCATTTTACATTTAGGTCTGTGATCCATTTTGAGTTAATTTTTGTGAAGACTGTAAAGTCGGAGCCTAGATTCATTTTTTTCTTTTTTGCATGTGGACATCCAGTTGCTCCAGCACCACTTTTTGGAAAGCCTTTCTTTGCTCCATTGTGTTGCCTTTGCTCCTTTGTCAAATATCAGTTGACTATACTTATGTGGGTCTACTTCTGGGCTCTCTATTCTGTTCCATTGATCTATTTGCCTGTGTTTTTGCCGATACCATGCTGACACGATTACTGTGGTCTTGTAGTATGTCTTGAAGTCGGGTGGTGTCAGTCCTCCAACTTTGTTCTTCTCCTTCAATATTGTGCATGTTATATTTTAATATATTCCTATCAGACATGATAGCTCAACTGGACTAAAAATTAGTAATAAATAGAGTATAATATACAGAAAATGTCCATGTATTATATTCTAAAGTTAATTCTTAGTTGCAGACAACAGAATCTACTCAAGCTAATTTGAGCAGAAAAGAACTAATAAGATATTAGGTAGCTCCATGATTCTCCAGGAGGACCAGAGAGCTGGGCTTGCACACCTCGCAGACAGCATTGAAGTGGTCAGGGCCCATACAACCAGGAAAGTGCCTGACCGCACCACGGGATGGCCCTAGCAGAAACCTCACCACCACCACCTCTGCCACCTGCAGTCTGCACCTTTGACAGGAGCGGCCAGATGCCAGTCAATGCTCCCTGCACGAGGCTCGAGTCTAGTGCAGGACGTCTGGTCAGTGAAAGCTTGTTAAATAAAAGTCTCTCCACATGCAAAGAGCCACCAGCCCAGTTTTACAGACAAGCTCTCCTAAAACTTCACAGAACAAATAGACTCTTATACATTTTTTTCAGGGAATAGGAAAAAGGGTAAGTTACCCAATTCATTCTACCAGACTAGTATAACTTTGATATCCAAACAAATAAGAAAATAAAATTATAGACCAAACTTGATTATGAATTTTCAAAAAATTAAATTAAAAAAATTTTTAATCAAATTTAATGTTATATTAAGGAAAAAAAAAATTTATCAGGACCATGTAGGACTACCAGGTTGAGAGAGGTGTATAATTGAGACAGCAGGTTCTGGAGCCAGTGTGCCTGCTACTTCCCAGCTGTGTGACCTTGAGCAATTTCCTAAGCTCTCTGGGCCTTCATTTTTTCACCTGTAAAATGGAAGTAATAACTGTTCCTACCTCATAGGATTATTGTGCAGATTAAATGAATGAAATAAGTCAAGAACTTAGAGAAGGGTCTCAATTAGATGTTATTATCTCATCAAATGCAGTGGAGACCGAGGTCAGTATGAAAGATGAGACACAAGACCGACATCAGCAGCAGAGGCTGACCAAGGATGACAACAAACCAGGCACCTAGGGGGACAGAGGAGGCCACGCCGGGATGGGTAGAACTCAGAGTTAACTGAGTTTTGAAGCTAAGGTGACAGAGAAATTACTGAATTGAACTGAGTTTCCCTGAATAGGAGCAATCAAGTTTTTGCATCAGGCAGAATAGGAGCTCAGAGACAGAAGTCAAACCGAGTTATAGCATATACAGGGTACGTTTTAGCACCTGAGTCAGGGCTGTGAACAGAGCCAGCTACATAGTTTGCAGGGCTCAGTGCAAAATAAAAACGCAAGGCCCCTTGTTCAAAAAGCAGGGATGACATGCTGTTAGAGGTACTGAAAACGTAATGCTCTTTCTTTCTCCCAAGCTCGCTCTCTCAACTTGTCATGGTGCTTCTAGTTTGCTACTTAATGTCATTCCAAGTAAAGAAAAATCAAACATTTCAATTATTAGCATGAATTTTACCACTCATTTTTATATTGTGCAATGGTAGTTTTTAAGGCAAATTGAAGAACATTTAACTCGTATACAGAGTCATTGAAATTGCCCAATTCATATTTCATAGCTCATACATGAATATGTGTTTTGTTCTTCCAGAACAGTGGAAACACTGCACAAAACTAACTAACTGGCTTTATTTCACCTCATGATACACGCACATTCTACCAACACTCTTCACCTTCGCCTCCTGATGAGGAGGAAGGACTAAAAGACCAGGAACTGTAGAAGGCCCTGTCCTTCCCTTGCCTTCCATCGCACAGCAGTGTTCTGAACACACTTGCTGGAGTCCACGTGTCATGGCCCGTCCGAAGCCGAGGGAAGAGAGGGTTCTAAGGAGGTTCAATGTGAAAGAAAACATGGAGGTTACTCGTTACCTTAGAGAGACTGTCCTGAGGGAGTGGGGGGTGGAGGCTCGTGGAAGAGGGTAGAACTGTGGGTGGGTGGTGTGGAACAGGGACAGATGCTATGAACAGGGAGTGTGGTTGTGAAGCACGGGGAAGGGCAGCACCTCCGGAGGTGCCGGGCCTTGGGGCGGATTTGCCTTTAACTGGCAAGCTCCTTCCTCATAGGACTCTTGTGAAGACTAAATTACGTAATCCACAGGAAGGGTGAAGCCTGGCGCCTGGTACACAGTACGCACTCAGCAAACAGGGCCCGTAAAGACAGGGTGAAGCAGTAGTAACATCTCCTTTCCGGGTCACTGTAGGTCTGCCTAATTCCAGACTCACAAACACTCTGTGAAATGGCTCCCCAACCTGCTGATTCCTACTCTACTTTCCCCTCTTCTAAGAAGATTATGGATTAAGCCACTCAGGCAAAGAAACTTGCCAGTGTCTAGGGTACTAACCAACAGGAGCTGGATAAAATATTAGCAATACTTCTTTTTTATCCTTGTAACAATTACATACTCTGCCCTCAGCATACACAACGAATGCAGGGGGCCACACTTTTCCGTTTCCAAATCAGCATCTTTTGGAAAACCAGCTGGATTAAAGACCAGTCAACACCAGGATGTGAGCGCCACCTGCTGCTGAGAATCTTACAGGCGCTCTCGGACAGTCCTAACGTCTGGATTTGGTTCAAGGCATTACATACTTGTTCCAGAAATCCTTCAGATGAAACTTCGACGACACCTATTTCAGTTAGCTAGTCAAAAAGTGAAAGCTTGAAAAGTTCCTTTTAACTAGTTAATTAGTTAACTGGCCAAATATTTGTGCCCATTCCCCATTTTAACTAGAAAGCTTTGTGTTTTAACTACTTAAGAAGTTTTAAGTTTTGAAATGTTAATGAAATTACTTTAACTTTGAGCGATTTAAGTAACTGGCATTTCTAAGACTAGTTCGGGGGGCTTGCATTTATGAGCTAGAACACAAAACTTCAATTCCACCTTCATTGGTCACTTTCTCTGTGCCAGGCACTAGCCACAGGAGATATAGAATTTTAAAAAATTATCCCCTTAGAGAGCAATATAAAAATATAATCAGTGTTAAATGCTAAAATGGAAGTCTATATAAAGTCAAACCAGAAAAGAGATGAGCAGTTCTACATGAGATTCTGCAGAGGTGACCTTTGGACTACAGAATGTCAGAACAGGTAGGAACTTATTCATTTGTCTACTCACTTAAGTGTCTACTGTATGCACACAGATAAATCATACAAGGTTCGTTTTCTAAAAGAGCCCACAGCCTAATAGGGGAGGCAGATATATAAACAAATTATTTCTTTCCCCCTCCTTGTTAAAACCAGAATAAAATTTGGTAGCTTGGAATGGAAATATAAACATCAAGAGCCCTAGATACCTATGTATGCAAAGAATTCAATGCCCAGTATAAAGTCCTCAATAGGAATAAGCACAACGTGCAGCGATCACAGGAAGATGGCGTAGGTTAACCCCACTACTCGGCAAGTCCTTCTACTAGAATATGACTTCCTTGATGGTGAAACTTGGTCTTATTTATTTTGCAACCCTTGGGCCAGCACAGAGCCTGCAACACAGCAGCCAGTCAAGACTGGTGGATCGTGCTCAGGGAAGGGAAGGACAAAGAAGGGTTCATCAAGGAGAAGCCTCAGCTGGGTGTTGAAGTTAAAAAGGAGTTTTCAAGGTTAACAGGTGGAGGTGGGGTTGGAAAAAAAGGAGCCAAAGAAGAGACTCCAAGTGAAGGAATTCACATGGAAAAAGACAGATTTGTGAAACAGCCCAGTCCACTGGGGAACCTGCAAATAGCTCGGGATATGAGGAGTGTTGGGGTGGGAATAGGGAAGTGATAGGCACTGGACTGGAGAAACAGGAAAAAATGCACATCCTGCGGGCCTGCACGCCATACACGGGAGTCAGGACATCACTGTGTACAGACGTGTGTAGAAAGATGACCCCTGGCAATGGAGAGGATCAGAGTGGGAAGCAGACTCCAGAAGAGAAACTTGGTAGCAAGGTGTGCAAGTGGAGAGTGCAGAGAAAGGGACAGATTCAAATGTATTTGTGACCATTTTGGCAGTATGGGAGATGAGAGATCCTGAAATTCTTCTGCTGGATGTCATCTAAAAATACTCAACAAAATACTAATACACACTTGCCCTCTCTCACTCTTGTACATGATTAGATGAGCTATAAGAAGGAAAGTGGAACCTGATGGAGTCAGAAATGAAACAGAAGCTGAGGGCCAGGGAGGAGAGCATGAGATTAGGGAAAGGAAGACGAAGTCAGTGTGAAATCAGTGAGAGAAGTGAACGATAAGGCTTTCAGATGTCCTCTAGGTATGCATGGGCCAAGGGCAGGGATGTCAGTGCACACAGGGACTGGGAATAAAGCCTTGGGCTCACCCAGAGGAGGGAGCAGCAGAGAGACCACTGTAGGCCAAGCTGGGACACAGGAAAGACTATTCCCAGGAAGCTGAGGGGGAAAATCTTCCCCACAAAGGTAGAGAACAAGGAAAATAGTTTGTTTTGGCCTTGGCTTGGAGAGGAAGTTAAAAAAAGGAAGTCCCCTGAGAATTTCAGTGATTGACCAGCTTTCACATGATTTTGACATGAATCTACATTTATTCTGAAGGCCTTAAAACCTGCAAACCCCTCCTCCCCCAAGAAATCGTTATCTAAAATAGACCCACGTCTGGAGAGCCTCTGGGCATAAGTGAGAAATTGAAGAAATTCTCCTCGGGAAAAATACTGCATTAGTTTTCCAAGGCTGCTGCAACTAATTACCAAAAATATAGAGGCTTTAAAAAACCCCACAAATTTATTATCTCAGTTTGTAGGTCAGAAGTCCAACGTAGGTCCCACTGGGCTAAGATCAAAGTGTCAGCATTCCTGTCTGGAGGCTCTAGGTGAGAACCCACTTCCTCGCCTTCTCCAGCTTCTAGGGGCTAACCACACTTGGCTCATAGCCCCCTTCCTCTGTCTTCAAAGTCAGCAACTTTTCATCTCTCCGACCTTCTTCTGTAGTCACATCTCCTTCTCACTACAGCTGGGAAAATCCCCCATTTTTAAGGGCTCGTGATTATATTGGGTCAACTGGACAATCCAGAGTAATCTTCCCATCTCAAAGTCCTTAACCTTAATTATGTCTGCAAAGTCCCCTTTTCCATGTAAGGCAATATATTAATAGGTTTCAGGCAATAGGACATCAAGATCTTTGGCAGACCATTATTCTGCCTACCACAAGGACCCTCAACCCATGTCTGAAAATATTCCTATAGATATAGTTGCAATAAATATGAGCTTACAATCTAAAAAGACAAAAAAACAAAACACCCACACAAGGAAAAAGCCACCATGAGCAAGGGTCAACTAAAAAAGAAAAAAAGCAACAGAACCATCTGGCAAAGATTTCAGATATTGGAATTATTAAATAGAAAAATTTAATAATATTTTATATGTTTAAATAAATGAAGATGAAATTAAAAACAGGAGTAAGGAGCAAAAGATCAACAAAAATATGCAGATTAAAATGTTTATATACATATATAACTTTAAGAAATGAAAAATATCACAAAGAAAATGAAAATCTCAATGCTAAGGTAAACAGCAGAGTAGATGCATGTAAAGAGAAATTGATGAAATGGAAGATCGGATGGAAGAAATGCAGAGTAAAGATTGGAGATCAAATATATGAAAAATATAAAGAAGAAATTAAGAGACATGGAGAGTAGAGTTAAGACAAGTTTATTAGGTATATTTTCTATCTTTCACATACTATGACGATGACAGTATTGCCAAATATTTTGCCACTATACTGCTCTTCAGGCCTTTACCTGCTGTATAAAAACCACCCCAAAACATAATGCCTTAAAACTACAACCATTTTATTTGTTCACAATTCTGTAGGTCACGAATGTGAGCAAAGCTTGCATCAGTAGTTCTTTTGCTCCACATGGCACTCACTCATGAAGTTGCATGTCAGATGGCGGCTAGTGCTGGAACATCCAAGATGGCTTCACTCACATGTCTCTGCCTCTCTACACATGGTTTTCTTCACATAGCTAGTTTAGGTTCCCTTTAAGGATTGCTCAATCCCAAGAGAGAGTGTTCCACACAGCGGGTGTTCCACACAGCAAAGGAAGAAGCTGTAGATCTCTTAAAGACCAGTCTTGGAAATTACAAAGTATTACTTCTTCTGCATTCTATCAGGCAAAATAGGCCACAGAGCCAGACCAGATTCAAGAGGAGAGCAAAACAGAACCCACATAATCTACTCAGATTTTTTAATGGAACTTTACAAGCTAATTCCTAAATTTATATGGAAGTGTAAAGGCCAAAAATAGACAAATTATTCTTGAAGTAAAACAAGGTATAAGTACTTACTCTATCAGATATCAAGATTTATTTTAAAACCATAGTAATTATACAGGTAATAAATCAGGAAATCCATAAACAGACTCATATATGTAGACTAGATATATGACAGAGGGCTACTACAGATCTCTGGGGTAAGGATGGACTATTTAATAAATGGGCTGGGATAACTTTTCATCCATATGAAAAAAATAAAATTGGGTTCATACTTTAGATCATACACAAAAACCAATAAAGGCCAAAAGTAGAAACTTTTAAACATTTTGAAGAAAATATTGGAAAAAATATTTTTACCCTCAGGATAGGAAAGGATTTCTCAGACAAGATGCCAAAAAAAAAAAAAAAAAAAAAGAAAGAAAGCAAACCATAAAGAAAAAGACCGATAAATTTGACCATATTAAAATTAGGACCATCCATTCATTAAAACAAAATGAAACATAAAAAGAGTGAAAACATTAAGTCTCCTAGGTATTTGTTTGTTTTTATAAATTGACAACTTGATTCCAAATTTACAAAGAAACGCAAAGCAACCCTAGAATAGTCAAAATAATTTTGAAGAACAAAGTCAGAGGACCGGCTCTACTTGATTTCAAGACTCATGCTGAAGCTACAGGAATCAAGACAGCTTCATATCGGCGGGGGGCAGATGTAGAGATTAACAGAATCTAGTAATAGAGTCCAGAAATAGACCCACGTGTACGTGGTTAATTGATTTTTAACGGAGGTGCCAGGGTAATTCAAAGGAGAAGAGAAGGTCTTTTCAAAAAATGGTGCTGGAATATCTACACTGGAATATCTACATGCAAAATTGGATAACTTCAACTCTTTATCTCACACCACACACAAAAATTAACTCAAAATAGAAAATGGAATTAAATATAAGAGCCCAAACTGTAAAATTTCTAGAAGAAAACACAGGAGAAATCTTTTTGACCTTAGGTTAGGCAAAGATTTCTTAGATACAACACTAGAAGTATGAATCATAAAGGAAAAAAAATGATAAATTGAAATTCATCAAAATTTAAAATTTTTGTTTTTCAAAAGACATTGTTAATAAAAAGAAAGCCACAGAATGAGAGCAAATATTGGCAAACTTTATCTGATGAAGACTTGTATCCAGAATATAAGGGAAATCTTACAACACAACAGGAAGAAAAACAGCTTGATTTTTTAAAAAAATGGGCACAAGATTTGAACAGAAACATCATTAAAGAAAATATAAAAATAGCAAATTAGCACATGAAAAGATGCTTAGGATCATTAGTCATTAGGAAAATACAAACTAAAACTACAAGTTACTGTTTTATATTTTCTAGTTGAGGGGACATTAAAATAAAGAAATTTGACAATATCAAGTGTTGGTGAGGATGAAAAGAACCAGGAATTCTTGTACCTTGTTTGTGAGAAGGTAAACTGGTATAAACATTTAGGAAAACAGTTTAACATTATCTAGTAAATTTGATGTATACCATAGAGAAATACGTGCACATGTCCACCACAAGATGTATGTGAATATATGTTATAACAGGGAAAAAAAACAGCAAGTAAATGAAATGCTTGTTGACAGGAGAACGGATAAATTGTGGCAAAGTCACACAACAGAAAACTACACGACTGTGAAAAATCAGTCAACTACAGCTACATGCAATAACATAGTTGAACTCAAACATAAAGCCAAACAGAAAAATCAAGTTACAGAATTACTACTTATGTAAACTTCAAAACCAAACACAATGGAATCATCTATCCCAACACACATATACATTTCATAGAATTATAGAGATAAGAATTAAAAAACCTGCTCAGAACAGTAGTTACCTAGAGGAGGAAGGTGGGAGGAGGGAGAGGAAGGGGCCGCCTAGGAGGCTTCAACGCTACTGATGCTGTTTTTCAGCTGGCGGTGGTTTCACGGGTGCTCATTTTATTATCAAGCTTCACAACTTCCATTTATGTCTTGTATGTTCTTCTCTCTCTCTCTCAAATAGTTCCTAATGAATAAAAAATATTTGGAAAGTTGACTAAATGGGTAAGAAAGAAGTCTAGGACAGTAACAAAAGTTACTATAGTGGGTATAAATCTATTAAGGGTAACTTTTTGGAAATTCCCAAAACTTCTCTTGTTCTACCATATACATTTTTTCCTTGTGTGGAATCCTGCTTTTTCAAGCAAACTCTAGCCAAATTTGTGGGAGCTGGACTTGTGCCAGGTCTGTTTACAAGGCTGTGCAAGAAACAAGCGATTTCTAATAAATACAGCTGCCTGATGACGGTGCTTGTGATTCTTGTATCAAATTATCTCAAGCTTACTTACAAGTTTGAGCTGGAAAAATGTCAAAACTATTACTGTAATGTGATATTTTCACTATAAAAATGTGTCTGTCTTCCCTCTAGGAGTAAGAGACAATTTTGATCATGTAGATATTCTTGGTTCTAATCTTTTCCATTCTCTCCCCAGCAATTGTTGAAATGTTGGCCAAATTGAAATACTGTCCAGCAGATCTTAACAAACAGTGTGAAGTCTGGTTTATTTCAACAATTTGTGGTCGCTTGACTTGAAATTACTTTGCTTAATTGAAGGAGAGTTGGATGGAATATCCAACATTGGCATCAAAACCCAGAGGCCATCAAAACCCTTGGGGTCCTTCACGGAGAGCAGCCTGACAGCCCGAGTCTGGTCTGAGATCATGCTTTTCACTGACAGATCTTCTAGTCTTACTTTTAGGTAAGAAAAGTGTAAAAATGTGTTTATACTTAAGGAAAAGTGCAGTATCGATAAGTGAGCCTCCCTGTATGAACTGAGATATAGCCACTTCTGACTCCATGAAGACACCGAGGCAAGAGGTTCAAAACTGAAGACTCAACAAGGCAGGGCTCTTGACTTGTCCCGGAGGTGTGCCTGTCCGCCTTCCTGGTTGCCTCTTCCCAAGGGGCCTTCAGGGGTGAGGGTCTAGAAGCTTTGGTCTTTACACTGATAAGGTTTTGGGCTAAGAATAGACTCAGTGCGAGAGTGCTGCTCCCTTGTGAACTGAGGAAATACCCTGGGTAAACCAAGGCTGAGTAGTCTGAGGGTGAGGGTTTTCCTGTGAGAACTGAGATTTCAAGTTCATGTCCATTAACACATTTAATGTGCACATAGATGGCGTTGCTTCACAAATGTTGTTACTCGGTGTGCCACAGGTAACTTGGGGCAAGACATGGCTATCTTAAGGATGCACTTGAAACTCAAGGGAGCAGGACATTGCAAGAAAGCCCAGGGGACTGGCCTTTCTAATGTGTGAGGAGACAATGAAGTGCTTGTTGAAACCTCAGCTGGGGAGACTTCAAGAATCTAAAAGGCCGGGTCAAAGTGCCTCAGCAAAGCCGGGTAAGTCAGCCCAACCTGCTTCTTACACCACACTGACAGAAAGGCAAGAGAGTGACCAAGAGATGGCAGAAATTATTGTAGATTTTATAATTCAAAATGAGGGGAAAATTTTAAACAATTTATACTGATGAGCAAGTTTTAATGTAAGTTAATAAGTTGTTTGCTATTAAAGACAAAGAATGAAAGAGCATGACCTAGAAGCCATGTAATTTGTGCAAATGTTCTGCAAACTAATTGAGTTTTTAAGAGGTATTTGGATGTTTCAAGATCTCAAAAATGATTGGAAAAGGTTCCTTACAAGCAGCCAAATAAAATCCTTAATTGAAAACATAAATCTTCTATTGGTAAAAGGTGTAAAAACAAATTATTTTAAAATGTCTGTTTGCAAGAATGAATATGCATAAGCATGTTTTGTGTGCAAACCTAGAGACACGACTTTTATTGATATTGTGATAAATTGTGATAAATCAAGAAAGCTAAGGTGTTACGAATTAAATTGTTTTAACTAATAATTTTGTTTTTTAGCATAACCCCACAGGAGAAGAAAATTAACTTCTAAGCTCCAAAAAAATGGTAGCATACAGACCAAAAATTATATTATGGTGTAATAATAGTAAAATGCCTGTATGCACACACGTACCTACACATCTGGTGACAAACACACAGTTCCTCCACGCCCGACTCTTAAGTGAGAAAAAAAGCATCACTTTGAATCTTGATTCCAAAGACCATAGTTTCTGGGCCAATAATAAGGGAGCTAAGCCACTCCTTTTTCTTTTTTGGGAGGGAGGAAAAATCATATCTGAGTTCTTCTGGTTTTTCTTTTTGATGTAAATCTTATAATTCCAAATTTTAGAACTCTTATATTAAATATTCAAGTTCAAAGGTAGTAAAATATATGATATAACTAATCTAGGAATGTTAACATTTCTTACTACGGAAATTTCCTTACTTAGTGTTAATAAGTGAAATTAAGAAAATCTATTGGTAAAACTGTTTTTTTAAATGAACTTTAATTTTTTAAATGTGACTTTATGGTTAACACTTGAAGGGAAAGTGTAGATACTACAAAATACAAACTTAGGAATACAAACATGGTTTATTTTATTCCTGGCAAAGATTCAGAGTTTTTTCCTAAAGTTAAAGTAGCTAAAATATTTTGTGACAGTATTGAAAGAAGTATAAATGTAAGGTAAACATATTACAGTTGAAATGTCATATCCATATACTCGTTCGTATAAATCACAGGTGAAAATATAAAACACAAACCTATAAAAAAGCATTTTCTTTAATCTTATTGGGTAGCTTTTATTTTATTTATTTATTTATTTATTTATACCATTTTTTTAATTGATGTCTTAATAGTTTATAACACTGTGGGGTTTTAGTTGTACATTTTTGTTTGTCCGTCACCTTGTGGATGTAACCCTTCACACCTTGTGCCCCCCCACCCCCCTTCCCCTTGGTAACCACCAATCAGTTCTCTCTGTCCGTGTGTTCACTTATATTCCATACATGAGTGAGTTCATGCAGTGTCTGTCCTTCTCTCTCTGGCTTATTTCACTTAACATAATACCCTGTAGGTCCTTCCATGTTGTTGCAAATGGGACAATTGTGTCTTTTCTTATGGCTGAGTAGTATTCCATTGTATGTATATACCACATCTTCTTTAACCAATCATCAGTCGAGGGACACTTGGGTTGCTTCCACTTCTTGGCTATAGTGAATAATGCTGCAATGAACATAGGGGTGCATACGCCTCTTGTGATGGTTGATTTCATGTCCATTGGGTAGATGCCCAAGAGTGGGATTGCTGGATCATACAGTATTTCTATTTTTAATTTTTTGAGGACTCTCCATACTGTTTTCCATAGAGGCTGCACCAGTTTGCATTCCCACCTGCAGTGAATGAGGGTCCCCATTTCTCCACAACCTCTCCAGCATTTGTTGTTATTTGTCTTTGTGATTATAGCCATTCTAACTGGTGTAAGGTGATATCTTAGTGTAGTTTTGATTTGCATTTCCCTGATGATTAGTGATGTTGAACATCTTTTCATGTGTCTATTGGCCATCTGTATCTCTTCCTTGGAAAAATGTCTGTTCATATCCTCTGCCCATCTTTTGATAGGGGTTGTTTGTTTTTTTGTTGCTCAGTTGTATGAGATCTTTGTATATTACTGAGATTAATCCCTTGTCGGACAAACGATTTGCAAATATTTTCTCCCAGCTGGTGGGTTGTTTATTCATTTTGATCCTGGTTTCATTTGCCTTGTAGAAGCTCTTTAGTCTGATGAAGTCCCACTTGTTTATTTTTTCTTTTGTTTCCCTTGTCTGGGTAGACATGGACTCTGAAAGGATCCCTTTATGTCCAATCTCAATTAGTGTACTGCCTATATTTTCTTCCAGGAGTTTTATAGTTTCAGGTCTCACTTTCAGGTCTTTGATCCATTTTGAATTGATTTTTGTATATGGCGATAGGAGATGGTCTACTTTCATTCTTTTGCATGTTGCTGTCCAATTTTCCCAGCACCATTTATTGAAGAGACTTCCCCCTCTCCATTGTATGTTCTTTGCTCCTTTGTCGAAGATTAGCTGTCCATAGGTGTGTGGTTTTATTTCTGGGCTTTCAATTCTGTTCCATTGATCTGTGTGTCTATTCTTGTACCAGTACCATGCTGTTTTGATTACTGTAGCTTTATAGTATATTTTGAAATCAGGGATTGTGATGCCTCCAGCTTTGTTCTTTTTTTTCAGAATTGCTTTAGCTATTCGGGCTCTTTTGTTGCCCCATATGAATTTCAGTAGTTTTTGTTCTATTACTGTGAAGAATGACATTGGGATTCTGATTGGGATTGCATTGAATCTGTAGATTGCTTTAGGTAGAATGGACATTTTAACTATATTTATTCTTCCAATCCATGTGCATGGAATATTTTTCCATTTCTTTATGTCCTCCTTGATTTCTTTTGATAGTGTCTTATAGTTTTCATTGTATAGGTCTTTTACCTCCTTGGTTAAATTTATTCCCAGATATTTTATTCTCTTTGTTGCAATTGTAAATGCCATTGTCTTTTTGAGTTCTCTTTCTGTTGTTTCATCGTTAGTGTATAGAAATGCAATTGATTTTTGTAAGTTGATTGTATACCCTGCCACTTTACTGTAGTTGTTGATTGTTTCTAGTAGTTTTCCGATGGAACTTTTTGGGTTTTCTATGTATAAGATCATGTCATCTGCAAATAGTGAGAGTTTCACTTCTTCATTGCCTATTTGGAGTCCTTTTATTCCTTTTTCTTGCCTAATTGCTCTGGCCAGAACTTCCAGTACTATGTTGAATAAGAGCGGTGAGAGGGGGCACCCTTGTCTTGTTCCTGTCCTCAAAGGAATGGCTTTCAGTTTTTCCCCGTTGAGTAGGATGTTTGCTGTAGGTTTGTCATATATGGCCCGTATTATGTTGAAGTACTTTCCTTCTGTACCCATTTTGTTGAGAGTTTTTATCATAAATGGATGCTGGATCTTGTCGAATGCCTTCTCTGCATCGATTGAGATGATCATGTGGTTTTTATTCTTCATTTTGTTAATGTGGTGTATCACGTTGATTGATTTGCGGATGTTGAACCATCCCTGTGTCCCAGGTATAAATCCCACTTGATCATGGTGTATGATCTTTTTGATGTATTGCTGTATTCAGTTTGCCAATATTTTGTTGAGGATTTTTGCATCTGTGTTCGTCAGTGATATTGGCCTGTAGTTTTCCTTCTTTGTATTGTCCTTGTCTGGCTTTGGTATCAGGATGATGTCGGCCTCATAGAATGTGTTGGGAAGTATTCCATCTTCCTCTATTTTTTGGAATAGTTTGAGAAGGATAGCTGCTAAATCTTTGAATGTTTGATAAAATTCTCCAGGAAAGCCATCTGGTCCTGGGCTTTTATTTTTTGGGAGGTTTTTGATTACTGTTTCAATCTCTTTACTTGTGATTGGTCTGTTCAGATTCTCTATTTCTTCTTGATTCAGTTTTGGGAGGTTGTACGCTTCCAAGAATTTGTCCATTTCCTTTAGGTTGTCCAATTTGTTGGCATATAGTTTTTCATAGTATTCCCTAATAATCCCTTGTATTTCTGTGGTGTCTGTTGTAATTTCTCCTCTTTCATTTCTAATTTTATTTATTTGAGTCTTCTCCCTTTTTTTCTTAGTGAGTCTGGCTAAGGGTTTCTCAATTTTATTTATCTTCTCAAAGAACCAGCTCTTTGTTTCATTGATCCTTTCTACTGTTTCTTTGGTTTCAATTTGATTTATTTCTGCTCTGATTTTTATTATTTCCCTCCTTCTGCTGTTTCGGGGCTTTGTCTGTTCTTCTTTTTCCACTTCTGTTAGGTGCAATTTAAGGTTATTTATTTGGGATTTTTCTTGTTTGTTAAGGTGAGCTTGTATTGCTATGAATTTCCCTCTCAGGACTGCTTTTGCTGCATCCCATATGAGTTGGTATGGTGTATTTTCCTTTTCATTTGTCTCCAGATAGCTTTTGATTTCTCCTTTAATTTCATCAACGACCCATTGGTTGTTCAGTAGCATGTTGTTTAGTCTCCACATCTTTGTCCCTTTCCTAGTTTTTTTCCTTGCAGTTGATTTCTAGTTTCACAGCATTATGATCAGAAAAGATGCTTGTAATGATTTCAATCTTCTTAAACTTATAGAGGTTTGCCTTGTTTCCTAATATATGGTCTATCCTTGAGAATGTTCCATGTGCACTTGAGAAGAATGTGTACTCTGCTTTTTTTGGGTGGAGTGCTCTGTATATATCTATTAAATCCATTGCGTCTAGTTTTTCGTTTAAGTCCATTATTTCCTTATTGACTTTTTGTCTGGATGATCTATCTATTGATGTAAGGGGGGTGTTAAGACCCCCTACTATTATTGTGTTATTGTCAATATCTCCTTTAAGGTTTTTTAGCAGTTTTATGTACTTTGGTGCTCCTGTGTTGGGTGCATAGATATTTATAAGTGTTATGTCTTCTTGGTGAAGTGTCCCTTTTATCATTATATATTGCCCTTCTTTGTCTCTCATTACCTTTTTTATCTTGAAGTCTACTTTGTCTGATATAAGTATGGCTACTCCTGCTTTCTTTTGTTTGCCATTAGCTTGGAGTATTGTTTTCCATCCTTTTGAGTCTGTGTTTGTCTTTAGAGCTGAGATGTGTTTCCTGGAGGCAGCAGATTGTTGGATCTTGGTTTTTAATCCATCCTGCCACTCTGTGTCTTTTGATTGGAGAATTCAATCCATTTACATTTAGAGTGATTATTGATATATGAGGGTTTAATGTTGCTATTTTATTGTTCATCTTCTGGTTCTTTTGCATTTCCTTCGTTTCTTGTCCCTTGTGTTTCAGACTGCAAATTCAATTTGGTATTTCTGCATGCTCATTCGCTTGGTTTTCTCTTTATTTGTCATGTGTGGTTCTCTTCTGGTTATTTGTTTAGTGGTTACCGTGAGGTTTATATAAGCGATCTCCTGGATAAGAAAGTACATTTTCGGATGCCTCCTTTTTCCTGAGGCTGGGTTGATTCAATCCCTTACCTCTTCCCCTCCTTATTTGTTATCTCTTTATTCCAGATTGTGTCATGAATGTGTGTTTCCAGTGATGAGCTTGAATTAATTTTTGATGTTATCCAAGTGTAGTTTGTTCTGGTTTAGTCTCCTTGCTTTTCTCCTTGCTGAAATCTTTGTATCCCCTTTCTCATTTGTTTTTTTTTTTCAGGCCTAAGGGCCTTCTTGAGCATTTCTTATAGTGGGGGTCTTGTGGTGATGAACTCTCTTAGCCTTTGTTTATCAGGGAGAGTTATTATTTCTCCATCGTATTTGAAGGATATTTTTGCTGGATAAAGTATTCTCGGCTGAAGGTTTTTGTCTTTCATGATTTTGAATATATCATTCCAGTCTCTCCTAGCCTGTAGAGTTTCTGTTGAGAAATCAGCTGAGAGCCTGATGGGGTTTCCTTTGTATGTTATTTTGTTTAGCTGCCTTCAATATTATTTCCTTGTCACGGGTATTTTTCAAGTTTGCTATGTGGCGAGATGATTTTTTATTCCTGTTTATATATTTAGGTGATCTATTGATTTCATTCACTGTTATTTCCCTCTCGTTCCCTAGGTTGGGGAAGTTCTCAGCTATTATTTCTTTGAACAAACTCTCTGCTCCTTTTTCTCTTTCTTCTCCTTCTGGAATACCTATTATCCTTATGTTGCTTTTCCTCATTGAGTCTGATATTTCTTGAAGAATTTCTTCATTTCTTTTTAGTCTTAGCTCTCTCTCCTCCTCTATCTGGAGTATTTCTGTGTGGCTATCCTCAATAGCGCTAATTCGTTCCTCCATATTGTCAGTTCTGCTCTTTAAAGACCCCATTTTTTCCACTATCTCGTTGATTTTGTTTTTCACCTCCAATAATTCTGATTGGTTTTTCTTTATGGTTTCAATCTCTTTTGTGACAAAATCCCTGAATTCATTGATTTGTTTCTGTGTGTTCTCTTGTATTTCGTTGAATTTGTTTATGATAGCTATTTTGAATTCTCTCTCATTCAGGTTATCAAATTCTGTGCCTTCAGGGTTGGTTTCTGGGTGTTTGTCATTTTCCTTTTGGTCTGTAGCCCTGACAAATTGTCACAAGGATCCGACGGGGACGGCTTTATTTTTTCCCCTCATGATAAAGTTGGTCCTGCAGTTTCCCCCTGCTGCCACTGGATGGAGATCGCGAGCGGTTTGCTCTGAGGTGGCTGCAGCCCCTGGAGGGATTACGCTGAAATGCCGGGTGTGTGGGGGTAGGGGTCCTCTCTTTCTCCTGCTTGACCCAGGGGTTTCCTTTCTGGCTCTCTTAGGGTGTTTGCTACACACCCTAAACAGTCCATCATCGCTTCCCAGTGGGGATCTCGTGACAGTCTGTGAGAGCACCTGGATGGAGATAGTTTTCCCCGCTGTGGGCCGCCCCTCCCCCTTCTGTCTGCGAACCGCGCTGTCTTTGCCAATTGATTGGGGAGGGGGAGTACAACTTCTTACCTCTCCTCCCGTCCTTTTGGGCTTCCTGTGCCTCCACTGTCCAATGTATGGCAGCAGGGGTTTCTTAGAAGTCCTTCGTAGTGTTTGCTTGAGCTCTGTTGGAATGTGAATGATGTTTTCGTTGTGTCGTAGGGGGCAGAGATTCAAAGAGGGAATCTCATTCCACCATGATGCTGACGTCACTTATTGGGTAGCTTTTAAACCGTGATATTTGTGATAATTCCTAACTAGGATATTAATTTTATTGTATTTTAATATTAAACTGCTTTAAAATTTTCAATTGGTTTTGGGGGGTTTGTAGATGAAGTAAATGTATATATATATTTAAAGACTTTTGAAAGGTAAAAAATTAGAGTTCAATACTGAACTTCATTTAGACCAAATCTCATATAAAATTCTGTAATGATATTAGGTTGTCTGTCTGATCTACCCGTGTGTAGGACTCACACCTTGTGAAGACAATATTCACAGGAAGACTGGAGTAGACTGCAACATTAATGACCACAAAGACTCAGGCCCCCCGATCCATGCCCTTGTGAAGACCCTGCCATGCTGACTTGTGGCTGGGCCATGAGATCTGCTCTGGTTGAAGGGAGTATAACATGGTGACAGGGGCAGAGGCTTGGTACCCACTTGCCCACTGGGTCTTGCCCTCTTGGAAAGCTGCTGCCATGGTCTTGTGGAGGAGCCTGAGGCAGCCTCTTTGACAAGCAACGACCACAGGGAGAGAGGCCAGCTGACCCCGCTGAGCACAGCCCCTGAGGGAGCCCGAGTGAGACCAGAATCACAAGGCCAGGCCATAGAAGTATGAGGAGTAAGAAATTGTTACCTTAGGCCATCAGGTTTTGGGGTGGTTCCATTCCAAGGCCTACACAAAATTGAATTCCGGATTAGCTGGGCTGAAAGAAGGAAAAATATGTTATAATCACCACACAGTCCCTGTGTTAGAGCCAACTGGATTCTTGTCTGGTTGAAAAACGCATGGGTTCTTTTCAAAGCCCAAAATGAAATGGTAAGTAATATACAGTGAATACTATCTTATGACATAATTAAGATTTATTTTTTCAGTTAAGGCCTATAAACCTTTACCAATATTGCAGTTTAAACATATAATATAGTAAAAAAAAGAAACCCAAACATATTATAAGGTATATTCAAGTTAGTAAGAAAATATTTTTAAAGATGGACCTAGAATTTGCCAGAAAGCAAGGATGCTTCCAAAATGCTGAGGGCCTGAAGCCAGTTTGAAAGGAATCCACACAGGTTAAAATGTGACAGTTTTTTGCTTCAAAAAGGAAATAAAAATCATACTTAATTAAAACAAGTTAAGATTGTAAAAAGCCACGAGTCCATAATGACACTCAAAAGAAAAGAGTAAGAATTTATTTTCTCTTCAAATACTTAGTACTTTATTGAAGTAAATTTTATTCAGAGAAGAACAAATGTTGCACTTGAACTGTAGGTCTCTTCAGGACGGGCTAAACCCACAAAGGATGAGAGAATCCTAATGGCATGAGAAAGACAAGACTCTCTTCCCAGGAAATAGAAATAGGTCCTGAGACTCCTGCTGCCCCTCAGCACCACCCACTCACCGGACATCATCTGCTCAGTCCTGCCCAGACGTTAAGGAAGCGGACAGGGCATTCCTGTCAGAGGCACCGGAGGTCCTCCCACCAGACCCTGGGGCTTTAGATGACAAACAAGAATGTGAAGTCCTGAAGCCAAGTGGATTTTATCTTTTGAACAGACTTTAACTTGAGGAAGTCATGTTTTTAATGTAATTACTGCGTAGTGGTTTTACCAGCTGTTTTGAGGTTGGTTGCTTTTTGTGGTCACTGAAGATGCTGCAGGAAGGCCAAGGGTTCATATACTGAGCTTCCTTTAACTCGCCCCCAGGTGAGGGTGGGAAAAATTGTCACCCCAGTCCCAAATCACCCTGCTCCTGTTGAGCCTGTCTACTCTGACTTTTCCTAGGGGATGAAACCAGAAAACAATTCATTTACAGCACTTTTTTTTTAAAGTGGTTTTTTTTTTTGCTTTTTTCAGTTATACACGCACATGATTTAAAGAGGTAAATGGCTCCAACAAGACTCCCTGTTCCCTCAAGGCAACCACTTTCAACTTTTAGCTGATTCTTTGGTATTTACCTCCACATATCTAAATATGTTCACACGTCTACTTCCTGATTTTTCAGTGAGCCACTCTCTTGACTTCCCAATGTGGAAGATAAGGGTTTAGCTTTCTCTTGCACACTCCCCTGCACGTCCACCACACATCGACACTTGCAGTCCTTGAATTCTCCTGCTACGGTTATCACAGAATTTGCTGATCTCGCCCAGTCAGCAGGATGTCACTGACGTAACAGAGCAGTGTGACGTTCTGCAGGGTGTCCAGAAGGTCCAGGTCTCTTCAGGCTTTTATGACGGAGAGCAGGAATGTTAACATAGCCCTGGGCCAGACTGTAAATGTGTACTTTTGTCAGTTCTGTGGGAATGCCGGCTGTTTCTGACCCTTTCTTATGATCAGAACAGAAAAGAATGCCTTCACTAAATCAATGAAGTGCACCCAACACCCGAGGCTGTATTCATCCACTCTAGCAAACACACCCCATCTGGCACAGCAGCTCCCCTCAGGCCTACTAATTGGTCAGCTTGCAGTAACCTACTGCCATCCTTCAAGGCCCATCTATTTTTTGCAGGGCCACATGGTGAGTTAAATGGAGCTATGATGGGAATCAGCACCTCTGTATCCTTTAAATTGTTGCGAGTGGAACTAATTTCTGCCACCCCTTCTGAGATACAATATTGTTTTGATTTCTGGCGCCAGGTTCGGCCGGGGAGGGGAGACAATTTGAGGCTTCCACTTAGCATTCTGCCCTATGATAGCTTCTACTCCGCAGGCAAAGGTCCCAGTGAGTTTGTACCAATTGCCAAATAGGTCAATCTCGTTATACATCTAGGGACTGGGGAAATGACCACTAGGTGAGGCCAAAGAACCAAGGGCCCCACCCGGAGCTGGACCTTGCCATGATCCCATTTATTAACTGGCCTCTCTATGCCCCCCCCCCCCCTCCAGAGGGCCATGACGGTGCTTCTGGCCTCTGTCAATTCAGACTGTGTCCAACAGTCCTTGAAATGTCTGGGCATTCCCACTTTCCCAAAATACAATTACCCAAGTAAATGACCAGATAATTTGGGGATGGACTAGGGAAATCATTCCCACTTATACTTGTTGAAGTGTAGCAGGGTCCTTCCTCCTAGGGACCTCTTCAGTCAATGGGTTCTAGGGCTATAAACTGGCTCAGGTGTGGAAACTGATTAAGGAATTGTGACTTTATTGGGTGACAGACCTTAGCCTCCTGTCATCTATCCTTGATTTTGTTCTGCTGATACAAACTAATAGGACCTTTGTTGGCTGCCTATCTATTTTGCCCCTAAGGAAACCATGTTCTGTTAACCACTTCCATAACTTCCACGCTGTGATAACTGTAACCCCCTGGCTTCTCATAGTTGAGCACTGCCACCTGGCCTCTGTTGTTTTGGGGTCCTGCCATCCCCATTGCTATCAGCGAGCCAAGTGCTGGGAGGCCTCTGCTACCTTCAGCCACGACTTGCAGAGTCACCACTGAACTTTTTAGTGATGCTCACACCTTTGCACCGCCTTCCTTATGGCCTCCCTCTGGGCTGTCCTTTAGAACATAACCATCATAACCTTCCAGCTGGGCACAGCATTCCAGCACACCTACTTCCCAGAGCCTTTTTATCCCTTCTGGTCCCACCTGCTTGCCCTAGCACTTCTAGCATTTCAGTTTCATTCAGTGAGGGTCATGGTTTTTTCATGCTTCTAGGAGCCATCATACAGTGAGTTCACACCAACTCTTGGGGTCCTTGTCAGAATGTTAAATCCTGTATTTCGGGAGAGTGCTCCCACATCAACAGAATTTTCCCTATCAATTTTATGCTCTGGCCTCCTTGATCAAGCATCCTCTGAATCCAGTCCTATCTATACTCTCTAAGGTCTTGGTGGTACATGCTGGCAAGGTCTTGCATATTATTTAGGGAATAGTCCTTTACCTCCATCATCAGGCACAGCAGCTCTGAACTAGGTTATGCTACACCTTAACCCTAACTATAGACCTAGTGCAAAGAAGGCTAGTGGAAGGGGTGGTGGCTGCTAGGGGAGAAAACATGTTGCCTTCCAGTTAGAAGCCTCTGTACAATCTTCTAGCATGAGAAAGTCAGAGCTCTTAGGAGGGAGGAGTGACCCACACTGCAGGCATCAGAGGAGCCCGAGGAATCAAGATCTTCAGGAGCACCACCTAGATGTCCCCTCCTTGTCTCAGAATGCTGGATCTTCTCAGCCATGGCCCTGACCTTGGCACAACCTGCCATTTGGGGCATTTAACCACTCTAAAGTTCTAGTCTTGGTGCTCGGTTCTCCCTTTCCCTGCTGACGAGAGCTGCTTTATGTGCAACAAAGAGGCGCTCTGGCTTTCACACCTGACTTCCAATTGCCTATTACCCACCCTCAGCTGTTCATTATTTTCTGTAACCAATGGAGCTCAGCAATAGTCATCCAATTCTGTTACCCTTATCGCTGTTACTTCCACCATATGTCTCCAATGCCTGATACATCACACCTCTAGTGTTCCCCTCCTCCTGGTTCCCATCCAAATTGGACCATCACCTTGTGCCAGGGGCTGTCTGTGCCTCACCTACAACCAGCCAGGTTGTCCATAATCCAGCTCCCAGCTTACTGCCTGCTTTCTCCAACCAATCCTGGTGTTAGTTGTCGCAGGTAGGGTTCTCGGGAAGCAGATGCTGGGACAAAACATACAAGATGTGAAAGGAGGGAGAGGAAGCAGGACTGGGCAGAGAACGAAGTCAAATTCCAATACACGTCCAGCAAAGTTTTGGCCAACCTGCCCAGTAGCTCTGGAGTGAACACAGGACATCAGAGGTGCCCAGTGGTGGGCCATAGTGGTTGAGCCTCTACATCCCAGCCTTGCTCAATCGCCCAGCGTAGGCTGCCCTGGAAAGGGCATGACCTGGGGCAAGCAGACCCCGAGGGAGCTGACAACTGGAGGTACTCCCTGCAGCTCGGGAACAAGTCCTACAATGAAGGGTGATCTGGGCAGCACATCTCCATATCTACTACTAGGGCCAACAGAAATATCCAGCACATTCTCTTTTCCACAGAACCAAAAGATCTACTTACTCCTTTTTTTACTTTCTGCTCCCCCAGCTAGGGAAATCTTTATTTTAATCAGGTAAGGAGAAGCATAGCAGAGAATGCCATTTGCCCCCTAATATCCATTCTCTTTCTTTTTTGATATTATGACCCCTAATTGGACATATGGGCACCCAGAGTAAAGCTGTTAAATGACTACATTCTGACCCATGGATTATAAGCAAGAATGGTGTGTACAACTTCCAGGAAGTATCCTTAAAGGAGGGAGGCATGATCATCTTTTTCCTTTTCCCTTTCCTGCTTATTAGAATGTAGACATGGTGGCTGGAACTTAAGCAGCCATACTGGACCATAAGGTAGAAGCTACTTGTCAAGAATGAAGGTAATTAGGTCCCCGATGTTCGTGGAATCACCATACTAATCTAGACTGCCTACCTCTGCACTCTGTTTATGCAATAAATAAATGTTCATCTTGGTTGAGGACACTTAATAAAATATTCTGCTTCCCATAAATTAACCTATTCCTATCTGATGCAGAATTTGATCCCTATAGATTTGTGCTGCATATAACATAACCTGAAAAGAAATGTGGTATTGGCTTTGTGGAAGCATTTGGCCAGTGGGTGGTAAAGACTCAGATATGGCAAGATGGAAAATGGGTGACCCTTGTTGTCCAGCTGCAAGCTATTTGTGGCATGAAGGGAAATAATTGGAAACATTTATAAACTTGACATTTGGTGGCTTTTTCTTGCCACTTTTAGCAAAGTTCTATCAGAGATGAACTCAGGCCAGAGCTAGCCAATCTGCAAGTTGAGATGGAAAGGAATACAGCTTTGCTAAGAGGGGAACTCTGTAAATGGATTAAGAATCTCATAATTTGGAGCCTTAAATGCCTCAAGAAACCCAACTACTTTTATATCCCTAAATTGAAGCACGTAGAAACAGTGTCTGTGAACAAAAGCCTTGGAAGGAAATATGCCTGACATGCAGCCATACAAAGCTGACAAATATGGATTAAAAATGCTGTCAATCTGTTAAACCCCATTGTTCAGATGCCCCCAAGTTAGCTGTCATTACGAGAGAGGTAGCTGCGCAGCACACAGAAACCAGGAAATAAAAGATGAAGTCTTTGGGCTTAAGAACTGTATTTGGGCAAGAACTGTGGCTCTAACTTTTCCCACACAGAACTGACTGAAAGCAAAAGGATCAGAAATCTTTCAAATTTTTGCAGGAATTATATTGCCAGAGATACAGCAAGCCTGATATGCATCCATGGCTTCCGCTGCTGCTACTGACAAGCACAGCGGTGGTTGGTGTTTCTGAAGCAGCACTAGCAGAAGTCCCCGTGCCCAGCCACTAGCCCTGTGGTCCTGACAAGCGGGACGTAGGACATGTATCGTACTGGTGTGGATGGCAGTGCGTGCAGCCTGCGGCTCTCTGATGGCCATGGTTTCCGAGGCCTTGCAGGAGCTCAGAAGTCATTTCCTGATCACGGAAGGGTCATTGCTCCCTTGGTGGCCTCGTCCTGTGAAGACTCTGGGACTAATCTCTGAAAACTGAACCTTAGGTCTATTTAATCAACACTTCTAAGTATTCAGTACTCTTCATGCTGATACCAAGGAAATGAATTCTGTCCTCTGCAACTGAACCTCGACTGGTACTATAAATTGTATAGGAAGAATAGTCGCTGCAGACAGTAGGATCTCAATGGAGACAGGAAAGGTAGAATTAGGAAAATTAGAATAGGAAACTAGAAAAACTAGAACTCTAGCAGGCTATCTGTTCTGGTAAAGTCTGAAAATAGCAATGATTCTGCTAGTACCAGAGAAGGAGACACTCATGGCACACAATGGCAAACTCGGGGCCTGACTACAATTATATTTCTAATTCTGTCCTTACCTGTTTGGGGTATCAACATTTTACTGGTCTCAAAACAAGCTTTCTATTTTGCTCTCAAATAGGAATTATCAATCCCTTGAAAGTATGGTAAAAAAAAAAAAACCCTAAAGTTTTGAGCCTATTTTACCAAGTGATAGTAGCATTAACTTCTCTTTAGCAGTTTACAGATGGCTGTGCATGTCATGGTGTTCTTTTTGTAAACTCAACGATCAGGAACTTTATAAGTCTCACTGTTACAATGGGTATTTGGGACGGATACTGAGTCTAAGATGGGTAAATCAAGGGGGAGTTATCTGGATTGATTTGTAGCTTGGCAAGGGAAGGGGTCATCAATGCTCTGCAGACTCTTGAGGACAAATATTATCACTCTAGGTGATTTCTTACAGTCTCACGGTTTTACACACCATTTGGTGATTCCCCAATTTATATCCCCTGATCTAAATTCTCCACTGAGCTCGAAACTTGCTATCTGTGGCTCAATGTCACTATTTGTATGTGAAATAGGCATCTCAATCTTAACGTCTAAGAACAACGGCCCCTCCCACCAAACCCAGGGACTATCCCAGTGTTGCCCATTTTAGCAAGGACCAACGGCTACCCAGCTGCTTTGGTAAAAGAAAAAAAAAATCCTTGTCATTTTCATCTTTTTTTCTTACAATCCACCAGCAGGTCCTGTTGGCTCTACTTCAAAATACACCCTAAACCCTACCAGTTCTCAACATTTACCCTGCTGCCACCTTCTTCCAAGCCACCAGGATTTAGTCCCTGGGTGGCACTTTTGTAGGTCAATAGCCTACCCATCACTACAGTCACTGTACAACTAATGCCACTCCTCACCTCAAAGCCACCCAGGACTCTCATCTCTTGCCCGCTTCCTCAGAGCCCCGTCACCATCTCATCTGCAACATTCTCATCCTTAGCTCACTGAGCCCCAGGACCCGCACACCTAGACCGCCGACCCCGGGACGCGCACACCTAGGTCACTGAGCTCCGGCACCAGGCCTCCTGCTCCTTGCAGAGCTGGGCATCGAGCGCGAGGCCGTCCCGGGCTGGACCCGCCCGCTCGGAGGCCGCCCCGCCTCTGAGCCCGCTCCCCGCGCGCCGGGAGAGGCGCGGCCAGAGGGGACGCCCGAGGCTGAAAGGGCACGCTCTCCCCCTCAGATGTGCCTTCCGGGTCACAGCGCTTCATCTACGCTCCGCCCTCCTCCGGGGCAGAGGACGCATGCCCTGTCGCCGCGTCCCCTGCCATGGGAAACGCGAGGCCGCAGCGCGACCCGAGGACACGGCGGGCCCCGCGAGCGCCGACCGGACGGCGCTCTGAGGAGAGCGCACCCAGGGGCCGGGGGCCCGTCTCCGCGTCGACGGGGACGGGACAGGATGAGCGCGGAGGGGCTGAGGCGGGGGCCTCCGCTCCACGGTTCTCGGCCGAGAACGTGCCTGTTTCGACGGGAGGCGCTGCGGCCTCGACCCCTCGAGGAGGCGCGGGCGGCGGGTAGCGCGCACCGCCATCTTGCCAGCCTCGCAGCCCCGCCCACGAGCGCGCAAGGGGGCGGGGCCTAAGGCGAGGGCCTCACCCGGAAACCGCGCCCGCGGCACCGCCCCACCGACGAGGGTGCTAAACGCAGAGCGGGATGAACGTCGGCAGCGAGAGCGCGCGCTCGAGGGCCAATGAGAGCGGAAGGAGGGGAAGCGCGCCCGAGGAACGCTCTGTATGTCCAGCAACGATTGGCTGGAGCCTTCCTTCCTCCTCTTGTTATTGGCTGGACTCCCTTCCCCGCCATCCTATTGGCTTTCGCCTCGTTACTTCTGATTGGCTTCTCCCAGGCAGGGGGCCAGGTTTGGGGTTGTTCATCGCGGATTGGTGGGTTTGAGCGCCGGGCGGCTCCTCCCGACGAAGTGGCCCGTCCCATCGCGTCCGCCGACCCGTATGCCGTCCCTCAACTCGCGCGCACGAATGGTTAAAAAGGAAAGGAAAAAAAACAAAAAAAGGGTGTGAGGCTCGAGCCCGCCCGCCCGGCCCGTAGCGGGCGGCGCGCCCTCGGAGGACCCGCGGGCTGCCCGCGACGCTGCCTGCGCGGCGCGGAGGCGCAGAGCCCGTTGGGGTCCGCGGGAGCCCGGTGACCCCGCTGGCCCCGCCGCCTGCGCGTGCCCGGGGCGCGAGTGGCGGGCGCGAGGCGGCGCCGGCGTCGGGCGTGGGCGCGGCGCGGGGCGCGGAGCCGGCACTCGGGGAGGCCGCCCCTCGGAGCGCGGCGCGGGCGGGCGGGGGCGACGGCGCGGGGGTCCTGACGGAGGAAAACGCGCCAAGTTCCCGTCGGCGGGGCGCGGGACCCCGGCGGCGGCGGCGGCGCCCGGGATGTAGTCGCGGCCCGAGCGGCCCGGCCCGGTCCCTCCCGTGCGAGCGCGGTCCGGCCCTCCTCGCCGGGGCTCCCGCCGACCGCCGCGTCTCCGCCGCGCACCTGTGTGGGCCGCGCCCAGGTGAGGGCCGGGGAGGGCCGGGCGCCGCGGGGGCCGGGGCCGGGGCAGGTGCGGGCGGGCGCGGCGGTCCCCACGCGCGGGCCCGGAGCGCCCGGGCCGCCCCTGCTCGCCTCCCCGCGCGCCCCTTAACTTGTGGCGTTCTGGAAGTTTTTAGGACGCCACGTGTCGGGAGCTCCGTCGGGACGCCGTCCTGGGGTGCCAGTGCCGCGACGGCGGAGCTGAGCCGGGTCCACGGGGAGAAGCGGAGGCCCGGGCCGCGCCCGCCGCCGTCTGCCCGAGGACGCTCGGTGCTGCAGTCGCGTTCGCGGCGCGCCCGGACGCCGCCTGCGGGGAGCGTTCTGGGTTCGGGAGAGCGGGCCGGGTGGTCCGGCCCCGGAGGTGCTGTTCCCGGGAAGGGCGCCCGTGGCAGCCCTGCTTCCCCGGAGCCGGTGGTGACTACGACTGATAGTCCGCTGTCTCATTTTTCTTTCTGTTTACTTGAGCCGGGTCACTCTGCCTCTTGCAGAACCCAGTTTTCGTCGTTTATCAGAACTGGCTCCCAAGAGAAACCTTGGGCGAGCGTCACGAATGCCTGGAGGTCTCTGACAGCCGGCCGCGGGCCGGGTGTCGCTCCCGGTGGCGTTTCGTCGGGAGCGTTCAGTGGCCAGGAGACTGAATGCAGTTGGGGACGGGATGGGGAAATTGGTCAGCTTTCCAGTTAGTACTGAGCTGAGTCTCAAAAATGTGGTTTTGCTGCCGGGTTCAGTGTTGTGAATTCCCAGATCAGAAGCAGCTGAGCGAAGTGCTTAGTAAGGGTGGAATTTGAGTGAGTTTTGGTACTTCATGGCATTACTCTGTATGTATGAAAGTCATTGTTAAGCTTTTGGGCTCTAAGTAATTTTCTGGTAATACTCCACTCAGATAATTTTCCCCTAGATTTCCTGATGGAAAAATAGGACCGATGTATAAAGTAACTACCAAAAATTCTGCCGGTTTTTTCATCCATCCAAAAGTTTTACTTTAATACAGGAAAGAAAGGTTGCAAAAGGCAAAGCAAATCATCTTTTCCTATTCAGAGCAATATGTTTTTAAATCTATAGTTTAAAAAAGATGTTTGGAAAGTCAGTAGTACATTGTGGTTTCTAGTGCATATACACAAAGTGGAGCAGTTTTTTACATCACTATCCCAATTTTGCTTATGCTTTATTTTTTTTCACTCAAGTTTTTAGGTACAGCTAAACACCAGATCTTTGCCTTTTTTTCTATGCAAATTATATTTTTGAACTTCCTAGAGATTTTATTTCATGTATTCATATTAATAACAAAAGGCCTTGGAAGGAGGACTCATTCACTTCCAATACTCCTTTGATTCTCCTTCATCCCTCTCTGTTTCCACCTCCTACTTTAGAAGCAGAGATGGTAGTTGCTCCTCAGTATTTTCTGAATGAATTAGTTAATTATAATAAAATTCGAGTTTTTAGTGAACAATAGTACTTTACTGTAGGTCTACAAAAATGGGGTATTTTGTGATGTGACCCTTAATCTAATAGCAGGTTAATAAAAATTCAGTATTTGACATTTGTTGTTGTTAAAGTTAAGGACAGATGGCATGCTCCTTCATTTAAGTAATAAACATTGAGTGCCTGTTACTGCCAGGCATTAGGTTTTCAAACATGAAGACCTAATTAGTACCACTCCTTGGTAAATTTGTTTTTAAAATTGATGATTTTATTGCCTACAGCTGATAGCTGAAAACTAATGAAACCTTTTCTCTGTGATTAACAGATATGAGTGTTGATTACAACATCCCCGTATAAATTAATTCTTGTCAGCTCCTTGGGATTTGAAGAGAAAAATGCCTGGTGTCATACCTAGTGAAAGTAACGGGCTTTCAAGAGGAAGTCCATCAAAGAAAAACAGACTTTCCTTGAAGTTTTTTCAGAAAAAGGAAACTAAGAGAGTCTTGGATTTCACAGATTCTCAGGAAAATGAAGAAAAAGCTGAATATAGAGGATCTGAAATGTATGTATCTAACTTTAAGTATATTTCTGTACTTTTTAGATTCTGCATCAGTGAAGAAACAGTGAACTTGGATTGATATCTCTAGACACTCTGACCTGATAGTCCATAGAGGCAAGAAAAGAGCACATGGTACTGAGAAGAGTCTAGCAGCATACAGTAGAAACAGCAGAACTGGTGCTTCCTCACAGGGATCACATCCACGATGTTAGCTCAGTTCCACTGGGCTCAGCCAGTTAGACTAATTTGGAGAAATATTTATCGACTAAAATTACTTTTCAGTTTAAACTTGACTGTAGTGCGACACATTTGTTTAAGGGTAAAGAAATAGGTGATTTTTTTTGGTTCAGAATACTTGACAGTTACCTGAGATGTATAAGCCTTGTAGTTATACCTAGTATATGAATTATCAAACCTCTTGGGGTGTACAATTGCAGACTATATTTAAAATAAAAATAAGAAATGCTTTTGATGCAAATAAATCCTTCAGTGACTGAAAAGTCAGAACAAAATGGAATTCTTTTTTGTGTGTGTGAGGAAGACCAGCCCTGAGCTAACATCCGTTGCCAATCCTCCTCTTTTTGCTGAGGGAGACTGGCCCAGGGCTAACATCCGTGCCCATCTTCCTCTACTTTATATGGGACGCCGCCATGGCATGGCTGACAAGCAGTGTGTTGGCGGGCGTCCGGGATCCGAACCCGCGAACCCCGGGCTGCCAAGCGCGAACTAAACCGCTGCGCCACCGGGCGGCCTCCAAAATGGAATTCTTTACGCCAGTAGTTGCTCTATTTGGAGTCTCCACTAGCTCGCTGTTCAAAGAGGCACTCTGCTGTATGACTAAAGTGGATTAGGTCCCATGTGTAATTTCCTAATATTTACCAATAATCAGTTTAGGAGATTGTGAATCTTTTGCTTACCAGCATTCATGCCTGTAAACACTTTGAGGAGCTAGCATAATAGGTAGCTGTAAAATAAATAAAAATGCTGTGAGGACCTACTGTTTGTTAAAGTGAGTTAAAAGAATGGTAAAGTTGAACAATTCATTTTCGAGGGACATCTGTATAATTCTCTTTATAGATTCTCTTTCCTCTTAATCTTTTATTAATAGAATCTGACTTCTTAGTGCAGCCTCTCCCAAATAGTGTCAGTCGGGTTATTCCCAGGTTTCTATTCAGAGTTAAACTACTTAATGACAGTGCCTTGTTGGCTTTACAAATCACAATACCAGTTCCTCAATTTTCTACTCTGTAAAATGGGATTAGCAGCCTCTTGATGGAATTGTTTTGAGGCTTGTTGAGTGTAATAATGTTTTTCAAGTGCTTTGTAAAACTTATTCTGGGTGTATAGCAATTTTTGCGCCTGTACAGATTTCTTAAAACGTCATCTGAATAAAATCCGTATACTTTTCAGATCATACAAGTTTTGGGAAAAGACTAAATCTAAGGAAGTAATGTTTCCACTTTGTTTCTTTAACTATTCATTATACCTCTCTCCCTCTGTACTTAATAGTGATCAAGTTGTTCCTGCAGCACAGTCCTCACCTGTCAACTGTGAGAAGAGGGAGAACTTGTTACCATTTGTGGGACTGAATAATCTCGGCAATACTTGTTATCTTAATAGTATACTTCAGGTAAGTTGACATTTTTCTATGTAATGAAACTTGAGTAGGCAAAGAATGATGTAACGTTTAGTGTTTCTGAGAATTCCAGATTATTGGAGGATTTTAATTGTTCATACTGCGTTTGCCTTTGTGAGTGAACCAGATTAGGCTAAAATAATAATAATGATTTTAACGTTAAAACTTCCTTTGGGGTAAGAGAAAGTGACATATTAAATAAAATTGGGATAACAAAATTGAGTAGATGTTGGTTAAGTGGAAGATGCCAAACCTTTAGTTTTTCTGCCCAATTCCTGGTGCCATGGTGATATGTATTTTAACCCTTGGAACTATATCTGTCTCATGTTGCACCCTTATGACCGTAAATCTTAGCAGTGTCTGCTCAGGCTCAGTGTTGTGCTGCCAGTGAGGGAGACAGTGGCTGCTGTGATGAAATAGAGGACAGTTTTTGACACAAACCTTAATCTCAGAATTTTAAGTGATGCACATTTAAAAGTGCTTTACAAAAAGCATGATGCTTTAATGATTTTAGGTATATTGTTTGTTCAGTAAACACTCAGTCTCATTTTTTATAGGTATTATATTTTTGCCCGGGTTTTAAATCTGGAGTGAAGCACTTATTTAATATTATTTCAAGGAAGAAAGAAGCCCTAAAAGATGAAGCCAATCAAAAAGATAAGGTAAAAAATAAAAGAACTGAAAATAATATGAAAAGTAAATTAATAGAAATGCACTTGCTTAGAAATGAAAAAGTAATAGATACACAGGATTTGGGAGGAGGATAAAGATTATTTCTCTGTTCACAAACTGTAACTGAGAATTGAATTTCTCAGTATCTTATGTTGTCAGAAAGGCAGTTTTTCATTCTTGCAAGGCAGCTAACTAGATTATCCCCATTTACAGAGTGTCTTCTCCAGTCCTCTAATATATTAACCATCAACAGTGTCATTTGTATACCACCATCACAATTTATCATACCTTTCTATCACCTGTTATTTATCTGTTGTGTGTTCAAATTGATGCATTTTTAAAATATAAGTAAATGTAAAGAAACCTTTGACTTACATAATTAGAAAACTATTATCCACATAAAAGAAAGTAATAAAAAAATACTCTTTAAGGTTCTAAAAGTTTATTGGTATATTTGCATAAAATTAGTGTTATAATGAAATTAAATTTAAAAAAGCTAGTATTGTCTAGTGAGACAAAAACAAGAAGGTGGTAGGTACTTAATTTGTTCATAAATAAAGATACAGGTTGTGTGTTTCTTTCTTGACAGGGAAATTGCAAAGAAGATTCGTTGGCAAGTTATGAACTAATATGCAGTTTACAGTCCTTGATCATTTCAGTTGAACAGCTTCAGGCTAGTTTTCTCTTAAATCCGGAGAAATATACTGATGAACTTGCTACTCAGCCAAGGCGACTGCTTAACACACTCAGGTATAGGCTATAATATAGTTTCAAGATTCTAGCTTAGCTCCTTATTGCTCTTTGGAGGAGAGTGATTGTGAACAAATGGGGGGAATATAGAAACAACAGTGCTGCAGTCCTTAATATCCCCGAGGCTCCAAAAACAAGAAATTGTTTCACACGTTTGGTACTAAATTCATTAGATTTGAATTTGTATGAGGCTATTTATAGTCTTTATTCCTATTTATCTGTAATGTGAATGTGTTTAATTATGGGATACTGCCCATATCATGTTGGTGATAGATATTTTAATGTGCCATATTTTTTTTAATCTGAAAATTTCTGAATTCCTAAACACGTTTGGTCCTAAGGATTTCAGACTAGGAATTATAGGTCTGTATTCAAAATACATTATGCATAAGAAATGTAAATTCCAAATATTCTATTTTTGTTGTATGTGCTTAGAAGATGATTATTAACTGGATTAGATTACTTTGTAATATTATCTTAAAAAAATGAAACTTTGTCCTATATATAAAATAGCCTTATCTAAAATATTATAGGGTAAGTCTTTAAATAAAAAGTTATTTAATCATTTAGTTTAGGAATAGACCCAGATGTAATACATTGCTATACGTTTGTTAAGAAGCAGTTGAGCGTGGTGGCCAAGAGTAGGTTTGAACCCTGGCTTTGCATCTTTGTGACCTTGGGCAAGTTACCTGATCTGTAAATAGTGGTGATAATAGTACTTACCTCATAAGGTTATTGTGAGAGTTATGTTATACGTATAATATAAAAAGCATTTTGAATAAAACCTGGTACATGGTAAACACTGTATATGTATTAGCTGCTATTAACAATAATGTATTTAGAAGAGGATGAAAGTATTGGTGATAATGAAAATGAGGTAAAATTTGTTTTTACTTCTAGTTACAAGTTTAGGTCAGAAGTTTCAAATTAGTAGCTGAATAAATGTTTTTAGATTCTTAAAATAATTTATGTATTCCTGTAAATGAATTCATTTCTATATAGAAAGTTTTTCTTTTTTTGTATTATCTTCAAAACTAGAATACATGAAATGGGAATTTTTATTTATAGGGAACTCAACCCTATGTATGAAGGATATCTACAGCATGATGCACAGGAAGTATTACAGTGTATTTTGGGAAACATTCAAGAAACATGCCAACTTCTAAAAAAAGAAGAAGTGAAAGATGTGGCAGAATTATGTACTAAGGTAGAAGAAGAAAGACCTCATCAGAAAGAGGAAATGAGTGGTATTAACACCATAGAGATGGACAACATGAGGCATTCTGAAGACCGTAAAGAAAAACTCCCAAAAGGAAATGGGAAAAGAAAAAGTGACACTGAATTTGGTAACATGAAGAAAAAAGTTAAAGTATCCAAGGGATACCACTCATTAGAAGAGAACCAGAGACAAACCAGATCAAAAAGAAAAGCTACAGATGATACATTAGAGACTCCTCCTAAAATAATCCCCAAGTACGTTTCTGTAAGTGAGTGTGCAAGGCCCTCACAAAAGAAATCCAGAGTTAAAATAAATTGGTTAAAGCCTGCAAATAAGCAACCTAGCATTCTTTCTAAATTCTGTAGTCTGGGGAAAATAACAACAAACCAAGGATCCAAAGAACAATGTAAAGAAAATGAATATCTTGAAGAGAACTTGGGGAAGGGTGAAAATGATCACACGACTGTTTGTGAACTTGACTCTCCAGGGAACGATGTTAAATCTGTTAATGTTAATGAAGTTAAGCCCATAAACAAAGGTTAGTATAATTTATTCTTAGACATTGATAGGTAGGAGGATTAACAGCTCTAGAACTGGAATTTTCTCTTAGATACATCTACAATATAAATCCGGTGAAGTTTTGTTTAAGAGAAAGAAATTAACACTGAATGTAAACTGGTGATGTAAGCTCTGTGCTTAGATGAATTTTGTGTGTGTGTATAAATCTCATTAATCTTAAGGTAACGTTAAATTACGGTTTATAAAGTAGAGTTGTTCAGTACATTTTAATGGAAAGAGAATAAATATTTTACCCTAATGTATGCAGTATTTGACATAAACTCATGAAAGAAATTGCATTTAGTGAAATGCAATTTTAAAGTAGAGAACTAAGTAGTTATACCATACCTGAACTGGATTTCTACCTAGTTTTGTCCACATCTACAGAGCTCAGGGAAGATGTGTAGTAGTGACATGGTTAATGGTTTTACCAAAAGTTATCATCCTTCCTTTGGGGTTATTCTTCAGTGTCTTTGGGAAGGGAGTTAAGACACAATTGTGACAGTCTTCTTTTTTAGAGACAACAGTAATTCATACTCAAAACTATCTTTACAGGGAATTTATGCTTTGTGAATAAGGCACCTCTTAATGCTAATAAGCAAGATGAGATATGAAAATCAACCTTTTATTCATGATATACTTTAGTCTTCTTTTCTTTTTTGTGAGGATGTTAACATCCTGAGCTAACATCTGTTGCCAATCCTCCTCTTTTTTGCTGAGGAAGACTGGCCCTGGGCTAACATCTGTGCCCATCTTCCTCTACTTTATATGGGACGCCGCCACAGCATGGCTTGACAAGTGGTGCGTCTATCTGCGCCCGGGATCCGAACCTGCGAACTCTGGGCTGCCGACGCAGAGCACACGAACTTAACTGCTACGCCACTGGCTGGCCCCTCATGATATACTTTAAATGGAATATCGGTCATTTGGGCCATGCTGAGAAACTAATCTTTATAGACTTATATTTTCTTATTTTTGTTTTAGGCGCAGAGCAAATTGGTTTTGAGCTAGTAGAGAAATTATTTCAAGGTCAGCTGGTGTTAAGGACTCGTTGCTTAGAATGTGAAAGTTTAACAGAAAGAAGAGAAGATTTTCAAGACATTAGTGTACCAGTACAAGAAGATGAGCTTTCCAAAGTAGAGGAGAGTTCTGAAAGTAAGCAAAATTGGCACCTTGTATGGACTATGGAGTAACTGGTTTTCTTGAAAACAGTGGAGTCAAATAGTAGCTTGTATAATTATTGAGAAAAAAACTGGTCTCTAGCGTCTTGGGTGTAATAAAGTCTACGTATACAACTTGTTAATAGTTAGCATTTGGAAAATTGTGGCATCTTTATTTTGATGTGTAGAGTATGTGAAAATGGGAAAATGAGAATGCTTTAATAAGTCAACTTTGGGAATCTGAATCTCAGAGCTACTAAGGATGTTTTTGTTAATACCATCTTTGAGCCACTGTCTTGTCTAGTATAAACCACAAAAAGTATGAAAAATGTCATGGGAAATGGTCATGAGACTGGTTTACCTGTTTGGATATTGGCATTGGCTATTAAATATAAACTGAAGTCTGTCTTACACTGAGGCACAGACAAGTTTTATCTTGATTTTGCTGTCCCTATCACCTAAATATTTTTTGGGCTGACCAAATATAAATATTTAAAAGATATGTATGCTGTTGAGGATGAACTTATAAGATTTTCTGCAGATAAGGGAAATCTCTTCATTTATTTGGGAAGGATTAGTCAATTGAAATTACATGCTAATTTTGAACATGGAACTCTGTGGTTTAATTTTTAAATGTCAGAGATTTTTTATTTGTGAGTGAGAGGATTCTCTTATGTAGTTTCTCCAGAGCCAAAAACAGAAATGAAGACTCTCAGATGGGCAATTTCACAATTTGCTTCAGTGGAGAGGATTGTAGGAGAAGATAAATATTTCTGTGAAAATTGCCATCATTATACTGAAGCCGAACGAAGTCTTTTGTTTGACAAAATGCCTGAAGTTATAACTATTCATTTGAAGTGCTTTGCTGCTAGTGGCTTAGAGTGAGTATTATAAGTAAAAGCTATATGAAGAAAATGAGCTGCTATATAAGTTTTGTTCAAAATACTTTAATAGTACCAAAATAGTATAATAATATATACTATTGAAGTAATTTATAACAATTGCCTTGGAAAAGTTTATTCTATTAAATTTCCCTATAAAAATGCATCAGTTTAAATCCTTTTGGTATGAATACATATTCTATGATTTCTTCACATATCTTCTCATTTTTGTTCCTTATTAGATACAGTTTTAGTTGAATTGATTAAAGCAAGGAACAAATTCTGTATACATCAAGTTTTTTTTTTTTTTTTTTTTTGGTGAGGAAGACTACCCTGAGCGAACATCCATTGCCAATCCTCCTCTTTTTTGCTGAGGAAGACTGGCCCAGGGCTAACATCCGTGCCCATCTTCCTCTGCTTTATATGGGACGCCGCCACCGTGTGGTTTGACAAACGGTGCTTATGTCTGCGCCCGGGATCTGAACCTGCAAACCCTGGGCCGCTGAAGCAGAGCGCGCGAGCTTAACTGCTGCGCCACTGGGCTGACCCCTACATCAAGATTTTTTTTGAAGGGAGAAAAGGGCAAAATTATTTTACTGTTAAGGTAAGCCAGGAAATCAAACTAGTCTTTGAACAACTTGAGAGGTTCTTCTATAGGTGAAAATTGAAATATCTAAAAGCTATAAGTACAGAAATGCCAATTACATTTTGGATAGTCTGACCTTTTCTGACATGTGTACATAATGTCATTGTCGATTTTATTCCTTTCTATAATAGTGAATTGTTTGAAATTACCATGAGGGCTTCCCAGTAGCTCTCCACACACCTTATGCCAGAAGATGACATATAGTCCTTTCTTTCAGTGGACTTTTTCTTTGCTACAATACTGTCTTATTTTTGTCCCCAAATCTTGGTAGAGACAGACTTCACATTAAAATGACTTAGTCAAATGTAAAGGATTTTGAAGTTCAGTTTTTTTAAATGCCATTTATTTTTTTAATGCACAAAATTAGGAAGATAAAGGGGGGGGGGATGCCATATATCCATCACAGAAACACCTGAATGTTAGCACTTCAGTATTTTTTTCTTTGTGTAAATGTTATAAATATTACACAAAATTGGGGTGTTGTTTTTATTTTGTGTTCGTTATGAGTGCTAAATATTAAGGGTTCATTCACACTCTTACTTGGTTTTACACTGGGTGTAAATATATAAAGTTGGAATCACAGAAAACCTTTTTTTTCTTCCAAAGGTTTGACTGTTATGGTGGACTTTCCAAGATCAACACTCCTTTACTGACACCTCTTAAATTGTCACTAGAAGAATGGAGCACAAAGCCAACCAACGACAGCTACGGATTATTTGCGGTTGTGATGCATAGTGGTATTACAATTAGTAGTGGGCATTACACTGCTTCTGTTAAGGTCACTGACCTTAACAGTTTAGAACTAGATAAGGGACATTTTGTGGTCGACCAAATGTGTGATATAGGTAAGCCAGAACCATCGAATGAGGAGGAAGCAAGGGGTGTGGTTGAAAATTATGCTGATGAGGAAGTGGCGATTAGAGTTGGTGGAAATACACAGCCAAGTAAAGTTTTGAACAAAAAAAATGTAGAAGCTATTGGACTTCTTGGAGGACAAAAGAGCAAAGCAGATTATGAGCTATACAACAAAGTGTCGAATCCTGATAAAGCTGCCAGTACAGCATTTGCTGAAAATAGAAATTCTGAGACTAACAATACTAATGGGACCCATGAATCTGATAGAAACAAGGAATCCAGTGACCAAACAGGCATTAACATTAGTGGATTTGAGAACAAAATTTCATATGTAGTGCAAAGCTTAAAGGAGTATGAGGGGAAGTGGTTGCTTTTTGATGATTCTGAAGTGAAAGTCACTGAAGAGAAGGACTTTTTGAATTCTCTTTCCCCTTCTACATCTCCTACATCTACTCCTTACTTGCTGTTTTATAAGAAATTATAGAGTGAGTATATTTTCCTTGTGTATATATTAAACAGACCTGGACAACATTGGTAAAGTGGATTAAAGAGTCTTTAGCTTATCTTTTGTGAAGCCATTGGATATTACTGGTCTCTAGGTTTTTATAAAATAGTGAAATTTGAATTATTGAAAACCATGTTAATTTTTAGAATTCAATTTCCTTAGTAGAGACTAGTGATGCATTAGCTTCTGGGAACAAATTTCTATAGGTTCTTAATTGAATTGTCCAAAATGGAAGCATTTAAACGCTTTTGAATTTACACCTATCTTTTGTGTTTGCTTTTTAAAATAAAGTGCTTGTATTTGTATCTCCATATTTTGGAGTAATTATCTACATGATATTTATAGGTCCTGTGGTTTTTTCAGCTAGAAGCAGAATCTCATTTCAGTACATTTAGTTTTATAAGTCATGAAGCCAAATCTTTGATGGGCTGTATTAGAGGCACAAAGTCTGGAATATGTGTATTCACAATGGTGTATATTTTGTGCCTTGAATCACTTTGAAAAGTGTCTCAGAAAACCTGGACAGTCAGTCCCCTTCTATCTTCACAAGAATTTTATATGTATTTATGAAGATGATTCTGTACTCTAGTAAATCTTTTTAGGCACGGACTAATTTGTATCTCTTCATAGTCATACTCTGCACGATCTGTATATAGTACATCAAATTTAGAGGTGTGACCTTAAATTTAACTTTTTTTAAAAACCAGGAGGTCAATAAAATTTGAACTGCTTAACAACTATGTATACAAATGCTCGAACTTTTTTTACTTGCCTATTTTTATGATAAATATAGCTGGGTTCTCAACAAAATATGTGTGTGTATGTGTAATATATATATACACATTAGACATACACATACATAAAAGAGAAAAAACATGCATAATTACCTTTAATAATATGATACTTTGTGACAGTTGAAGGTGAAGAAATTTTCAAATAGGAGAAATTGTGCTTAGTCCATTCCAAGTTGTCATATTTAAAAGAAGTTTACAGTAAACATGGTGACATCCTAGTTGTCCTTTAAAGTAGACATATAACTTTATGGAATCCAAAACTGGAGAACTTACATGATGCTTTGGGCACACATAAAAACTTAGTTAAATTTTCATTTTAAATACAGTATGTTAAATTGGTAAATGATCAATTATGACTTATTAAAGGACATCCTTGGTATTAAGAATATTAAACTAATTCTAAATATATAAATGCTATTGGAATAACACTGTTATACCCCATTTTAACAAAAGTACCTGTTAACTAATAAATTAGTTACACAGTTAAGTAATGTCTTTCATTCTTCCACGAGATGGTGTGATTTAAAAAGTCAGAGTTCTCAACTTTTTCTACCTTCAGAATCACTAATGGAACTTTTAAAAGGAAACAGCCCTGAACACTTATGGGTACATAAGCTTCTGACAGAGTAGTTGTAGGATAAAGCCTGGGCTTCTGATACTCAGGAGGCAGCCAAGTTAAGAACTACAATACAGATTCTTGAGAAAGTTTGAAGAAAACTGAAGTAACATGGGAAGTAGAAAGTGTTCAGTATCATCCAATGTTTTATTTTAAGAGTAAGAGCCTCTTCTGACTCGTCAGAAGATAATTAGTATTGCATGATAGTTTAAGTCATATAAACCTTCAAGTTCATGATATTGTCTTTGAGATTTGCCTGAAACAATCCAAACTCTTACATAAATGTAACCTAATAAGAAATGACCTAGGGGTTACTTAATATTCTCTCCTTATGTCTACCTCCCCTCCGCCTCCCCCAAAGAGGAAAGAGTATATATGTTACCTTTTTTTTGATTTAATGAGTTTCCAGTCTTGACTCCTTGCCTTTCCTTATTGTTCACGTGGATTCTCTGTCCCCAAATATATTTTTGACGTTATGCCTTTCTGACTCCTCAGTTCACCCCTTTTGGTCCAACATTGTAGACTCATCTGAAAAACCTGTTTGTAATTCAGTCTTTGAGCTGATGTAGCTAAGAGGAAATTGAGGTAAATTGCCTGTTACAAGATAGGCTGAAGGGGGGATATCAGCCATCACCTCTGTTCTCAAGGAGAATCAGACATTTTTGAGATCTTGTTTTCAACATCAACTACAGAATGAAGGCACTGTACTGAATTTGATCATTTCTTAAGTGATTCATGTAACTGGTCAGTAGATCAAAGGGACAGATTATAAATGATGCCTTTCTATAGGCTATAATACTACACAAAGAAAAAGCATTGTTCAAAACACAGAAATCATTAATATGTACTTTCTTGGAAAAACTTGACAAGTAATTGAAATATATTTAAAAATTTTTTGCAGGAGTTTTTCATAAAAAGTTTAATTTTAAATTAGCTCTTAAAACAGCTAATTTTGCTTTTTACATGTACTTTGTAAAATCTATACAAATGTCAAAAAATATAACTTCTCATTTAACTGGTAGATTGAAACACCAGCTCTGGTGATGTAAGATAGCTTTACAGCAGATTTCTAATTTACCAGTTTAGATCCCTAAAAAGACTGATGAAATGACTGGCTTTTAATCTGAAACACAGGAATCATTGATTTTAGTTCAGAGTCATGAGGGTTCATACTATTATCATTTGTATACTAAGGTTGGGAGTCAAAGATGAAGCTATTGTCATTGGAATTAGCTATCCCAGTATTTAATCATTATTTATAGACAAAAGTTTTATCAGGTGAAGTTACTTCTGGAATTCTAAATCCCTCTTTCTCTAAATGAAAAATAGCTTAGAAACCAGTGTTAAAACTTCACAAACCAGTTATCAGTGTATCTCACCCATTTAATTTATTCATTTATTTAATAGGGGCTCTTCTTTGGGCCCATAAAGTGACTGTCAATTTTGATTTTCATTTTGCTAGTTTTCGAACTAATTCTTGAATCAACTCTAACTTACTGTCTGCCTTTGTCAATAAAGAAAAATTTTTGAAGTCTCAGTAAAATTAGTGTAAACTTTCACATATTTAATAGTACCTTTAAAATAAGCATTACTACATTTAAAATGGTTCCAAGATGAATCTATAAATGGTAATATAAATTAAAAAATACAAACTTAAAGTAAATAAATTTAACATAAGCCATGGTATAAATAATGCTAAATGTATAGTGTACCTTTGAGTCATTAAAATGTCTTAAAAAAAGATAACAGCACATTACTAGAACATTAGAAACCATAGCCATGATTCTCAAACTTCAACAATCTACATTTGATATTGTTTTGGCCACTGCATTCTTCAATGAGTAAATTAATGCTATAACTTCCAGAATTAAGTCCCAAGACTTATTTTTCAACAGATCTTCTTTTTACAGTCAATGGGTCTTTTCAAATGAATAAAACAAATGCGTTTATTTTAGAGATCCATTTTGCGCAGGCTCATTCGACTGAAGGAATCTCTGGAGAGAAAATGAAAGGATATAATTATAAAGTAAACAACTTTTACACACATCTTTAAAATATGTTTTATGTACTTTTTTTCTGCCAGAGTTATCGCACAGTTTTGCCACCAAAAACTTGAAGTTGTTTTTGCCACCAAAGTTCCTATTAACTTTCAAGTTACATGCTCATCCTACACACTTTGCTCTGTATATTCTGGCTTGTAGACTTCTCTATAGACTAAAAGTATATTACAGTAAGCACTTTGCCAAGTCCACTGCTCATTTATTCATTTGTCCAATAGGTATATTTGATACTGTAATAAAACAGGAACTAAGAGATAATGGGACAGATTCAGGAAAAGATTTATTTGGGGTTATTAAAAGGCATGTATTTCTTTACTAAAGTATTAAATTCTAAGTCTTAAATCAGTGGTTCTCAAACTTTTGGGTTTTAGGTCCTTTTTACAGTTTTAAAAATTGAGGACCCCAGGAAGCTTTCATTTATGCGGGTTATTTATTGATATTTACCATATTAGAAATTAACACTAAAAATTTTAAATTATTATTTTACAAAATAACCCATTACGTATTATTATAAATCACATTGTTTATTAAAAATAACTTGCAGGAATTTTAGAAGAGTGGCACTCTTACATATTTAATGTCTGGCTTAACAGAAAGCTTAGATTCTCTTATCTGCTTCTGCATTCAATCTTTTACAATGTCACATCGCATGTAGTCTCTGGAAAACTCTGTACTCTCATGAGAGAAGGAGTGAAAAAGGCAAGTAATATTTGGTATTAATATGAAAATTAGTTTTGATTCAGGAACATCCTGAAAGGGTCTCAGGGACCCCCTCCCATGGATCCCAGATCATACTTTGAGAACCACTATCTTAATAACTTATAAGCCTACTGCAAAATAATATTCCAGATTTTGTAAATGAGCAAAATAAAAAATTCAAATTTTATTTTCTAAGTTCTGAAGAAGTTAGGAGTGAAACATTCTGCAATCCCTCTGAGTGTATTTTCCTTATCCTTAAGCTGGTTTCTTTCACTTATCCTTCCTGCCCATTAAGGTGAAGCCCTGAGGTTTATAATCTCCAGGAAGGAGAGGACAAGTACAAAGGGATCCTGTTCAATTCCGAATCTCAAAGCTCAGATTTTGATTCCAGGGAAAAGAGCAGTCTTGAAACTAGACTGTTATCAAGAAAGAGTTTTCTAAATTTCAAAAAACTGCCTTCAAATATTAAGAACTAAAGCTTGGAGGATTGACCATAATGTAGGTAATAGAGGGATGGCAAAACTCAGGATGATGGTGTAAAGGAAAGTTCCGTTCAGATGGGAGAATACAGTCTTTCCACTGAAGGAGCTGGGGAGATGAAGGAAGTGAGACTAGGCTTAGGAGACCACCTGACTCCCTGAGAGACTCAGCACCCTCATCCTAGGACCTTTGACCAAGGAGTATAAGACTGGTGGAGACAGGTAGAGGCAGCAAGAAAGCAGAAATTCCAAAAAGACTGAAGGGGAGCCAAAAGTAGAGGGGACTAGTGTTGTTCCCCACTGGTAACTTCCAGAGGAAACCACCTAGGGTGTCTCACATCAGTATAGGATGGTGAAAGCAAAATATACTTTGCCAGAGAGGATCTAACACAGGCCTCTGGTCTACCTCTGTTCCTGTAAATGATCTATATGCCCTCTGTAGGGGACATGACATACAGCAGGCACTTAGTAGACATTTTTTGAATGAATGTGTGAGTGATTTTTCTCAGAGGTCTAGAAGTACAAAAATATTAGGTCACTGAAGAACAGGACTAATTTCCAGATGATCAAGTGGCCAGTTTAACTTTCTTTTATACTATATTACACCATGCATCTACCTTCTGTCTTCATAAAAGCAACTTCAAAGGCCTTCCAAACATTAATTTATAAGGTAAGTACAATTTAATAGCTTTACTGTTATTAATTCAAAGCAAAGGATGGTAAAATATCAATGCCACAATAATTCAATAGTTGTATGTACATATTTCAAAATGCAAAAAAGGCAGCTTGCTTTTAGCAGTTATCACACCCTGTGCAGAATTCTGGTGCTAAAAAGTAAAATGTTAAGCACTGTCCTTGGAACTTTACATGTTTAATTTCCACAACAACCTCTTCAGGGAAAGTATTTAATTTTACAGAGGAGAAATCTAAAAACTGATTAAATTACCTGCTCAAGTAGAACTAGAGTCAGTTGTAAAAAATTCAAAGTTATTTCTATTTTTAATTTTGTCACACTTAGAAAGTGGAGAAAAATCCTGAAGACTTCTTCATACCTAATGGGGTTACCTGTTTTAATACAAATCTAAAAGAATATACTGTATATGATTTACTGTCAGGGCTGAGGGAAATGAATACCTGGCTCCTGATACATTCTAGTGAATTCTACAAAGATATCAGAAAGTATGACAGGACTTTAAAAGCACTAGTTTTAGGAGGCCAGACTTATTATGTGTGGTGTCCTGGTTAGTATGAGCACTCAACACAACTTTATTATTCTCAAATTATAGAAAGAACTGATTTTTCTCTTGTAGGCTGATTCATGTATAGATAATAAAAGGCTTACAGTCATGCACTACATAACGACATTTCCATCAAGGACAGACGAAACATATGACAGTGGTCCCGTAAGATTAGTACCCTACAGCCTAGGTGCGCAGTGGGTTGTACCATCTAGGTTTGTGTAAGTACACTCTATGATGTTCGCACAATGATGAAATCGCCTAATGATGCATTTCTCCAACACCATCCCTGTCATTAAGCGGCACGTGACTGTATACTAGTTGAACTTGCTGGGTTTCAGGAGACACAATATCTGAAACCATGTAATAAAAGTTACACTAATTCACGATTAAAACAAATAATTCAAGTAGATTTCATTTTTCTGAAGATATCAAAAATAATAGAAAACATAAGCATACCTGTGGCAGGTGACGGGTAATACTGCCTTGTATAACTGAGGGATCTTTCTGTTTATCAGAGGCTGCAGGGCCTCTTTAAGGCGATGATAGTTTCTCTCCAGTTCCCTTTGATATTCCTTTTGATCTGGCCCAATTAAGCTCTTATTTTTTCTTAAGGCATCCTCACACCTAAGAAAAACAGTGTGTTATCAAAAGATTTCTTCTGGCATAGGGCTATACAGTAGTCCCCTTATCTATGGGGGATATGTTCCAAGACCCCCAGTGGATAGACCCCCAGAAAGCACAGAGCCTATACGAAGACCTCAGCGAGGGAGCCCCTGAAATGAGTGACATCAAGCCATTCACTGCAGGTAAGGGATGGTTACACAGATTCAGCAACAGATTCAGGAATAGGTGTGTAACCATCCCTTACCTGCAGTGAATGGCTTGATGTCACTCATTTCAGGGGATCCCTGGCTGAGGTCTTCGTATAGGCTCTACGCTTTCTGGCACAACACGTTGCTGTCAATCAGAACACGTTTTCTGTTCATGTCTTCGACCCACAAATTTAGTGCCTTTTCCATCTTAACTAAGCACTTATCATGCAGTGTGGCCATCACTTTTGCAGTGTGAGGTGCGACAGCAAAACTAGCATGAATTTCTTTCTCCTCCTTCACAATTTCAGGGGTAGAAGATTCGTTCTTACTGTACATCTTAGCAACCTCAGCATACGATTTTTTTCTTTCCTTATTAAGTTGAGAACTTTCACCTTTTCACTTAAAGGAAGCGCTTCATGGCTTCTCTTTGGCATATCCGAATTGCCAGCATCACTACTCTTGCACTTTGGGGCCAGTATTAAGTAAAATAAGGGTGACTTGAACACAAGCACTGCGATACTGTAACAGTAGATCTGATGACCTAGACAGCTACCAAGTGACTAACAGGCAGGTCACGTCTATAGCATGGATCTGCTAGACAAAGGGAAGATTCATGTCCCGGGTGGGACAGAGTGAGACTTCATCATGCTACTCAGAACGGTGCCTAATTTAAAACACACGAGTTTATTTCTGGCATTTTCCATTTAATATTTTTGGACCGCAGTTGACCTTAGATAACTGAAACTGTGGATAAGGGGACTACTGTATATATGTTCACCATGGTGAGGACATTCAGTTTTTCAGCTGAATGTTAAATATCCTCTCTTGTAATTACATTTAAGGCTGAAAACAGGTGATCAGTTGAGTTCCTTTAAAATCTAACATTCACTTCCAGTTTCCATTTAATTAAAAATTATATATATTTTAATGTTAAATCTGACGCCATTTTTTCACGTATCACCACTAGACTAAAAGATCTTTAAGGAATGTAATCATATTCATTTATGTAGCAACAATGGCATCTGGCACAGTAGTTTGCCTGTATTCAAATAAATGTTTCTTAAGTGAATAGATCTTGATAACAATCCTTTATCCAATTTATTCAGGTATTTTAGATATTTTCATAAATAAATGATAAATGAAATGGTAAATATAGATAAATGAAGAAAAGATGTTAAAAAACAATGTATACATATCAATTCTTGTGAAATGCAGCTAAAGTGATGCTCAGAGGAAAATGTGTGGCCTTAAATGTTTATATTAGAAAAGAAGGCTAAAACTGAAGGGCTAAGCAACTTAAAAAGAACAGAATAAACTTGAAGGATAAGGCAGAAATAAAATTTAAAAGTATGATAGCTCTATATCAAAAATGCAAAAGTTGGTTCTTTGAAAAAAACTAAAAAATAGACTAAGCTCTGGCAAGATTAAATGAGAGAAGGCCAAATATTCCCTACTAGAAATTAAAAATGGGACATAAAGTCAAATACAGCAGTTTATAAAGGCACAGAGGATATTATGTAAAATTTAATGCCAATAAATTATACTTTTCTAGATTAATATAATTTATTTAAAAAACATGAGTAATCCTAAAACCATCAAATCAGTCAAATCACAAATCTATCCACAAAGAAAACATCAACATGAAAATTCTACTAAACATTCTAAGGACAGATAATCCCAATGTAATACAGTCATTCCAGAGTATATAAAAAACTATTCTCGATTATAGAGGAAAAAAAGAACTATTCCTGAGAAGAGTTTCCAACTCATTTTCCAAGGTTGGATTACCAAAACCTAATACGGGCTATAAGAAAAAATTGTAATTCAATCTCACCCATGAAAACAGTTGCAAAACTGCCGAACAAAATAAGAGGAAACTGTTCTATCAATATGTTATACACACACTGCGCCCCCCCACACCCACCCTCCCACACCATTTGATAAAATTTTAAAATTTGTCATGACAAGACTCTAAGCATAACTACAAATAGGTGGGAACTTCTTTAACCTAATTAAAAATATCAACAAAAAACAAGAAAACAAACATTAAACTCAATGGTGAAAATATTTCCTTTCAGATAAAGAACAAGAAAATGATGCCCTCTATCACTATTCCTATTCAAAGTACTACTGGAGGTCCTAAACATCACTGTAAGAAAAAGATTCTACACATGAGTTTGGCAATATTCTCATGTAAAATACATAAAATTCAACTACATTTCTGTATACCGGCAAACAGAAAATATAATTTTAAAAGATACCATTAACAAAAGCACAAAAGTATTAAACAACAAGGACAAAAAATCAAAAGATATATATGGCCTCTACAGAAAATTAAAATAATATTAAAGAAAACATTTAAAAAAATCTAAGTAAATGGAGAAATATACCATATTCATGAACTGGAAGAGTCAAGTTATAAAGAAGCCAATTCTCTTCCAATTGATCTACAGATTCACATTCAGATTATGGCACCCGGGTTTGGATCCTAGGTGCGGACCTACACCACTTGTCAGTGGCCATGCTGTGGCAGCGACCCACATACAAAATAGAGGAAGACTGGCAACAGCTATTAGCTCAGGGCGAATCTTCCTCAAGCAAAATGAGGAGGACTGGTGAGAGATGTTAGCTCAGGGTGAATCTTCCTCAGCAAAAAAAAAAAAAAAAAAAAAGTTCATGTACTTTGGCTCAGTCATCTCATGCTTAAAATTTTAATTCAACAAAAGAAAAAAGATCCATTGTGGTTAACTACACCACCCTTAAATTCAACTTAAATTCAAACATTTGATGAAATAATATAACCATTAGAATAATAGTTTTACCTTTAATTGCAAAATAAGAATCTAAGATTATAGGTATATTATAACTGAACTATGATAAAATATACATTCATACTGGCATAAAACTGAAAGGTTACACAAAAATAAAAAGGTAGTATTGGTTATGACTTTTTTTGTAAGGTTTATGTTATGCAGTTTGTTTTGTTTTTTGTCTTTTTGTAATTTAAAAGAAAAAAACCTTCTCTATAGACAGTAACACTTAAGAAGACCTGCAGACTACAGGAATTCATTACCTTACAGTAAATATACACAAAGGGAAGGACATTTGTTTAGAATTGTAGTCACAATAAAAATTCCAAGACAAGAGCAAGAAAAGTAGTATCCGATTGTCTACTACTAAAAATGTCTAAGACCTAAAGACGTATATATTGTTCCAAAATCATCTGGCTCACAAAGATAGGGTTTTTTTGGTTATTATTAGAAACCTCCCAAATAATAAAATTAATGCTAGAAATCAGTCAATTCTACAACTTTAAACAGCAGGTTTTTTTCTCTTTTATTACTACAGTTCATCTACTCCATACATTAGGAGCTATGTTTCCTAAAACTAAACCTATAAGGCTGTTTACCCCAATAACCAGATTATAAAATCTCAGACTTCAATGAAGCTTTCTGAAGTTTTTTTTTTTTAAGATATTTACCATGTTTAAGCAGAAGAAACTGATGGCAAATCATGATAGTTATTGCAAGGAGAATAAGGGAAATACTGTCTCAAAATACTTGAACAAATTAGTATTCCATATATTTTTCTGATGACAAAAACTGATGTAAAGTAAAATTATTTCTGCCCCTAATAAGTCCATTCAGTGAATGATTTGATAATAGAAACCACACTAGGGAGTCAAGACTGGGTTCTGACTAGGGTTCTGACGCTGCTTTGTTAGGTGACAATCAAGTCATTACTTCCTGGACACAGGCCTTCAGTCTAATCTCAATCTACTTTTGCAGTATTTTCTTTGACTACTTGTCTTCAGAGATTCCGGTTCCAGCTTCACTAAACTATTCTCTCATCTTTCTTATAACAGATTCTGAATTTTGCTCATGCTGTTTTTTTTTTTTTTTTTTCTATTTACCCCTTTCCTCTTTTCTGCCTGAAAAACTAATATTCATCCTTTAAGGTCTCTATCAAATGCCAGCTCTGGTGTGAAATATTCCCTGACATCACCAAGTAAAATTAATCATTCTCTCTCTTGTGCTCATGGTGTTAGTAAAGCAGGAATCAGTATCAAGTTGATAAATGACTATTTTTCCCTATTGTTTCAAAAATTAATATTTACTGAATACCTATTTACTATGTGCCAAATATTATTTGTGCAGAAAAGAGATAACAGCAGGCCCTAGACTGCTATCCTTAGAAGGGCTGTTTGCAAGGGTGGCCCTTAGTTAGTGTCTAGGAATTTGGATTTAGGGAGGATTCCCATCATTACCAGAAGATAAGAGTGGCTCACTCTGCCTAAACTATTTATGTGAACACTATGGTTTATCTAAATACTTGCTTTCCTTCTGGGGGTCTGGAATTCTGGTGCCTGTCAGGGAGATGTCTATGGGACCAGACCCCCATAAAAATCTTGGCAGTGAGTCTCTATGAGCTTCCCTGAAGACATTTCACACATGCTGTCACAACTCCCTGCTGGAGGAATCAGCACCTCCTGGGTGACTCCCCCGGAAGAGGACCCTTTGGCCTACACCTGGTTTCCTCCAGACTCACCCCTGTACCTTCTCCCCCTGCTGATCTGACTTTGCTCTCTCGCTGTAATCAGTCACAGCCACGACCAAACCTCTGTGCTGAGTCCTGGGAGTCCTAGCAGATCCTCAACACTGGGGGTGGTCTTGGGGACCCCTGACACACCATATATTATTTTGCCTAATTTGCACAACTTCCCTGTGAGAGGTAGATAATATTATCCTGACTTTATAGATTAGAAAACTGAGGCTCACAGAGATTAAGTGACCTGGAAAAGGACACACAACGATAAGACAAGATTTGAACACAATTTTTTCGCTTCCAAGTTGTTGCTTACATGTTTCCTAAGGGAAGGGAAGCAGAAATTCTCACATAGAAGGTTCACAAAGAAATAACAGCTCTCAAGTTAAATAGTTAAATAGCCTAATAATAATAATTTCAAGTTAAAAAAATTCTCTGAGTCTTGGCTTTTCAATCTTTACAATTATAAACATGGCATTATAGAGTATTGGGGGGATGATACACTATTAAGGAATAGTAAATTACACTCAGACTATTTCTTATATTTTCTCTTTTCAATACTCCTTCAAGACCCTTATATCACACTGTGGTAATGGACATTCTCAATTTGAAGATCTTTATGTAGGAAGCTTGGAATACCTTTTAGTAAAATCTTTGAAGCAGAGTCGCAGTTTATTATGATGTCTGAAGAGTTTTGGGTCACTGGGTATTTCAGATAGGAAAACCTGGGCAACTTCCAAAGGCCCCTATAAAAGAAGAAGATAAAACAAGAAGTGTGTTTTTCTCTTCTCTGAAATCATAGAGAGAGAATTTACCCACATGATTTTTCTTAGCACTGAGATGACTGCATTTAAGTTTAATGCATACGTGTCTATACTTATATTAAAACTCTTGAGAGACAGATTCTGGCAATATGCTTTCAGTTTTCCCTAATGCCAAATCCATATTTCTGCCTACTGCAATTAAATTAACTTCTTAGTTCATTTTTCAAAGAAGAGCAGGAGCTCCAGGACTGACTACTGTATTCATTAATGCATTCTGCCTTGTGTTTTTACATTCTTTAATTTAGCCCGGATGTAAAAGTTGTCAGGCTACTGAGAGTCAACTGTCAATCCACTGATTATCAGATCGATTTCCTAAAACAGCTTCCCTCAGTATTCCAAATGTTTCTAACACTGTAAGTTAAAGAAGATGATCTTTTTTAAGTCATATCATTCAGAGGTAAAACCTCCAAATCAGGTAGTTTTTAGTGGGTAAAGGTCTTACGGTGTTTAGTTTTGGGGGGACATTTTTGGCTTCATTCCTTTAACCTAAACAACAGATAAGACATATTACATGAAATAGTAATTTGAAGCCTTTCTGGATCTTTCCCTTACCTTGGAATATTCTCTAATCATCAGCAAGAGAATCTGAATCAATCAACTACAAGGAGATAATGGGGATGCCTTCTAATCTTCACATGACAAAACAACAATATCTTGGTGCATATATTATTAAAGTTTTCAAAGTGATTCCCCCTACTTATTCACTCCTCACAACCTGCTGTGCAGGAGATCTGAGAAGACAACATAGGGGAGCGTCACAGATACTAGGTATCCACATGCATGGACACAGCTTTGGAAACGAGCCCTCCTTTTTAGAACACAATCTTCCAGTACAAGCTTTTAAAGGAAAGGTTATATTAAGTGAATCAATTCCTTCTCAACAGAATGTATAAGAACAGACAGGTAGAAAAACATAGGCACTATACAAGGCAGTTGTGAAAACCTTAATAGAGATTATACTAAAAATTTTTTGTTTTTCAGTTTATCTTCATTTATACTTTCAGTATTTTTTGCAACCACTTCTAATACCTATCTTTTTCACTTGATTTGGCTCTTGATTCATGATCTTTGTAAAATATAACAGTGAAATCATCCCAAATTCCACTTATAACTTAAATCACACAGCACTAGCAAAAAGCACTCGCCTGATTCACTGTTGTGCCTACAGACCCCTGGAGAACCATCTGAAGCATTTTGGGATCTGCTGGATCCTGATGTGTTGCAAAGGCCAACTCCTGTGTCTTTTTCTGCATGTCTTCAATAGCAACTTCAATTGGTGTTAAGATGATCTGCGTGAAATAACATCTACCAGGTCAGTGTACTGATAGAAAACTATTCAATGAGCTTTATATAAATCAATTAAAATAAGAAAAAAGTGGAGACCAATTGTAAACTGTTGCGTAACAATAAAATTCCACACTTTGGATGCCTAAATGAAAAAAAAAGAAAATCAGCCTTTTAAAGCATAAGCTGAGGGTGAACTACGGACTAAGAAAAGAAGCCTAAAGTTAATGACTCAAAAATGGGTACAGTTCTAGTATGTTACCATGTGGGGGATGGCACATAATGTCACATCCACGTTGTTTCCATCTGGCTCCAATGTCTCTGTTTCACCAATTCTGCTGCCCCATTTGTGAACTTACCTCCTCTTTGTGAGTGACATTGACCCTTGTCTTAATATAAGGAAAGGCATGAGAAGTAGTCAGAATGGTCTTCCGCTTGAACTGTTCGTGAAGTTCCCCATGGGCACGACCATCTAAAGTGAAGGGGGTACAGTACATAAAACGCCGAAGATTATAATTTTTGTCAAAATATGTGATTCTGTCCTTCATCTCATATGTATCAAAGTATGGCTCCACGTAGGTAATCTGAATATACGCCTGGGGAAGAGAAAAGTCCTTCATTATCTCACTGTTGAATCATCATTTAGTCTTTCTCCAACAAAATCACAGAGTCTCAAAGATGTACCTATGTATCATCACAGTCTAATCAACCATACCTTGTTAGGATCTAATTTACACTTGTCTACAGGATTAGAATCCTTGATTACTTCAACCACATCCTCTCCAAACCTTTCTCCATAAAATCCCTACAATAAAGAAAAAGAAATCTTTTACATAAAGTTAGCAGTATTAAAGAATAGAGAAGGCCTCTGAGGGAGACTCCTGAGCAAAATTAAGCCGTTTAGTAAATTCTTGTACAATCATGTCAATAATTACAATATAAAATTATTTAGGTTCGCAAAAATTATATTTAGCCTATCAAATTTGCATGGTATCAGTCCACATTTACTTGATATTATTCCTCCCTACTCACTTTCAATAAGAGAAAAATAGAAGAAAACAACTATTTTTTCCAATAAAACTACAGAATTCCATAAGAGGTCCTCAAGAAAAACAAAAAGGGACCAGAAAGCAGAGACAAAGGAAACTCCTATACATCTCTGATGTATAGGATCTTACTTTTATTGAGTTTGATGTGGCCTGATTTCTTTCTTGCAGACGTGGGTCAATAAACAAGCATTCATTTTTACGAATGATTTAATGTAACATTCCAGAATTTTCAAATAAAAGCATTGACCTGTTGAAGTTTTGCATAGGTTTAGATTTTGAAAAGGCAACCCTCAGTCAGGAATGTAGTGACTTTACCATATGACACCAAGTAGCAGCATGGGCAATGGATGGAACTATTCAAAAGGAAAAATTAAATTGGAATCTTCAAAGGAGAACCCCCACTCTTCCCTCAAAGATCATTTTTATGATTAAGTTTGGGAAATACTGTCTCAATTAATATTTCCCAAGACTTACCTAGCCTCTTGAAAAACAAAAAGTCACAGTTTAAGCCAACTAATGGAAGTTGAGTCCAGTGAAGTCACCAGTAAGAACATAACATTCAAGAAACTTATATCAGCTGAGAATAAAAACGAGCCTAGAGCATTGCTTCTCAAACTCTGATGTGAATACAATCACCTGGGGATCTTGTTAAAATGCAGATTTTGATTCAGAAGGTCTGGGGTGGGGCCTGAGATTCTGCATTTCAAACAATCTCCCAGGTGATGCCAATGCTTCTGGTCCATGGACCACACTTTGAGTGACAAGAATAGAGAAAGGTTAGAAAGAATAATTATAGCAGAAAGGATTTGTTAACCTCGTAAAAATGAAAATTAATCATTAATGGTGAAAATGAAGAAACTATAAAGGTTAAGGGATTCTAAGAAGTGTTTTTAATTTTTAAGGTGTGATTTCAGGCTTTTAAAAGCTCTAAAGACATCTTACTGGGAATCAGTTAAGCCAAAGAGATAATGTACTTGGGTCAGAAATTTCTCGGGGGCTCTAGTTCTAGTTTCATTATTGGTTGCTACTTAATTCCTTATGCCTTTTTCTATAAAATGTGGATAATACTATACATTTCTCCATAAATCACAGTAATTGGGAAGGGTATATGGGTTTCTAAAATATGTGTGAAAATAGAGCCTCAAAAAAATAAAGTTAATATTATTTTACTGTTGCCATAAAATACTTGAAAGATTCGAAAGAGTATTATTGTACCTATCAAAAATCCTTACACTCTACAGGAGTAGTTTATTTGGCAGGATCTGGCTTATTAATGATTAGATCTGGATCTGAAACTCTATTCATCATAGAGAATACAAATTAAAGATTATATTTTATGAACCACCACAGCATTCACCTCCAATCTGTGAGATATCTCTGCAAGTTTGGTTATTGCAGGCTCCTTGTAAACAAACTCCTGTTCATCCAAATCCCCGAACTTGGTTCCATAAAAACCAACACGAAAATAGGTGCCAAACATCCGCTTACCATCCTAGGTTTAGGAAAACGAAGAAACTTTAACACAAAGTCTTTTTCTCACATTACATTTATATTACTATAGTATAAAATTCCCCAAATAATGCAAAAAGTTTTAATTCAAAATTACAATATTTTATTACTTCTCAAATGAAGGTTAAAAACAAAGTAAATAATCTTTCTTTCTTCATTATTTCTAACATATAACATTATGTAATTAGGGCTTTTACCAAGTGTCTAAATCACATATGGTATATATTTTAAGTTCATACAATTGAGATAAATTATCTTCCTTATTGCAAGAAAAGATGCTTGGTATAACATGAACTGTGTCTTAATTGCTCTGAAATTAGAGCATACTAAATAAAGTTAAATTTAAAAACAACACTAACATTTTTAGTTAGCATTAGCTTTTATATAATCTCTTTACATATATTAAATAAGGTTTTAAAAGTTAGGAGCCAAGTATAGCTCCTGGCATAGAGCAGACAATCAGTCAATGTCAAGACCATCCAGAAACACTAAAGCAAAAAATTTACAATCCCTATCCCTCTGCTGATACAAATATTTATATGTGGAAGAGTAACTAAAAATGGAATAGAAAGGGGAAAAAAATGTAAGAAGGAAAGATTAAAAAAAAAATTGAGACAAGTTGGTTATTCTACAGTCCCCAAACCACCCCCACTGCATATGTTAACCACACATTCCTCTCAAATTAAGGTACACGAAGGTCACCTGATCTCTTACACAGAGCATTTGAAAGCAAATTCCTTCAATAAAGATAAAATATTTGGAAGCTTTCTATGCAATTCTTACAATTTACATACAAAAATGTCTCAGAAAGATTTTTGTGGTGGCTCCTACATACACAGATACACTAACATTTAAGTACCTCTGAATTCTCTTTAAGCCTTATCTATCTTATACTTATTTTCCTTATATTGAGTTCTTACTGAAAAGGCAAAAGAGTATGTAAAATAAGCCACAATGTTACAGATAATTAAGCAAGATGGGAAACTCTGATCCTTAATTTACTAGTTTTATAACACACACACATACACAAAAGAGTACAGTAAGTAAAAATAGCCCCACATTTTTGTCCAGAAGAAGTAAAGTTTTAAAGAAAAATGGCTTTGGAGCTAAAAAAAACCTTGAGGTTTCTAATTAAATTTTTTTTTCACAAGTTATTTCAAAATTTAACAGACATAAAAATTAACTGATCTCTATAGCAAAGGAAATCTTTCTAGTTAGATTAAAAGTATTCAACCAAAATTCTGATTAAAACAAGCCAATGGAACAATATAATAATAGCAAATTTTGACAAAATCAAGGAACGAAGGCACTGCATGGAAAACAAAAGAGACATTTGGGAAAATAATTTATGATTGTTATTTTTCAAAAATGTCATACACATACATACATACACATCCCTACTTTTTAAAACCACAAATATTAAAATATTGTTTTCTGGCTGTACTCATCTCAGAGGTTTCCACTTTAAAACCCTATTCCAAATCTTCATATTGTGGCCTTTTAAATATGTGAAGACAGCTATTAAGATTTGTTTCCCTTAGCTAAACTTTCCAGTTCTCAATCATCTTCATATGGCAGTACTTACTATCCTGTTTACATTTCATTAGTTTTTTCAGTGCTACCTTGTAAAGTGTGGTATGCCAGAAACAGACACAGCACTACTAACGTGATCTGATCAGTGCAGGGGTTGGTGGGCTCACTGCTCACTGGATCTCGACTTGAATTTTATTAATGCAGCTTAGAACTGAACTAGTTACTGAGCAGCCATTTTAAACTCTTTATTTAATTTCTTATACTAACGTTCAGTTCAAGGAAAAAAATTACTGAGTGCTTATAATGTGTTAACCACTGTTCATCCTCAGTAATAGGAAAATAAAACACTAATAAGTCTTGGGTTCTCAAGAGAGTAAAAAATATATTCAAATAATTACAATACAAAGGGTCATATGCTTTAATTAAAAAGTGGTATGGAGAAAGATTAAAATCCTATTGGACCAAGGTCACAAGAGGTGACACACAGACAGGGTTCTACAATTCGAAAGAATGGCCAAGTTGATGTGGAGGGAAGGAAAGGACGTTCCAGCAGAGAGAGAAAGAAAGAGGGAACAAAAAAGAAAGGAAGATATGAAGTCATGAAACAGAATGCATGGAAACTATTCATTCATCCATTCACATATTTGAGTGCCTACTATGTGTCAGCAAATTGTTCCAGACATTTGCGATAAATCAGTGAACAAAAGAGACAAAGAGGATGGTCAGGATAGGTCTCATCAAGAAGGTGACATCTGAGCAAAGACGTGAAGGAACGTGAGTTACTCATGTGGATCTCTGGGGGAAGTGCACTCCAGGAAGAGGAAAGAGCCAGTGCAAAGGTCCTAGGGCAGGAGCCCACCTAGTGAGTTTGTAAAAAAGGAAGGTGGTCAGTGTGGTCGAAGCAAAGTGAGTGAGAGGGAGAATGGAGAAGACAAGATCAGAGAGGTAACTTAGGAGTTACTGGAATAGAAAATGAATGTGTGTGTACTAGAGTGGGGAGGGAGCAGCAGAAGAAGGAAAATTGAGAGTCTGAGTATATTTATTTTCAACTTAGAGTTCTCTAGCGTCAAGCCACTGACCCTATCAGGTTCAGGAAAGCATAATGACATAGCTTCATCTTCAGGAAAAACATCACTTCATCTTTATTTTCTCTTCAGAGTTTTGGACCACAAGATGATATCTACTTTTTGTTTGAAAAAAAATTTTTTAACCCACTCTCCTATAATCTAGCCTACGTTTTTCAAAGATTACCTTCCTTTACTGTTATGAACTCTTTTTGAATTTCTCATCATTCCCACACTTCAACTTAATCTTCCTTAGCAGTCCTCCATATTGATTCCACAATCTTAGGAGTGATGAAAACTATGTCTTAGACAAGGGAGTCTATCTACTCTTCTATCCATGCCTCTAACGGCTGAAATCTCCTATGACAAATACATCTTAAATCTGTTCTAGTTTTGTTATCTTTATTTAGAAAGAAACATTCTGTTGGGGTACTTGAAAATTTCCACAATGACGTCACTTCTATAACTTCCTTTATCCTCACCCAATTGTTTTCCACTATGCTTCCTTCAAGTTAACTGATTTCTATATAGGCATACCAGTATTTCACAACTGTAATTCCCTTCCCTTCTATTAGATTTATTTCTCTTAAAGAACACATACACTTCTTTCAGTTTATATAGTCATAGATCAAGTTGGGAACATAACACCTCTTAGATTTTATTAACCAAACTGGGTTAAGATTTCAAGTAATAGTAATGATAATAATGATGATGATGACAATAATAATATAGTAACAACAAAAATAATAACCTCCAACATTTTTTGAGTACTTACTATGTGCTAGACACTGGCTATCCACTTTACAAGCATTATGTCAATTCCTATCACATCTATGAGCTAGGTACCTTTACTTTCCCCCTCATTTTACAGATGGAGAAAAGGAACTTGCCCAAGGTCTCACTGTGTTGACCACTGTGGTGGAGCTGGGAGTTAAATCCCAATATATTTGACACCTGAGTCCAAGCTCTTAATTAAGCTATACAATCCCCATACTCTACATACTGATATACAAACCCCAAGACATAAGTATGACCTCTAAACCATCTTCCACTTCTCTGATGTTTTACTTGAGAATATTTTAAAATCTCCTTGAGTAATTCTCTTGAGAATTACTAGGTACTTCCCTCCCTATGTTTTGTCTTCCTCTATATTACAATACCATTTTCTACTATAATAGTTTTTGCATGCATGCATCTCCTTCCTGTATACTCCAGTATTAAAATCATGTTGGTGGTTTACCTACCAAACATATTCTTCTAAGATATATCCTACTCCATTCCTTATCAGAAGTTCAGTTTTGACCATTATATGTCCCAGTCCAGAAAAAGAAATCATGTCTAATACCACTTATGTAGTAAATGCTTGCTGTCCACATCTTTCTTTTTCTCCTCAAAAGTTGCATAAAGGCAGAACAGAGTCAGTGGCGTGGCATCGTCAGGTGCTCAGTCATGGGTTTATATCCATTACCAAGGAGTCACCGACCACCAGAAAGTATCTCCTCTTAGACATAAGACTCTTCCCCTTTACTGTGACTTCCTTAACTTTCTTCATATCCAACTTCACCTTCCTGAGGTAAAGACTCATGGATGTTTTATACCTACAATGGTCTAACTATCTAATGAATTAATCTACTTCTGAATACAAATTGATCATTATTTGATAAATTGATAAATCTATCTTAAATTTATCTTTTAAAATGAAATATACACACACAAAACATGAGATGGTTATAAAAATTTCCATGCAGAAATTCAACATTAATCTTTTTTCTAAAAAAATTAAAAATGCAGTCATTAGAAAGAAATGATTAAGATGTAATTTATTTCCTATAATTTCAAGAAAAGTAAATGGGCTTGGGAAAAGAGAAAATAAATATGAACACTAAACAGTCATTCAGGTACTGAGACTGGCAGAGCAGACAGCAGCCACCATGATTCATGGAGGGGTCATGTTTTGTTATTTTGCATGGTAAATACTTTACCAAACTACTAAGTATCAAGTTTTAGAGTTATCTTTTACACACACACACAAACCCACACACACATCCCTAAAAAGCTTTGCCAACTCAATAATTTGTCAAATAATCAAGGAGCACAATGAAAAATGAAACACATTGCTAACAGATAAACTCAGAAGGCTTTTCCTATAAGTCAAGAAGTGAGTTGTAATTCAAAGAGTCTTTCTACAATGTATAAATTATCCTTACTGGATTTCAATCCAGTGAGAGTTCTTTGAGAACACTAGGAAATACTGCTTTTAGAAAAAATGAAATTACTGAAGTTTTCCCAGAGAAAAACTTTCTTTTCCCAAAAAGAAAAATATTCACAAGGTAGGAACTTACCACAATAGACAATAGTAAAAGTAGGGAGTAGGGTCAGCAACCAGGGCAGAGAGAAGAGAAAACAGAAAGCATTTAATTAGGGAAATTTCAAAACATATAAGCAGCAAATGGTAGCAAACACATTTTTTAAATGCAAGCATCCATTCAAGTTTTACAAGGGAAAAGCAAAAAACAAACGTGCAACAATTTTAGAAGCTACACAGCTAAAGGTCCAGTGAAAGGCACTGACAAGAATATAAACAAGAAAATAAAGTCTGTGTGACTTTTACCATGCAATAAACATGATGACAGAATGATATTAATGTCATAACCAGTGAAAATTATACCTTTCAGGGGTCGATTTAGCATTAAGCAGACTAGTAATAAACTGCTCAGAGGTTTCAATACATCTTCTTTTATGCCTCCTTTTCAGCTAATTCCATTTCATGTTAGGAAATCCGTAAAGAACTTTATCCCTCATAGATAACCTTGGCAAGTCCCTTTATATTTGCCTTAATTGAGCCCCAGAGATGAGGGATTCCATCCCAGGTATTAATAAGAGCATACACACTCACTCTGCAGGCTTAAGACAGATGTAAGAGGACTGGGTTCATCTGAAGAAAAGTAAAAGGTGGGAACTAATCCAGAAATGGAAGAAAGCACAGCAGTAACACTTATTCATTAGGTTTCCTATTTGGGTTTCAAAACAAGGATTGCAATGGAAAACCAAACAGAGAAAGCCTAAGCTGTTTAATCAATATAAACCTGACTACAAAATGAGAGGCAAAGCAGTCAATTTACAAATACACCTAAGCTTTGGGTAAACCTGATTTATTAATACCTTGCTTTACCTCACCAAAATAAATTAGGGCACATTTTATAGAATTCTTTCCTTTACAGAAAAATTTAAAACAATGCCAGTCAATTCTTCCTGGCATATTTCAGGTAAGATCTGATTTATATGTAACAATCACGAGCCTAACCACTACATAAAAAGAAGTGCGTGTAGTATTCACTAAACACTAATTAGCAAACACTGTCAGAATATGAGGTCAAAGTAAATTTCAAGTTCTCTCACTCTTTACCCCTCCCCCCAACAAAATTTAAATGAAAAAAGTGAATTTCTTTCCTCAGTAGTGCTTATAGTTAAGGTGAAGTGACTCAAGATCAAAGTAACATGTTATTTCATCAATTCTAAGATGCAGAGTTTTTTGCCTACATTTTAATATCTCAGCAGTTGGCATTCATCTTTGAACTGATAGGGTGTTGTGGTTTAATACAGAGGAGCTTTTTCCTTTCTTAAAGGCATATAAAATAATGGTATGTCTTACAATTGATGGCGTCTTAGATCAGATGAAATACAGTATTTTCTATTTACACCTCTGAGCAATAACACATAAATCGACCTCTGTAAAATGAGGTGAAACAATATGGTTAAAAAAAGAAATCTGTGTGCAAATGTTGATGAAAGAAAATGCTTCAAAGGATAAAAACAAACTAAAGTGATGACAAAGTGGCTCATTTACCAAAGAATCTCATTAGTGTAACATATGGATTTCCATGCACTGCCTACAACCTCTTAATAATAAATTTCTTCAAGTAACTTACAGTATTTTAACACAATTTCTTTGGTTAATGAATTCAGTTGATAGCAGACAGCAACAGAATGCCCACAGCTAGCACATGTGGGCAAAGCATTGGCATAAGAAATCTGATCAAATCAATCTATTAGTGTCTTTAACTAACTAAAACATTACCTACCTCCCAGCCAGTACTCTGTATAATAAAAAGTAAAAAAGGGCAAGTCATAAAGAAAAACTGTTTAAAAAGAACAAGAAAAGGCCAAAGGAAGTTCAGTAGTGTAAGGCACCGTATACCATAAATTCTTCTCCACAAATAGAAGACACCAAGATATTTTAAAGACCGTATTTTTTCACTTAAGACCTGTGATAATTTTATAAATTGCTTGTTCAAAACTGAGTAGTTAAAATTTCACCTTTTAAAAACTTTAATAAGTGAAACGACAAATTCTGGGGAAAGAGAGTCAGCTGCTTGTTCCATTTGTGTGTCTAAATTAGATCTCTAGCTAAAATGAGCTGCACTTTACTGAACTACCCAGGGTAAACTGGAATAGAAGCTGCAATTTGGCTCACATGCCTTTAATATAAATGGATGAAATTTTCTTGGAAAACTACTAGCTCTAGATGTTCCAGACCTGACAGGGATATTTTGCAATTTATAGCGTTAGAAGCTGAGATGAGGTTCCTTTGAGAGTATACATACAACTGATTACAAAAAACCCACTTGTTATGATCATGAATCCTAATAAACCTTTTGCAACTTCAATATTTTAGTAGACAACAATAAAATTCTGGCTTAACAGTAATGGCAGCCCTATTTGAAGAACGTTAATGTTTTTCAGATTGTATCAATTCATCTAGAACAGCTTAGTAAATGGGAAGAAAGAAGAGGTCAAGCTGATAGACGACAAAGTAGGAATAGTACTGAAGACAAAAGTGGATAATCAATACCCCACCTCCTTCTTGGAGGACAGCAGGAGCAGATAACAGCACAGGTAGCCCCAGGAAGGGTACAGAAAAGTGGAGAGAAGGAGGCTTAACAGGATATTTCAGGGTCTTCCAATGGAGCCAAGGATTTAGTTTCAGGGAAATCAGTTGTTGGTAGTCTACTTCATTTTTAAACCAAGTTTATTTTGATTTTAATTTTGGTGATAATATGTAGATTCCATGACTAAAAACAAGTACTGAAATCATACTATTATAATTGAATAATCATAAGACAACCATTTTATTCATTTTCACTATTAATTTCATATTAGAAATATATCAAAGGATGATTGAATGAAAACATCTAGGAAAAACAATTGAAGTTTAGTTGAAATCATTAAAAATATTAGGAGATTATTAAACTTTCACGTCATCTAATAAAAAATTAACTTAAATATAAAAACTTTTTTGGCAGCAAAGGAATAGAAATCAATTTAAAAATCAGATTCATAATTATAACCTACAGTGTGAAACAGAAAATAACTCACAATTTAAAAAAAATCTAGCAACTAATAATAATTCAAAAAGAGTGAAGAAAAAAAAGAAAAGCTATGTGGAAAGTTTATGATGACCATAATCTACATTAGGTAAATTCATTGTTAATGGATCTTGCTTTGACCATAAACCATCATTTTGACACTGTTTATTTGTAACCTGAGTAAAATGGTCATTTCATGGGATTTAGTTTGACATCAATACAAAGCATCAATATTAATGACAATACTAACGACATCAATACTAACGCTTTTAGACAGTTTTCTCCGTTTATAGTGAAGATAGAAATTGCAATCATTACCTGATGAACAATTTTGCTGAATGCTTCTTGAAGTTTACCATGAATTGTGGATAGTTTCTTTGCATCCCGATTAGCTTCATGAATAGGAATAAGTACTTTATAAACCTCGTTAACTGCTTCATACATGCCAGCCTATAAGAATAATGTCATAAGATATTGCTTTCTTTTACATCAATAAGAAAGTAAATAATTACAATCTATGAATTCACAATATTTCTACTAAGACAATACCAATGAAGCTTTTCCAATAGGACATAAAAATAAACACTACGCTTAATCAAAGAATTTTGCACAACATATTGTGTCCTCTAAATGGACGGATGGATATGTGTGTGTGTGTGTGTGCATTTAACACATACACACATACGTATATGCATATTTATATTTCTATATAATTTGAATTGGACATTCTGCTTCTGTCTACGCAGTAATTACTTCACTAAAGTAAATGTGTGCATGTATGTGCACTTATATATGCATATAAATTTTTGCAGAATCTAATTTTGAGCAGAGGAATGAAAGAAATCCAATTATTACATTGGTCACAGATATGCAGATATCAGATAACCAATGGCCTCCTGGGAAACTAAAGTTATTTACTTTCCCAAAATATTAAATTGGCACAGGAAATCTAATTGGAAATCAATGAAAAAAATCACTGATCTTTAACAAAACATGAGAAGGTTCTGAGCCACCAGATTTTATTCCGCTAGGGGCTAGCTGGCCAGTGGTTGGCCAAGGGTTGCTCTGGTTATAATCAGAACAAGTGATGAAATGTGTTTGTACTGCTATTCCATTCTCTTGTCCTTAATAATGGATTGGTGGCTGCAGTGAGAGGAGAAAGAGTGTGACTGAGTTCCCATTCCCTCACAAATCAGGACACAGATTTTCCCAAGGAAACAAACATATGGTTCTTATATTTTCTAGTCAGTTTCACAGGAGTATATTTAAGCAATCACGTAGCTGTAATAGTGAAATATATTTAGTGTAACTAAAATATGCCAGTAATTATTTTAAGACTAAAGAGATTGATTGAAAAAGAATGAAATTCATAATTATGCTATTGCAAAAGAACTTCTGTAATACAGACCATTGTACCCCAATCTAAATTCACTACTGTGAGTTAAAATTACACACATACACACACAAACACACCGAGTGTATATTTATTAAAATATTCCATCAATAGCAAAAACCTTTTCCTCTGCTAGTTCAGATCAATTAAATTGAAACTCAAGGAGCAGGGATCCAGGGGAGGAATCAGGACAGTCAAGGTCCTGAAAGACAAGAAATTTTAAATAGACCAACACTTATTCTTAGAGTCTCGGAATTATTATATTTAAATGAGCTGGTTCTAAGTGCCAGTAATGACGAAGAGAATGATAATGGCACACACACTAGTACCCACTTGGAGCCAGGCACTTTACATGTATTAATCCTGACCACATTCCTGCTATTAGTAGATGCATTTAATGGATAAGAAAAGGGAAGCACTGATAGGTTGAATAATTTGTGCCTGAAGTGATTTAACTACTAAGGAAGCAGAGCCAGGATTTGAATTCCGACTGTATGCCTTCTAAATCTACGCTCTTAACCAATACATTGCAGGGCAGGATTAAGGTCAGAAGCAGAAGTGACCACTTCCCAACAGCAGTGCAGTGTGGAAGGAGGGCAGCAGGGCATATTACCTCAAGCTCCCCTCTTATCCTAGCATGAACTTCACTGTCTCCTAAACTTTGGTGCTAGGACACTAAACACTCAGCAGAAAAGTCACAGAAAGCAGGTGAGCCTATCACCATGGTTCAAGAAAGTAAGCAGGGATTCAGCTAGCCGTCTTTCCCTTCTCCAATAAACATCCCATCACAGATCCACATGACTGCTTCAAATCTTCACACACAGATGGGGAGGGACAGGACTGGAGTTATAGCATGGGAGGGTAGGTCAGGCAAAGGATCTAGGACATAGTTCATAAAGCTTGTGATAAGTAAGCTCCAGGCCACGAACACCTACCCAACAGGGCTCATTATGCAACCAATGGGAGGCGTGGCCATGACTTTTCCTGAGGGCCAGGGCAATGCCTAACACACTCAAAAGAAGATTCTCCCTTTCATCCAACAGACAAGCTCTATATCCAGAGCCATGTTAGTCTACCCAAACGGGAACTTAAATCATCCAGAGGCTTTCTGTTTTGCTCTGTTTTTTAATTTTAAGGTTTTAGAAAATGTTTGTTGGTAAAAGTTTTATATACCAAAAAAAAATCTGCTGTACATTAAGTGTTAGTTCATAAACAAACAAATGAAAAACAATGGAGGAAGTGACAGATTATTAAGATAAAAAAGACTAAGCAATGATGAATCTAGAAAGAAAATCTGTTTCTAGATAGTTCTCAAGGTACTTACGGAAAACTACCGTACAACAAAAGAATGGGCACAGACAGAGAGAGTAAATACACATGCCACTAAAAATTGAGAGGTTTGTAACTGTGAAAAGAGAATGAACAAGAGTCATCTACCATAGAGAAAGAAGCAGCTGCTTGTTCCAGTAATCCCACAAGTCCTGACTCAGTGAAGTACTTTCCAGAGCAGATACCTTCTTCATCTGGAGAGACCACGTCATCTGAGACTGCAGATTCCTCTAAAACATTAGATGAAACATTCTAGGGGGAAAAAATTGAAAAGGTTTGTGGAATGGAATTAATTTATCATGAAAGATGTATATGAAGTAGTAGTTGAACTATAACTATCAGCTTAGGTTAAAAAAAGGGGGGAGTAGTCAATGCAAAGATTAAACACAAATCTCCAAAAACTTTTTGTAATTTGAAGATGACAGTAAAAAGGTAACACCATTGCTAGATACCTTTTCCATTAATAAAAAGCTGTGAGAGACAAAATTAAGAAAAATCATGGGCTAAGGAAAATAGTGATATGACATAGGACATCTAAGGAGATGTAAACAGTCTTTATTTTTAATTTAATTGATCTTATCAAAACTCCCTATGAGAAAAACTAAGGTACAAAAAAATGGTCTCTTGGCTTGCCTAACATACATCGAGTTAACGAAAAAACTCAGGTATAATAAAAGCCCTCTTACCCAATGAGATTGGGATCAGTCATTATTTCTAAAAAAGAAATGATATATACATACCTTAAATATTTTATTTTAACCTAAACATTTGCAGTAGGTATACACTCATTTGTCAATTTTTTGAAATAGGTCTAAGGCATTTTCTTTGTGTATGGGTCTCCAGATCAGAGTTCACGTAATCTCTTGACTGAATACCCATAATGCACCTTCATTTAAGATTTCCAGTTTTGGTTTCTTCAAAGTCAAGTAAAAACTCGAACTTAAAAGACTATCAAATTGTCCTGGATTCTAGGAGCTTTCCTCCCAATCTTTTGTATTTGTCTGATCCAAAGTTAATTCAACAGCAATCATTTTAGAGACTCACTTTTATCAAGTCTGCAAAACATTTGAGTTAGTTTTCAGAGAAACAATATCTCACTTTCTTTTTGCATTCAGATTTCATCAGATATAATATTTTATTAAATTTTGTAATTTCCCAAACCTAGCATTAACAGTTTTTGAAGAAAAGCAAAGCACAGCTGACCCTTGGTAAGCAAAGAATTCAACTAGCAGCTCAGGGGTGTGTAACCCTCCTCGAGAGAAAACCATCATCTCTAAGTCACAACATTAGCGTATTTTACACAGGGAATGGAGAATGTTGGTTTATTTGGTGTGTTAGGTAAAAGCCAGTTAAGAGTTTCTACTGAATTCTAATTCTCAGAATTTTGAGTGTATTTCATAAATGCTACACAGTCCATAGCAGTATAGGCAAAGAGAATAAATATACATATCACTGATAATTCAGTGGTAAGAAAATGTTTAAAGTAGTAAGAAGTACTCTTTAAAAATTTATTAACAACAGTGATAGTGAAATGTTAATTTATCTTGTGAGGCATCGCCTTCAGTCTTTGTGCTTTCCTTACAAGATGAATGAAATCTAAACACCAGTGAGAAAAGTTAAAATCAGAAAAGGACATTCCTTGATTTAATGTAAATCTGGCAGATCCCTACCTGAAATGTTACACATCCTACAGGAAGATATTTCCGGTCCTCCAGCATGCTCAAATATTCAGCAACAAGTGCTGCTGAGTGGACCAGGCACTGCGCAGCTTCAGCGTGATTGCTGCGTTCTGAGTGTTTGCCAGCCATGTTCTGCAGCCAGGTCAATCGCAGATCTGGAGAGGTCTGGTAGCCCTTGGCAATTCTAATTAGAACACAAATTCTTCTCAATTAGTATTTGCTTCCTAGGCTGGAAGGGAGTTTAGACTGTCTGTTCAGTGTTTACCTAGAAAGGTTTCTGTTATTGAACACAACCTTATTAAGACGAGTTTTTGAGTGTAATGACAATGTCTTCGAGCATTCTTAGAGAAATAACTGTAGATCCATGGAATAGGTAATACCAGTTTTTTGGGGGGGACTAAAAAAACACATGCCATATTAAAATCTGGCCACTAAGAAAGTAATCAGTAAGGGAAAAATTATGGGAATTTATGTGTTCATTATGGGATTATAAGGAAGTTTTATGGTCAAGGAAAAAAAGAAGATTTATAAAAGACAGTTGCATAGCATCATCTTTATTTTAAAGAAAATATTTGTTTTATTTGTACCTTAAAAAAAACCTCTAAAACTGTGAAAAGAGGGGGTCATATGGCAAAGAAAAAGTCTCAAGTTTTACTTACATCTTTCAAGATACAATAGGAATTATAAATTTCTCAAAATGTGCCCCTAGAAATATTATCCTAGAGGCATAGCCATATCTAAAATCAGGAAAATTAATGTTATGGTAACATATTAATACATTATATTTTCTTCCTACAGGACTGATTTTTACATTTAAAATATGGGTCTTGGGCCTTCCTAGGGCCCGAGACACCAACATGTTAAATATGTGCTATGATTACTTTTTAAAATCCTCTTGTTTTTGATAATCAATAAATATACTGATGTATAGTTCTTAAAAGAAGAAGTGAAACAGGGAATCTGAAAAAGCAGCCTGGAAAAAGTGTATTTTGACTTTTTAACCTACCATTAGGAAATGACAAATAATTTTTGTATGTTTTCTGTTTTAATCCAATGATTTCTGTGTGTCTTACTAATTTAAGCCCAATATATATAAGCAAATCAAACAAGTGCTACCTGTACATGAGATCAATCAACATTTCAGGATCCTCCTGGTGTTCCTTCATTTTAACAGTATCAGAAAGGATCATATGGAGATTGAAAACCAAATCTTGGACCTGCAGCAGGAAAGTACATGAAAAACATTCCTTAATCGTCATTCATTCACAATCACTATGAATTGGGAAGATATTTCAGATAACCATCTGAAGATTTCAGAAACAATATGATATTGATATAGTTCTAAAAAGTGTGGGTATGCTGAGGTCTGGTGGATGGGTGAAGGGTAGTAAACTATACAAATTTCTCAGCAGACTGTTGTTTTCAGTCCTCTCACCTGGAAACAAGTAGAACTATAAGTAAAAATAAAATATAGAAATAGAGGGGATACAAGGGAAAAACACAAAAGGAAATTCTCTCCAATGTTTCTGATTTTCCCAAAAAGGATTTGTAGAAACTTCAGTTGATTTTTTTAAAACTTCTTTTGTATTGATGTCTTAATAGCTTATAACATTGTGAAGTTTTAGTTGTACATTATTGTTTGTCAATCACCATATAAATGCATCCCTTCACCCCTTGTGCACCACCCCCCTACCCCCTTCCCCCTGGTAACCACAAAACAGTTCTCTCTGATCATGTGTTAGTTTATATTCCACATGAGTGAAATCATGTGGTGTTTGTCTTTCTCTCTCTAGCTTATTTCACTTAACATAATACCCTCCAGGTCCACCCATGTTGTTGCGAATGGCACAATTTTGTCTTTTATATGGCTGAGTAGTATTCCATTGTATATATATACTACATCTTCTTTATCCAACTCATCTGTCGTGGGACACTTGGGTTGCTTCCACTTCTTGGCTACAGTGAATAATGCTGCAATAAACATAGGGGTGCATAAGCCTCTTTGGATTGTTGATTTCAGATTCACTGGATAGATACCCAATAGTGGGATCATAAGGTATTTCTATTTTTAATTTTTTGAGGAATCTCCATACAGTTTTCCATAGAGGTTGCACCAGATTGCATTCCTACCAGCAGTGGATTAGGGATCCTGTTTCTCCACAACCTCTCCAACATTTGTTGTTTTTTGTCTTGGTGATTATGGCCAATCTAATGGGTATAAGAGGATATCTTAGTGTAGTTTTGATTTGCATTTCCCTGATGATTAGTGATGTTGAACATCTTTTCATGTGCCTGTTGGCCATCTGTATATCTTCCTTGGAAAAATGTCTGTTCATATCCTCTGCCCATTTTTTGATTGGGTTGCTTGTTTTTTTGTTGTTCCATTGTGTGAGTTCTTCATATATTATGGAGATTAACCGCTTGTCAGATATATGATTTGCAAATATTTTCTCCCAGCTAGTGGATTGTCTATTCATTTTGATCCTGGATTCATTTGCCTTGTAGAAGCTCTTTAGTCTGATGAAGTCCCATTTGTTTATTTTTTCTTTTGTTTCCCATGTCCAAGCAGACATGGAATCCGAAAAGATCCCTTTATGACTGATGTCAAATAGTGTACTGCCTATATTCTCTTCCAGGAGTTTTACAGTTTCAGGTCTAAATTTCAGGTCTTGGATCCATTTTGAGTTGATTTTTGTGTATGGTGACAGAAAATGGTCTACTTGGATTCTTCTGCATGTGGCTGTCCAATTTTCCCAGCACCATTTATTGAAGAGACTTTCCTTTCTCCATTGTATGTACTTAGCTCCTTGGTCAAAGATTAGTTGTCATAGATGTGTGATTTTATTTCTGGGCTTTCAATTTTGTTCCATAGATCTATGTGTATATTTTTGTACCAGTACCATGCTGGTTTGATTACTATGGCTTTGAAGTATATTTTGAAGCCAGGGATTGTATGTCTCCAGCTTTGCTTGTTTTTTTCAGGATTGCTTTAGCTCATCGGGGCTCTTTTGTTGCCCCATATGAATTTTAGTATTCTTTGTTCTATTTCAGTGAAGAATGTCATTGGGATGCTGACTGGAATTGCAGTGAATCTGTAGATTGCTTTAGGTAGTATGGACATTTTAACTATGTTTATTCTTCCAATCCACGTGCATGGGATATTTTTCCATTTCTTTATGTCCTCCTTGATTTCTTTCAATAGTGTCTTATAGTTTTCATTATATAGGTCTTTCACCTTCTTGGTTAAATTTACTCCCAGATATTTTAGTTTTTTTGTCGCGATTGTAAACGGAATTGTCTTTTTGAGTTCTCTTTCTGTTAGTTTGTTCTTGGCATATAGAAATGCAAGTGATTTTTGTAAGTTGATTTTATACCCTGCAACTTTGCTACAGTTTTTGATTATTTCTAACAGTTTTCCAATGGATTCTTTAGGTTTTTCTACATATAAGATCATATCATTTGCAAATAGTGAAAGTTTCACTTCTTCGTTCCTTATTTGGAGTCCTTTTATTCCCTTTTCTTGCCTAACTGCTCTAGCCAAAACTTCCAGTATGATGTTGAATAAGAGTGGTGAGAGTGGGCTCCTTTGTCTTGTTCCTGTTCTCAGGAGATGGCTTTCAGTTTTTCCCCATTGAGTATGATGTTGGCTGTGGGTTTGTCATATATGGCCTTTATTACGTTGAGGTACTTTCCTTCTATACCCATTTTGTTGAGAGTTTTTATCCTAAATGGATGTTGGCTTTTGTCAAATGCCTCCTCTGCATCAATTGAGATGATCATGTGGTTTTTATTCTTCGTTTTGTTAATATGGTGTATCACGATTGATTTGCGGATGTTGAACCATCCCTGTGTCCCAGGTGTAAATCTCACTTGGTCATGGTGTATGATCTTTTTGATGTATTGCTGTATTCAGTTTGCCAATATTTTGTTGAGGATTTTTGCATATATGTTCATTAGTGATATTGGCCTGTAGTCTCCCTTCTTTGTATTGTCCTTGTCTGGCTTTGGTATCAGGGTGATGGTGGCCTCATAGAATGTGTTAGGAAGTGTTCCATCTTCCTCTATTTTTTGGAAAAGTTTGAGAAGGATAGGTATTAAGTCTTCTTTGAATGTTTGGTAAAATTCTCTGGAGGAGCCATCTGGTCCTGAACTTTTGTTTTTTTGGGAGGTTTTTGATCACTGTTTCAATTTCTTTACTTGTGATTGGTCTATTCAGGTTCTCTATTTCTTCTTGATTCAATTTTGGTAGGTTGTCTAGGAATTTATCCATTTCTTCTAGATTGTCCAATTTGTTGGCATGTAGTTTTGCATAGTATTCTCTTATAATCCTTTGTATTTCTGTGGTATCTGTTGTAATTTCTCCTCTTTCATTTCTAATTTTATTTATTTGAGCCTTCTCTTTTTTTTTTTTGTGAGTCTGGCTAACAGTTTGTCAATTTTGTTTATCTTCTCAAAGAACCAACTCTTTGTTTCATTAATCCTTTCTACTGCTTTTTTGGTTTCAATTTCATTTATTTCTGCTCTAATTTTTATTATTTCCCTCCTTCTGCTGACTTTGGGCTTTGTTTGTTCTTTTTCTAGTTCTGTTAGATGTAGTTTAAGGTTGCTTATCTGGGATTTTTCTTGTTTCTTGAGGTGGGCCTGTATTGATACGAGTTTCCCTCTCAGGACTGCTTTTGCTGCATCCCATATGAGTTGGCATGGTGTATTTTCATTTTCCTTTGTCTCCAGATATTTTTAAATTTCTCCTTTAATCTCATCAATGATCCATTGGTTGTTTAGTAGTTTGTTTAGTCTCCACATCTCTGTTACTTTCGCAGTTTTTTCCTTGTAGTTGATTTCTAGTTTCACAGCCTTACAGTCGGAAAAGATGCTTGTTATGATTTCAATCTTCTTAAATTTACAGCAGCTTGCCGTGTTTCCCAACATATGGTCTATCCTCGAGAATATTCCATGAGCATTTGAGAAGAATGTGTAATCTGTTTTTGGGTGGAGTGCTCTGTATATATCTATTAAGTCCATCTTGTCTAGTTTTTCATTTAAGTCCGCTATTTCCTTATTGACTTTTTGTCTGGATGATCTATCCATTGATGTGAGGGGGGTGTTAAGGTCCCCTACCATTATTGTGTTGTTGTTGATATCTCCTTTTAGGTTTGTTAATAGTTGCTTTATGTACTTTGGTGCTCCTGTGTTGGGTGCATATATATTTGTAAGTGTTATGTCTTCTTGGTGGAGTGTCTTCTTGGTGGAGTGTCCCTTTCAACATTATATATTGCCCCTCTTTGTCTCTCATTACCCTTTTTATCTTGAAGTCTACCTTGTCTGATATAAGTATGGCCACACCTGCTTTTTTTTGTTTGCCATTAGCTTGGAGTATTGTTATCCACCCTTTTACTCTGAGCCTGTGTTTGTCTTTAGAGCTGAGATGTGTTTCCTGGAGGCAGCATATTGTTGGATCTTGTTTTTTAATCCATCTCGTCACTCTGTGTCTTTTGATTGGAGAATTCAATCCATTTACATTTAGAGTGATTACTGATATATGTGGGCTTAGTGTTGCTACTTTACTGCTAATTTTCCAGATCTTTTACATTTGCTGTTTCTTGTCTTGTCTCATTTGGACTACCAATTCAGTTTGGTAGTTCTGTATGATGGTTTTCTTTGTTTTCTCTTCACTTATCATATGTGTCTCTGCTCTGAATATTAGTTTAGTGGTTACCATGAAGTTTGTATAAAAATTCCCATAGATGAGATCACCCATTATCTGGTGTCCTCTTATTTTCTTTGTCTAAGTTGAGTCCGTCCCTTTCCTCTTCACCTTCTAAGTCTTTGTTGTGACAACTTACTCCATCTTGTGTTGTGATTTGTGTTTATAGTGATGAGGTTATGTTTATTTTTGGTGTTTTCCTTCCCTTGATCTTTGATGTCATAATTAAGTGTTTGCTAACCTATTCTGGTAGAGAGCTGCAATTTATCTGATTTTTGACTACCTATTTTCTCCTTGCTCAAAGGTTTGTATCCCCTTTCTCTTTTTTTTTTTCAGGCATGAGGGCCTTCTTGAGCATTTCTTGCAGTGGGGGTCTTGTGGCAATGAACTCCCTTAACTTTTGTTTATCTGGGATAGTTATTATTTCTCCATCATATCTGAAGGATATTTTTTGCTGGATAGAGTATTCTTGCCTGAAAGTTTTTATCTTTCAGAATTTTGAATACATTATTCCACTCTCTCTTGGCCTGTAGAGATTCTGATGAAAAATCTGCTGGGAGCCTGACTGGAATTCCTTTGTATGTTATCTTTTTTCTCTTGCTGCCCTTAATATTCTTCTTTTTGTCATTAACTTTTGCCAGCTTTACTACCATGCGCCTTGGGGATGGCCTTTTTTTTGTTGATATATTTAGGAGTCTATTGATTTCATTCACTTGTATTTCCAGCTCCTTCCCCAGGTTTGGGAAGTTCTCAGCTATCATTTCTTTGAACAAGCTCTCTGCTCCTTTTTCCCTCTCTTCTCCCTCTGGGATACCTATAATTCATAAGTTGCATTTAACTGAGTTGGATATTTCTTGGAGATTTTCTTCATTTCTTTTTAGTCTTAGCTCTGTCTCCTCCTCCATCTGAAGCCTTTCTACATTGCTATCCTCAATAGAACTAATTCCTTCCTCCACATTGTCAGCTCTGTTCTCCAAATATTCCAGATTTTCCTTTATCTCCTCCCTTGTGTTTTTCATCTCCAAGAATTCTGATTGGTTTTTCTTTAGTTTCAATTTCCTTTGTGAAAAAGCTCCTAATTTCCTTGAATTGTCTATCAGTATTTTCTTGTAATTGATTAAGCTTTTTTTATGATAGCTATTTTGAACTCTCTGTCATTTAGCTTATAAATTTCTGTGTCTTCTGGGTTGGTCTCTGGATACTTTTCACTTTCCTTCTGGACTGGAGATTTAATGTATTTTTGCATAGTGCTTGAGGGTTTGTTTTTATTTTTCCTCATCTTGAAGATGTCTGGACGTGGATGCCACTTGCTGCCACTAGGAGGGGGTCAATAACTGTGTGTTCTGAAACTGCTAAGATGTGCAGGGGTCTGGCTGGACTGAAGTGCAGCTGGGCTGATATGTGGCTGGGCTGGAGCTCCATGGGGACAGGGTGTCACGTGCTGGCTGCTGGGCTGGATCTCCGCTTGGTTGGATCCCTGTGTACCTCCATCAGGCTACAGCACCACTGGACTTGGGCGCTTCGGTGTCCTGCAGTGGCAGCAGGGCTTTAACTCCACAGAAGTGGGTGTCACACACTGGCCGCCAGGCTGAATCCCCATGGGGGCAGGGGCCGCACGCTGCTGGGCTTGGATGCCCAGGTGTCGCATACTGGCGGTGGGGCTTTAACTCCACAGGGGTGGGTGTCCCATGCCAGCCGCCGGGCTGAGACACTGTGGGGTCAGGTTCCTCATGTCGCTGGGCTTGGGTGCAGTCATGGGGCTGGATCTCCACTGGGTTGAATCCCTGCATGCCTCTGCCAAGCTGTAGCACTTCTGGGCTCAGGCACTGAGTACGGCCGAGCCAGGATGCTGAAGGAGGGGGAGTGGCACTCACTTTCCCCTCCCTGTTCCCAGGGACTTCTCGTTCATCCCTTGCTATCTGCTCTCCTGGAGTGTTAGTTTGGCAAGGACACCCCACAACTGTTCCGCTCCTTCCGTGTGGGGGTTCCCTGCTCTGCAGGAACTTGGAGACTGAAGGTTTTCCCACGGAGGGCCACCCCTCCTCCTCCTCTCTGAGAGCTGCATGTTCTCAGTCTCAGGGCCACTGCCGTTGGGGAAGGAGGGAAGCCTTCCTAACCCACTGCCTCTTCCCCTAGGGTTTCCAGCAACTCCGCCGTCAGATGTAAGGCTGTGTGGGTCTCCCAGATGTCCTGTATGTAATTTGAAAGACCTCTATTGATGTATGGATGACCTTTTTGTTGTATCTTAGCAGGGGAGAGTTTAGGGGAAAAGCTCACTCCACCATGATGCTGACATCACTCAACATAAGTCTAGAAACTTTAATTTTTAAGGCAAATTCCTGTTTCATTAATAAGTGGGAATAATGTTTCATCATAAAGCTTTTTGTCTGTCTACTGCCTAAATCCACTGTTCTATTTGTTATAAACTCACAGAATTAAACACCAAAGATATTAACCATTCCAAGAAGGAAGGGTGGCTTATTGAAACAAAAAGTGTCAGCCCTAGCTACAGCACGATATGTGGATTGAAAGAAAAATACAGGTTTCTCCAGTAAAAACCAAAGTTTGATTTACCATTTGGAAAGTGCCCATTTATAATCTGATTTCAATTAATGACCTAGAAAGCAGCATTTCTGACCTGATCAGGAAATGTTGTTTCCCTCAACTCCAGATCTTCTTCAGCATATGTCAATATAGTCTTTAGAGAACGTCTTAAGAATTCTTCATTAAAATTCTGAGATGTGCCCACCAAGGAAGACAGGGACATGGTTACCTGCATTTTAACCCTGGCAAAGTTCTGTAACAGAGAAATTGTCAGGTCAGCATTTAATATAGGAAAGCTTAAAGAAAAAAGTCCACTTTTTTCCCTTGCTAAATGAAAAGGATAGTTAGTGAAAAAATGCCATTCTAAGCAAAATACTTTTTAAAAAGTAATGAAATATGCCTATTGAATTCTTATTTTCAAAAGGACAAAAAACTTAGAATTTTGCAGTGAATAATATGCTACAAAACAGGGTAAAAGAAAAAAGCGCCATGTGTTAGAGCTATGCATTGATTTAGAAGATGTGCCCAGGACTTTACGTTTATCTGTTATGAGGTATATGTTATTAATAATAACACCATTTTTTCAGATGAGGCTAAAGAGCTTGACCAACATCAAAAAATTCTTAAGAGGTAGATGTAGTCTTTAAACTCTAGCCATTTCATTAGGTCCATTACTAAGATAAAAGTAATTTAGCACACATCTTGCATAAAGTAACTGAAGATAGAATCTTTGCAGTGACGTCTCTTAACAGTTTACAGTCTTTAGTTTTACAGTGTAAATTCATTTCTGGTCCACCATCCTCCACTGTGAACCTCTCTTAAGAGGTTATCAGTGATAACCTACTGATTGCCAAATCCAAGATACTTTTTTGTCAATATTCTACTTGACATCTCTGTATACTTAAATGTAGTGATTACTTTTTCTCTTGATTTTTCACTTAATTTTCCTTGACAATTTCCTGCCACATCTTCAGCTTTATCCTGATTTTCCTATTCTTTAACCACCCCTTTCCTGTCTCCTTTACTCCTCAGCTGCTATTCCTAAATACCAGTGTTCCCAAAGATTCCATCAAGAACCCTTTTCATCTGTCATACTCTACACAGCCTGATGCATTTCTCTGCCTTCAACTAGTATAGAAACTAGTTAGATAGAAACATGCCTACGTCTTCAGCTCCTGCTTCTCTCGAGCTCCACGCTATTATATTTTACTAGATGGCTCCATCTGGATGTCTCATGAGTTCCTCATTTTTAACATTTCTAAAATACTTTCTTTTCCTATTGATCAAATAAATGGTACTACTATTATTGTAGTCACTCAGGCCAAAAATCTAGGAGTCATCCCATAGTCATTCTTCCCTGTCATTATTCATACCATAAATCCAATCCACACTATCCTCTAATCTGTTCTTTCTTCATTCCCAATGCCACCGCTTTAGTTTACATCCTTATTGTTCCTTACTGGGATTACTGTAAGAACAATCCATCTTTCTGCCTCTTCTCTTATCCCCCAAGTCTATCTTCCACACAGCATCTGGGAAATTTTTGTAAAATGCAAATATGAACACATCACTCATCTCCTTAAAATACTCCAACGGCTGCCTGTAGCTTTGAGAAGAAAATTGAAGTATTTGACTCAGTAAATGTGTCCAACTATATGGTGGGAACTGAGAGTACAGTGATAAACAGAACAAGTATCTGCCCTGTGATGGCTCGGTCCAGGCTGTTTCAATTAGAACTTTCTCTCTTCCAGCCATAACCATCAAGAAGTGCTAAAAAAGTATCTTTCTCTGTTTGCCTGTTTCCTTCTCTTGTGTTGATGCCTTTCGAATTATGTATGTGCCATTTTCTTGACCTACAAAGCTCTATCCACCTACTTATCCATCTGATTGAGCAATTCTTCATCCTTAGTTCAAGCACCTCCTCTTTCTGAAAAGCCCCTGTGCTTACACAGTGCCCCATGCTTACCTCTCATTATATTAAGAACAGCAAACACTTATTCAGCATTTGCTCAGTGCCAGTTACTGTTATAAATGTTTTAGTTAATATTAATTTATATAATCCTCACAAAACCATCTGAGTAGGTACTTATTACTATATTAGATGAACATTACCTGTTCATCTCCTCCCCCAGTAGATGCTAAGCTACTTGACAAAAAGGACTGTCCTTTTATCTAAGTTTGCCCAATGCCTACTACAGTACCTAGAATACAGTTCAATACTTTGTTCTATCTGTTGAATAAACCACATAAATCACTGGCCAGTTTTAAATTACCTATTCCTTATTAGAGGTACAACCTGATACTAAGATGATAAATTACCTATTTTATAAAACTTTCCTAAAATAACAAAAAAATGTAACGAGAAAACCCCAAGTGTGGTCAAATTTTAGGGACTTTATTTCAAAACCTAAACAAGATCAATGAAGCAACTGGATTCTTCTGTTCTAAATTAAGAAAGAGGACTTGGCTCCCAGTAAATATAGGACAGTGTGAGATAGCAATTTCCCACTTCCAGATTTCACACAAAAATAAAAGATGAATAGGAAAAAAATCCATAAACTCTATTTTCAGCAAAATGAGGAGACAGATATAATCCATATATTAGAAAAACACAAAAGATCTGCCAAGACAAGCTAAGATAGGAAGCAGTTTCAATAGAAGGCAAGGAGGAGAAAGGAAATAGTGAGAAATCCTAGGCACAGATTTCAGAAATAATGGGAAAAAATACTTCTTTTAAATAAGAAACTCACTTTAAGTAGCAAAACTATTTGTCTTGAAAACAAAATGAGCTAAAATTCTGGGAGAACTAGACAGAAATGGATTGACCAGAAGCTTCGGGAAGTTAGGCAAGATGTGAGTACAACAGCAAAATCCCATGAGAAACACATTCCTGAAGGAACTTCCTACAAATACCTGGGCCAAGGTGATCCAACTCATTCATATGTTGAATAATAAAAAGGTAAAGATCAGTGAAACTCACCAAATAAAGAACACAGCAGAAAAATGTTGTCATGAAACAGATGAAAATTTTAATGAAATACTTTGCCTTAAATTATAAAAAATTTATGAAGCCATTAACTTTAGGAAGGAAAACAAGGCAGAAATGAAAGAACTCAAAGAAAGACAGCAAGAATCAGAAAATGATGACATAAAATAGGAGTTTACATGTGAGCTGACACTACTTGAAAAAGAAACAGAAAAAAAATGAAGATGGAATTGGTAGAAGAAAGAAAGAGATGTCATGGACAGCAAATAAGGGATATAGGGAGAAGAAATGAGAAAAGCAACCAAAATAAATGGGAATTTGAAAAGTGTTAAAAAGGAAAAGAGAAGATGATAGATAAAAAGTAAAGCAAAACAGTTCTAACATATGTATAATTGGTACTCATGGAAAAACCCCAAACCTTGGAGCAAAACAAATATTTAATTTTACACTCAAGTAAACTTTCTGAAACAAATGAATTGAAAGTAGACATCATGTGCCTGAGGAAATTAACAAAAATCAGTCAATACTAAGACATATTCTAGAAAAGGTATTTAATTTTAAATACAAAGAAAGAATCCCTTGAGCAGTGGGGAGGAAAAAAGTTATATAAAAGGGAAGAAAATATCAAGCTATCTTCAGATATCTCTACAACAATATTTAATGCCAGAAGAAAATGGTACTCAGGTGTCTTTCTTTTCTATTAAGTGTTCTTTATCTGGTAAGTTTTGCTGATCTTTCTCACCCTTTTTATTATTCAAAGTTAACCAACCTTGCTGTCCTACAAGTACAGACAACTTTGAACAATCAAGAACTTGGTAAATATTATTCCCAAGAACTTTTTTGAGTAAACAACTACAAGTCAATATTTAGCCAAACGAGAAATGATTAAAGCAAAAAAAAATGGTGGTGAGCAATATTTCTTTTTACAATTGAGACTGATACATTAAAACTAAGAAAACACTGGAGAGGTATATTCAACAATACAAATGTAAACAGTAATAAAGATACTTTATTGAAATAATGAGATAGGAATAAGAATAAGAAAGTGGTGTATAGAATGAAGAAAAACAACAATTTTATCACTGTTCATAAAAGACAGCTAATAGATACTGTCTCAATCAGTGTTTCTCAACAGTTTTTTCATTATTGCCCCCCATTAAGGAATCTTTTAAAATATTTTTTTTCTAATCACCTCCCTCCATGAAATTTTAAGACCACAGATATACTGTATATCTGTTTACGTGCTGTATGTATATCTGGATTTAGTTACAAAAGGGGTAAATATAAAGCTTACTCTTTTTATTCAATGCAAGGTTATGAATAAACAAAATTTTAAGTTAAAAATTTGAAATTAATTTTAGAACTGTATTTACTGAGAAACTTTTTTTTGGTGAGGAAGACCAGCCCTGAGCTAACATCCATTGCTAATCCTCCTCTTTTTTGCTGAGGAAGACTGGCCCTGGGCTAACATCGTGCCCATTTTCCTCTACTTTATATGGGACGCCGCCACGGCATGGCTGACAGGCAGTGCATCGGCGGGCGCCCGGGATCCGAACCCGCGAACCCCGGGCTGCCAAGCGCGGACGAAACCGCTGCGCCACTGGGCCGGCCCCGAGAAACTTTTAATGTAATATTTTTGCTTAAATAAACTGTAATGTATCAAATTATATATGCAAATTAATAATTAATATAAATACAAAACAACAGTAGCAATGTAATCAATTTTTTTAGTGAGGAAGATGGTCTCTGAGCTAACGTCTGTGCCAATCTTCCTCTACTTTGTATATGGGACGCCGCCACAGCATGGCTTGATGAGCAGTGCATAGGTCCACACCCAGGATCTGAACCCATGAACCTCAGGCCACCAGGGCAGAGCACGCAAACTTGACCACTATGCCACCGGGCCAGCCCTGCAATGTAATCAAATTTTAAAAATCATTCAAAACTGCTATTTGTCCAGCAACAGTGAACTATTAAAAAAATTAAATTAACTTAAAAATTATTTCAATGAACTTAACTTTTAACTTTTGCTTGATAAAAGAAAATAAGTTTTGGGGCTGGCCTGGTGGCGTAGTGGTTAAGTTCACGTGCTCCGCTTCAGTGGCCTGGCGTTCGTGGGTTCGGATCCTGGATGTGTACGCACTGACTGGCACAGATGTTAGCTCAGGGCCAATCTTCCTCACCCAAAAAAAAAAAAAAAAGAGGAAAGGAAAGACAAGACGTTTTAACTTAACTAGCTGCTTAACAGTTTACTTAAGCAAAATATTGTTGATATTTTTTCTTTTCAGCACTTGACATGATGGGTTGAATAAATTTCACTGAATTAAATAATAAATTATAAATTATTTTTAAAAAATTTTCAAAGCCCAAGTCACACACAAAAGTATCAAACATAAACAACATCCACAAGGCAGCCAATGGAAACCAACAAGCACGTAGAGATGACCTGTTGCCACATGACTTTGGGACTAAGTCCCCCAACCACAGCCATCTACTCTCCATAGTTTTATAGTACCAATTTTGCATACATTTTGTTCTTTATCTTCCATGAATTTAATGTCAATGGTGCTCATGTAATAAGAAACAAAACCCAATAAGAGAAATAAATACTAAAGAATGAGATGCTGACAGGTAGAGTTGAACTCTGGAGGGCTACAAATCATTGTGATAGCTAAGATTTTTTTTCATCCTCCAAGAACCAATTTCCACTCACTTGGTGGCAATATTGCCCCCACTGAGAATGCATGATCTAAAGAAATAGAGGAATGAAGGCATTACATAATTATAAAGGTAATCATTAGAGCAACATAAACTTTCCTAAATATGACAAACACTACACCCCAAAAATAAGGTGAACTGACCATATAGTGCAAGATGAAAACAATCAACAAAATTTTTTAAAAAGGAGAAAAGGGGGGAGGCATAGCAAAATAAGACAACAGAACTTCAGGACGTATCTGACATAACAAGTATAAGAAGGTTTAATTCAACTTAGAGATTGATTATAAAGCAAAACTCAACTCTATGCTGTATATGAGGGGCACACCTAAAATAAAGTGATTCAAAAAAGTGAAAAAGACAGGCAAAGGTAACTGAAGCAAATTCAAATTAAAAAGAAAGCAGAGATATCTTAATACCATACAAGGTAGAATTCAGGCCAAAACAATAAAAGTTTTAAATGAAACCAATTCAGGTCTTTTTCAATTCTAAAGGGAATAATTCATGAGAAGATATAATAGTTATGAATATCAATATACCAAATAGTTCTGAGTATCACTTCACCAAATAAGAGCTGAAGGAGAAACAGACAGTGTGTAGGCTTTAAATCACCACCTTCAGTCCACCAAGTGGACCAAAAATCAACAAGGATATAGAAAAATAGAATAATGTAATCAATAAGGTATATTTGCTGTTTAACTCAGTACTCTGAAAATAAAGAATATCCCTTCTTTTTAAATGTTTGTGAACATTCATAAAAACATATGTTTGGACACACAAACACATCCACAGTACAAAAAAGGAGACACAGTATATACATTGTATGATCACATTGCAATAAAACTAAAAATTAACATCAAAACCTTAAAAAGGACTATCAACTCTTCAGGTTAAAAAGAAAATTCAAACTGAAATTACAAAATATCTACAAAACAAGAATACTGAAAATACTACATATCAGAATCAATGAGATACCAAAAGCATGCTCAAAGAAAAGTTCTAGGCCTTAAATACTTACACGAGTGAAAAAAATGAATTAAACATTTGACTCAAAAAACTTAGGAAAAACACAGCACATGAATTTATTATTAAATGAAAACAAGGAATTCTTCAAAGACTGATGTACAATCATAAAATATCAAGCTAAGATATTTAAACCTCTAATTTTATTTAATTTTACTTAATAATAATTAAAATTTACAATAGCTCAACATTTATTTATATTCTAAGTCTGTACTACTAAATATTATTTTTAGTATAAGAAGCAAAATTGGAGATTTGGATTTTTATAAAATATTCATAGAATGAGAAATATCAAGACAGCTTAAGATTAGACTCAAATATACCAAAATATTCCATGTTCCCCCCAAAACCAATTCACTAGATATCTGTAGAAGTTATATGTCATTATGAATCCAGAGATAAGACACTCACATTCCCAATCTCAAAGTTCTGTCTCATCAGTAGGTATAGGGAGGCACTAGCATGTGACCGTATTGTACTGATGCTACTGCTACAGTGTCGGAGAAGCCGGAGGCATAAATCAGCACACTGCTCCGTCTCTTCTTCAAACAAGAGTTCAGGGAACTGTGAAAAGACAACACCAGCACTGGATTGATGCAGTAAAAGTTCCAGAGAGATGTTTATATAGCCTGAATGAGATTTGTTAGTATAGTCCAGGAATTAAAAGACTGGTTAAGGGACAATATTTGCTAATGGTTAATAATGTGCACCAGAGAGCCAGACAGACTGGGTTTGAATACTGATTATGCCACTTACTCGCTAGTAGCGTGACCTTGGACAAGTTTTCTCATCCATAAAATAGGCCTAATAATATTATCTACCTGGGAATATCTGACTATCTTAGATTAAATAATGTGCATAAAGCAGTATAGTAAACAACATGCAACAACACTGTGATCTGTTTTTATTATTACAAAATAGTACAAATGTTATTTTCACTGGTTAAATAGCTGTGCATTCCATTTTATAAGATGACTAAGATGAAACAGCTACTTTCAAGATTTAAGAATATACATATCTCCAGGGAAAAACAAACAGAAAATATTTGAAGTAGTCAAACAAAAGTACCTTCTTTCCCATTCCCCATAGGATAAGTTAATTCCAACAGACTGAACTACTTATACATTGAATTCTTGATAAATCAAGTTAATCAGGAATAGACAGAACAAGATGAAGAGAAAACAAGAAAAGCCTCATATTTAAAATTAGCTATTGATTTCAGGTCCTCTTCCACATCAAAACTACTATTTTTTAAGCCAGAAACTGGTTAAAGATGATCCAAATAAGAAAAAAATTCCAGAAGGCAAACAGTAGAAGAGAGGCAAAGAAAAAATCAAGGGTCTTAGGTTGTTATTAAAATTTTAACTATGAATATATTAACCAATGAATGTGTCAAATGGTGTTAGACAATGTTAATAAAGAAAGCAAAGTCTGACAAGACCGCAAGTACAAAAAAACCTACCTTAGAAACCAGGGCTCTCTGTGTAGCAAAACAGTGCTGTAGATAAACCGCACTCTGGTTACAGGCCATGCTGTGCAGGAGCACTTTCAGCACCCCACCAAGGATGCTCTCTTTGGATTCTGTCACAGAAACAGTCTGCAATTTAAAAATGGATAAATAAAATAGAGATGTACCTGCAATTTGGTGAGGGAGATGGAATTTTTGTAAGTAAACAAACCAATTTTTTTAAAAATAGGAAAATGACAATATAACATCTAGGAAGACTTAAAGGAAAAGGGGCTGAGCAGGATTCGGATAAGAGAAGAAGAGGGGAAAAAGAATGGATAGGATTTAAATGAAAAAAAAAAAGGATAAAACTTTTAGGAACTACCGACATTTAAATGTAATTATATGGCTCAGTAAATACTTTTTCCTCGACTCCAATTTACCAAATGCATACTTTAAATTCCTCTTTGTGTTCTGACCTGGACAACAATTTCTAACGTATCCAAAATGATTAGGTTGGCTTCAGTAGCCAGATTTCCATCAATCAGTGCTTCATGTTCAATCTCCGCTCTTGACCTATTGTTAAATATAAGAAATTACATTTATCTTTTAGAAAAGCCAATAGATCCACAAGTCAAAAAAGACTTAAAGATGCACAGAAATAAAAAAAACTTAGAACCATTTTCAACATTTGCCTGAATGAAAAATTACAAGAGAAAAGACAATATTTTACATATTAAAAAATGTTTTGTTTTATCCTAGATTTTGTTGACTATGCCATACACATTTTCTCACTCCATTACAGTTCCACAATGCCACGAAAAGCATAACTGTTGAGCTTTCAGAGATGCAGCAAACACAGGAACACAGTTTTATTCTGAATGGTACAGACACTAGGTGGTGCTATGTGGGCTGGTATTTAGGGCTGCTTCGTGTAAAGCAACATTCAAAATGCTTAGTATTCATCTTACCATTTCAAGGATTTTCAATATACTTATTTTGGATAAGAGTACTTATTTTTTTCTAAAGTTTCACCTAAGTTTTCAAAATTTTTTATCAAAAAATTTTGATACAGGGAGCTGGCCCGGTGGCGCAGCGGTTTAGTCTGCGCTTGGCAGCCCGGGGTTCGCAGGTTCGGATCCCGGGCACCCACTCACGCACTGCCTGTCGGCCACGCCGTGGCGGCGTCCCATATAAAGTAGAGGAAGATGGGCACGATGTTAGCCCAGGGCCAGCTCCCTCAAGCAAAAAAAAAAGAGGAAGATGGGCAGCGGATGTTGGCTCAGGGCTGATCTTCCTCACATAAAAAAAAAAAAAAATTTGATACAAAAACTTTGATACAGAAAACGATTTAACTCCTCAGTGCAACTCTGGATGGCATCACTTGTTAGAAACAAATTGATGCAATGAAGTGGTTTACTTGAATCCTAATATTCATAGAAATATTATTTAGTGAAAATAAAACATGCAGGAAGAATTATATGATTCACAGATAAAATTTACTGCTTCATAGCAATACATATATAGAAACTATATGTTACATCTAAATAGCCAAAACAACACATAAACCAAAGAGAAAGTACAAGGACACATTAAATGCTAACTTTTTAAAGTTCGTAGATGTTCAAATATCTGCATCTTTATTACTATCACTAAAGAGAACAGTTTATGAATTTACATTTTGTAAATTAAAGGAGAAAATATAACAGAGTTAGAATTAAACAGGAAAAGAAATTATATAATGTTTAAACTTACAATTCCAATGAGATTTTGTGAAGAAACATAATATGGTTTAAACAAAAAGAATCAGGAAAACACACACATACACAAAAGGCTTCCTCAAAACACAGCAAGAAAAGCGAGAGAACACAGTCTACAAATGCAGAAATAAAGCAATATACTACCAGTATAGAACTTGGCTGCTTTGTGATTTCCAAAAAACAAAACACACGTGGAAAAATATCAAAGAAATGGACTTGCACAAAGAGGAGACAAAAGCAGATGCTCAAAGCTTAATATTTTTAATACATTAATACATATATTATATTCAGTATCTGCTATGGTCTGAATATTGTGTCCCCTCCAAATTCATATGTTGAAAATCTAATGCCCAAGGTAATGGTAGTAAAAGGTTAGGCCTTTTGGAAGGTGATTAGGTCATCAGGGCAAAGGTCTTGTGAATGGGATAGGTGCGTTTATAAAAGAGGCCCCAGGGGTTTGCTTGCCCTTCCAGCATATGAGGACACAGTGACAAGTCTGTAACCCAGAAGAGGGCCTTCACCAGATACCAAATCTGCTGGTGCCATTATCTTGGACTTCCCAGCCTCCAGAACTGTGAGAAATAAGTTTCTGTTGTTTGTAAGCAACTCAGTGTGGTATTTTTGTTGTAGTAGCCTGAAGAGACTAAGACAGTTTCTGATCATTCCAAAGTCTCTTCTATATGGTACAGAGTCTGCTGTTTCTCTCTCTGCTGGCTCACACAGGGCCTTGTTTCATGTGTTTCATGATTTTACTGTCTGTGAGCTAATATTTCTGGAAGTTTATTTGTGAGAAATGCTATAGAGCCTAGAGTGAAGATGGTTCTCAGACAGGCTGACTGATCGTCCTGGTTTACTTTAGGTTAGGACTGAGGGGTTCCCTGGGATGTGGGACATTCAGGGCTAAAATTGGGAGTACTCGGCAAACCTGAATGAGTTGGTCACCATATTCTCAAAGTTTTTTGGGCCAGTCAAGCTACTTGAGGGCTAACTTATAAATTCTCAAGAGAAAAATTTTAGCTCCTTGACTCAATGCTAAGTTTCATGCCAAGCAATTTTACCTGTGGTCACCTGGGCAGTGAGAAGGACTTATTTCTAGCTCCCCTTATGTGGAAGAAGCAGTCCTTTAAGACTCTGGACTCAGGTAAGTGCATTTTTAGTTGTTTTTAGTAGTAGGGTCAATGAGTGTACCTAGTCTGCTTTTGTGCTAGAAACAGAAGACTTGTAATGTTTTGTCTTTCTTTAATTATATTTTAAGCTCCAAGAGGGCAAAGATTAGTTTCTTTGTTTTGTTTTGTGCTTTTTTGGTGAGGAAGACTGGCCCTGAGCTACATCTCTGCCCATCTTCCTCCATTTTGTATGTGGGTCACTGCCACAGCACAGCCTGACGAGCGGTTTTGGTTCCTGCCTGGGATCCGAACCCACAAACCCAGGCTGCTGAAGCAGAGCGCACCAAACTTACCACTACACCACCGGGTCAGCCCAAAGATTAGTTTCTAATTCTTTGTAATCCTTGAAATATTTGGTTCACTGTGACACCCAAAATAAGTTCAAAATATAGTTGCAGAATGCATTTTCAAGGGAGATTGTTGGCGAAAATGGAGTAACATTTAAAATATGTAACATTTTGCTTTCTTATACCACATGAAAAATTCTTCTCCAAAGTCTTTTTTAATCTAAAATTTAAAAAGTAAATATAACTATTTGTCTTCAAAGATTTGAATACCTAATATATATAAAATAACAGTAAAATTATCATTTTCCTCTTGCATTTGAAATCCAGCACACCCATGAGTAACATAAAACAGAAGGCTATATTACTTGTCAAGCTTCTCAGTGTTTTGACGCCAATGAGTCATATCCTTTCTCCACCTCAGATTTTCTTGACTTCCAAAGGCACTTCCAGACGGGCTTCTCTCTGTCAAATAAATTTCAAAACCATTTTTAAAATGTTATTTCAGTTGGATCACATATATGTATATTTACAAACATATAAGAAATACTGCACATTATTAATTTTATACACAGCCATTTTATCCTCAGTATAATGGGAAAAACCTGACAATGGTGCTTTTTGTTACACAACAGTTATAGAATAAATACATTTGCTACATGTAATATATATATTAAAAAAACCCACACTTTTAAGTAAGCAAACTTTCTGATTTCCTCAGAATCTTAACCATGGCTTATAAGGCCCGTATGACCTTCTTTCCTACCACTCTCCCTCTTGCTTACACCACATTATTGTGTATGCTCTGTAGATACAGTCTCACCATATATGCTCCTGATGTAGGACCTGTGCAATGGTCGTTTACTTGATTGTTCCTCCCACAAATTCTCATTGGCCAATCATCCACCACCTCCACGGAAAGGCCTTCCCCAACTCTCCAACACTTCTTTTCCTCTTAATTTGCTTTATTTCTCCCGACAGCACTTCTGACCACAGAACATAAGCTACTTAAGAACAGAGATTATGTCTATTTTGTCCACCACTTTATGTCCAGGGCCAACAAAGTCTGGTACATTCTGAGAATAAGTTTTTGTTTAATAAATAAACAAAATGAGAATTCCTAAAGTAATTACTTCCTTTGGTCCACAGAAGGCAGGACAACAGGAAGACGGGGGCTTTCTCCCAGGAGGTTTCTAAGATTGAGGGCAGACTGAACGGTATGGGCTCCTTTAAGGGGTAGCAAAAATAGAACTGATTCATATAAATCCAGCAGAAGTGGAGAAGGCATTGAGAATTGTGGAAAAATACACATTTAAATGATGGAATCAATAATGATTCCAGGCTTTCAACTTGAAAACCAATGCTAATTTTTTTAATATATGAGACTTTAAATTGGTTGGGAGGATGGAAAGAAAAATGAAAGTAAAAATTCAGAGTTCAAATAGAAATTTAAAAAATACTGAGAAATAAATATAATTTACTATACAATAAAAAACACATGTCTGGATATTTCCTGTTTTCTTTTCCTTCCCTTCTCTCTTTACCTCTTTTTTATTTTGAAATCTGTATTAAGAAATTTTGTGGAAAAAAACCCAAAAAAGATATGCCTATATTTGAGATAGTTTAATGGTAAATATTTACATTTTATCATTAACTTTATTATTTTTTTTCCTTAAAATTGTCTCTCATTTTCTTCATGAAGAAAGTCTATCATTAGGTAACCTGACTTAAATGCCCAAATGTAAATAAGGGTTGAAAAGCCTTAATTTTTCTAAGACAAGAAGAACTTCAATTCTTTTTGTTAATTGAGATATAACTGACATATAGTATTATTTTAGTTTCAGGTGTACAATATAATGATCCAATATATGTATATATTATGAAATGATCACCACAATAAGTCTAGTTAACATCCATTATCACACATAGTTACAAATTCTTTTTCTTATGATGAGAACTGTAAGATCTACTGTTTTAGCAACTTTCATATATACAATACAGTATTATTAACTATAGTCATCAGGCTGCACATACATCCCCGGGATTTATGTATTTTATAACTGGAAGTTTGTACCTTTTGACCCACCCCTAACCCCCACCTCTGGCAACCACCAATCTGTTCTCTGTATCTATGAGTTCAGTAGTTTTTGGTTTTTTTTCTATTCCACATATGGAACTTTAATTCTTAGATTCAAAAAATGATAGCTGTCATAAGGCCATAGATTTAAAAAGGTAACAAACTACTATTAACAGTTCTACTCTTTCCAAAAATAAACCTTAGAAAGAGCTGTGGCATACTATAAAGACACTAAATTGGAAGTCAAAAGATCCTGGTTCTGTCACTTAGTTTATGATCTTAGGCAAGTTTTTACCTCTATGAGTTTTATTTTCTTTATCTTAAAGATGAGAAAAATTATTCTTAGGTTTTGGTAATAATTAAATAACCTAGATAAAAGTTAATTTTCACAGGTTTTTAAACAGTTGTTGGACATAATAAATGAATTAAGAGAAAAATCCATAGGTACATTGTAAACACTATATAACTAAAGTGAAAAAACGGTGCTCTGATAATTCCATCAAAGGCAAAGACTGTCTTACTTGTTATTAAATTCCAGACACACATAGCATATAAAAGATACTTAAATTTACTTAAACAATCATATGCTAATGGCCTACAGAAAACAATAATTAAAAAATATTCATATAAATGTACATTCATATTTTAAGTCAACAAATATATATTGAGCTGTTAGCATGTGTCATATACACAGATGACTAAGCTATGTCCCTGACCTTAAGGAGCTCTCAGCAACAATATTATTTGTATGTCACTTAGAATTTACGAAATGTTTACACACACAGTTGCTACAAAGATGATAAGATCAGTTACACTACCTTTTAAATTCTCAAAACAATCATAAGTGGATGAGGAAAAGGAAAGTGGGGAGATTAAGAGACCGGGCCAAGGTTATATGGCTAATGGGTAGCAGACCTGAGATTGGAAACAGGCCTCAAATGCTACTAAACTGTTTTCTCCCCTTGATATTTGAGTTTGATGGGCAATATCTTTGCCTTAGATACAGGGTATATTAATTCATTGTGCAAACGAGGAAAATTTTAAGAGTAAAAAGTGATGCTACATAGAATATACAACACCAAGGATGAACCTTAATGTAAACTATGAACTCTGGATGATAATGATGTGTCAGTGTAGGTTCATCATTTTTAACAACTGTACCACTCTGGTTGGGGATGGTGATAATGGGGGAGGCTATGCCTGTGTGGGGGCAGGGGATACATGGGAAATCTCTGTACCTTCAGCTCAATTTCACCGTGAACCTAAAATTGCTCTAAAAAAAAACTATTGTAAAAATAAGGGATAATATTAATAATCACACAAGGGCAACAGGAATAAACTGAGACTATCCAAAGCAAATCAGGAAATATATTCACCCCAGTTAAATTAGAATTCTAACTTGAATTCCTGCAGAGAAATGGTTATTCAAGTTAATTTATAGTCACATTTAAAACACTTTTTAAAAGTGTAGAATTGTCACTGAAGACTTCCAACAATGATCATTATAATATATGGTTCAAGGAAATTGAAAAAACTCTCACCAGAAGGAGAAGATATTGTGTACGTACCAAGCTGTCCTCGGCTCCGGCGCACCATTTCTTGCCTAGCACCTATGCTCCCAAGAATAGCTTCTTCAAGCTTTGCTCTCATATCTTTTGATTTCTTAAAAGTCAAACTATTCATTCTTTCAAACACTTTCTTTCCCTAAAATTTAAACATTACAAAAGGAAAGAACAGGCATTGAGGACATTTTCTTCTTCCTTTTCCACACCATGTTTCCTTTCCTGTTCTTTGCAATGGCATAATGATCACTTACTTTGTACTCAAAGCAAGACACACAGAGATAAAGCAGATCTAACAGCCTGTTGAGCTGCAAGACTGAGAGATCTGTAAACCACTTCTGCAGAACTGTTTCATCTGCATTCTTGAGAACCCAAAGTAGACAGATTAAAAGGCTCCGACTGGATTCTGCTGAAAAGGTGGTGTGCTGCCGGCCACTCTGAAAATAAAGAGCAGTAGAATGAGACGGACTGATCAACGGCCATTTCTTGTTTTTGGTTGTCAGTTGTTTTCTTCTAAAAACATTAAAACAAAAATTGCTTAAAAATCAAACATTTAAAAAGAACCATTTGATTTAGGCAATATTTGTATAAGTCATGTAGAACCTTAAACTTAAGATCCTGAAGTTCAAGGAACATTTTCCTGGCAAAAGAAGATTGTACTAATCTATCGTAGCACTGCCAGCAGACAATAAATAAACATTAATAGAAAACTTAAAGAGAAAGTCTGAAAGGTTCTACTATTAAAAACTAAGATATCTACCACAGAACATGAGACTTGATGAAAATAAATGAAAACAGCCACCGACTCCCAGTACGTAAGAGCAGTGTAAGACCTGGCAGGGATAGAAACACGTTTGTCAGGGTTAGGGAACCACTGTCTCCTATCAGGGGTCATTGATAGAAAGGGGAAAGTATCAGACCACAGATAAGTAAAAAGCTATTTTTATCTACAGCATGTAAGGTTAAAGTGCTATCTTCAATCTTCCATCTGCATTAGTATATGGTATGTGAAATATAAATGAAAACCTAAGCATAGGAACTTGTATACAATACCATTTATTGGCTATTACTCTGTTCCAGTTTCATGCTAAGCACTTTACATACATAATTTCATTTAGTCCTCCAACAATATTACCAAGCAGGTTCTATCACCTCAATTTTACAGACAAGAATACAGGATGACAATAATAATAATGACGACAAAAAATAGAATTTGAAATGTGCTAGACATTATGCTAATCACTTTTTCTTATTTAACTCTCACAACAATTTTATCAGATGGTATTAACTAATATTATTTCTAGTTTACAGGTAAGGAAACTAAAGGCTAGAGATTAAGTAATTTTCCCTAAATCACATACCAAGAAAAGGTAAAGCCAAGATGTTAGTCCAGGTTAATCAGACTCCAAAGTTTATACTTTTCACTATTATACTACATTCTAATATTTGATTAACAAATATGTTAAATCATACTAAGAAAGCAGTAGAAGGGATGGTGAGAGAAAGGAGAAAGGAAAGCTAAACATATTATACTGTTGAGGTCATGATCTCAACTACTAACTTTCCCTCTATTCTAGATGATGATAATGAGAGCAGCTGACTCTTACAGAATGCCGACTTTGTGCCGGGCACTATAGTAAACACTTTATGCATATTAATTTATTTATCCCCTGCAATTATCCAAAGAGATAAATATTATCACTCACCCTATCTTACAGACAAGAGAAGTGAGACACCAAGAAGTTAAGTATTTTGTACAAGTATTCTCTAGTAAATGGTGGGACCAGAATTCAAATGCAGGAAGTGTGGCTCCAGAGACCAAGATCTTATCCACTATGTTTACTGCCTCTCATGGATGCATGCACATGTAAGTGAATTGACCTACAAAAACCCACTTAACTCACTATGGTATACTGCCTCTGACCTGGGCACAAATACCTTTGACCCCCCCCACTCCCAAAGGCACATTCTTTCTGATAAGGAAAATGCTCCTTTATTTTAAAAGCAGGCATTTTCTATAGCTGAACTTTCAGATATGCATTAATATATTGACTGAATTCTCAATGACTTATTTTTTAGAAATAAAATTTAAAATTATTCTGAATTTGACAAAGAGGCATATACTGACATTTCTTAAACCCCACATAAATTGCCAATAACTTTTGAAGAAAGTTGGACAGACATGAAAAAGACTCAGTGATGGAAAGATGTCAGATTTTCCCCAAATTGTTCTATAGGATCAATGCAATTCCAATCAAAAATACCAGCCAGGTTTTTCCTGGAAGTTGACAAATTAATTTTTAAATTTAATGGGGAAGAGCAAAGGGCCAAGAACAACCAAGACACTCGAGGAAGAACCAGGTAGAATTGAGGACAAATTTGCTCTACCAGATATCAACATTTACTAAAAAGTTAGAATAATTAAGACAATTTGATATTGGCATAGACAGTCAAATTAAATAGAATACAAAGTGCAAAAAAAATCTTATGCATATATGAAAATTTGATAGAGCTGGCACTACGGATCAGTGGTGGAAGGATGGACTGTTCAATAAATGGTGTTTAAATAACTGATTTCCCTAGAGAAAAAAATAAAAGTAGATTCCTACCTTGTACAATTGTACAAAAAGTAGATTCCAGACAAAGAAAGAACATAAATGTAAAAGGCAAAACTTTTAGAGGGAAATATAAAAGAATATATTGATGATCTTGGGAGCAGGATAGGATTTCTTAAATAACATATAAAAAGCAGAAACCCTAAGCCACAAAAAGACAGTACATGTGCCTACATTAAAATCAAGAATGTGTTCATTCAAATAAATAAATAGATTGAAAAGGCACACCATGCAATAGTAAAAATTTGCTGCATATAAACCAACCTGAGATTATTATCTAGAATAGTCTTTCTCAACCAAGATTCCATCAGAGAATTAAGCCCTATAAAAAATGATTAAGGGACTGTTTTCTCTATTCTCCCAAGGCATTAAAAAAAAAAAAAAAGATAATTCTGGTCTGGTAATACCAATCAACAAATCTCCCCTGAAGGAAGAAACTACAATTCCAAGACTCTAATTATACTTACAAATAGTATTGCAAATACAAAGTCCAGTACACAAAGAACCAGGCATACGAGGAAGCAATACATCATGAGCAAAAACCAGGCAACAGAAACAGGTACACAAAGACGTGAAATATTGAAATTACCAGTGACTATAAAAACAACCACACTTTCTGTGCACTCTTGCCCAAAATATGATTAAAAATTTTGACTAGAAACTTGAGAGTATAAAGAGAAATATTTTTGGGAAAAACAAATAGAAGGAACAAATAGAATTTAGAAAACTGAAAAAAATTTACACAATAACCAAATTAAAAACTCAATGGACTGGTTTAATGTAATCCTGGGTATAGGAGAGAATTAGTAAACTGGAAGATAGATCAAAAGAAACAATTCAGCATGAAGCACAGGTTAACAAAAAGATGGAATACACAGAAGAAGAACAGAGACAAAGAGGATGCAATAAAAAGGACTAACATATGTTTAACTGGACTAAGAAAAGAGAAGAAACAGAATGGAGAAGAGGACATATTTGGGTGGATAATAGCCAAGAATTTCATAGAACTGAAAAAAGATGCTAAACCACAGATTTAAGAAGCCTCAAAAATACCAAGCAGAATAAATATAAAGAAATTCAAAACTACACTCAGCAGAGTGAAGCCATAGAAAATCAGTACTAAGGAGAACATCATAAAGAAGCAAGAGAGAAAAAAAGATTATCTTCAAAGCAGCAACAGTTTGATCGCAGCTGACTTATCAAAAGCAGCAATGGAAATGAGAAGACAGTAGGAACAACATCCTCAGCATGCAGAAAGAAAACACGAAATTAAGATGCTATTTCTCAAAAAAAAAAAAAAACCTCCTAAAGAGTGAAGGGCAAATAAAGACATTTTCCAAACACAGAGAGTTCCTCACCATAGCATAGAAAATTCTAAAGGATATATTTCACCAAGAAGAAAAATAATACAGAAGGTCACAAATTCTGGAACAAATGAACACATGGGCAAATCTAAATGTAACTGATTCTATATAGCTATAAAAATGATAATGTCTTGTGAGGTTTAATGACATATAAAACTTAAAATGCACGAAAATAGCACTTAAGTTGGGAGGGATGTAAAGTCAACCTGTTCTAAGGTCCTTCTATTAACCAATGTGAAAGAAAGGTAATGATTAACATTAGACTGGATAATTTAGGGAAGCATACTATGATTTCTAATACAATCACAAAAAGAATAGAAACAGAATGTATAACTTCCAAACTAATAAAGAGGAAAAAGTGAAACAAGGGAAAAATGGAATGAGAAAAAATAATCCAAAAGAAGAATAAAGGAGACAAAAAGAAACACAAAATGGGTGGTACAATATAAAATAAAATTAAAATGTTAAGTTCATTAAATTTAATTATGCTAAATGTAACTGGATTAAAAACTCTACTGAAAGACAAAGATTAACAGACCAGATTTTAAAAATATAAGATAAAATCTAACTATATGCTGTTTATAAAAGACACATCTAAAACATAAGTTGAAAACATTGAAAGTAAAAGGATAGAAAAAGTCATGTCATATATACATATACTAAGCAAAAGAAACTTAGCATAGCTACATGAATAGCATACAAAATAGACTTTAAGGCAAAAGAAAAACTATTAGAGTTCATGTTGATAAAAGGTGCAACCCATCAAAAAATATGTAACAATTTAAATTGTTAGATATTTCATAATAAGGCCTCAAAGGAAATAAAACAAAAATTTGATAGAATGACAAGGACAAATGACAAAACCACAATTGTAGTGTGATATTAGAATAAGCAGATGGAACTCAGTAGAAACAAAGATTTAAAGATTAACAAATTTGAGGTACTAGACAAATAGAGAACACTGTAACTAACAACTGAAGAATATGCACTCTCTTCAAATACATGAGATATTTGAAAAAACTGACCATAAACCAGACCATAAAGTGAACTGCCACAGATATAACAAACTGAAATCATACAGAGTAAGTTCTCTGATCATATAATTAGGCCAAAATCAGAAACAAGATTACTAGAAATTTTAAAACAAAAACAACTTAATAGCCCAAAAGTCTAAAAAGAAATCATAATGAACTTTAGATATATTTTGAAATGATTAAGAAAATGCTACATATCATTTGTGGCATGTAATTAAAACAATAATTTAAGGAAAACACATAGGCTTAAAATATGTATTGAAGAAGAAAGGATGAAAATTAGTGAGTTAAGCATCCATTTCAAGAAGTCAGAAAAAGAGTATTAATATAAACCCAAAGAAAGTAGAAGACAGTAAATAATAAAGATAAACATTCAAAAGTAAGGATCAACAGTGCTCCCAAATTGGTTCTTTATAAAGACTAAAGATGTATTCAAATTTCTGATGGGACTGATTAAGATAAGAAAAGGTACAAAGAGCCAGTCACAAAAATTAAAAAGTTTAAATCTACTACAGAGGTTACAGACATTAAAAAGATCATGGAAAATATTTAGAACTTTGTATGCCAGGAAAATTTTATGCATCTATCAAGAGAATGGATAAATAAATTGATCTATAGTCAGACAACAAAATATCATACAAAAATGAAAATCAGTGATTTATAGCTACACTGTATAACACGGATGAGTATTAAAGACATAATTTAAAACTAAACTATAGTATTTAGGGATGCAAACTGAGATGGTAAAACTATGAACAAAATTAAGCAATTACTTCATTAGTCAGGATAGTAGGTGGTGTGGTGGATGCCTGTGGTGGGGAAGAGCATGCTAAGGACTTCTGAAAGGCAGCCAATGTTCTGTTTTTTCATACTGAGTGGTGGTTACAAAGGTGCTTATTTTATAATATGTTGTAAACTTGTACATTTATGTATCATGTACTTTTTCATGCACAGTATATTTCACAAAAGAAAAGTTTAACAAAATGAAAAGCAAGGTCAATAAAATTGAGAATACTGGTCATTTTGAGGGGAGGTAGGGATCGAACTGAGAAGGGCAGAATGTGAACTTCCAAGGTATTTGCAATGTTCTCTTTCTGAAGCTGGGTGGTAGGTACATTGCTGTTTCTTCTATCATTATACTTTAATTGTACATGTAGGTTATAAATACTTTTGCATGTATAATATCACCAAAACTACAAGAGATAAAAGAAAACATTGATAAATTAGAATTCATCAAAATTTAAAACTTTTGCACTTCAAATGACACCATCAAGAAAATGAAAGGATGCAGCTGGCCCAGTGGCGTAGTGGTTAAGTTTGGCGCACTCAGCTTCACTGGCCCAGGTTTGCAGGTTCAGATCCCAGGCATGGACCTATACCACTCATCAAGCCATGCTACATACAAAATGGAGGAAGATGGCACTGATGTTAGCTCAGGGCTACTCTTCCTCAAGCAAAAAGAGGAAGATTGGTAACAGGTGTTAGCTCAGGGCCACTCTTCCTCATCAAAAAAAAAAAAAAAAGTTAAAAGATAATCCACAGAATGGAAGAAAATATTTGCAAATCACACATCTGAAAAGAGATTTGTATCCAGAATATACAAAGAATTCTTTCAACTCAATAACAAGAAGATGAATTTCACAAATTTAAAATGGCAAAGATTCTGGACTTTTCTTAAAGAGATATAAAAAAAAAAGTGCCAATAAGCAAATAAAAAGATGCTCAACATCAGTAGACACTGGGGAAATGCAAATCAAAACCACGAGATACCACTTCACACTCACCTAGGTAGCTATAATAAAAAAGACAGACAATAACAAGCATTGGCGAGACTATGGAGAAACAGGAACCTTTATATAGCTAGTGAGAGTGTAAAATGGTGCAATCACTTTGAAAAAGGGTTTAGAAGTTTCTCAAATGTTAAACATAGAGATACTATCTGACCCAGCAAATCCACTCCTAGGTATCTACCTAAGAGAAACAAAAACAAAACGTGCACACAAAGACTTGCATACACATGCTCATAGCAGTATTATTCCTAACAGCCAAAAAGTGGAAATAATCCAAATGTTCATCAGCTGACAAATGGATAAACAAAAACTGGTATATCAATATAATGGAATATTGTTTGGCAATAAACAAAAAGAAATACTGATAAATGCTACAACGTGGATAAACCTCAAAAACACTATGCTTAGTGAAAAGAAGCCAGACACAAAAGATCACATAGTATATAATTCCAATTAAATGAAATGTCTAGAATAGGCAAATTGATAAAGACAGAAAGTAGATTAGTTGCTGCTTAGGGCTGGAGGGAAATCGGGAGGGACTGCTAACAGGCCTAAGGGTTCTTTTTGGGGTAGTGGAAATATTCTAAAATTAGATTGTGGTGATGGCTGCACAACCCTGTAAATATACTAAAAACCATGAAATGGTACACTTAAGTGGGTCAGTCTTTTGATATGTAAATTATATTTCAATAAAATATTGTCACATAGGACAGCTTCTATAAATATTATTGCATTCTTCTGAAAGAGTCTTTTAAAACTTCTAGAACCTGATCTTGCTTTATTGGCAGTTTGCTTCCTCCTAGCCCCACAGTCTTTCCTCTTTAAGGGGGAAATACACAGGGGCAGAGTAAATATCAATTTTTTTTAAACATGAAAAAGTATAAATCTTCACAGATTAAAACAAATATTCTCATTTGCTAAAACAATTGATAATATTTCTTAGGGCTGATAAAGAATAAAATGGATTAAAAAAATAAAGAAAATGGGCTATATATAATGAGATAATTTTCAAAATTCTGAATGACAGAGTACAGAACTTTATACCATAAAACTTGAGGTAATTAATTCTTAAAACAACTTAGTACAAGATAGGCAATATTCTCAGAACATTAACGTTTCCATAAAATAAAGAAAACTCAGAGTACTCTTGCATCAGCTAGTACAATAATCCCAGTTATTTAAAGGAATATCCTTGTACACATCCGTCTTCACAGGGAAAACATCACAGGAGTGTTGTTTTTACCGTTGACGTGAGGAGGAAACTGCCGGGCCTTGTGAGCTGAGGAACCGACGTCCCTGCAATTGCCATGGCAACTGTCTGGCTGATCATGTTTCCACTCTCACTTTCGTAATCATCAGTGGCTATACAAATTGGCCTTCCTCTTTGATTGTGAGTCTCTGGAAAAAAGATAATCCAAAAATAAATAAATAACAAAACTTCTGTCTAGTTTAATTAAGTTATTGCACTCGCAATTTCCTTTCCTAGTCTCCATTACTCCTTAAAAGAAAAAACTGTTAACATGCAATATTTATCATTAGATTTACTTCTTTTAAACAATATTTTAAACGTTAACTCATTCCTACAGTAATAATTTATAGTTTTGTAGAGAACTTTAACTTGCTAGTGAAAGAAATAATATAAACATTTCTGTTTTCAGGTAGAAACCCACTTTAGTGATCAAAATTCTGGGAAAACTGCTCAACTATCAGTCCTTCAAAGGTAAGGAGTTGGGTCATCTTTGCATCACCAGCAACCATCAAAGTTCTTAATTCATATTGGGTACTAAGTAAATGTTTTTGTTTTAATCAAACTAGAAGTACTGTTATAAAGTTAATTGCTAATTTAAATGCAACCTACAGTGTTTTCATTATGGCAAATGAGGGAATTTAAGTAAATTCTAAATACGGAAAGCAAGAGCAATAAAACTTTGTGAGTTCTAGTTTTTAGAAAGCAACATAACTTCAACTTACTAACCCAGTGTTAGCAATAAACATAATTCTTAATATTCAGGTGAATATTCATTTCAATTACATATATACGAATAAAATTGAGACTAAAAGTTATAGACATCTGTCAAGTTTTCTTGTATTTTTTTTCAGATGCACAGTACCTACTCAAACAAAAAAACCTATTTTCTAAAAGGTAGGTATAGAAATGTTATAAAATCATTAATTTAAAATTCGTCATAAGAACTACTTAAAGGAAACTTGCACTGAATTCACTCACACAGTCTAAACTTTTTCAGTGAAATAGTTAAGTATTTAGTTTACTTATGTCAGTGTACATTTCCTTGTATTTCTTTTCCTAAAATAAGATCTTTATCCTTGAGATATTTTCTAACACTTTTAAACATTGAGATTCGTCTTTAAAATTTGTCCTAAATATACTAAGTACCTGTAAAATCATACAGCTGAGGAACAGTTTCCATGATAACGCCAATCAGAGGGAGATACAACATGGCCACCCGAGCCTTTATCTGGGGGTCAGAGAACCGTGGGTCTGAGTCATGACTGGACAGTAAATTGTGTACCATATTGATGACTTTCTTATGCAATCCAAACAGTCTATTTAAAAAGATGATAAAGAAGCAGCAGTAAGGTCACAGAGATTAGTTAATATCTGTAAAGCAAATAGTCATGGTACTGAATCAATTTTGTTCAACTTCTCAACTTTGCCACATATTTGCATGTATTCCTATAAAACAGTTCTCATTTTAAAAGTAATGAATGTCTTTCTGTATAAAATAAGAATTGAGGGAAAAGGAAACCCTATACAAATTCACTTAGGAGTAACTCTAATATTTTTTTACATTAATTCCTCAATAGTACATTTTAATATTAAATAACTTAAGACTAGTTATATTTTAAAGCAAAAAAAAAAGAGTAAATTTTAAGTAGCTGTAAATTTTATTTCATCAAATGAGGTCTTTTTATATTTACCCCAAATAAACTTTTATTTCCTTTTTCTAAAAGAAAAATCCTCTACCTAATGGATTATGTAGTCCACAGGCTGGGGTTGCCTTTGGCATCTCTACTTTAGCTGAAGTTCTTGCTCATATACCTCATTTGGGCCCTCACAACTTTTCTAGACTCCCAATCCCCTAAGTTTCAACTGGGCTACTGCACTAGTAAGGGTCACTCACATCTTCACACCTTTTTTTGCCTCTTCTTAGATTGAAGGTACTTTAACTACGCAAACCATTCTAATTAAAAATTCATCCAACTTCAGCTGGCCCTGAACACTGTATCTAGCAACAGTTTCAGATCTCCTTTTCTCTCCCTAAGCCTCTCACCATGAATCTCAGTAAAAGACCTTACCTCCAACTTCTTTCTTCTAGGAAAGCAAAGCCATTCTGAATTTGCTCTGGTCAGATCTTTTAACACATCTTTATCTTTATAGTCACCAAATAATCTTTCTTTTTGTCCCAGAAAAAGTTGTACCTTTTCTCAGAATGTAATTTCCCCACATGTTCAATGAACCCCATCTTTCTTCAATAGCTTCAACAACCTCACACTAAGTTCTTCTCTTCTTCATTCAAATAAGCCTTTCCTATCTTGAAAATACACGTTCTTTTGAAACGAGTTTCCTCTAGCTAATATTGTATTTCTATTAGTAGTAAACTATTATACTATTTCTCCAGTAATACACTTCCTAAATGTACAGTCTATATCAAGTGTTTCCATTTACTTAATACCTACTCCCTTTCTCTGAAACCAAGTTTCTAAATGCTTACAACATGGTACTGTGCTAGCTGCATCATTTAGTAGCTAAATGATTTTTCGAAGATCCTTAACTTCTGTTTCCCTGTCTATGACACCAGGGTAGAAACCTACCACATAAGGTGGTTGAGAGAATTAAGTCACAGAATTTACACAACACGCTTTCAGCACAGTGCCTTAGCACTGCCTTCCTCAGGAAACATTAGCCTTTCTCTCTTTGAGGATCACACAGCAGATTTAAGAGCTGGGATTTGGAACCAGTTAGTCTTTCTCCAGAGCCCTTGAGTTTATTTGCCATTTTACACAGCTCTATATGAAATCTAGCTGGAGATTCTTTCTTCTCTCTTCCAGATTTTTTATTCAGAAAGTATATTTTTAAACACTGTCAAGAACCATATCCCACCTCACACCTGTCAGAATGGCTACTATCAAAAGGACAAGAAATAACAAGTGTTGGTGAGGATGTAGAGAAAGCGAACCCTTGTACACTGTTGGTGGGAATGTAAACTGGTGCAGCCACTATGGGAAACAGTATGGCGATTCCTCAGAAAATTAAAAATGGAACTGCCATATGATCCAGCAATCTTACTTCTGGGTATATATCTGAAGAAAACGAATAAATGAACTAGAAGAGATATATGCACCCCTATGTTCACTGCAGCATTATTTACAATAGCCAAGATATGGAAGCAACCTAAGTGTCCATCAACAGATGAATGGATAAGGAGATTGGTATATATATACAATGGAATATTACTCAGCTATAAAGAAGAATGAAATCTCACCATTGGCAACAACATGGACAGACCTAGAGGGTATCATGCTAAGTGAAATATGTCAGACAGAAAAAGACAAATACTGTATGATTTCACTTATACACGGAACCTGAAAAACAAAACAAATGAACATGCAAAACAAAACAGAAACAGACTTATAGATACAGAGAACAAACTGGTGGTTACCAGAGGAGGGAGGGGTGGGGGAGCAGGCTAAATAGGTGAAGGGGATTAAGAGGTGCACACTTTGGTTATAAAACAAATAAGTCAAGGGGATGTAATGCACAGCATAGGGAATATAGTCAATAATATTGTAATAACTTCGTATAGTGACAGATGATAACTAGACTTATCGTGGTGATCATTTCATAATATAAATATCAAATCACTATGATGTACACCTGAAACTAATAGGATATTGTATGTCAATTATACTTACATTAAAAAAAAAAAAGAACCACATCTAGTTAACATATCTGAAATTTCATTCTCTAGCTCTCTACTTGACACTGTCATCTTATACGTTCTTTGCAATATTTTATCCAAATACTTTCCATCCTTCCTCACGCTCTCCCTCATTTTTCCCAAGTCCAGATCTGGTCATTTGCTTTTTACGTTCTCCCTTTTGACTTCATGTATCACAATTCATGATTCCCAAAGCTGGGTATGTATTCCTTATCTCCCAGCAGCCACCACCCCAGACTTCAACCTATCTAAACTCTACCCACTCGTCTTCATGAAGACTTTTCATATGTCTATATTACTCAATCACATTTAGCTTTAAATACCTACTTACGCAGGACCTGCAATACCCTATTCTAGATGTTGGAGATACGACATTGTCCCCGTTCTTAAGGAGCTCACTTTAGTAAAAGAGAAACACAGACACAAAAATACAGTCATGTGTCACGTAACTATGGGGACATGTTCTGAGAAATGCGTTGTTAGGTGATTTTGTTATTGTGAGAACATCATAGAGTGTACTTACACAAACCTAGATGCTATAGCCTACTACACACCTAGGCTATATGGTACTAATCTTATGGGACCACTGTTGAATATGTGGTCTGTTGTTGACTGAAACATCATTATGTGACACATGACTGTAATAATTCAATGTTACAAATGTTATATAAAGGTGTTAGTCTTCTACAGAACTATGTCTATACTACAAAATTAGCATTTAATTACAGTATATTATTTCATAGCCTTAACTTACACTAACTATAAGTTAGTTTCTTGAGAGCAAATCTTTGGTCAATTATAGAACATATTATTGCTACTCAAGGAATTATTCTTGATTATTAGCAAGCAGAGTAAAAAGAAAAGCATTCCTCTCAAGGGTCTATCTAAGACGAAGTATGCTGTATTTTATCTACACACGTCTAAAGCATGTAAAATTTGGAGATGAGATATGAGCCTCTCACAGTCAATCATTCATTCATTGAATTAACATATTTATCAAGTGTCCACTTTGTACTAGACACAATCCTAAGTCACTGGGAATACAGCAGTGAACAAGAAAGACAAAGGGCCGGCTCTCAGGAGCTCACATTCTAATGGGAGGAAACAGATAAGAGACAAACAAGCAAATTTCAGGTAAGTGCCCTATAGAAAATAAAACAGGGTCATATGGATAATTTGTGGCAGGGGAAACTGAGCTAATTTAGACTGGGTGGTCAATGAAAGCCTCACTGAGAAGATGCTGTCTGAGTGGAGACCTGGAGAATCACTAGGAGGAAATGTCTCTGTGAAGATCTTAGGGCAATTTGAGCATCGCTTCAGGCAGAGAAAAATTCAAGTGCAAAGGCTCTAAGGTGGGAAGGAGTCTGGCACAAAGAGAAACAGAAAAAGGCCAGGATGGCTAGATTTTAGTATGTGAGGAGGGAAGAGAAAGGGAGGAGTGGACAAAAGCCACATATATAGGGCTCTTAGGACTATTACTAAAAGTCCGCATTTTATTTTAAGTGCTATTTTGAAGGCATACACTCACAGTGACAACTTTACAAGGAAGTGACATATCTGATTCTCATTTCTAAAAGAACATTCACGCTGCTGTGTAGATAAAGGATTTAGGGAGGCAAGAGCGGAAGCATGGTTAGGGGAGCAGCTGTGAGGATGGGGAGAAGTGGCTGAATTTGGGATATATCTTGGAGGTAATACCTGTGGAAGTTGCTAATGGACTACAGGAAAGAGTGAGAAAAGGAAGAAATAAGCGGCAGTAAAAACTAAGGTTATAATCCGTGTACTACGTTTAAAGCTCTTCCCATATCTTGTTTAACTGAATAAAGAAGAGGGGTAGTGGACACAATTATTATTGCTTTCTGGACTTGATAGAAAATCTCTCCAAGTGTCAAAGCCCAACACATTCTAGCTTGAAGAGACAAAAAAAAAACAAAAAAGAATTCTTTCATAAATCCTATATTTTTCTACAGAAACATAGCAAAGCTATTTTTTTTTGTGATTTTTTTTAATTTGAATAATACATTTTATTTAACTCAGTTACATCTAAAATATATCATTTCAACATGTCATCAATATTAGCAAAGCTATTTTAACAGAATTGACCCCCACCATGAAAAAAAAATCACAGAAATAGTTGACTGCTAGAACTCTCTATTCTCTATATCAGACACTGCGGAACACCTACTTCCTCTGTCTTCCTTCTTAATAGAACTCACGTTTTTTTCAGGTATACATTTCTCCCCCTAGGACTCAGGGGAAGCTGACTCCATCCTCAGTTTCAGGAGTAGATCCTGATTAGACTAGCTCTGCTGCTTAAAGCAGACAGCAAACTGTTTTGCCACCAGTCTGAGAAGACATAAATGTTAATCAACTCATTGCTTCCTTAACTGAGAAGGTGTACAAAAAAAAAAGTTGTATGACCTAGGCCCTGTGTTTAGTGACATAGTTGATTTACAGTTAGGCACAGCTCCTTATCTTGTTGTGCGCTGTAACAAACAACCCTGAACTGACACCAGTATAAGCATCACATCTGAGTAGAACTGATCTAATCCATCCAGCAATCTGGCATTGCTCTGGTGACTGCAATAGCACAGGATAGGCAAGTGAGCCAAATCAGTCCAAAGGAAAGATTTACAATGTGTGCTTGGGAAGAGTTTCCCCTCTCTCTCCTCTGGACATGAGCAAAGAAGAATTTAATCTGAATTGCCAGTGGCAACTATCTTGCAGTCATAAGAGATGCTAGCCTTAGGATAAAGCTGATGCTTCTAGTAGAGGTAGAGATACAAAGAACCAGAACCCAATGACATCAATGAGCTGCTGATTGTACTGTGCTAAAAACCCCATCTTTCGGGGCCGGCCCAGTGGCGCAGCGGTTTAGTTCGTGCTTGGCAGTCCAGGGTTCGCCAGTTTGGATCCTGGGCGCCTGCCGACGCACTGCTTGTCAGCCATGCCGTGGCAGCGTCCCATATAAAGTAGAGGAAGATGGGCACGGATGTTAGCCCAGGGCCAGTCTTCCTCAGCAAAAAGAGGAGGATTGGCAACGGATAGTAGCTCAGGACTGGTCTTCCTCACAAAAAAAAAAAAACAACCCTATCTTTCTTCCAATTATGAAATAATAAATTTACTTCCTTTAATAAAGCCAGTATGAAGAAAGGTTTTCTATTTCTTGTAACCAAAAACATCCTGATATATCAAGTAAAAATATTGGAAATATAGATTCAAATGATTGAGATATATCAGATATTAAAGAAAGCTAGTATGTTTAGAAGTTGTTTTCAGAGTGTTCTTTTTCCCAAACAATGGATCCCCCTTTTTCCCACAAACGACATCACGTTCATTTGTCAAATGGCAAAATATGATGGCAAGCAAGAATGGGAGGCCCAGAGTTTCATCCACTTAGTCTGTCCTCTCCATATCCAACATATGCATCCTCCACCCCATCCTACACAGAAACCCACTAAGTACCTCTTCATAACCTATAATTAAGTGAAAAGACAAGAATACAATGTGAAAAACTACTTCTTTAAGCTATATTCCTAACGTGGGAAGTTGCCATTATGAAAAAACACATGCCTTTCATTTGCAGATTTAGCCTTGCACAATTTATTAAGCATCAACTATGTCCCTGACTATTGCTAAGAACTTTACAAACCTCCTCTTTCATTCATTCAACAAATACATCAGAGGACTCTTGTAAAACCTGCTCAAAGGTATCTCCTTTTGTTTTCTGGAACTCCTATACAAGGTTAAGCTGCATTATAACTCCTAACGATCCTATTATGAGAAAAATTGAAAACAAAAAGCAATTATTACCCAAATAAGTTATGGTCATACAGATTTTTTAAAAAAAAAAACTATTACAACAGAAGTGCCTCACAGGGATGCTAGACCACAAGAAATCAGGCTATTTCTATAAATTCAACCATCAGACAATATACCCTTTTCCACTTACTATATCAATTTCCAAAAATCCTCTAAAAGTGTACACAATTTTGGAAGCTTTTAAAACCTAAGGATATTTGCTTATAGGGCAAATTTTGAAATAAAATGATACATAGTATGATGGCAAACAATAAATTTTCTTCACAAGGAATCAAATAGAAGACTAGTCTATTTTCCTCAACTGAAATGTGCCTACTGTATATCAACAAATCTAAGAGTCCATCTACTAATATGCGCAAATATTTTATGTACTATTAAGAAGGAAAAAAATATTACCAAATAAACCATGACACATCATCGATTCTAAGACAAGCCTCAAATTCAGAGATGACAAAATATGAAAAAATCTCTTTCTTAAAATCAATGAAATACAGAAATGATATGGGTGTGGAACTTAGTGAGTAGAGAAGTAGAAGAAGAGGTGGAATTCTTTTGATTGCGAGAAGTGTAAGTGGTATACTTCCATCCCATTGTCCAAAATCAAATTGATATTCTACAAGGTAAAAACTGATCTACTCACCCTTCAGCATCAGGGTCTAAAATGACAGCCAGCTCTGTTAGCACAAGTCCTGCCAAATAATGCTGTTGGCGGAAAGGCACAGACAGTTCAAACATATTTGCAATCTTCTGGTCTTGCACATTTGTGGAAAATCCAGAACTCTGTTTGGGTGTGAGGTAGAACAAAACTATAACAGCTGTGCAACAAAATCCCCTATAAACAGAGCATTACAACAAACCGAATGTGAGCATTATCTGAACGTGGGATGAACCTTACCCAGGGCAGTTTATTTTACATTACTATTATCAACACTGGAGAAAGTAACTGCTCTTACTTTTAGTATAGGCAAGTATGATGAAATAACACTTTTAATTATTTTTAATTTCTTTTTTCTCACATTGAAACTCTTACACCTGTTTTTTTCCTTTATGCTTTTAGCCACTCAATGTTTCAATATCATACTGTAAAGGGAAAGCAACTAAATCCAAATGATGTGTTATGCACTCACTGCTGAGTACAAGAGAAATATTCAGCCAAAGCTAATGGTTTCCAGAGAAATTCCAAATACCAGTAAAATTGTTGTTCAGAAAAAATACTATCTCTAGAAAATTACTATCATTTTATGGTCCACTCACTGAGTTTTTTTTTTTTTTTGTGGGGAAGACCAGGCCTGAGCTAACATCCGTCACCAATCCTCCCCTTTTTTGCTGAGGAAGACTGGCCCTGGGCTAACATCTGTGCTCATCTTCCTCCACTTTATATGGGACGCCGCCACAGTGTGGCTGACAAGCAGTGTGTCGGCGGGTGTCCGGGATCCGAACTCGCGAACCCTGGGCTGCCAAGCATGGACTAAACCGCTGCGCCACCGGGCGGTCCCCACTCACTGAGTTTTTAAAGAAGTTTTTTAATACTGCAAAATTGCATCCTCCAAGACACAGTTCAACACAAGTGTCCTTAACTTCATTCTCTTCTGATCCATATTCAAGATCACTCATGTGAGGCTTCTTAGAAGAACAGTAGATTTCAGATTTCTCTATGGAGAAATCATCTTCCTAATAAGTATAAAAAAATTATTCTTGGCCCCCCCAAAAGCGTGATGTATCTGTCATCTATTAGAATGTGAAAATTATGTAGTTAGACGAGAAAATGGGGAACAAGATAGTGGAAGAAATTCCATAAATTTCTTGGCTGAACGAGATGTTCGGCAGGGAAGTAAGTGTAAACAAATGTGTTTCATTGAAGGTTCTAGGCCTATTAACCTATGATTAATTTGTCCTTGACTGTATAGCTACATCTTTGGCAGAGGATGGGGGACAAAAGCAAAAGATGAGCCTCATTCATTATAGGAAGAAGTGTGTGCTAGCCAGGTAAGAGTATGTGAAGAAAGGCTGATCCACAAGATTTTTTGCAAGATAAAATGAAAAGTTGTGGGTGCTCTCATGTTTTCCAATCTTTCTAAATGAAGTTTAAAGTCTTCTTTTATTAAGCATCTGAGATTGATCTAGCCTAGAGAATTACATCCAGGAATTAAATATCTCAAAAACAAAATTAAGAAGAGTTAAGATAACTTTGACTTTAGACATTAAGAGCTTAAGAAGTAACTTGCTTGTCTCAGGAATTATATAGCAGAAAGAATGTTTCACTAGGAGGAGAAATCCAGGCTTCTCTGATACTAAAACCACAAAATTCCTTACTCTCAATCTGTATGATAGGACACATAATAATTGCTACAATAACCCTTTTTCATCTTTAGAGAAACTACTAGCTGTCAAGTGGCACCCAATGAAAACCTATAAACATCCATCCAGTCTCCTTTGGGTTTTCTGGCTACAAGAGAGGAAGGCAGGGCTTCATCAGGCCTGCATTGCAGTTTGACTTCTTCCTCTGCTAAATTATGCCTCATTCCCCTTCCTTTCACAGGTATTGATCCCTAATAAACACCTTGTACCCCAAGCTCAGTCTGTGTCTGCTTCAAAAAAACCCAACTTGTGAAAGCATCTAAATAAGCGAGTTTATGTAGGTGAATTCACTCGCATGTGCATAAATCTGTACGAGAAGTACAACAAATGGTTAAGAACTTGGGCTCGAGAATAAAGCCAACATGTGCCTTGGTTCAAAGCCTAGCTCCTGCCACTTTTTACTGTGTGACCTTGGGTAAGTTACTGACCTTTCTGTGTTTCAGTTTTTTCATCTGTAAAATGGAGACAGTAATAGAACTTACCTCCTAAAGTTGCTCTTAGGATTAAATGAGTAATACTTATAAAGCACTTAATACGAAGCCTATCACACAGTTATTATTCAATAGTGTCACATATTTTTTCCAGTGTTTAGAATGCTTTTTCACAAATGTGGACTTTAAGAATATTTTTTCACACACTTTGCATACCTGAGATGTTGCGGAAGAAACAGAAGGTGATGGTGACGCAGGTGGAGTAAGCAGGCTGCAGGGTAAGTTTAATGTTACATAGTGCTCATGGCTGCAGATGATTCGCAGAAAATCCAGCCTCAACGACACCAGAACACTTGGATTTGGTAATGAATAAAGCTTTGAGGACACCTTGTAAGCATTGCAGAAACAAGAGAACACCAACTGAATACATCATTGCTCTAGTACCAACACTGGGATGACGGGTTAGAGAATTAAAGAACAGTATTCAGTGGTCAGTTTTGAGTTTTGTGGTTTAAATAATAGTATCAGCTTTTTCTAAAGTTACTGCTAAAATTAAAAAGTTGGAACTACAAGATTTACTGTACAAATCCACTGACTGGACTAAAGCCACTTTTTTTTTTTTCATTTTTATTGATGTCTTAATAGTTTATAACATTGTGGGGTTTTAGCTGTACACTATTTTTTGTCCGTCACCATGTGGAGGCATCCCTTCACCCCTTGTGCCCACCCCCCACCCCCCTTCCCCTTGGTAACCACCAACCAGTTCTCTCTGTCCGTGTGTTCATTTATATTCCACATATGAGTGAAATCATGCGGTGTCTGTCCTTCTCTCTCTGGCTTATTTCACTTAACATAATACCCTCTAGGTCCATCCATATAAAAGCCACATTCTTATACAGATCATCGTCGACTTACGATGGGGTTACATCCCGATAAACCCGTCGTAAATTGAAAATATCCTAAGTCAAAAATGCATTTAATACACCCAACCTACTGAACATCCAAGCTGAGCCTAGCCTACCTTAAATGTGCCCAGAACACTTACATTAGCCTGCAGTTGGGCAAAATCATGTAACGCAGAGCCTATTTTATAATAAAGTATTGACTATCTCACGTAATTGACTGAATAGTGTACTGAAAGTGAAGAATAGAATGGTTGTGTGGGTACAGACTGGCTCTAAGCATATCGGTTGTTTATCCTCGTGATTGCATGGCTGACTGGGAGCTGTGGCTGGCTGCCACTGCCCAGCATCACAAAAGTATCATACCATATACCACTAGCCCAGGAAAAGATCAAAATTCAAAATTTGAAGAACAATTTCCACTGAATGCATATTGCTTTTATACCATCATAAAGTTGAAAAATCCTAAGTCAGGGACCATCTATATTTCCAATATAGCATTAATACTTCCACTTCTCAAAGATGCACTTTCTCAAGGAAAAAATATACAAAAATAACCTCATAAAAGAAATTACCAATTTTTTTCACAGCATCTTGTGTTAACCTATAACTATCTGTCTGTTTTCCCAGCTAAGCCATAAGCTACTTAAGGAGACATGTATAAACTGACATAGTAGCTTTAGCATCTCTGGAGTCGAGCTAAGAGTTTGGCAAATGTAGGAGGTCAATGCTAGAAGAATAAAGACAGGACAGGTTTTGGAAGCAATGGTACATGAAATTTGGGGGACAAAGTGAAAAGAATACATACTGTTGCAAATATTTGCAAGTGGGTCAGTGCCCATGCGTAGATTTAACTTTTCTGACTATTAAAAGAAACATCAATAAAGGCATCCAATAGAACAGATCTTCAAAATTCTAAATATTAGACTGCCAAATAGCATTCTTAACCAATATTTCCCAAAAACTAATCTGTGGACCAGCTGGGAAGTGCTTCACAAGTACTGTGTCCCACACTCCCTCCCCCTCCCCCTAGGATTCAAACTCCTCGCTAATGCTGGATGGGACCCAGAGATCTGTATATTTTTAAAGCTCCTTTAGAAGGTAATTCTAGAATGATTATATAGCTCACTACCCAACTGGCCTATCAGGACCAATAACTAATGTTTTCCAAAAGGCAGGTTTCATTAATCAGTTGATAAAAGTTTTAAAACAAAATCAGCTATTTGTGGAAAAGTTCCAGGATGCTTTTAGTTTAGTAAAAGCAAGATAATGAATGACATTCATTATCTTGACATCTGTCCATGATTCTAAACTCTACAATGTTCAGGGCTATCTTAGAAGTATATATAGCAAAATGCAGCTGCTTTACCCATTACTCAAGACACAAAACGTTCAGTTAGCTATTCCTTCAGTATAAACACTACTCTTGCATGGCATCTCGGGGCTGCTTTATATCAGGCTGCTAACTTAATGCTGGACTCCAGAAAGGGGATTCAAGAGTCACGAGTGGACCAGCACAACCCAAGGGAAAGCCAGCTGCACTGATACCAGCTTGCCACAGTCCTGTGTCCTGATTAAAGAAATGAAATTTATTTTTGCCTTACTAATAAAAATACGCTTTTTTTAAAAAAACAACAGTATATGAATGTGTTCTTGAAGGTCCCTTAGCTCCAGCCCTAAAAAGAGCAAACAGTATTTAAATTATTTGATTACTAATTATTACTAATTATGTATTACCTGTTTATAGCAGGTCTTTATAAGGCTAAAGACAAACCCTCTATCCATAACAGACAACAGATCATTGAGAAAGAATGCAAGGCTTGTGTTAAGTCTCTCAACCATTTCTGTGTCCTGGGAAACAGAATAAAAAGCAAAAACAAATAAAAGTGTGATAGTTTAATGTGAGCTTGAACGACAGAGTTAATTAAAAAAATAAGTTATCGTTACCTTCTGAAATCGTGAAACTATATCACTAGCAATTGTGCTCACAAGAGCAGCAATGTCATCCATGAAACGATCTGGAAAACGACTTTTCCTTGGTGCATCAAGTTTATCATTAAAGTATAAATGGTGCACCATGCTCTTTACCTGAAAAAATAAATAAGCCATTAGTTTAATTTCTTACAGATGTAATTAACAGTTATAGCAGCTCTAAACATTAGGGCTATTTTTTCAATATACCATGTGATTTAATAGATGACTGAAATACTTTTAGCTCCTCAAATATTTTGAAAAAGTTCCTGCAACATTTTATATGTTTCAAAGAAATATCAAACATAATATAACTCAATAACTGTATCACTTTCATAAAATTATCCTGGCTATCAACAGGAAAAAAATTGTGTATATCAACAGAAAAAATTTCACTCTTTAAAATAGTTTTAAATTAAATCTTTCCAAGACTCAACAATTTTGCCATTCCATATGCCCCAAACTGTAAGCTTTGAGAGGTCAGGAACCTTGACTTCACTGTAACGCCTCCAGCATCTGTCACATAGTGACACATGGTGGGTGTACATTAAATACTGATGACTAAATATTAATAAGAAAATATTAGGTAAAAATTAACAAAGTGATTTAAGTTTACAAAATGCTTTTGGATATAGATTCTTATCACAACAATATGGTCATTTTAAATTCAGGGAAATTGAAGCCAAGGTTCTACAGTTGGTAAATAGCAGAGCCAAGTCTTAAAATGCAGCCTTTTGACTATTATACCTAAGAAATCTGAACATACGTATAAGACTATGAAAAAATAAGTCAAAATTACAATTTGATCTTATATTAAAAGCATATGAATTACAAATTTGGTGTTTATTCTCTAGGGAAAAACATAAGTTGTTTATCACTTGCATAGAGTCCCTGATTGTTTATTTATTTATTTGTAGATTAGTAAATCTCTAGAAGAAATGTCTTCTTATCACCAACACAGGTTAACATCCAATGCTGAGAATGACCCTATGACATTCTCTGGAGGCTCTCTTTGTTTCTTTTCTTCCTTTCTTTTTTTGTTTTGTTTTCCTTTGTTTCTTATTTCATTTTTTACAGACTTATTTTTTGCAAGAAAAAGTTTCAATAATTTCAGATTTCTAGAGGCTGAAGAAGAAGGTGCCAGAATGCCTGAGTGAGATTCACAGTTTTGCCATCTACAAGCTGTGTATACTTAGACAAGTTAATTAACCTCTCTGTGCTTTGGTAACACCTAGCCCACAGGGCAGTGCTACCACACTATATGCACTTGATAAATGTTTGCTTTTGTATATATATGTGTTTATGTGTGTGTATAAATATTTACTAAAATATTAATTCATTCATTTTTCATATCATTTATTGAATTAAGTAAAAAATGTTTTTTTATTGGCGGTAACTGGCATTTACCTAAGAGCTTTCTAACCAGAAAAGCAGTGAGTATCCATAAAGCTCTTTTTATCTATTTTTGGTATGAAATCTACAGTACTGCCATTGTATACTAGCATGTTCAGACTAAGAAAGAAGGTATCACAGGTTTCCTTTAAAAAGACAGCTAGCTTCTGCAACCATCCCTAAAAAAATAGTCAAAGTGAGCTTTATAATTCCACTGAAACTGTGCTGAATGTACACAGTGTTTATTTAGAGATGTAACATATGTAATTTTGTTTTGGAGGCACATATAAAACCATAAGATGGGAAATAAAAAAAGATTTCTAGGATAAAACAATGAGCCAACACAAAACTGTTCACTAAAGAAAACAATACTAAAGAATGTGTTCAGTTTGCTCACCATTAACTCAAAAAAGAACCAGGCTTGTTGCAAAGCTGATTCCCGGACGCTGCCACTGCAAACAACCCACTGCAAAGCCAGCTCCTCGTGAAAAAGCTATCCGGAAGTAAACCCAAAGTTATCATCACAGTCACATCTGCTCATCACACAAACCACATAATAATGCGGCTACAAATGAAGATACAATGAGAATAAGCAAAATAAGGCATGTGAACCATTCAATGATGCAGTGAGGACACCCATTAACGAAACGGCTATTCACACATGTAAGACAGTGGCATGTTGAACAGCTGAAAAAATTACATGTTATCTTGCAGTAAAATGTAATTTTAAAAGGACAGGTGAGAAATAGCCTCCTAAATTGTACTTGCAAACAGAAACAAGACCAAAAACTCACAGTTACAAATAAAACCTTGTTTGTGCCTTAAATACATATTTCAACATTTGCAAATACATTCATGAACTTTGCTGGTACAATTTAGGAAACACCTTTAAAAATTTAAACTTTGATATAATCCATTAATTTTCAAGTTTTCAGGTATTTAAAGTCTTTTTATAAAAATAGAAATTTCCTGCCTTATAATGGATATGCATACAAAGCATTTGCAAAGTAGTGTATATTAATATGAAAAAGGACTAACAAAACTGTGCATAAGGGAAGCAAATCAACATATCTTACTAAGAGTGATAATTTTTCTAACTCATCTTCCTTTCCCTGGAGATTTAAAACAAAACAGAAGCAGTTACAGAAGCAGAATTAAGAGTTGATACATTTTTTGGAACTAAATTTTGATGATCAAATTTGAATTCACTAAACTCTAAAAACAGTCGATCCCAAAGATATAAACATTATAAAAATGTACAAGCGCCTACACTAGAGAGGTATGCCCCCAAGGCATCACACAATCGGTGCTTGCTCAAATGTATTTTTAAACACAATGCAATTATTGTAGCATCTCGTACTGGTTATGTAAAGAAATCTTACATCTGTCTAACTGTTGCAATTGTTTTCCCCCTATATGGATTGTCTTCATATGAATCTACCTTTTTAGTTGGTAAGCGTCCCGTTAATGTTTGTAAGAAACTTGAAGTCTCTGTGTGCGAAGACATACGATTACAACTTCGATCCATAGCCTATGGGGTGAAGATGAATGAATGACGAAACAACATTAAAGTCTGCTGTGAACGACTGCAGCTCAAGGATTACAGACAACTTTTCAAAGAGAGTTTTACTGGGGTTTCAACAACCGTCTATTTTATATTTTCACCATGTTAAGCTGCTTTAATGGCAATGCCCTAGAAATATCAAAATGGCTTCTATATATTTTCAGTGTTAAAAAAGATGAGTATTTTAATGATTATATAAATTCAGAGTGCTGCAAAGAATGAAACTTTTATCTGTGTGATTTGTACACATGCACGTATCTAGTAACAAAATGTGAAATGTAAAAACATACTTCTCACTGATCTAAGACCAACAAAAGAAATCAAGAATTTTACATTCAATAAAGAAAATTAAAAGTTTAGAACAGTCTCTTTCACTTTTCACTATTATCAAAAATTACTATTCATGTTTGCCACATACTATCTCAAATATAAATCAGTTATAAAATTGAACATGGAATTAAATTTTTTCTTCAAGAACAAGAGCATTTTCCTCCAAAGCCAATACACAGATGAGAAGTATATTTTGAGGCACCATGCAGTATTAGCTATCAAGCAACTAGTTAAGTAAGCAAAATCTAGTTCAACTAAGTTATAACAAATTTCATACTTTGCAACACAGTAGAAATTAAAACGGATTTTTGCCTCTGGTATTTAATCTTACAGCATGAGGATCATATACTGTTCACATTTAATTTTAGCTTATTACCAATATTTCTAGTCAGTGATTTTGAAAAAAATGACAACATAGTAAATGCTAAATGAAAATGATACAATAGTTACACTTTAAACCAAAAGCAAATGGAAAACTGTCAGGTTTTTTCCACACAAAAATTTTTAAAATTCCTACTGAAGATGAGCTACCCTAAAGTGGAAACTATTATCCAGGCTGTCGACTGCATGAGCAGCAGGCACTGAAATATCGATCAGGTGTATGAGGAGGGAGAAGGAGGAGACAGGAAACAGGAAAGGAGAGCATTATTGGTGAAATTCGTGGTATTCATGCATAGTAGTTGGAAAATGTGCTAAGTAAACAAAAATACACACTTTTTAATGATTAAAAAGCAAGCCACTGAAATCATAGTATATACTAAAAAGTAATGTTCTAAAGGGAAACATCAGCAGCCAATAAAGAAACCTCTAATATAAACACCACCTGTGTTGACTCTGCACTTGGACTGGGGTTGGATCCCCATGGGGCAGCTTTTGGACCACCAGTGTTAACCCAGGAATTGGAGCGATCTAAACCCTAAGCATATAATAGAAAGCAGTTGGAAAGGAAAGAAATATTACATGTGGCATGCTATAAATTATCCTTAAAGAAATCCAGACTTTCCAATGCAAACATGTTTTTAATTAGTACTGTTAAAGCAACCAAAATTTTTAAGCACCTATAAAGTATTAGTTCACCAAAATTATCTTATTACATAACATAATTTTTTAGAAATCACAAAAAGCATTAAGTATAGCATTTAAAGGTAATTTCTCTTTATGTAAAGGGATCACCTTGAAGTACCAACAACTGAAGTTCCCACAGCACCATCCCCTGCAAACTGTCTTTAAAGACAGTATGAGTTAGCAACAGATAATTTCCTCTGAATCTAGTTAGGGTTTAAAAGACAAAATGGAAGAAGAACAGCATTCCATTCTTGTCTAAAAGACTTTAATTTCATTCCATCTGTCATGGACTGAAAAATTATGTGCAGTGATACTCCAAAATTCTATTTGACTTTGCCTCCTCTGTCATTTTCTTTCAGGGACCAATAGGAGAAATTAAGTAAAAAATTAAGAAAGAAAAAAAAAAAGATGGCTAATATTTGCTCATTCCTAAAAATGATCTGTGGATTTGGGGTTGTGCTCAGTTTTATTGTGCTTCTTGTAATTAAACATAATGGGCTACTATTTTATATAAATATTATAAGGAAAAACATTATATTTTCATCACTACCATTAATTTAAAGTTAATTTAATATGCTACTAATGTGCATGACTAGAAGTGAACTATGTCTTTCTCTGAAAAGAGGTATTATGATCCCAGGTGAAGGGAACTGGGGCTTTACTTCAATTTCTAAAATCTTACTGATCATTACAGTCAGTTGGGAAGCTTTATAAAATTCAGGTTCTGTGCCCGACCCTCAGAAATCCTGATTCTGCAACCTGGGCTGGGGCCTGGGAATCTGCTAATAGAACTAGAGCAAGTTACCAGGGATTTTTAGAGGATTGCTAGAGTAGGAACAACAAAGACAACCCAGGTCAAGTGGACTAAAAATATTAGCGCACAAGTATGGACCCAAACCAGATGGCACCAAGGAAGGACAGGGAAAAGAAAAGAATAGTAACAATGGTAACCAACTCTGTGTAGGCAGTAGTATTACTGGGAAGGTAAACCACCACCACCACAAATGCAGGACCCCACCTCTGAAAATTACAGAAGAATCGGGGGGAATGAGGCCTATGCATCAATAGTATGCGGGGGGAGAAGGAAAGAGTAGGAGAAAAGGGGGGACGAGAAAAAGGGGAAAGGGAAAACAGAGGGGGAAGGGGATGAGAAGAGGAAAAGGGGGAAGGGGAAGGTAGGGAAGACAAACTGCTAACTCTCAAAGGCTTAGGTTTTAGGGAGACCATTTCCCCTTCTTTTTTCCCTATTTTTTCCAAAAATACAGAGAAAGTGAAATGATGAAACAATAATCACCCATTTCCCTTCATTTTCGACACTGAATGTATAAGATAAGAGTTAAAGTTCAAGTCCAGGTTCTACTGCTTACTAACCGTAAAATCTAAGGTAAGCTATTTAATCTCTTTTTCTGTTTCTTAGCTATAAAATAGAAATAATGACAGTATCTCCCTCATATTGTAAAGATTAAATTAAATAATGGAAGTAAATTACTACTAGGTATAATGCTTCAAATATAGTAAACTCCCAAAAAATAGTTTTAACAAAAACTTTCCATACATGTTCTTTTAAATGCTTCCTTGCAAAGTATGTTAGACAATATTCAAATACTAGTAAAATTATGTAATCAGTAGATTTGTTTAAAATAAAATACGTGCCTTCTCAGAACCCCATTATATTATTTCAAATCAAAGCAAATCAGAACACAATATGTTTTTCAGATGGTTAGAACAAAATTTTTCACCAGTCTCCCAAATTACATCTCCACCGTATAAGTGTAAAGTTCTTCTTGCCATTTTCAATTTTTACAATCACTACTTAAGTTACAAAAATAATATAAAGCATCTGATTTCTGCAAAATTACAGTTGTGCTCTTCTCTCTACCATATTTTCACAAAAAGATTAACAGTAACTTTGCTGTACTCTTAAATCCACTTTTTAACTCCTTGCTTAATAATTTCTTTTAAAACTAAGGCACATGCTAATCAGTAACGTGAGAATAAACAATAAATCTCTTAGTGCCATTAATTATATATCCGCAATACTGAGGCTCTGAATAGTTATAATTATATCAAGTCAAAGCTAACTATTTAAAGAAAACTTATGGCAAATTATTTTATAAAGCAAATAATTTCCATAAGTAAACTGTCATAAAGCTAAAAATTATAACAAACAGCCCTTAGTTAAGCAAATCCATCACCGATATTTACTAATGTAATAACTATGTTTACTGATCTCCAACTAACAGAGAACTGATTAACCAAATGTGTGCACATATGCATGAAAGTTTTGTTTTTGTTTTTGTAGTATTACAATAATTACAAATTACAACATTACAATTACAAATTTCTGTAACATTATCATTTTGTCCCTTCGATACACATAGGCTCCTTCCTTGAGCAAGGCCCGTCTTGTATTTGACTTGACATTTACACTTATGTTATAATACAAAGATTTGGCTTTATATCCACAAGTCCTTAGCACAGTGCCTAGCATATAGTAAGCTCTCAGTGTTTGAAAAGTAAATAAAAAATAGGAGATGATACATTGGAAAGAAACTATATGTCAATGTAAAATTGCATTGGCATTTGATTAAAAGCAATAAAATTTAAACCTGATATAACCATATATTTACATAATTGAATGTTAAAAGAATATTGCTAGGAGAAGAATAGGTTAGTTTTGGCAAAATAATTATGAAGACAGTCTCTCAAATATGGTTTTACAGCCATTAGAGTAACAAAAGCCTGTTGATAAAAGTATTCTCGAATTTTAGGAATTCTGCATTCTATATTAGGGAATGAAGTCTAACCAAAACTTTCATAAAGCCAAATCTCTTAAGATCTTTAAATATATAATTAATCCTGATAGCAAAAGGAGAAACAAAAGCACAATTCAATTTTTTAAAAAGTTTATTCTTGCTATGGCTACTCGATGCTCACTAACACTCATTCACTGGGTAAATATCCACTGAGCACCTTTAATACGCTGGCCACTGTGGGTGCTCTGGATACATCTGTAAACAAATCCCCACCCTCATCGAGCGGGAGACAAACCCTAAAACATGAACATCATAAGTAACTAATTTATATGCTACGTTAAAAGGTAGTAAATGTTATGAGATGAAGAAACAGCACAAGGGGATTAGAAGTCCCGGCACAAGGCTGAAGGGAAAGAGGCACTGGTTACGCCTTTAATGAAGGTGGCCAGAGCAGACCTCTTTGAGAAGGTGGTCCTCCGAGGAAAGACTTGAAGGAGGTGAAGGAGTTAGTCACAGGAGAATCTTGCTCAGAGAAATGACATAATCTAACTTAACTCTTGTTTGTTTTTTGTGATTTAAACTTTTTAAGCAGCATTCTGGTTGCTATGTGGTGAAGACAGTGTAGGTTGGAAGCAGGGAAACCATCTTTAAGGCTATTGCATTAATGCAGGAAGAGATAAAGGCAGCTCAGTCCAAATGATAGTAGTAGAGGTGGGGAGAAGTGATCCTGCCTTTAACATGTATCCAAATATGAACAAAAGGATTTAGAAAAGGCAGCTGAGTTTAGAATTCCGAAGAGAGATTTGTATTGGAAATATAATTTTGGGAGTCATTAGCATATAATGGTGTTTAAAAGCATGAGACTTGATAAGATCACCAAGTGAGTGAGTGGAGAGAGAAGAGAAGAGAAATAAGGACAGAGTCCTGGGGCACTTCTAGATTAAGAGATCAGAAACAGAAGAATCTACAAAGGAGAATGAAAAGGTGTAACCAGCAAAGTAAGAGGAAAACCAAGAGAGGGTAGTGCCCTGGAAGACAAGTAAATAAAACAAACCAAGGAGGAAGGAGAATTTAACTGTGTCAGAAGCCGCTGTAAGGTAAAGTAAGCCAAGTGTTGAGAATTAACCATTGGATTCAGCAACTGGGAGAGCACTGGTGACATTAACAAGGGCAGTTTTGGTGCAATATGGGAAGAATATCTGATTGAAATAGGGTAAAGAGAATGGGAGTAAAAGAATTGGAGATGGCAAGTACAGAAAACTCTTTTAAGGAATTCTACTACAAAAGGTAGCAGAGAAATGGCAAAGATAGCAGCAGAAATACTAGAGAGGAGATTTTTTTTAAATGAGAGAAATGATAGCATGCCTGTATGTGGATGAGATGATTTAGTAGATAGGGAGAAACTGATGATGTAGGAGAGAAATGAAAGAACTGCTAGATTGAGGATCTTGAGTAGGTGAGAGGGGATGGGAGATTGTATACAAATGGAGGGAATGAATTTAGGGAAAGGGATAGTTCAACCATAGTAGAGTACTACGTAGTAGGTAGTAGACCGTAGTAGGTAGGTAGATGTGATGTTAAAAGTCTACGGGAAGTTTTCCTCTGACGGCTTCAGTGTTCCCAATGAAGTAGGAGATGAAGTGAGAAGGAGGCCTGGTGGGGAGGTGTTGGGAGGTCTGAGGTAACAAAAAAGGCATGAAACCTTTTTCTGGGAGAATTGGAAAGTAAATGGAATCGTGGTATTTCTCAAGACATGTCAAGGCACACAGTGCTGACATGGCACAGGCAGTCAGCTGGGTTCAACTAGGGTTTGAGGTTAGGCCAAGCAAGTAAAAGAGAGTGAGAGAAGGATAAAGGAACTGAGGTTTGATTATAATGGGAATAATTATAATGATTGATTATGGAATTTAATTTAAGCTGGCTAAATTGGAAGAAAGAACATTAAGGGGATAAGGCACAGTAAAAAAGGTCACAGGATCAAATGATTGGAGGTTACAGAGGAGTAGAGAAATTGTTGGAGTTGGGGTACTAGATAGAAAAATTAGAGCTAATGGTTAGAGAACAAGATGATGAAACTTGAGATTATGAGAGTTAAAGTTATTGGTAATGACAAGATTGGTATGACCATGGCTAAGGCAGGGTGAAAGGCAAAATCATTAAAGGAGTTTGTTGAATTTCTAAGCCAATAAAATCAGCATAAATGAAGAGAAGCTATAAATAAACTTCAGCTTCCTTACAATTTTACAATGAGATAAAATTATACAAGATTATTATTAGGGATTAATGACTAAATGATAGTCCAACACGAAGGTAACTATCAAAAATTTTGCAACAAAAAAAGAGAAAACATAACCATTTCAATAAAACTTGATTAGGACAAGGCTCTGTTGTCATAAGACGAATTAATATCTTATGATGGCTTTCTCAAAAGTTTATATATATCATTAGTATATATATATATATATATCTTATCAGAAGTAAGTTTATATCATTATTATATCCCATTTTATGAACTACTTGAAAAAAGGCAAATAATCATTCCAATATATGTAGATCTTTGTTCTAAATCTTGATGTTATAATCTATCAAATATATTATATAAAGGAAAACTCTAGAATTATGCTAAATGAGGCATAATATAAATCTTATAGAAATTAAGAGATGTTTTAAAAGTAGAACCCTGAGGAAAATGGTGTCTTTAGCTCCTTAATAAGAAAATTTCTTATAATTCACAAATCAGATTCATTCTACTGAAGAACTGTATTTACAGCATATAAATAATGCTAAGTACTACCTCTATTACAATGAGATATGACCAAGAATGAAGACAAGGATAAATAACATGAGTTCTTTTCCTAAACATGGAAATATATGCGGGGGGAATAAAAGCCTTCTCTTTCAATTGCTCTGTTACTCAGGTTACTCTGCAGTATCCCACATAAATACATCTGCACATCACGCTCAGGGAGTTCACAAAAAGTGAAAGTTGTTTAATTAGAGTCATGTCTACACGGATCTTTAAGTTACTGAAATCCATATTTAATTTACTATTTAAATTATAAGGCTACAAAGTACATTTTTGATCTGTGAGAAATTACTTTAAAAGTTACTTTAAAATGCGTAATGCTTAAAGTTCATCAGAAGCTTCTGAATGTAAACTTTCTGTAACTAAATGAATAGATATAAGAGTAGTTGTGATTTTTTGATCAACGTTCAAATATTTCATGTAACAAACCCAAACAGTTAAAAAAAACAGTTTTACGATAGTTCAGGCTAAGGGTTAAACACAGACCCTAGAACATGTTTATTAATTCTTCCTCTTATCTTAATTAACAGACCAAAATGCCAAAGAAAGTTGGCTACGATTCCATAACAATGGTGTCTTCCTCCTTTCCATAGCAAAAAATATGTTTGAAATGGTCTGGTCAAAACACAACGTAACATGATTTCTTGGTCTCAGTCTCACCGGTTTTTTTTCCAGCTTGTTTAAACTCTGAGTTATTTTTATATTTTACCTATAGAAAGGTAATAACTATTTGTTCCTTAAGTATATTTTTGGGAGTAATACAGACGGATGTTTTAAATAAAATATAGCTGGATCTCATACAAGCTGGCCTCTCCCCCTTGTTGTCTGGGATAATCATTAACCATCATTAATAAATCATATTTTTTTAATCCTGGTTTTCTGAGTAAACTGCAGCTCTATTACCAATCAAGGCTAATCACTGTTCTTGATGTTTTTTGGAGAAGGGGGGTTCATAGTTTAAATTAATAGTGATATGTCCCTTCTACACAGCAGTCACATAGGCCTCTTTTAATTCTATAGAAAATCAATCTAACCACTTTTCACATGATGGAGTATCAGACAGGCAAAAGTAAGTTATGTGACTGGTCATGCTGGACACATCTTTGAATTTGGCAGATTTTCTTGAGCAGTGTGCACAAACCAGTTTGTAATAGCAAGCATATTTAGCAGAAACATGAAACACTTAGTGTTTACTGATAGAAACGTACAATGTGTTGCTTATTACTAACTCAAATACATTTTTAAATTAAGAATAAATTAAAACAATTGGACACTTCTCATTTGTTCATAAACTGAAAACCAAATTTATAGAGGCATATCTTCAGTTTACCTTACTGCCAATGATTGACCGTACTTCATCATCTGGCGACGTGGGAGTCCCAGATATATCTGGATTACTATTACTAAGGCTCCGAGAACGATTTAAATTAAGGCTTGCAGGTCTCACAGCAGATCTAGCCATAGTGGCATAATGCACTGATCCTCCCAAACCCCCAGGACCTAGAGTTGCACACAAAGTAGCACATAATTAAACAAAGAAAATTAGTCAGGAAGGGATCTGAAAAAAATCTTTGCCACTTTACAAAATTCCACAAAGATCATTAATTGCTTTTATTTCTAAATGAAAAATACTATAAACAAGAAAGAAAAACACCCAAGGCTACACAAAGATATTCTACACAAAGATATTCTATTTCATAGTAGTTGACAAAACCTTATAAATTGTAAATAAAATCATTACCTCTTCAATGTTTCTATGATTATATATTACATGTAAAATAAAAAGCAATAGTAATAGGAAACACACACACACACACACACACACACATTACCTTCACTTAGATATGGGTGAATCTAGGACCCAAAATGCTCCAGCTGATGTCTCTTCCTTTCCCCCGCCCCCTCCTGCTCTGTCCTTGATACACAGTCACTACAGGGACAGCCAATTTACTGTCAACATCTCTTAAATGAGACTATGCTTTATTTCTCTATCTTCATCAGTAAATTTGAACTATAACAAAATGGCATCTCTAGGATATACATACATATATATATATATATCCTAAAGATAATTCTTCTAAGATCCCAGGTTATATAAAAAAGCAAAGAATCACTTTTTGTCTAAAATCAAGCCTGATACCATCATTCGACCATGTTCTATGAACATAAAAATACCCAGTAATTGTATCTATAATTTATTTCCATTTTTCTTATTTAAAGAAATCTGAGTGTCATATTTGCAAATGACACAGACCTGTCAAATAATTATACAGTCTTTCAGATCAGCATGTAAAAAGATGTTTTGCAAAATCTGTGGAATTCTAAGAGTGTACCGAATGAAAGAGTAAATGGAGGAACATTATACATAGTCCACAAGCACTTACATACTCAGAGCCTCAAGTACTATAATTTTAAAAATCAAGATATGAAATTACGAACCAGAATGAGTCAATTACTTCTCTTTTTGTAACTAAGGAAATAAAATGAGCTAAAACTTAGCATCAGATTACTATTATGCCTAGTTTTCATAATGAATGTCATAATTATTTGTCACCATTATTAATATAAATGTGCCAATAGCTGGAAAAAGGCACTTACCATTACCACTAGTGATGAATGATGACTCATACAGAGAAATATGTGAGCAGTTGAAAGATACGCACAACATAATCATCAACTAACTGAACAACTAAAAAGTTACTCAAACTAAGACATCCCCTCCGCACCACCACTACCACCAAAACCACTAATGTCATATAAAAAGCAAGTAACTACTTTGGACTCTAATATTCAGAAAGGCTATATTATTTTATTGATCATGAAGAGATCAGAACTTTTCTAGAGAATAATCGTTTATATTATTGTAGGTTTCACAGGGTTATCAGGGAACTACTGAGCCACCATATTTCTTCTTTAATGTCCAACAGCACTCTGAATGACAAATATAACATTTGATTTATCGTGTCTTAACAGAGAATGATAAAATGCTTTCAGAGATAGAAGAAATTATTTTCAAGGTTCCTTTCCAAGAATTACTTCAACCAAGATCTCTCTAATTCAAATTAAAGGAAGCTGTATAAATAATGATACTTTAAAATGTAATCTATTTATCCTTTTAACTCCAGCACCTAGCACAGTCCATGGCATTTAGCAGGCATTCAATAAGTGTTTGCTGCTGAATGACTATATCACACTTTGGACTACAAGATTATTTCAATCCTACCATGAATACATAATCTACGCAAGAGAGTTTCATAGTAAAAAGAATAAAATACCTGGTGATGGTGAATTAGGGTAAGTATTTGGTAGGCGAAAAACATAATAGATATATGATGCAAGAAGGCTGTTCCTGCCATGCTGGTCATGAGTTCCTTCTAAGTTTTTCTGAAGCCGATTTATAATTGACGCCATGGCTTCAAAAGATGCCTGACCTAGATTAACTTTTAAGAAGGAGAAAAACATTTTTGCATTAATTTTAGACTGTAAGTTCCAAAAAGATCAAGGTTTTATCACTGCTATATGCATTAAGTATAGTGATTATACATGGTGTGTATAAAGATGATATTTGATGTTGATTTTAATGGTATCTTGTATTAGCTGAATCAAAAATACTTTTCTAACCAAAATGAGGAAAAACTCATTTCACTAATATAATGTGAAAATTGTATGGGTTTGCTTCATCAAAAAACAAAACATTGGGCCTGTCCCCGTGGCCTCGTGGTTAAATTCAGCGCACTCTGCTTTGGTGGCCTGGGTTCAATTCCCGGGTGCAGACCTACACACTTGTCTGTCAGTGGCCATGTGGTAGCAGCTCACATACAAAAAGAGGAAGATTGGCAGCAGATGTAAGCTCAGGGTAAATCTTCCTCAGCAAAAATAAAAAATAAAAAATAAAAAATCACCCAGCAGGTACCCATTATTTTGTAAAATAATACAAAGCACAAGATAAGAAGAAAGAAATCTATCTTGCATATCACCTGTAAGCAGTAACTTCTGATTTTAAAGATGACTCTGAAAACCTAAATAGCATATAATGAGCATGTTACTTTTATTTAAAAAAATCAAAAATGTTAACAATAAAAGTGGATTATTAACAATATCAACTTAAGGGGCCGGCCCAGTGGCCTAATGGTTAAGTTTGGCACGCTCCACTTTGACAGCCCAGGTTTGGTTCCCGGGCGCAGACCTACACCACCCGTCAGAGGCCATGCTGTCACAGCAACCCACATACAAAAAATAGAGGAAGACTGGCAACAGATGTTAGCTCAGGGCAAATCTTTCTTAAGCAAAAAAAGAGGAAGATAGGGGCCGGCCCGGTGGTGTAGTGGTTAAGTTCGCATGCTCCGCTTCAGCAGCCTGGGGTTTGCAGGTTCGGATCCCAGGCGCAAACCTATGCACTGCTTATCAAGCCATGCTGTGGCAGGCATCCCACATATAAAGTAGAGCAACATGGGCACAGATGTTAGCCCAGGGCCAATCTTCCTCAGCAAAAAGAGGAGGATGGCAACGGATGTTAGCTCAGGGCTAATCTTCCTCACAAAAGAAAAGAAAAAAAAGGAAGATTGGCAACAGATGTTAGCTCAGGGAGAACCTTCCTCAGCAAAAAAAAATCAATTTAAGATAATAAGAAAAGAGAATAGTGAATAAGCAACTTGATTGAAATGAGTGAATTTGTAAAAGAATTAGATGGAAAAAAGCTAGGAAAAGAGGTTGAAGTAAGACTGTATCGCATTTTAAATGCCAGACCTAGCAACACCTAGCCAGTCATCTAAGTTAGTATATAACAAGAATTTTGCAAAAATTGGGAAATTTTGGTAGCACACTGAATTAATGGGTAAACCAAACAGCCACTTTGAACAATAGAGCCTCAGAGTCTATGATTTATTTAATCAAGACAGGAAATTATGAACAGTTAATGAGGCCAATTAAGTTTTCCTGAAAATGGAATAATCAGATCAAGCGGTCATTTAGGAAGACTAATCTATATATACTGAAGTAGAAGGGAAAGAGACTGGAGACAGAGAAACCTCAGTGGGGTTTAGCAATCCTGTGTTCCTTTTCCTTTTCCTCATAGTAGCTATTCCAAATCATCAGAATTCTTCTCAAAACTCAAGTCCACCTTACTCCCTTCTATAATCTTGCCTTCTACCTCACAGAAGAAATTTATAAATTAAATCTTGCCTTCTACCTCACGGAAGAAATTTATAAAGCATCAAAGTCCTCAAGTTTTTACTACAAATTTATCCGAATCTGAAACCATTTTTACTCCTTTCCAAAGGAAGCAGCGCTCCTCTCCTATGTAAGAAGGATCTGTCCCCTTTCACTCCTGTCCTATAGGCCTGCTTCATTAATCAGACACTCTTGTACCTCTATATCTTATATTTTTCTCCCTCCACCACCTAGTTTCTCAAAGCATATAAACATGCTCAAGTCTCCCCATTCTTACGCCCTAATCAACCCTGCTTCCTCTTCTCACTAAATTTCTTTAAAAAGTAGTGTATGCTTTGTATGTTTCTTTCATCATCCTCTGTTTACTACTTAATTCTCTGTAATCTGGTTTCTACTTTCACTATTTACCTAAAACTACTGTTAATTTCACCAGTGGACACTTCTCAAGGATAGTTGATAGGAGTGGGCCTCTGGAGTCAGTTGCTAACGATCACTGGAATTCTTAGGCAAAATTTTTAAGCATTATGTTCATCACTTGACTCATTCATGGAATAGTTTTAATAATGATACCTATACATGGAGCTGTTGTGAGGATTTCATATGTCAATATCAATAAAGCACATAGCACTACTCCTGGTACACAGTAGGTACCATGCAAGTGTTATTATTTTACTTATACAACCTGCACCAATGAACGATGCTACCTTTTTTTCTTAAAACCTTCTCCTATGACTGCTGTAACAGTACTCTCTACAATATCTCTTAAACCACCCTCTCTTCTCTGATCCACAACCACTTGCCTTTTATTAGGGCCTCATCATTTTTTGTCTGAAATTCTGCAAGATTCCTAATTAGTCTCCTTGCCTCCAGATTTTCCTAATTTCAGCCCATCTCAACACAGCACAGTCATCTTTATAAACGTCAAACTAGGTCACGTTACTTCCCTAAAAGACCAGGCCCTTCAAAGGTTATTACTGATTCCTAACAGAATAATAGTCCCAATTCCCAAAGCATCATGGAAGATCCTACTTCACCTCCCCCCCCCACCAATATCATCTCTAATCACCAACTCTCCAATTTATAACCAATTACTTACAATTACCCCGAAATTCCCAGGTTCATTTATCTGTCTGTGTACTATACACCTGCTGTTTCATCTCCCTGGACTAGTTATTTACCTGTCAAGACTCCTACTCATCTTTAAATGCTTGACCCCAGGATTACCTCTACTTACAAGTCTCCCCTAAAGAAAATCCCAAGGAGTAGAATACGCCTCTCCTTTGTGCTATCACTTAACACAAAATTTCTAAAACTGGTTAGCTGAAATTTCTTACAAGCTCAACTACTTTGCCAGATTTGGGTGGAAGCTGTTACCAAAAATGGAGGAATAAATCTTGGAAAAGGGTGGGAAACAAGAATGCCCCTCCTTCCAGAACAACACAGCAGAAAAAGAGAATATAGAGATTTTGAGTTAACAAAGGAAAGAAGAGCTATATTAAACAGAGGATAGCAGATGAATGAAAATGTAGACTAGGTCAATTATATGTCATGTAAAATGCAGTATGATTTATCTGTTTGCCTGTTTACCTAACTAGTCTGTGAGATCCTTAAAATCAGGAACCAGGCCTTGGACAGTGCCTATCAGTGTCTGGTACACAGTAGGTGCTTAATAAACATTTGGTGAGTGAATAAATCGTTTCCATAATTTGAGTAGAAGTCTATACGGCACATTTTATAAAAACAAACAAAAGAAAGTTATTTTCTGGCATTAGAAACAAAGAAATAACAACCCCCTCAAAAATCAAACACAGTCCTTACAGATAGCAAATAGGAATTATGGTTCTATTTCTATAAAAGTTAGAAATGTCAAATTATAAATTTCATGATTCCCCAAACACAAGTAAATTACCTATTTGGCCAGCAATGACAGGAGGTCTAACAACTAACAGTATCAATTTATCAAGTAGAAGATGAAGAAATCGGACCACTGGTTCCAACTGAGATGAATTCAATGCTGAAATACTGCTCTTCAGTTCATTTTCCAAGTTATTTTCCATGATTCGCATGTCTCCAATTCGGACCGGGAACATGTGTTCATCCAGAGCATTAACCAGAGCAAAAAACTTGTCAAGATAAGGATCCTAAAACAAAGAACGAAGCACTAAACAATCATAACTCTGTAAATTCTCCAAAGTATAGACCACTAATATAATCTCTCATATTAATTGACAATACAAAACAGTACGTAAGTATACACAAACATTGTTTCCAACTAAAGACTACAGCTATTCTCATGTATTATTGTAAAATAGCCATTTCAAACACTATTGATTACTCAAGAAATCTAAGGACACTAATCAAGGGTTTTTTTTCCAGTGTAAGGTCTGCCTTATTGTTTTAGAACTCAATGACTTTGGCAGGTTTGTTAGTAACCTACCTGTGTGCCTATTGTTAATTTATTACTTCTCAGCTCCATTCAGACCCACCATCTTTGCCACATTTTATAATACTGGAGCTCGACTCTTCAAACCGCGTTTCTCCTTTGTCAGCCAGCTTGTGGTCTGGCTCTGACAACAGAGAGTATGGGAAGCAGTTTGCTAGACCTGAGGAGTTGTAGGGACCTTTCTTCCTATTTGTCTTCTTGTTGGCGGCGAGCAGACAAGACTGCTGTGGTTCAGAGGTGAGGGACACGGGCAGCAGCATCACCACAGCAGTGGCAGCTCTCGGATCTCCAACACAGGTGTCCTGCACCGAGTTTCCTCATACCACAGCAGGGTAGGCCATGTGCTCCTGTATCGGTGGCATCGTCTCCTCAGGGGTCTGATTCTCAGCCTTCAGGATTCTCCTCTAAGTTCCTAAGTTCCTTCCTTATCACTTTCTGCAACTGCTATCTCTGTTACAATCACAGAATTCTCTTTTACCTGGGTTAGCAGTGGATCACCTCTAACTTAGTTAACAATTATTTATATACAAATTTTTTCCATTCCAATTACTGGCAGTTCCCTTCTCCTGACTAAATCCTGACTGCTATTATTTAACCTCCTTCTACGTGAACAGAATCAGTCATATTTCAAGCAGTCCAGGGTAGACACTTGTCCTCCCAGCCTCCTTTATACCCAGAGACGACCACGTGCAAGTTCTGACCAAGGAGACATAAGCAAAAGTCTGGCGGAACTCTGGGAAGACTTATACTCAGATAATAATGAAAAACACTTTAAGAAGAGGTAGTAATGACGAACAGCTTCACAATTCTAAGATTGTTCTAATTTGATATTATGTATTTAAATGAATAAAAAATAACTCTATGGTGTTCTAACTATATATCCAGTATATTTCAAGGCGCTATAAGCAAAATATAAAACATCGTAAGAAACATTTATTGTCTTCAACTGATCCTTTTAAAAAGCTTGTAATACATGACGAAATTTTTTTACATAGTTGCAAAATTTATAAACTTTTGAGTATTAGTCATCAGGACTATGAATGCCAGGGTGCTACACAGTACACAGCTCCACTGTATTCTTTCTGTCCATTCTAAAGATTCCAAATCATCTATATAACATATTTTACCCAAAATCCTTCTTTGTCACATAAAGACAACTCCTTAAAAACAAAGTTAGGAGTAAAAGATAATATACTACCAACTCTAAAAAGAGAAAACAATGACTATAGGAATAAAAAGAAGCACAAAAAATAATCTATATAATGTGATACTGAGACTACTTCTACTAAGGGAAAGAATATGCTTCAGCAGTGTACTAATAAGGTCACTCTTTTCATTATCAGAGGAAAAAGGACTACAGGAAAGACAGGACATATCCTGTAACATGAGAAAAGTAAAAACTCCACTGGAGCCATTCTTTTACTGGGATCTACCTGTGTATGGCTAAACAAAACTTATATACTACCTTTTTTTGTTATTGTACTTAAACATAATACAAAGATGCTCTGTCTTCTTATTTTCCCCTACCTCACTGTGCGGAAGAGTTAACACAGCGGGCTTAAGACTGCTGTCATTTGAAAGGCCTGCTTACAAGGTTGGCCCTTGGCTGGCATCGGTGAACTTGGATTTCAGGAGGGTTCCCACTGATAGGGGATGGCTCACTTTGCCTAAACCATTTGTGCAAACAATATAGTTTATACTGAATACCCGCTTTCCTTCTGGGAGTCTAGAATTTTGGTATGTGTTAGGCAAAGGGTGTCTACATGACAAGCCTCTAGTAAAAACCCTGGGAACCGAGTCTCCAATGAGTTTCCTGGTAGACAACATTTCACACATGCAGTTTCAGCTCGTCCTGTGTGACTCCACTCAGAAAGGAATCTTGGAAGCTTGCCTTATTTCCTTGGACTTGACCTCTTTTCCTATAGCTGATTTTGCTTTGTATCTTTCCCTAAAATAAATCATGGATGTGAGTATGACCATATGCTGAGTCCCGTGAGGTCTGCTAGAAAATCACTGAACTTCAGGGTGACCTTGGGAACCCCTGAACACCACCCGTTCCCTTTTCAAGGCCTTGGAGAACTCCTGCATTCCATTTTAAACATTTCCCTATTCTCACTCTACATTTTCTCCCTGGAAAATCACATTCACCAGTATAGTTTCAGCTATCATATTTATTCTGTTACCTCCAATCCCAACTCCAAACTAATTACAGCAGCCTATAGGACATCTTCCTCTCTGGAGCACAGGTACCTCACACCCAACAGTTTCAAAAGTAAACTCTTTATAGCTCCATAACTGTTCTCCCTTAGCATGCCCCCAAATTTACTTCTCCCATGTTTCCTAGTTAGGTTAGAAATCACCATCTACCTGGACTCTAAACTCTATGGCATTCAAGGTCCTTCATAGTCTATTACCAGCCCGATCCATCTTCTTCTGTCACGATTTCCTGTGCACTTTAAATTGCATTCGCACCAGATTACTTGCTGGTCCTTAGACTACTGTCACTTTGTGCTTGCTTTTTATCATCTGAGCTACCCACCCTCTCTTCCTCTGTATGGTAAATGCCTAATTATCAGTGCAAAATCTCGGTTCCCAGCAGAACAGACAACTTTCTCCTCTATACCTGAAAAGAGTCAGTTCATATATCTAACATGGTACTACTTTTATTGTATTATAATTATTTTTATATTTTCCCCTACTAGCACGGAGTCCTGTGAGGAAGGACTAGAAGGTTCTTGAAGGGAAAGTTCTTTTCTTGACGGGTAACAACATCCCTGACCTCATAGAGCTTACAGTCTAATGGGGGAAAGAACCAACAAACAAATGCATATGTATGTATGTATATACACACACACAGAAAGAGAGCAAGAGAAAGCACAAGTGCGAGAGCACAGCAAGAGCGAGAAGCAGTAATAAGTGCAGGGTAAGACAATACAGAGTGAGGGGCTCAGAGTGAAGGAGAAATCTTAACAGAGAGAAGTCTAATGAATGTCAGGAGCACGAGCATTCCTGCTAGAGAAAGAGTAAGTATAAAGGATTTGAGGAGAGCTTGGGATGTTCCAGAAATACAGTAAAGAATACGGAGTAAATGATCCCTAAGAACTCTTTCCATTTGAAATACCTGAGCCTATGAGAAATAAAATGAGTTGGAGGATGGTTTTTCAACTCTAATTATTCTGCTGTGTACCAGAACTATAGGAAAAAAAATCACTTAATTGTTCAAAATGAAGTCATTGACATTTGGAAACCAAAACGTTTGCTTCTGTTGACATTAAATGACATTTTGTTGACTGCTTTAAAAATAACTTCTAAATCTATACATTTTTTTAAATAACATGCAGTCCTATAAGTCTTATAGCAGATAAAACTTATCTGAGTACTAGACAATATGCTCAATTCATTCAAGTAAAATTTGATCATAAAAATTATTAAAATCACTTACTTGTGTATGGACAGATGAAACGGCAATAACTTCAACATTAAAAACACCTTTGTGATTATCTACCCATTTCATGCCAGGTAGAGGAACCTATAAGATATTAAATATAATGATTACAGATGCTGATGCTGATTATGAATTCTGAAAACAAAAAAAAATTACAATATCTCAATGAGAAAAAATACTGTGGAAACATATTTTTATGTACTGTAAATAAATGTAAAACATATTTTGTTCTTATTACAAAATCAATGTTTCCTACAAGAAAAATCATAAGGCTCAAGGAGCAAAAAGCAGAAAATATACACTCAAAATTCTATCTTCCCAGAGATATACCCCTTTATATCATCCCAAATCTCCCTCTATACACATATATTTTTATATACATCCTTACATAGGTGGTATCAAATATATTATTTTGAAACCTGTTTTTCACATATTACATTGTGAATCTCTTTTCATGTCAATAAATTTACACCTACAATGTCATTTTAATGGTTTATAATATTCTATTTTCTTTATTTTAAACACTCCTATTATGCTTTAATTGGGCCTCAAAATATTCACAATCATAGTAAGCCTGTTGTTTGAAGGATTAGAAAACATTTTTTTCTGATGTAAATTGCTGGGAATGTTAATTAAAATTATATCATAAAAAGTTACTTTTAAAGGAGAGTACATCAGTTCTCTCTATTCCTCCTGCTAAAGTACAGCTAAAAACCCTGAACATGATACATAAAATAAACATAGACTCTGAAAGGTGGAGAGAAGAATGCAGACAGGCTAGGGACCTCAGGACTCGAGGAACTAGAAGGCAGTGTTTCCTGGGTTTTATTTTGGCCTCATATATTCTGACTAGGTGCTAGAAAAGCTGGCAACTGAGAAGCGCCTAAAGGAGCAGACAAAAGAAAAGCTCCAAAAAAAGCCTGCTGTCTCTAGCCAAAGGCAGTAAATGCCCTCCTCTGGCCCAACACAAAGAAACAAACGGCAGCTCCACCCCACCTCCATAGGCTGAGTGGGGAGCCTAGGTGCCCACCCTCAGCTGGGTGTACCAAGGTGCCCCACCCCACCCCACCCACACCCACACTGGGTGGTATCAGAAAAGACAGAGATGGGAGCTGGTCCAGCTCAGTGGTAACAAGTACGCCCACCAACTGCGGTGTCAGTGGAGGTCAAATGGGGAGAGTAAGGAGGTGCCCCTCCCTCTCTCAGCCAGGGAGGTGTCAGTAGAGGCCTAGTGGGGAGCCTGAAATCCCACCTCCACCCAATAATGAGCACCCTCCATTACAACCCCCTGTTAAAATGTAACCCTATGTAGGTAAGAAATGCAGTATCTCTACTGAGGTAAATAATACAGGTTTTAAAACATTTTTGAAAAAAAAGCTGATGAAGTAAATTGAAACTACTCAAAGCAAAAAACAACACTAGCTCTTTCAACCCGAAACATTTGTTTTCAGCTTGATAAAAAGAGGATACACGAATAAAATGTGAACACATTTCTTTAAAAACAGCGTTTCCCAAAGACCAGCCTGAGGATCAGCACTCGTTAGAAACGTGAACAGTCGAGCCCCAGCCCAGACTTCCTGAAGCAGAGCCTGGGGGAGGCTCAACAACTGGTGCTGCAACAAGCTCTCCAGTGACTGTGACGCTCGAGAAAGGAAAGGCCGCTGTCAAAATAGCCTACTGAGCAGTGCAGTGACAGGGCTGGTCTAACAGGAGCCGACACCTCTTCAGCACGTTTCATGTGCCTGGCACCATTCCAAATGCTCTACACACTAGTCTATCATTCACTCGTCAATACAATCCTCTGTGATAGGTATTAATTGTTCTCCTCAATTTACAGATGAGAAAACTCAGGCACAGAGAGTGTCTTAGTCAGCTTGGGCTGCCATAACAAAATATCACACACCGGGGGGCTTAAACAACAGACATTTATTTTCTCACAGTTTAGAGACCAGAAGTCTACGATCAAGGTACAGCATGGTCAGTTTCTGGTGAGAGCCTCTTCCTGGCTTGCAGACAGCCACTTTCTCAGTGTGTCCTCACATGGCCGAGACAGAGCGAGAGCTCTCTGGTGTCTCTTCTTATAAGGACACTGATCCCATCAGGAGGCCCCACCCTCATAACCTCATCTAACCCTATTACCTCCCAAACTCTCATCTCCAACTATGATCACAACTGGGATTAGGACTTCAACATATGAATTTTGGGGGGACACAATTCAGTCCACAGCAGAGAGATTAAGAAACTGACCCGAGGTCACAGAACTAACAAGTGGTGGAGACAGGGGTGAAACTCTGGAAATTATGCTATACTGCCTTTCAAAAGTATATGAGATTTAAAAAAATAAAACAAAAAAATCTTTTGCAATTCCACATCCCTTTGAGAGCCAGGTTTGCTAAATTTGGTGTATATTTTCCAAATTGTTTCCCACACAATTACAGAGGAATACCTACATACTGAGTTTGGTTGTTGTTATATTGTTTGCTTGTTTTCACGTTTTTATTATAAATGTCCTATTGGGGTATTTAAATATATATCACTCCTCTTAACTACCGTATGAATATATGAAAATTTAATTAAACATTATATTCTTGGTTGATATCCAGGTAATTTCCATTTTTTATTTTTTGCTAATACCAATAACCCTGTAATTTTTTTCTATTTAATTCATTCAACAAATATTTACTGAAGTCTCTACATAGCTTTCTAGGTATTGAGGTTTCATGGTAAACGTAAGCTTTGCTCTCAGGCAAATGCTCTCTCAACCATTTCTTGTACAGAAAAACAAGTAAATAAATAATTTCAGATAGTGGTAAGTGTTAAGTAAATAAAATTGGATTAAAAATGATGCAGAGTATCAGCCATGTCGAGGAGGGAAGGGTTGAAAATTCATGGAGTGAGGAAAGACCTCTCTGAGGAGGTGCTATTTCATATACAATGCAGATAATGAAAAGAATCCAGCTATGTGAAGATCAGGAAGAGCAAAGGGAAAATTCAAAGGCCTAGAGGCAGGAAAAAATTTGGAAGAAGCTGTAAGTACAGAGAGAATGGGTGTGGTAATGGAAGAAGGTGATGCTGGACAGGTAAAGATCTCAGATCATTCAGAGATTTGTAGGTCATGGGAAGAAAATCTGGATTATATTTTAAATACAATGAAATGCCAGAGGAATATTTTATTTTGATCATAAAGAAACACTAAATCTTGGTAAAATACTGCTGAATGAAAAAAGGAAGTCACAGAGGATAATATATAGCATAATAACCCTTTTGTTAAACTCATAAAATAAACAAAGTAACAATGTATTCTTTAGGTCTACATACACCCCAATTAAAAAGTTGTTTTAAGAGACTAGTTTTCAAAAACAATGTGAATGTACTTAATGCCACAGAACTGTACACTTAAAAATGATTAAAATGATAAATTTTATGTTATGTATATTTTACCACTTTTTTTTTTTTTTTGCTGAGGAAGATTCACCCTGAGCTAACATCTGTTGCCAATCTTCCTCTATTTTGTATATGAGCTGCTGTCACAGCATGGCTGCTGATAGACAAGTGGTATAGGTCTGTGCCCAGGAACCAAACCCAGGTCACCAAAGTGGAGTGCACAGAACTTAACCACTAGGCCACCAGGGCTGGCTCCCCACAATTGTTTTTAAAAGGCTAGTTTTTTTATAGTTAGAGGGAAGAAAAGTGTGGAGTAGGGGAGGCGCATGTAAGTGCTGTAAATTAGTGTCAGTGTTCTACCTCTTGGATTAGGCGGTAGATTCGTGAGTGTTTATTATATTATTAAACAAAATAATAAATTGAAAAGCATAATTATCCATATGTAGGTGTTACCTCTGTCAAGTTTAAAAACATCCTATATGCTGATCTTTGCATATCTATGCAAATATATGTGCAGGATAAATACTTAGAAATATAATTCATGAGATAAAGGGTATGTATATTTTTCATTGTGACAAATTTCAGGCAAAAACAATCAAACAAAACTATTTTAAAGTCAAGGGGATTATGATGAGTGCCCCAGGCTGAGTACCATAATCCTACTGAGAGAAAACTAGGTGACAGATTGCCATGCTGGTCTATATGTCAGTCTTCTATAAGTTTTGTAAGCATGAATCTGCTTTCTGGAGCCCAATAAACACTGATCCTAAAAAGCTGATGACACTGAACTGAGGTAAATTCACCAGAATACCATTACTCTATGGAGGCATATTGGTGGCCAAAGTTTTTCTCTCACCATAAGGTTCCAACAGTATTCCACAAGAATGAGTCCAATTTTGCACATTTTATGTTTGAGATACCTGTGTAACATCCTGGTAAAGATGGCACTAGGCACTTTAATTTACCAGACAAATAACTGGCAAAAAAATGGACGAGCAGAGATGCAGATTTAGGATTCATCAACTAACAGTAGGAGTCAAGAACATCTTGATTTTCGTGCACGATATACGCTACACCACTTTGGGAGTACTGCTCACATGAACTGCAGGCAGCGATCCTGTTTGAGAAGAGGGCTTACAGGTCCAGAGTAAAAGGAACACAAAAATTTAAGGGAGAAACAATTGAAAACCAAGAAGATGAGATGAAACAAACCAACACAAAGGTTTACCTTCCTTTACATCCAGTTTTAAGAAGAAAATGATCCATTGATCATTGAAACCATCAAGTCAAATATCATAATGCAATAGTTCGCTAGTTATAAAAATTAGTCTATCAGTACCTACGCGTGCTTATATGGCAAGTTTCATGTTCTAAGGCCCAAAGAGCTTTTGAAGTTAACATACATCAGAAGGTGTCTAACCTTCTGAATCAAAGTGAGCTCAACCTCAGCCAGGAAAGTAAATACAAAATTGCATTAAGCAATGACCTATAAAAGTTGAATGTTTAAATAATTATCTCTCACTTGTTTTAAATTAAGCACTAAAACTAATAATATATACTATTTTTTAAGTATTTTAATAAAGCTAAGAATATACACTGTTCTTTTAATTCAGTAATTAAAATACACAAAAGTTTAAGCATTTAATCAGGTGGTTTATCTCACATATCAATCAGCCATACTATATGTCTACAGTCAAGCCCAAATTATCACCATATTCTTTACATATGAGCAAACACATCGTAGTAGCTAGAAGAAAATCATCAGCCTCCCTTTAGAAAGTTGACCTTGCATTTGCAAATCAATTAACTAGGAACAAATGCATAACTTCCATAAAATCATATTTTCTTTTAAACTATTTCCCTTTTAAATATATACTGCTACTCCTGACAGATGACTAACTTATTTTACTGAAAAGATGTAAGTTTTCTTGGAAAACTGAAAAAAAGATTTGGCAGGGGGTAGGGCGAGGAGGGAGGAGTCATCTTTCTTTCCTACTGTCTTTATTCTTCACTTAATAAATATTTATTGACTCCCTACTATGAGCCAAACACTATTCTAAGTACTTGTAGATACAGCAATGCATAAGAAAGACAAAGTCCCTATCCTCATGGAGTTTATACTCTGTAGACAATAAATAGATAAACAAAGATATATGAACTATAAAGTCAGTGATAAGTATTATGAGGATAAAGCAAAGTAAGGGATAAAAAGTGGTGGAGGCTGCTACTTAAAACAAAGTAACCAGAGACAACCTCTCTGAAGAGGTGGTATCTGAGTGGATATCTGAATGAAATGAAGAAGCTGGCCTTGTGACAGAACATCGCCAGCAGAGGGAAGTGCAAAGGGCCTGAGATGGGAAAGTGCTTTCCATGTTTGAGGAATAGCAAAGGCGGTGTGCTGCGTGGCTGGAGCTGAGTGAGTGACAGAGGATGGTGCGAAAGGAGGGCAGAGCAGTCCCCTTACATTGTTTCTTTTCTAAATAAAAACAATACATATTTGTTTGCAAATACTTTTTGAGTTCTATTCTGAAAATAAATGCCACCAGGAGAACATTCACAAGACATATTTCAGATTAATGTTTAAAAACAGTTATGGTCAAAGCATTAAGAGACTTTGGTAATAATCACGTAGTAGTTCTCTCAAAAGGCATTCTGGTTTTTGAACAGTGACTATTGATTCTTGATGAGATTTTTCCAATGTTTCTGTTTCTTTCAAGTCACATATGTCATCATCAAAGCTGCTAATGTCTCTTGTATTGAATGTTTATAGCTACTTTATTTTCACATATATGATCATCAATTACAAAAAGATTCAAACCTGTTCTCCTTCCTCCAGCCTTTTAGTGAAATGTTGTCTACTAAAAGAAATATTCATTTATTTAAAGAAGCTTCTCATGTTACAATATGAAAACTCTCCAAATTTATCTTTTCTTTGAGTTTATATTTCATGTATTATTTTGGCTTTAAAATGAATATACTTACATTTTTAAAAATAGTATAAAGGTTTCTAAGTATTCTATAGAGTTAATTTTAGTTATAGGAGAAAATATTATTACTTCATTATCTACATACTTATGGATAGAGTAGCAAGGTCCTGTTTGAGAAAAACACCTTTGTAATGAAAAATCCATTTCCTTCACTCTGGAGAATTTCACTGTGAGAGACACTGACCTCAGGAGACAGTACAGAATAAGCCTGTGGTGGTTTTTCCAGTGAGACTGGTAGGCAAAACTGCCCAGTCTTTAATCGTCCATTCTGAAGCATTGGTATCCACTTTTAAATAAAAAGGAAACAATATTAATTTAAATGTTTGTTACAAAAGTAATTACTTAGAAAATCTGTTTTAAAGAAGTTGGTATAAGCCAAATTTGTCTCACATCACCAAACACCAAGGGGATTTAATTATGTGAGTAATCATAAGAGGCCTTCATAATTTCTCTAAAGAAAAGTTTCCCCAACAATATTTTATTGAGGAGGATTCTGAAAACATTATTATTACTAACTAACTATGCAATACTTAAATCTATAGGAGATCCTTTTTGTCTAAGGGAAAGTTGGTAATAGAAAAAGCCCAAAAAGTGAGTCAATTTTAAACTGAATAGTGTCAATGTAAATAGGGAAAGAAAAATTTGATTAGATATGAATGTTGAAAACAAAACTAAAAAGTATGAACATAAATTTATTTTCCTACATTTAGCAAAAGTCATGTCACAAACTGCAAGAGACAAAAAAAAATGAATCAAATATTGATTTTCTCTTTTGGGTGAAGGTGTGGTTTTTCTGACAAAATTGTGTGATAGCACATTATGATGTCCTTCACCCCAGGCTTACCTTTACAATTCAACCATAATGATTTACAAAAATACTCAAGAGTTGTAACTGCCTTTAATTAAAGCAAAAAGGGTTTTAATTGCCAAGGGTCTCTTTTAATCATTTTACAGTCAAACCATTCTCTTCTGAAGAACCCTTAAAACTATTATACACATCTGTACTCTTGGGTAAACACACAATAATCAGGAGCAACACCTAAGTGTTTACACGTGTTAATTAATTACATTAGTTAATTACTTAACGAGCATTTTCTTGTTATGATGACTTCCTAACCAATGTGGGGAATCAGATGAGGAATACTCAAATAATAATGAACACCAACTAGCTCTTAAATATTGTAACTTTTTTTAAGATCAAAGAGCTAAATATTTAACAAAAATATACTTACCGTATATCCTACAGGAGTTTCAAGAGGAGTATTTTGTTTTTGTTGACAACTAACATGATAAAAAGTAAAAAGCAAGTGATGATGGTCAGTTAAAGTAGCAGGGAGTTTAACCTTGATTTCCTCATGAAAATCAGGAGACCTTCATACAAAAAAACAAAACAAAACAGATCAAAAGTCAGTAATTTGTTCAAAATAAATAATTATTGCATTTGTAATTTGAGTAATTTTTAAATTAATTTCAGGATTCATACTTAATTTTTCTTCTAGTCCAAAATATTCTTCTTTATTCCCAAACTCTAAGTAACTAACTCCTACATCCAGATGAGGGAGCTGAAGTTGTTTCTGAAATTTCTCATTCCATTTTTATTAATGCACTGAGTAATCCTACTATTCGAAAATTCATTAATAATCACCACTTGGACGCTGAGATCTTCATTAGAGTAGAAACTATATAAAAGAGGAGACTAAGGCAAGGCTTTCTATATTTATAAATCAATTCTGATACAGATTACATAGAAAAAATAATATGAGTTTTTGTAAGTGTATATTTTAAAACCATACCACAGAAAAACACTAAAAACATTTTTCTATAATAGGAGTACAGCTCCATATTAAAACTAATTTGTATTATTCTTTTGTTTAAAAAAAAAAGTATGTTTAGTCAACTTAGTGTCAGGTTGGACTCCCTTATGGAATGTCTCATATTAATTATTCCATTGCTAAAGAAATAAATAATGTTACCAAAACATGGACTAGTGTATTGACTGACAGCTCAAAACACAAAGGAGAAAAGAAAAGAAAAACATCAGGGAACACCAGAAATTGCATCTGTCCTACAGTTTAGAAGTGCCTCCAGCCACTATAAGAATACAACAAACATCATATTTGATTAAACCAATGGCATTTTCATCTCAATATTCATTGAGAGTGGTCCCTAAGAGCATTTTTATAGGAAAGCATGGCTGCTATTTATGATGTAGACTTAAAAGGGATAGAACCTTAGCATCCCAACTTTCCATATTCAGTTAGTATCTCTCAGAGTTATATTCAATAAAAATGATCCAAACCATATGGCTCCAACTACCTTTAAAGTGAAGGCTGTCTCACCAATTAGTTGTTTTTTTCTGATGCTAATAGATCAAATATCCTTCTATCTCAAGTAAGCCTCAAAAATGCTAACAGGTGTAGATCTGATCACAGAAATATTAAGTGGAATGAGGCTTTTAATTTAACCCACAAGAAAGACAGCCAATGCTAGCTGCTAGCCATGTGAGAATTAGATGACTTTGATGAATAAAAGATGCCATACATCATATTACTGATCTCACCAATCACCATCGAATTATGAGAAAGTTGAATTTACTAGCAATGTTAGACGGTACTGTCATAATTTTACTAATGCTGAGAGCAACAAAAATAAAGACCTAGCCACAAACTGAGATACTTTTAGAAATCACTACCTACTTTATCAATCTCTTTCCTAGTATTGAGTATTTTAGTTCATTTCTTTCCTGAAATCATACTATGTAAAGGCTTTTATGAAAAATTAAACATCTATGAGTTATTCATCAACAAGTATTTTTAACTGCCCACCTTTAGGCTAAGCATTGTATTACTTTTGTGGTGGTTTTAAAGATAAACATAAAAAAGTAGTTACCCTAAAAAAATATATAATTTAGTAGAAATAGGAATAAGACACACATATTTCAGTAGCTATGCTATAAAGCAGGAGTTGGCAAACTATGGCCCACAGGCCAAATCCAGTCAACTGCCTGGTTTTGTATAGCCTATAAACCAAGAATGGTTCTTATATTTTTAAATGATCAAAAAATAATCAAAAGAATAATATTTTAAATATTGAAATATTATACGAAATTCAAATTTCAGTGTCCATAAATAAAATTTTCTTAGAAGACAGCCATGAGACTTTATTTACTGTCTATGGCTGCTCTTGCACTACAACAGCAGGGTTGAGTAGTTGCAACAGAGATCATATGGCTCACAAGACCTACAATAAATATTATTTGGCCCTTTGCAGAAAGTTTGCCAACGCCTGGTATAGAGCATATAAGGTTAAGTGCTTCAAGAACAGAGCTGAACAGATTACTTCAAGTTTTAGATCAGGGAATTTTATTTAGGAAGAGATATATAATATGGGCCTTAAAGAATAAGTAGGAGTTCAATAAATAGAGGGAATCAGTATTATAATACAAAAAAAGATCCAAGAAAGGCTCAGAAACAGGACAGCACAGGGTATGTTTAATGATGAGGCAGAAAGAAAATCAAGACGTAAAGGATGTTTGGATATTAGAGAAAAGAAGGAAAGGAAGGATGTCAAATTCTGAGTCAGAGTAACTGGAAAAATGGTGGTACCATTAATAAAGATAAAGAGTCAGACAGAGATAGGGTCTGGATGAGTGAGGGTCAGGGATAAATACATGGAAATTAATAAGGCAGTAGGGCACTCAAATTAATATGCCCAATAGTCCACTAAAAATACATGTCTGTACCTCAGAAAGAAGGTTATGACTGAAAATAGAGAGCTGGGAACCATCCACACAAACATAAAAGTAGTAGCATTTTCACTAAAGGTAACTCTAAGAAATACATATAAGATTTAGGGAGAGAATATTATAGAAAAAGAGGGTTAAGGGCAAAACCTTAGTGTTTTGTGTGCAATGCCTATACTAAAAAGAAAAAGAAAAATGAGAGTAAGTACTATAGAAAAAAAAAGTACTCAAAGAGATAGAAGGAAACTGAGAGAGGGCTGTGAAATAAAGAAGAGAAAGAAGAAAGTTTTAAAGAGGGCAAGGAAAAACCATGCTACACAAGAGCATTGAAGAAAGACTTTTATTGTGTTTTGTTTTTCTAAGTATAGGAAACTTAAGCTTCTTGACAGTAAGAGATGGAGCCAATGAAGCAGGGGACTGATGATGCAAAAGAAAGGATAACTGATGCAGTCACATTCTGGAAGAGGCTGGATAAGATGTTTGAGAGCAGAGGTGAAAAGATTCACATTGCACAGGGTTGAGCTACTACTATCTTTAAACAGAAGGAAAGGCAGATATAAGGAGACAGTCTGAGGTGAAGAGCAGAGAAGCTGATGAATCTCAATCAACTTAGTAAAGCAGGGACAGGAAGAGTAAAGCTAACAGAAAAGGAGTAGGAGTAACAAGAAAGGGGAGAAAGGCTTCGAAGGGCCACTGCCAACTGAGAGAAGGAAACAGTGATAACAGAAGATCACAAAGAGTGGTGGGGCCAAAAGAAGATCAAATAAAATTACTGTAGACCCAGCATACGATAACATAACATCAATAGCCCTGATTAGTACATTTTTGGATTTTTCTCCAAGAACACTCAATAATCAAAAAAAAAAAAAAAAAAAAGAAAGCAGAAATTAAAGGTTATCCAAAGTTAACAATTTCCCAAAGAAGTAAAATGGAAAGGCACTAAGTCAGAGGATTACTGGATGTTGAGAATACCACCAATTTAACTCACTAATGGTTCAAGCTTAGTAAAGAGTTAAGTAAAACTACAAAGTGTCAGGGGAAAATAACAGGGAAAGACCAGAGGACCAGAGGCCAAATGATAATCTATAACAATACAATAAAATGAAAGGATCAGAGAATTTGATAGAAAAGATGTTTCGTGTATAAAGTCTTATATTTGAGATGTCTATGGAGAACGTGCATCTACAGGTTGAAAATTATAACTCTGATGTCAGCTGTCTTGAATTTGCACACTCAGTGCAACAAAGCATTTGATAAACACACTAATGTGAGTGCTAACAATGCCACTGAGAAGTGAGTAACTTTGAAAGAAATATTTGAATTCAGTACCTGTTATGATATACTACGGCTGTATAGGCTTCCTTTGAAAATTCTGAACAGCTAGATTTACCAAAGATTACCTGTAACAAATAACAGCATGTTGAAACTTTGTTGTCATTAATGCTGGATGTTTCATATCTATGTAAGAATTTGTCTGATTTAATAACTTTGAAAACAATGGGCAAAATCAGCCCAATGAAGAACAATGTGCCTACTGACGTTCATTAATAAGTTCAATTGCTTAACTATAAACTTCTTTCCAACTATAGACCCATCTGACATTCAAACATTCAAAAAGTTTCTATCCATTATATTTATATCTATTGGGCAATAAGGTACATTTCTTTTTCTTAAAGAAGGTGAAGATTCATTTTAAAATCTGGATGTAGCATATCATTTGGAATTTATATAAGAAATATGGTTCTAGAATGGTAGCATATATCTACTACACAAATTGGTGGCTCTCCACTAAAACAGCAGTCATTCTAAAATAAAAAATCCTATTTTAGATCAAGCTATGTATCCTTTGCTTCCAATACTCCCTGCAAGCTACTCTACAATGGAGGAGGAGCTCCATTCTTACATGTGTTTAAAAGAAAAGTCCACCACATTAAAAAAAATACAATACTACTTTTGGAGTAGGTTTAGAGGTAAAATAAATCGGTCTTGTATATTTGCCTCTTGAATTCTACCAGCAATACTGTGGTTAATTAGGGCAGCTGATTAGATAAATGGCTTAATGATGTCAAGATCATAGCTATAATTCCTATGTGAGACAGTTAGGCTTGCAATGTTATCTAACCATAGATTAAACTCTTACGGCTGTTCACCTATTTCTACACATGCATGAATAGGTACGTGGACATGTCATTGCATTTCCATCAACACACCTGATAAAACAACTCAAAGTTTATTCCTTATACAAAAGGATTGATTGACACCATCCCTAAATAAAAAGAACATATTAACAGGTATTTGTGTTTCTGTTTTTGCAACATTTCAAGCAGGTCCTTTTATTTTAAGGGTATGTAAAAGTGTAATAATTATGACTATCCTATATAAGTCTAATTTCATCAATTTGCTAAGAATATCTTACTGTTTTATAAAATGTTATTCCAGTGCCAGAATTATGAAGTTTATGATTTTATCCTACTGACATTATATGATCAAAAAATTATCTTAGGACCCTTTGAATAGTCCTTATTTAAAAAGAAATAGGCAAACTCAATGTGTCTATGTTTACACACTCTTTCAAACAGGGCACTCACATAAATATAAAGGCATTATATTTTCATATGACTAATACACAAGTGAAAGGAATGTAGTACCTTTTTTCCCTTTGAGAAGTTATCATTTTTCACAAGGTAACTCATTTCTTTTCATAACATGAATGATAAAAAGTGCAAAGTGTTCCTTTTTTGACCACTTGACATGTATGTTTAATCATTCATCAACATGGACTGAGCATCAATTATGTGCCAAGCACTACAATAGGCAGCAAGACACAGATGTGAGTAAGACATGGTCCCTGCCCCCAAGGAGCTCACAGTCTAGTGGACAAGATGAAGAAGTAAGCATATAATCACAAAGCGGTAAGGCCCATAAAAGAAGGGAGAAGATGCTACGGTAGCACCCAAAGAGGGAGTGGTCAAACTGCCAGTGCGACTGGACACAGCTGGGGCTCTGTAGAGGAGGCCACACATATGCTAAGACAAGGAAGAGTTTGTTGGCAAACAATAAAAACAGATTATTATACATATACTACATTTGTCATAAGCTCAAATTCATATGGCAATTTACATATAGGATAACAAAGTATCCATTTTCACAGTCCAACATCTTTTCATCAACTATGATAGCAAATTCATTTCTTCAGCAGAAATGAAGAGCTAGTAGCGTATGAAATGCTAATTCCAAACCTCAAAAATAAATTCCACAGTTATTCAACAAATATGTATTCAGCAAGTATTATATGCAAGGATCTGAAACAGCTGCCACAGGAGAATACAAAGATGAATAATTTGTGCTTGCTGCTGTCAACATCTTTAAATGCTGATGAAACTGAGGCAATAGGGAAGAAGAAAATGTATTGCTTTCCTACTAAGTAGAAAATCAGAAGAATTTGATTCAAATGACTGACACAGAAGGCTAAAATAAAACTCTAACAATGCACCTATTCTTAGCTCATCTTCATTCCACTAGGGTTCTCAGAGGTTGCTCATCTACGGTGACAGCTGTGCTCCTATTCCATGTTACTAACTTCAGTTGAGCCAAAAATCTACTTTCATGGAACTTGCATTTATTAGTGTCCCACAAATCCTAGATGACAATTTGGGCAGTCAAGAATCTGCCTAGTCTAGCCTCAACCTACTATTTCTGACTTATCTTCCAGTCCTCTGGCTCATGGGCAACTCACCACTGTACCTCTGTTGAAAGACATTCTCCAACTTGAATTGCTTTCCTTCCCCCACCACCTACACCCATTGTCATTAACATTTAACCACCTCTGGTTTTAGCGCAGATATACCACCTCCAGGTAAGACTTGCTTGTTACCTCAGCAAGGCATTCTCTCCTACCTCTGAACACCTACGTCTTTGAATCCCTATACCAATCTTCTAATAATTGGCGCATACCTTGGTTCTCAATATTGGCTGCAAAATGTAATCCCTTGGGGAGATTTAAAAATACTGATACCTGCCTGGTTCCCACCCCCCGAGATTATAATTTAATTGGAATGAGATTCAGTCTGGGTATTTTAAAAGCTCCCCAGGTGAGTGTAGTATGTAGCCAAGGTTGAGAACTATTGCCAGGGTTTCTCAGCAAAGATGGGAAGAATCATACATATTAGAATCACCTGGGGAGCATTTTCAACCCACACCACAACCTCGTATACTACTCATCACTTTCCACCTCCCTTACCTGACCTTTCATTCCAAAGGAGGAGAATCAGAATCACAGATGCCAAGAGCAGAGAAAAGGTATCAGTGCTTTGTTAGAGCATCCTAGGTGATCGTGATCTGACCCTCTTCTGAGAGTCATTATTTTAGAATTTTACATACTTGTCTTATATTCTCTAGATTACAAGCCTTATTCATCTTTGTATCTCTGGGAGTACCTAGCATATACCAAGTCCTCAATAAATAAGACTTCAAGTAAACTTATTACTATCTGTACAGGAAGTAACACAGTTAGAACTTTAGTTTACAAGATCACATTCATTTCCAGTTTAGAGCTGCCAACCAAGTGTTACAAAAAAAATGTCTATATGAACCATATATGAAGTATGGAAATAGTAAAGAACATTTCTTACCGGCATGGCATTACTCGGATCCTCCCCATACATAAACTGGACTTTCACTGTTATATTTCTGGCAGAACCTTGACGATTGGCAAAATTGAGACTCTGAGGGTATATGTAGAGAAGATTTCTGTGAAGGCAACAGTATGCATGAAAATGAATACATATCTAAAGACACTATGTATCACTACATGCCATAAAAGAAACAAATACTGAATTATTAATATTTGCTAGCCACTATGCTAAGTATTTTCACATACAATATTTTATTTATCCTTAGAGCAATCATTCAAATAGACAGCAATTAAATATACCCCAATTTTGCACATAAATTGACGCCTAGAAAAGTTAAGTGATTTTCACATACAACCAAGTAAGTGGCAAAGCTGAAATCAGAATACAAGGTTCAAAACACACGTTCTTTCCTCCACAACTGCTGCAGCAATGAAAATACGCCTAAATTTTCTGGAAGGTGGTAGGGCAATATAGAAATTTTAAATGAACACACCCTTTGACCCCAAAACCCACCTCTAGTCTAAGGAGAGAACTGCACATATATACAAATGGGTGTGTTCAAAGAAATTCACTACAGTATTTTTTTATAATAGGGAATAATTACAAGTAATCAGAAATATAACATTCATTAGTACTGGATTAATTAAACTGTGGTATATTAATAAGAAGGACTACTATGGTGTCCCCAAAATGACAATGTACAGAGTATTTGTTGATGTGGAAAAAGATACCCAGCATGTTAGATGAAACAAAAGCAGTTTCCAGAGTAGGATGTATACTGACATTACTCTACTTATGGAAAACTGGGGTGGAGTGGAGGTGGATAAAAGGATGTTTCTGAAATATTAATAGTGGTTAATAGTGATGGCTCTAGTTTCTGTTTTATACTTTTCTATTTTGTTTGAAATTTTTTACATTTAGAATATATGATCTTCATAATTAAAAAAAGCAATAAAGTAATTTCCATGGTGGGAGGATGAGTGTGTATGACAACAAGCATACAATCTGAAGGTCACTAAAGAAATGGAGAAGAGTCAGTTGTCAAAAGTGCAAAAGGCAAATACGGAAATGTTTACAATATGACAGTTTCCTGTTCAAAAGAACTAAAGATCAAAGAAGACTATGACTGAGTAACCACTGAAGTCATCAAATAAAATTTGTACAGGAAATACTGATTGATCCTGCACCAAATTTCAGGCACTGTGTTGTGCACCAGGGAAATAAAGGAAGATTAAGAAGCTGTTCCCTGGTCTTGAGGAACATATGGTCTAATGGGACAGAAATGCCTATAAATAGACCATTTCAAAACAATGTAGTGTTGTGAGAGAGGTGTGCAGAAGCTATGGGAGGAAGAGATGTGTATTTAGTTGACTGAGGGGAAGTCTTTTCATCTTCTACCTTTGCAACATATTTGTTGAAGAAACTGGACTATTTTTGTGCAGATTTTTCGAGAGGATGGATATAATTGATTGCATCCCTGTAGTGACATTTAACATGTTCCTCTGTGTTTTCTGTAAATTGAGAGTTGGACGTAGAGCCTTGGTCATATTTAGGTTCAAATTTTTTTGGCAAGATGACTTCATAAATGGTGCTGTGTCCTTCTATCAGGAGGAAAATGTTTGGTTGTCGTTTCTGTTTTTGTGCAACTAGTAGACAATGACGATCAATGCCTAAAGCCGTTAACTCATTGAGGGTTGCCAAAAGGTGTTATTCTATCATTCCTTCTTTATTTAATAGGTGGTATTATCTCTATGAAGAGTGCCTTTCCCCATCTGCTATTTGCTTAGCCGGTGAGTCATTATATGAGAGGCAGAAATAAATGTCGGATTCTTTTCCATTATTTGCCAGCTTTCAAAATAATCAGTTGGTGCATTACAATCCTCTTAAAGGGATCAATTCCTTTTTTTTAGCATCACTTATAAACTCATGAACCAAACATATTAATGGCTTTCAATACACTGCAGTTATTTATCTTTATTGGTGTTCAAATTTTCTCATCTTTGGCAAATGAAAAAGCCAATTCAAACTGGCTCCTGAGTCCTTTTGATTCGGTTGTAATAGTCTTTGATGGCTTCTTGCTATCTGTTATGACAAGATGTTCCAGGTTCTTCTTGCATGGTTTCTCCCCAGACCTGGAATCAGCCATTTCTCCAAGGAGCTGTGGTTCTTTGAATGAGAAATTTTTTTCCAAGCCACAGTCTGGGCACCCATTGTGGGTTAGTCATTGTTTCTAGGCCATTTAAGTAGGAAGAACTAGGGGAAAATGCTTTTAACATGAAATTCATCCTGGATTCATACTGATACTTCAAATTCACTACAAGGTTTTTATTTAATCTTTTCTATCTTGCATCTATATATCATTTTTCCTGTGCGAAAAGTCATTCTCAAGGACATCAACTATGAAAGAAGTAGAGTAGCACTTAATTACTCACATGTGTTGTTCTCAGAATGGAGTCTTAAGGAACTCCAAGATTCTATGGTCAGCCAGAGAAGGATGAGCCTACACAGAAGACTGAGAGGGCACCCCCAGAGAAGAGGAAGGAAAACCATGAGCGTGCAGTGACATGGAAGCCAAGGGAAGAAAATATAAGAAGAATTAAATAATTAAGTGTCAAATGCTATTCAGGGGCCAAATGAGGTAAGAATTGAAAAACGTCAACTGGATTTAGAAACATGAAAGTCACTGATAATCTCAGGCTGAAAACAGATAAAAGTAAGTTCAAGAGCAAGTAGGAGGTAAGAAAATGAAATAAACAAGTGAAATTCTGAAAAGTGCAGCTGGGAAGGGGAGAAAGATAATGTAATAGCTGGAGACAGAATATGGGGACTTGGGAAGCTTTTTAAGATTAGAAATGTTTGAGTTTGATTAAACCCTAACGAAAAGAATCCAGTTGAGACAGAGTTTGCATATACTGGACCAAGAATGTAAGATTCCTGAAATGGTGGGAGAGACCAGGGTCCAAAGTACTTGATAACAGATTGGCCTTAGTTATGTTTATAAGTCCTCGTTGTAACAAGCATTTACTGAGTATGCAGTGTGCTAGACACTGAGAACACAGAGATAAATGACAAAGTCCTTGACTTCATAGAACTCAGGATCTAGAGGGACAATCAGACAAGCAAAGAATAATGTAGTATGATAAGAGCTGTGAACAAAGGATGTCACTGGAGCTCACAAGAGGAATTGAGACGAAAGAATCTGCCCACAAATTTCAACGAGAAAATTGCAAATAGCATAGACATGCAAAACACACAGAGAAGCAAAACACATCATGCTTCCCCAACCCCTCAGAATCTCTGCAGTGGGATCACTACTGTCTTAGCTTTGAGCACACGGACATGACTGGCCCCTTTCCATCTTTCAAGTCTCAGAAAGCCTCAACTTTATCTCCTCTCCATCATGTCACTTTGTTATTCCATTCACAACTCTTAAACAACACGCTTAAAATAATCCTAAATTATCTTGTTCATTTATGTATTATTTCTTATTTATATATCTCCTTTAATAAAGCCCAAACTCCATGAGGGTAAGGACTTCATCTATCTAGTTAACTCCTATATTCCCAATGCCTAAAATAGTGAATCATATTTAATGAATAAATGAATGAATGAATAGCACAGAATGCACACAAATATTCAGTTACTTAACACTCCCAGGAGTTTCAATTCCAGGTTATATGGGAATTAATTGAACATTATCTATAAGCTATGCTTGACTTCCAATATAAGCAATACAATTTTAAATTCTGAAGGTGAAAAGCACGCAATTGAATCCAGATTCTTTTCCATTTGACTGCTGACTCCACTAATAAATTCCCATATAGACCTAGTAAGTCATTACCCTGCATTTACTCTTTCAGAGGAATTTCAAATCAGCAGAGAAGGCAGATTTTAATGAAAAGTGTTGAGATAGTTGACTAGCTATTTAGGTAAAGAAGCTGAATCCCTATTTCACTTCCTCCTCAAAATAAATTCCAGATTAATCAAAGGTTTAAATAATAAAAATAAAACCATAAAAGTACTAGAAAAGCTTTAAAGAAACCATATTTTATAGGTGAGGAAGGCATTTCTGAGCATGAGCCACAAGAATCATAAAAGACAAATTTTAAAGTCTCTACAGAGCAGATGACACCATAAATATAGGTGGAAGACAGACAACAAATTGGGAAAAGACTGTTACATATATGACAAAGAGTTAGTATCCATAATAAGTAAATAATTCCTAAAACTAGTCAGAAAGAGACAAACTAAAAAAAAGGGAGGAGCTTGATGGGGAGACTTACATAATACTCAGGAAATTCACAAAGAGAGCAAAACAGATGGACAGCAAAACTAGGCTACATATATTTGCCTGTTAGATTTATCGATATTTTTTGTCTTTCTCATTCAAAGCATCGGTAAAAATTCATGGGAAAATAGGAACTCTCATATACTCTTAGTAGGGATGTAAATTGGAAGAACCCTTCTGAAGGATAACTTGACAAGAGAAATCATAATTTGATAGTCAACATCTATAAACTTTTTAAGTTGATTTATATAAATAACATGAGCTATATATAACACAATCCCATTTGTGCTGAAAAAAACATTATGTTTAGCTAGTCATTCAAGGGATCAGGTATGACAGACCCCAAAATGCTCACAGTGAAGAGTCAAGATTTTTATTTTTTACAGGTTTTTGAAATATCTGAGTTTCCAGAATAAGCACTTTCAACATAAAAAAATTTAACATTTATTAATAGTGAACATGAAAAAAAAGTAAGATAAATAAAGTGATTCCTTCAAAGGCCACTCATCTTCTGGATCTGAGCTGTCCAATAAAACAGTGCAGTAAGACTACCAAGCACTTGATATGTGCCTGTTCTAATTAAGATATGCTTTAAGTATAAAATATACACCAGATTTGGAAGACTTAATATGAAAAAAGAATATATAATATCTAATATTTTTATATTGACCACATGTTGAAATGACAACTTTTGATATATTGGATTAAATAAAATACACTATTAAAATTAATTTCACTTATTTCTTTTTAGTTTTTTTACATGTATAGCTCACACTCCATTTCCATTGGACAGTGCTGTTCTGGACAAGAGAGGAAAGGGGCGCTAATGCAGTACTCTGGCATTACTCTTTAGTAAATATATACATTTCTATTTATAAAAGTGTTTTTCTCAGTTGCTTTCAGAATCTTTCTACCAAACACATGAATTCAAAAATAAACAATCACAGTAAAAAGGAAAACATTAAATGGGATACTATATTAAAAAGAGCCAAAATGCCTTGTGTTTTATTTGGAAGTCATATCTCCGAAAGATTGCAAAACCTGGGGGAGGATAAAGGACTTTGCTTTGCTTGGAATTTAAACAAGTCTCCTAAATGTCCTACAATTCTATGTGGCCAAGAAGTTTTGTATACTAGTTCTTAGAAACTAGGAATGCATAGATTAGGGCCTAATTTGCTTAGTTTCTTATTTTCTTTGGCATAAAAATTTTTAATTTTTATAACATTACTGGTTATACTTGATCAAGGTTCTATTTAAATAGGCACAGGTTCAAGGAAAGATTAGATTCTGCCTTTAACAACGGGTACTCAGACAGGAGGCATTAAAAGGTAGATGTAAAATCACTTATAAAATTACTATTTTCACTACATTTTTCCCACAGCTCGACACTCTTCTGCAGCTTGTAATCAAGCAAATTGTTGACTTTAATTACACTGGATAACACGTCAAACTACTATAAGAAAAAAAATTGTCCAGATGTTTCTGCCCAGAGAGAAAATACTATAAACCAAGACTATGTGACCATTGCCTCTAATGTATCTGTTAGTGTTACATGTGAGGAACTGTATAAATTGTGCAAAAAGTGTTAGTATTCTAGTATAGTAACTAAAATAGAAGGAAATTCCAACACACAGCCTCTCTTTGGTATTAGTGTCCAGTTACTTTTATGCATGGAAGGGGCTACTTTTCAAATTCCCTTCTCTAAAAGAGAACCTCCAATATCAAAAAGGGGTGAGCATCTACTACATGCAAATTTTGTGCTTGGGAAACTCATGTTATGACTTTATCATTCTCTCATTCATTCAATAAATATTTATTGTTTCTCCAACATTAATGCAGTAAGGCATTGCACTAAAGTGCTGTATGGGATATAAATTAAAAACAGATAATAGATCTTGCCAATAAACAGCTTATAGTACAATAGAAAAGAGAAGTTGGCCCATCTCAATTCCCCCTCAACTAGAAGGTGGATGAAATATCAGGGTCACTAGTTTTAAGGCAGAAAAGCAGACAGTTTAGTTAAGAGAGGTTTTGAAACATGCCCTTCATGACCAATGATCACAACACTAACTTTACCCTTTAAAAAAGAAAGAAAAAATTCAAATTTCTTCAGTAGTTCAACATACACTTTTATAATCCCATAACCTGTACCTGTGGTAAGGGTAAGACGAAAATGAGGAATAAGGAAATTTTTTTGTTTTTCTTCTTCATTAGTGGAAGGATTTGTATATTTTTATTTGCTTGCATTCTTATTTCTGTTACAAACAGAAATGTTTATGTGGTTCTGTACTGGACACTTAGAAAAAGTATACACAGGCTAAACAAAAGGCATAATTCCTGTATTTACCAAGGTCCAAGAAACCCAAACTCAGAAAACCAGATTCTAGCAAAATTTCCCAACTTATGTCATCTTAACATGAGAGTAGATAATATTCACCAATAAAATATTACAGAATGGGCATAAATGCATTGATTGTTTCTAATTACCAAAAAAGTAGCTAATATATAATACTGTGTAGTGTTTACTATACACCAGGTAGTGTTCTAAGTGCTTTAAAAATACTAAGTTTTAATCTTTATACAACCCTACAAAGTAGGAATTATCTTCACTTGACAGATGAGAAAATAGAGGTACAGAAAAGCTAAATAACTTGACCAAAGGTCACAGAGCTAAAGAATAGCAGAGCCAGGATTCCATCCAGCCAATCTCTCTCCAGAATCACACTCTTGACCACTATGGTATACTACCTCCACTGTAACTACTATATCCAAAGCCCTTAATCCTAAATCATTAAAAGAAAGGGCCTCTATTTTACACCAGAAAGAGGCATTTCTAAGAAGAAAAATTTGGCAATGGTTCATTTCGTAAAGTTTTACTTGACAATTTACAATTTAAACTGAAATTCATTATGTTAAACTCTTCCCTTTGCAAAAAAGCTATTAACTTGATGAAAAATTTCTTTTATGTAGGGCTGATTATACACACACTCACAGGTTAAAAGGTCGTTTCACATGATATAATAACTAGTATTTTGAGTACTTCCTATTTGCCAGACACTGTTCTAAGTGCTTTACACATATTATTTCTCTTAATTCTCATAACTCTATTAAGTATGCACTGTAACTACACCAACTTAGAGATGAGGAGTCTGAGGTCTGGAGAGGTTAAGTAATTTGCCCAAGGCCAGATAGCTAGAGCTGGCTTTTGGACCCAGACTAGTCTGATTCCAGAGCCCAGACTCTTTAACAATTTTACTCTATTAATTTGTCAACATAAGCCATTTTCAAAAGATTTATTTTCTCAAAAAGTTCTTAATATGAACACTCAAGAAGGATAGTCATTTATAATTTACTGAAGCATTTGGTATTTTTCCTTTTAACATTGAGTTAGAAGCACAGTAGGGAACATTTATTTTTAAACATACTATTATTTTTTTGGTTTTATTTAATTTATATTATCAAAATTGCTACCAAGCTCACAAACTTCAGAAAAACTTATAATGGGCAAATAGTTTCTGACACTGGAAGTATTTAATTCTGGTTTGACCTTAGAAGACCACATATCTATTGGTCTTTCAGTGGGCACATGGAAAAGAGGCTAGACATAGATTATCATGGAGAAAAGGGGTGAAATGCCTTTTAATGATAGTTATTATGTATGGGATTTTGTGATAATATACAAATATGGTTAAGATAGAGCATCTGAAGCAAAAAGACATACTAATAAATAATTATAGTGACAAATAATAAGGAATATATAGTCATATGTTAGCTTACACAGAGCACCATGAGAATGCAGCATTGACAGCCATTAATACCACCCGAAGAAGTGGAATAAGTCTTAACAGAGAAGGCATTTTTGGGGGTGGGTCATTGTTTCCATAAAAACTAAAATAACAATTTTGGAAATGCATTCTTAACTCATTAATTTTTCCTCAACTTTCATGATGAATTTACCAGTCAAAAGAGTTTGGTTTTTACCAAGCTGTAAATATCTTTAAAAATCATGAGAAGTTAAAATGAGCTTTTAAAAACAGGTAGATCTCATGACACCGAAAGTGCAGTTTATAATATAGCTAAATTAAATACAATGCAATTTAAAATGACCTATTAAGTTAGTTGCTCATTTCATTTAGCATTGATCTAACTCAGCTTGGAAGGTTACATTCCTACAAGTTTACACAGCTTAATGATTAACTATATTCACCTGCCAACCTTACCATTTATGTGGCAAATAGTGATATAGAGACAGTTTAGAAGTCTAGGTCTGCTTACAGGAGAAAACTAGTTCCAAATCGCTTGAAATTGAATAATAGGACAAAAATGTACACGATTAAGCTCTTTCTTTTTATTGCTCCTCTAGTTATTTCTTCCAGAATTGATCAAGACTATGCATCATCAGATTCTTTATCTTCAGAGCCAAAATCAAGATTTGCTATGTTAGATGATGTAAAAATTTTAGCCAATGGCCTCCTTCAGTTAGGACATGGTCTTAAAGACTTTGTCCATAAGACTAAGGGCCAAATTAATGACATATTTCAAAAACTCAACATATTTGATCAGTCTTTTTATGATCTATCACTACAAACGAACGAAATCAAAGAAGAAGAAAAGGAACTTAGAAGAACTACATCCAAACTGCAGGTCAAAAATGAAGAAGTGAAGAATATGTCACTGGAGCTCAACTCAAAACTTGAAAACCTCCTAGAAGAAAAAAGTCTACTTCAACAAAAAGTGAAAAGTTTGGAGGAGCAATTAACCAAGTTAATTAAAAATCAACCTGAAATTCAGGAACATCCAGAAGTAACTTCACTTAAAGTAAGTAGAATCCAAAGAGTGTTCATGATTATGTTTTCAATGTGGATCTTTAAAAAAAATATTTTAAGACATGCTACTTGAAATACTTTGTTGCATTGTTGAAATACTTTATTTTTCTCAAGGAAAAAAGCCTTCAGAAAATAAAATTTCCCAACATAATTTCAAGTTGGTCTTTATGTTTCCCTAACATTAAAGATGAAAACAACTAAACTTTACATTTCAGGTGAAAAGTACAAGTAATAAAATTTAGAATACTAAATTATTACAGTATTGCAAATTACTGGAGGCAAGTAAAAAGTTAAAGGAATATAACTTTGAAACTACTTTCTCATGTTTAAAATGGATAAAAGTAATACAGTAAATGGTAAAGATTTATTCCTATTAAAATACTGGGTTTTTAACTTCACTGAAGTAGTTTAAAGTTTAGGAAATCAGATTTTAAAGATGGCACATTTTTAATAAAACATAAAAACAGAAGTATGTACTATTTGAAAGAAGCATACAGGGAAAATTGCCAATATTAATTTTTCTTATCCATTATTAGTTTTAAAAAGTTAGATTGTGATAGTGTTATAGGAAATTTAAAAAGTCTAATTTAACAAAAAAGAAAGAAGAAAGAAACTTCTAACCAACCTACAATCTACGTCCAGACTTTTGTAGAACAGCAAGATAACAGCATCAAAGATCTTCTCCAGACCATGGAAGAACAATACAGACAATTAAACCAACAGCATAGTCAAATAAAAGAAATAGAAAATCAGGTAAGTCAATATTTTAATATGTGTTCAATCTTTTACATAAAATTTAGGTTTATGAAAACATTGGACCCTAAAATCATTTAAAATAATTATAGTTGGACACTGAGTAAAAGGATCACATCAGCATGATTGTTAAGATTGTAGGCTCTGAAGCTAATAATAAACTACCTGGGTTTGAAGCTTGGCTCAAAAATTTTTGTGTGACCTTGAATAATTTCTTAACCCCTCTGTCTCCCAGTTTCCTCACTTATTCTATGATAAAAATAACAGAACATATCTTATAAGATTATTGAGAGAACAAAAAGAACTGATTCATGTAAAGTATATCTTCAATATAGAAGCCAAAGTAATTCTATTAAAATTTAAATTAGATCATGTCTCTCTTTGTTCAAAACCCATCTCACTCACAGTGGCTCCTAAGACACCAGAAGACCCTTTATTACCTCCCTGGAGTCATCTCCTCTGCTCCAGTCACACTGGCCCCTTCACTGTTACTCAAACACATAAAACATGCTGCCATCTCAGGGCCTCTGCCCTTGCTGTTTCCTGTCTGGAATGCTCTTCTCCCTGGTATCTACACAGCCCACTCACATTCCTTTAGGTCTTTATCAAATAGAAAATTTTCAGTGAGGCCCTCCCAGGTCACTTGATCAAAAATTACAGTCCCCGACTTCCATCCTTGAAACCTGCTATCTCCTTCATTAATCTCTCTTTTCCCTTAACACTTAACTCTATGTAACATAACGTATATTTCAGTTATTTATCTTAGTCTGTCCCTGCACTAGAATGTGAGCTCCATGAGTACAGAGATTTTTCTTCCATTATTTCTATCACTGTAGCCCTAGAATACAGAACACTGTCAGACACATAGTAGGCACTCAATAAATATATATTGAATTAATAAAGGTAATATCATATTCAGCACAGAGAAGTCAATAAAAACTTGCTATGATTATTACTTTTATTATTAGAAACTGTGTGCCTGATAATTAAAGTTCAACACCCAACAATATAGTTAACCTACAATGTAAACAACTGGCTAGGTAAGGAAGAGAGATACCGTTTAGAATAAAGCTACGTCAGAATCTAAGCATTCCAATACACAGTACCATAGTACAAAAATATTCATTAGTAATAGTATTAAACAGCCATTGAAGAGAGTTCCAAAAATAATACAGACCCAGAGAAACCAGTAATAAAAAAATAGTTGCCAAGAATTATAAAACAATTATTATTACCAATTTCCATTAAACAAACATATCATTATATGTTTCAGTAATTTTATGACTCAATTTTTAGTTACTTTTGCTAATTTATGAATCATAACTTGGTAGGTTATTTTTGCTAATTGTCCAAAAAGGTTTTTTGCCAACTACTTTTGATTTCCATAATTTCCTTATTATTATTTTTCTAAATTATTTTTCCTATATCTTTTATTATGATTAAATGAACCTGCTCACAAAACCAAAATGTCACTAATAAGATGATATACATTCTGGTAATAAAATGTATGAAGAATTCAAAACAATACATTTTTGAGTTTGGAGAAGCCTCAGACCATCTCATCCAATTTCCTCAAATTTAAATTAAGAAACCAAAACTCTAAAAAGTTAAGTGACTTTAAAATCACACAGTTACTTAGTAGGAAAGACTAATCCCCCAGTAAGTGCATTTTACAACAGATCCTCATGAATCAGGTCCTAGGAAATGCCATTTATGCTGGCATCAAAAAATATCTCTAATGGGGTCGGCCCGGTGGCGCAGCGGTTTAGTTCGCGATTGGCAGCCCAGGGTTCGCGGGTTCAGATCCCGGGCGCCTGCAGACGCACTGCTTGTCAGCCATGCCGTGGCGGCGTCCCATATAAAGTAGAGGAAGATGGGCACGGATGTTAGCCCAGGGGCAGTCTTTCTCAGCAAAAAGAGGAGGATTAGCAATGGATGTTAGCTCAGGCTGGTCTTCCTCACACACACAAAATCTCTAATAACACAAGACATTGTATACTCTGCTTTTCTCAGGCCATCGATAAGGAAAGCTATCAGTCAATAAATTGCAAACCCAGTGCATTTTAAATAAAAATAAACTGTTACTGCTAAACTAATAGACAATGAAATATTAAATGTGCTGAAAGCAAATCAGCCTGCCAATTTATTCCTCTACAGATATGTTTACATGTCAAAAACTATTAAGAAAGCAGCCTTGTTTTTAAACTATGTGCTATGTCTTTTTTTTTTTTTTTTTTTTTTTTGTGGGAAAGACCAGCCCTGAGCTAACATCCATTGCCAATCCTCCCCTTTTTGCTGAGGAAGACTGGCCCTGGGCTAACATCCGTGCCCATCTTCCTCCACTTTATATGGGAGGCCACCACGGCATGGCTGACAAGCTGTGCGTCCGCGGGCGCCTGGGATCCGAACTCGCGAACCCCGGTCTGCCAAGCGCAAACTAAGCGGCTGCGCCACCGGCTGGCCCCTATGTGCTATGTCTTTACGGCACGTCTGAGAATAGTAAGACCTGCAACTGAGAATTATTAAATTTAAAATCTGCCTGTGTTACTGAATAGCATATATATTCTAGTCTTATAAATAAACATACTAAAATATTCTAAGCAAAGTCTCTGCCTTTGGACTTGCTGCTTTTTGACCAATTTCTGTTTTTTGCCTCACTCCCTTTCTTCCCCCATATTTTTGAACTCATTTAAATAACATGCCTGATTAAATGTTTTGAGAACAGGTAATCTGTACAATCTGTATAGCATTGTTTAGCCCTCTTAACATCAAAAGTAATTAACATATTATGAACTAAAAGATGCATATTAGTTGTACTTTTCATATCCTCATTCAGACTCCCCTAATTGCATATTCAGTACCATTTTTTAAAGTAAATTTATATTCTCTTATCAGTTAAGAAGAAGTGGTATTCAAGAACCCATAGAAAATTCTCTTTCTTCTAAACCAAGAGCACCAAGAACTACTCCCTCTCTTCACTTGAATCAAACAAAAAACGTAGAGCACAATGGTAAGATAATTTGGAGGGTTTTCTTCTTGAAGCTATTATCATCAAATTCTTCTGTCTTCAATATTTCCATCAAAAATCCCTATTCTCAGGGCCTGTTCTAGACTAAAAGACAGTAAAGGGACAAATCCACCAAATAAAATGTGTCAACCTAAATTGCATCCTGGTAGGTTTTTTTTAAAACCCTATAAAACACATTCTTAAGACAATCAGGGAAATATGAATATAGACTTGATATTAGATAATATGGAATTATTATTTTCTTAGATGTAATAACGGTATTGCAGTTATGTAAGAGAATAATCTCATATTTAAGGGATGCATCCTGAACTATCTAAGAGCTTAAGGGTCATGATGTTTGCAAATTACTTTCAAATAGCGCAGCAAAATATGTATTTGTACGTATGTGTGTTTATAAAACAAATATGGCAAAATGTTAACAATTGTTGAATACAGATGGAAAGATTATGGTGTTCTCTTCAATACTTCTTTCTACTTTCCTGTTTGCTTGAAATTTTTCATAAGAAGAACAAAAAGATGGGGGAACAAAGTCTCAAACCATTCCCAACCAAACTTCAACAAAATGATACACTCTCAAAATATTAATGCTTTATGTAATTCATACAGAAAAAAAGGCTTCTTTAGCTTCTTCCATGTATGTTCACTCTTTACACATACATCTGTTGACTACCTGCTATGTACCAAGCATATCTCATATGTGATATTTTATTTATATTCTTACTATATCTAGCCAAAAAAATGTGTTTAAAATTCTCATTTTGTCACTTTTCTTAAAAAGAAATCAGTTGGTAACGACTATTTTGACATTCTTTGCAATAACATGCCATCTAATAAAAATGCTTTAGCATAAAGTCTTTTTTAGTAATATGTTACTAAAAAAGGCTAAAGACTACACATTCACCACAATTCAATGCCAAGTAAAATCTCAAGCTCTAAAGATATCATTTGTATTACTGCATCTTATTTAATAACATTCTGTTGATTCTAGACATTCCTGCTGATTGCACCACCATTTATAACAGAGGTGAACATACAAGCGGCATCTATTCCATTAGACCCAGCAACTCTCAGGTTTTTAATGTCTACTGCGATGTCAACTCAGGTAAAACCAGCATAAGGAGAAAATGGACAGGAGTTAGCTCAGGTTACTCACTACCTATTAGTAAGACTAATCCTGTTAGCTTTGTTCTGAGTGTATATATTAAATGACATATATGAATAGATAGATAGATACAACACGAGTAGTTATATAGATCTAGTACTTATATTTCTCTTGTTTATTTATGTATTTACTCATGCATTTATCCAACATTCTCCATCTTTTTCCATAAAATAATCTGAAATTACTATTGTCAATAAATTCATTAAGACATTCATTAGTTTCCCTTCACTTAACTTCTTGGGACCATAATAAATAATAAAGTATTATTACCATAACAACATTAATAACTACCTTATACAGATACCAATTAAAACCAACCAAAAAAAAAAAAAACCTAGTATTTTACTACATCTGTCAGTATCATTCTACTAAAAGTACACAATTTCATTCATTATATTCAGGTAGTTCATGGATATTAATTCAACACCGAATAAACGGATCACAAAACTTCAACGAAACTTGGGAAAACTACAAATATGGTTTTGGAAGGCTTGATGGTAAGATGACTTCATACATTCATTCATTCTGACTGGGAACTAGGAATGCAGCAATAAATGAGGAATAGTCCTGGCCTTCAAAGAACTTACTAACAAATAATTACACATCTGTTAGTAATTACACTTATTACAATTGTCTTTATTTAAATTATACTTATCACAATTACATGTCTGTTCTTAATTATACATATTACAACTTAACTCAATGGCTTCTAATTATCATAATAATAAAGACAATTTTGATTAAGTGCTATGTGCTTTAAGTGGTAAATGCTATGAATGACTACAAAGAAAAGCATCCTTATCACCGGTAACTCTACTTTTTAATTAACATTTTAGATATCAATTATTTGGAGGTTGGAAGAGACAAGGAAGCTGTCAGATGTACAGTACAAAATGTTTAGATTTCAATTATTTAAATATAAATGTATATTATAGAATGTGTAGTTTAAAATAAATTAGTTAAATCAACACAAATTACTATATTTTGATCACAAAATAAATAAATAAGCAAAATAAAAATAAATAACAGAGGTTTAAAATCCAAAACGCACATTATAAAAATCCATAAATAATGTACAAATACTCATTTATAAAGTGAAAAACAATCATTATTATACCCAATTTTTAAATAGAACTATTTGACCATTTAAAAAACTCTGTATTCAAACTGCCAGTTAAATCTCTAACTAAAAGGCATATTCATAGCTCCAAATGTTCGTGTAAGAGTGAGTGTCACCCAAAAATAAAAGACAATTAAGTCCAAAGTACTCATTTATAGCTAAAAGAAAGTAAGTCATTTGTACTTGTAATCCTTAAAATGAAGTCTTCTACTAATTCAATAGCAATAAGGAAATTTTGACTTTTTTCCTTAAATATTTTAATAAAAAGAATTGTGATAATTAAAGAGAGATCTATTTGTATTTATGCTATGTTTTTAATTCCAAGTAAAAATAATTTTTAAAATTATAGAGAAAAGTTATTAAGAATTATGCTTTTAAATTTAAAAAGTTTTAAAAATTTTATCCCCTTCTTTTTCTATAAGGAAAACATATATATCAAGCAAATATCAAAGGCTAAGTCTATATCAGAGGAAAATGACCTTATTATTATTATTATCCAAGTCTCTGAGAATACTTAAATCTCTTGACAGTATATGGGTATTAACTGGTTTCAATTTCATTTATTTCTGCTTTAATTTTTATCATTTCCCTCCTTTTGCTGACTTTGGGCTTTGTTTGTTCTTCTAGTTCTGTTAGATGTAGTTTAACGTTGCTACTTCAGATTTTTCTTGTTTGTTAAGGTGGGCCTGTATTGCTATGAGTTTCCCTTTCAGGACCGCTTTTGCTGCATCCCATGTGAGTTGGTATGGTGTATTTTCATTTTCGTTTGTCTCCAGATACTTTTTGATTTCTCCTTTAATTTCATCAACAATCCACTGGTTGTTCAGTAGCATGTTATTTAGTCTCCACATCTTTGTCACTTTTCTGTTTTTTTCCTTGTAGTTGATTTCTAGTTTCATAGCCTGATGATCAGAAAAGATGCTTGTTATGATTTGAATCTTCTTAAATTTATAGAGGCTTGCCTTGTTTCCCAACATATAGTCTACCCTTGAGAATGTTCCATGCACACTTGAGAAGAATGTGTAATCTGCTGTTTTTGGGTGGAGTGCTCTCTATATATTAACTCCATCTTGTCTAGTTTTTCGTTTAAGTCCACTATTTCCTTACTGAATTTTCGTCTGGATGATCTATCCATTGATGTAAGTGGAGTGTTAAGATCCTCTACTACTATTGGGTTGTTGTTAATATCTCCTTTTAGGTTTGTTAATGGTTGCTTTACATACTTTGGTGCTCCTGTGTTGGGTGCATATATATTTATAAGTGATATGTCTTCTTGGTGGAGTGTCCCTTTTATCATTATATATTGCCCCTCTGTCTCATTACCTTTTTAACTTGAAGTCTACTTTGTCTGATATAAGTATGGCAACATCTGCTTTCTTTTGTTTGCCATTAGGTTGGAGTATTGTCTTCCATCCTTTCACTTCGAGTCTGTGTTTGTCTTTAGAGCTGACATGTGTTTCCCAGAGGTAGCACACTGTTGGGTCTTGTTTTTTACTCCATCCTGCCACTCTGTGCCTTTTGATTGGAGAATTCAATCCATTTACATTTAGAGTCATTATTGATATATGAGGGCTTAATGTTGCTATTTTATCACTCAATATCCAGTACTTTTGCATTTCCTTTGTTTCTTGTCCTGTGTGTTTTGGACTTCCAATTCAGTTTGGTAGTTCTGTATGATGATTCTTATAGTTTTCTCCTTATTTTTCGTATGTGACTCTGTTCTGATTATTTGTTTAGTGGTTACCGTGAGGTTTGTATAAAAAAATCTTGTGGATGAGATAGTCCATTTTATGATGGTCTCTTATTTCCTTAGAATAAGTCAATTCGATCCCTTTCCTCTTCCACTTCTAAGTTATTATTGTCACAACTTATTCCATCTTGTGTTGTGAGTGTGTGTTTAAAGTGATGAGGTTATATTTATTTTTGGTGTTTTCCTTCCCTTAATCTTGATGTTCACAGTTAAGTGTTTGCTAACCTATGCTGGTAGAGAGCTGCAATTTTTCCGGTTTGTCTATCTAGTTTTCTCCTTGCTCAAAGCTCTGTATCCCCTTTCTCTATTTTTTTCAGGCATGAGGGCCTTCTTGAGCATTTCTTGTAGTGGGGGTCTTGTGGCAATGAACTCCCTTAGCTTTTGTTTATCTGGGAAAGTTATTATTTCTCCATCATATCTGAAGAATATTTTTCCTGGATAGAATATTCTTGGCTGAAAGTTTTGTCTTTCAGAATTTTGAATATATCATTCTAGTCTCTCTTAGCCTGTAGAGTTTCTGTTGAGAAATCTGCTGCGAGCCTGATGGGAATTCCTTTGTACTTTATTTTACTTTTTTGTCTAGCTGCCCTTAATATTTTTTGTCATTGACTTTTGCCAGCTTTACTACTATATGCCTTGGAAAGGGTCTTTTTCGTGTTGATATATTTAGGAGATCTATTGACTTCATTCACTGGTATTTCCAGCTCCTTCCCCAGGTTTGGGAAGTTCTCAGCTATCATTTCTTTGAACAAGCTCTCTGCTCCTTTTTCCCTCTCTTCTCCCTCTGGAATACTTAATAATCCTTATGTTGCATTTCCTAATTGAGTCAGATATTTATCGGAGAATTTCTTCTTTCTTTTTAGTCTTAGTTCTCTTTCCTCCTCTATCTGGAGCATTTCTGTATTCCTATCCTCAATAATGCTAATTCTTTCCTCCACATTGTCAGCTCTGTTCTTTAAAGATTCCAGATTTTCCCTTATCTCCTCCGTTGTGTTTTTCATCTCCAACATTTCTGATTGGTTTTTCTTTATGGCTTCAATCTCTTTTGTGAAAAAAGTCCTGATATCATTGAATTGTCAATCTGTATTTTCTTCTAATTTGTTGAGCTTTTTTATGATAGCTATTTTGAATTCTCTGTCATTTAGGTTATAAATTTCTGTGCCTTCAGGATTGAATTCTGGGTGCTTGTCATTTTCCTTCTGGTCTGGAGATTTAATATATTTTTGCATCATGTATACGGATGTTGGCTTGTTTTTTCTCATACTGAAAATATCTGGTTGCAGTTTCCCCTTGCTGTCACTGAGTGGGGGTCAAGCACTGTGTATTCTGAGCCCGCTGCGATCCACAGGCATTCTGGCCAACCAGTTGTGCTGAAGTGCCAGGTGTGTGGAGGAAGAGAGGCTCTCTCTTTCACCTGCCCAATCCCAGGGGCTTCTTGTTCTTCCCTTGCTATCTGCTCTCCTGGGTGCTTGGATGATGGTGGCACCCCAACAAGAGTTCAGTCTCCTCCATGTGGGAATTTCCCACAGGCTGTGAGAGAAGTTTGAGACTGACGGTTTTCCCACGGAGGGCCGCCCCCCCCCCCCAGGAGTTGCGTGGACCCAGAGTCACTGATCGAACGGGAAGCGGGAAGATTTCTCCTTACCTCTCCCCACTTCCTCCAGGGGTTCCAGCACCTTCACCTTCAGATGTACGGCTGTGTGGGTCTCTCAGACATCCTTTGTGTTGTGTGAGTGTCCTCTGTTGGTATGCAAGTGTCCTTTCTTTTCTGTCTTAGTGGGGGGAGAGTTTCAAGAGGAGAGCTCACTCTGCCATGATGCTGATATCACTCCAATGTATGGGTATTAATAAATAGCTGACAGTAAAGCCAGTATAGATAAGGACCTAGAAGTGAGATAATATCCTACAAATGAACAGACCTAAAAATATCTATAATAGCCTAAGATGTTTCACTTGTGAAATATGTCTCATAATACCCATTTCAGAAATGATAATCAGATTTTAGGCAGGCTTATTAATATTTTTAACATTTTTTGTACATATACCTATCTTCAATAACATTGGTTTAAAAAGAAACATTTTAAGAGACTCTAAAATAACCAAAGGATTCAAGACTAAAACAACTCATTACTTACACCAATGAAAAAACGTTCTCAAAAAAACTGTCGGTGCCTAATGTGCCATTAACATCAACAGATTTTTACTTCTCTTTTCAGGAGAATTTTGGTTGGGTCTAGAGAAGATATACTCCATAGTAAAGCAATCTAATTACATTTTACGAATTGAGCTAGAAGATTGGAAAGACAACAAGCATTATATTGAATATTCTTTTCACTTGGGAAATCACGAAACCAACTATACATTACACCTAACCGAGATTACTGGCAATATCCCCAGTGCACTCCCGGAACACAAAGATTTGGTGTTTTCTACTTGGGATCACAAAGCAAAAGGAAAATTCAACTGTCAAGAAAGTTATTCAGGTATCCTTTTTCTATTATCAATACTTTACTTTCATATCTTCAAAATATCTTCCCAAGGTATTAGCTAATATCTACAACAACTGTTTAAAATCTGAATCCCAAATAAATATTTTCTCTCTAGGTAAAAATCTTTTAACATAAGTATTCATTTGGTTTTAGTTCAACTAGGTATTTTACTTCTAATCTTTCTCAGATATTAAATTTTTGGTGGTGTACATGAGACTTCTACAGATTATTTAAAATTGGGATACATGCATACAACACTGTCATATTTATAAGAAATGAAGATATATTCATGGGGAAATATAATAACAGCGACTACATATGAGTTTGTATCCATTAAATTCCATATCTGTCTTCTTTAGGAGGCTGGTGGTGGCACGATGTATGTGGGGAAGACAACCTAAATGGGAACTACAACAAGCCAAGATCAAAAACTAAGCCAGGGAGAAGAGGAATATGTTGGAAGTCTCAAAATGGAAGGTTCTACTCTCTCAAATCAACTAAAATGTTGATCCATCCATCAGCTTCAGAAAGCTTAGAATGAACTGAGGCAAATTAAAAAGCCAATGAATTAAACATTAAACTCATCCCAAGTTACTGTGGTTTAATAATCTGGTATAAAATCCCTAATAGAAAGTTTTAGAAATAGATTATTTAAAACCACTATCAACTTTAAACATATCGTCACATGACCTCAAAGAACAACATTTACCTTTCTCAATCAAAATTCTTATGATATCATTTATTCATATATTGAGTGATGTGGGAATCAATTTTAGATGGTCACAATCTAAATTTTAATCAATGGGTAAATTTTTAAGTAGCTTTTTTAAATAAAAAACTTACAAAACTTTTATTTTAAAAGTCATCATGTGGGCTATTTTCACAATTTCATCAGTTTACAAAATAGTTTTCTTGCTAAAATTCTAAACTTGAAGCCAAATGAACTAGGGTGAAATATTGTAATGAAATAGGTTCACTGTCTTAACAGTGCAGTAGACCATGATTACTAAGTCATATTGACTTTAGTATCAGGTATCACTGAACCTTAATATATTTGTTAACTTATCTATATTGCATACATTTTATGTATTTTAACACTTAGTACCATGAAAACAGTTCTAAGGGATCTTGTCAGAATACAATAAGAATGAATATATTTGTAGCATCAAGTTAAAGTTTAATCATTTATTCCCCCTGGACATGATATGAGTCTAATACTTATGTGTAGGTTTTCAAATAGAATTAAAAATCATAACAAGGGGCCAGCCCCGTGGCCTAGTGGTTAAGTTCGGTGCGCTTTGCTTCAGTAGCCCAGGTTCACAGGTTCAGATCCTGGGCGCAGACCTACACCACTTGTCAGCCTTGCTGTGGCGGCAAACCACATACAAAATAAACGAAGACTGGCACAGATGTTAGCTCAGGGTGAATCTTCCTCAAGGAAAAAAGAGGAATATTGGCAAAAGATGTTAGCGCAGGGTGAATCTTCCTCAAAAATAAAACCAAAACACATAACAAGTTATTGAATGTTTAAATAGCCTGACAGATGTGCATGTATATTTCCAAACTCAATAAAGACTCAGTCCCCCAACTATGGAAATTTAAATTATTGTGGTTTTTTATAGGTATCAATAGAATTATGATTATGTTATTTCTAATTTAAATTTCAAATCCTCAAGGATTATTAGATACAACTCCTTTGACCATAATATCTCTTGTCAGTATTTATTTTTAAATAAGTTTTTAAGGAAACGACCAAAGAGAAGTAAAATTTTGAATTAAATCTAGTTTTTAAAGGATATCATGCCCAGGTTATATAATGACTCACTTTAGTCAATAGTTATTCAGCATTATGTATTTTAAATTATCCAATATATATGTCATATATACTTTTCACATATGACATATGTAAATATTATGATCTACGTGGACCCTATATAAATATCTTGTTCCATAAAAGTACAAAAGAATAAAGGCAAGAATACGTTTCACTTTTCAGAACCACAGTCAACCTGTCAAAATTGACATTTTAAAGCCAGAATGCTAACATGGCTTTTTTCTCCTAAAAAATAAAAAAAAAAAAGGAAGCCTTCACATGCAAAATAATGCATTATTCAATATACCAGTTGCTTTCTCTATCTGTCTTCTAATTTTTTACAATTCTCACACAATACATTTCATTTGGTTCCTTTTAGGAGTACTAAGGTTTTTGAGCATATAAAGCTCAGATTGAGAGATAATTCTGGGAGAGAAAGAGGAAGGGTTTTTTTTTCTTTATGGTTCTAATTTCAAAAGTGTTTGATTTTCACCACTAGCCTACAATTGTCACATCTAATGGGCTTTCCTCAGCCCACATTCCCTTGGATCTCTCCACCACCTACTAATAACAATATTCTTTTTTCAAACTTGACCTTCCTTTTGCTTCCACAATACTACTACACTCTCCAAGGATTCTCCCTAACCTGAACCCATCCTGACAGCCCTATTCCTTTCTAGTATTTAGTACTGGGGGCCAATGCACAATCTTCAATCATCTTCTCTACTCTGATCCTCAGAAAGTCTATCTACTCTCATGGACTCATCTATTTTCCATAAATAAGGTTCCCAAATCTACATATTCATCCCAGACCTCTCTCCAGTTCCCTTACACTGCCTACCTGCCATTTCTCCTTCTGATATCCTACAGCCTCCTCAATTCAACATATCAAATAACAATTCATCAACGCCTTACTGTGTCTGCCAGTCCTTCTTCCTTTTCTATGATTTCACACTCTCCTCTTTATTTCTTTATATCCACTTATGGCACTAACATGCTTCCAGTCACAGAAGCTTGAAACCCGGGAGACATCTGTGGCTTTTCACTTAACTTTGTCAATCACCTCTCCTGTATCATAAGCTGCTAAATCCAATACAAACTTCTTTTGAAAAGTCTCCTAATCTTCCACACTTATGTATTCCACCTTCTGTTATAGGATAACCAAATTTCCTTGTGTTTTTTCCCATCACTAACAACCAGAAGTGTTGCATTTATGTATGTATGTGATCATCCAACAGAGCAGTTTAAAAGATTGAAAAGTGACCAAATTGTTGGCCCTTTTATCAAAGTCCAAAGTGTTCTCATGGCAAATCAACAAGGGCAAAATTACTCAATTGGTGTGAAATGTGCAGTTCAAGGTCATGAAAGTAAGATTAACAGTGTCCCATAGTAAGCCTTTATAAAATGAGGTTTCAATGACATTTTAGAAAATACAAAGTCAAGAATTCCATCTAAAACATAAAAACTGTATTTCTAAATTTGTATGTTTAACGCTAGAAACAATCTATCAAAATAATTAAGTATATTTGAATGAGCAATAATCTACAACCTTAAAGATGTAAATGCTCTATTTATCTTCAAATAAGCAACTAAGTCTCAGCTTCCATACCCCGTATATGGGAATAATAATATCCTTGGCCAAATCTACTTCATAGGGTTGTTGTAACCATCAAGTAAGATACTGTATTTGAATGGTTTTATGAACGATAAAGTTCTAAACAAATGTATATAATTGTAAAAACTGGATCTTGGGTATCACTCTTCACATCTCTTTAAGTAAATAATCTGTACAAATGCTTCCTAACTGAAAATACTCATTCTCAGGACAGAAGAACAAAACTGCTCTCTTCACATTCTGCTACTGTTTCTGGAACTTTACTCCTTCTCTCGGAGTCTGAGATAACACTCCTTAATGTTCAAATGCAATCCCCTAATTAAAAACCCCTGGGTGGCTATGTTAAAATATTAGGAAACAGAGCTCTCAACTCAAGAATTTTTGTAGTTAAAATGAACTAGGAACAATCAGATAGAATAAAAGCCAGAGTGATATATCTAGGGCAAAACCAAAACAGCAGAACGTGTGGCAATAGCTTGAGACATCTATGAAGACTAAACATAAATACAAAGACCAACAGTCTCCAAAACCGGGAACCATAAACTGAAATTTGTACTTCCTTAAATTTTGAATGTATGAAACTAACCATCCCAGTACTAGCAATATATGAGACTTTGTCATGAATAGAAATCATACATATTTTTATATCACAACTATTGCAGATATCTCAAAATATTATTCATGCTTGTTACTACTTAGAAAATATGGTAGTTTTTAGACTTGCAGCTAGATCTTGTTATTTAATTCATTAATAAAAAAACACACAACACAACTTCAATAGTTTGATAATTATAATTCAATGTAATTGATTTCCTTTGTTATCCAATGTATTTTATGCATTTAAAAACATTATTCCAAAAAAAGAGGATCATAGGATTCACAACACTGCCAAGGGGTACCATGGCACAAAAAATATTAAGAATCCCAATTCCAAAGGGAGACCTATCATCATATAATGACCTAGTTTAGGAAAAACAGATTACATGGCTCTCACCTCAAAATATAAATAGTATACATTTACTTTGACTGGCCAAGCTGTTCCTAGAAACAAAGTTCTAGGGGAAGAAAATCCTATCAGTAAATAATAAGCTTATTAAACTACTCAAGAGAAAACTGATACAGGGTAAAATTATAAAGCAATCATAAAACATTTAAAATGCTATTGTGGCTAATTTTTGAAGTCCTTATCTCTTAGAAATACATACTGAAGGACTGACAGATGAAATGATATGATGACTAAGCTTTGTTTTAAAGTGCTATAGAAAAAAAACAGGACAGGTAACAGATGAAACAAGAATGACAATGGAGGTTAATCATACCGTTCTATTTACTTTTGTGTGTGTATGTACTTTTCCATTATAAAAAGTTTAAAACTATATTTAGATTAACGCACAAATAATAGGTTTAATTTACTAAGGAATATTAAGAGATGTATGGGACAAGTTCCTAACTGCTCACTGAGGTCCAGATCAAAATCAACTGCATGCTTTCATTCTGTTTCTCACACTGATTGTTACCAGTGTGAACCACTGCATTCATTCTTATAGGCTTAGTAACACCATATTTGCTAGATGTAGTCTTTCAAGAGAAATGGAAGAAAAACAAAGATACGAAAGTTCAACAGGTGATGACAACTAAGGCTGTTGTTGGGAAAGAGGATAACGAACAGTCTTGCCAAGGATAGCACATGCTCTGTGACATCTCTCTTAAAAACTGGGTGTCAATAAAACACACAAGCATTTGGCTCAATTATATGTACCTTGATCTTTACAACTCAAATGCAACAGCAGTGGTCAAGTACAAACTTGGAACACGAGTAACATTATACACAATCTACTACCTAACTTTCAGATGATTTTGGATATTCAGTAGAATTTTTTTTTTCCACCAGGAGGAAAGGGCTCTTTATTTGGTTATTTTAAAGTAACAACTGCACTAGTATTTTTTCCATGGTACTGTGACAGCTTAAGTATCTCCTTGATAAAGCAAGCATTTGATATACACAATCTCCACTTGTTTGGCACAATAAGAAACATGTCATTCATTTCCTAATTGCTAGAAACTACCATATATCTGTGTGTCCTCATTTACCCCTACAGAGGATTTGAAAAGACCGAGTCCCTCCTGGGTTAACACTACACAAGAATACATTAACAACTACATGTGGAAAAAAAACAAGTTTATTGAAGTGTGAAAATCTCTAACTTTAAGAACAGCTTAATAATAGATTTTTTAAAAATATCTTTGAGAAATCTCAATAATATCTTCAAAAGTATGTTTTTCTAAGATGTAAAAAAATTAACAAATTAAACGAAAAAAAAATTTTTTTAATATATACCCTTTGAGACAGCTTATTCTAAACTGTCTGATAATAACCACAAAAATTGGAAGCAAAAGGTGTTAAGTAATAGGAAATCTGTCACTTTCAGAAAACAGCTCTTTTTCCTATTTCTCACCTCAGTCAAATGTTTGCTTCGATCATGTCCATTCATTCTCCCTCTGTTCAGACAACAATTTATCTTTTTTAACCCATAAGATCCTTTAAAATACAGTCAAGTTCATGCTAAAAATGAATAGAATGTGCAAATATTTTTTTAAATTCACAATAAAAATGCTTAAGTTTCTGGTTTTTTCAGATACAAATTTGAACCCTCTGGAATGTAAGCTTTGTCATCTACAAAACAGGGATAATCATGGTGGTTCTGCGTAGGCTGCTATGCAGAGTTAATGAGATAACGGCTATATATAAACTGAAAAGAGTCCTAGTGTTAACTTGACTCTCTCTTTTTTAACATTATTCACTGGGAAAATGCATACATACAGGTTTGTATAATGACCACTAGTGTATATTATGAGAAATTATGGCTTACCTTGAACCTTTTTACCTCAGAAGGTAAAAAGAATTCAAACTAAGCTAGAAGAGTATTATTGTGATCCAGCACAGTTCAGTCAGCAAATATTTACAGAAATTTATGTAAATTTTTTATGATACGTTTGTTAGCTATCTGTTGAGGTTGTCATATATCCCCATTTTGTCATTCTGAAATCATTTCTATCAATGCTAGATTTCCTAATATCCTAAAGGTTTTTTTTAAAATAAACTATGAATTTCTAAAAATATTTTAACATTTTTAATTTTTTAATAGTACTAAGTAGAATAAGCAACCTATATGATTTGGCATTCAGGTTTCATGGACATTGAAGACCCAAGTAATAATACAAAGCAAGCCTCTGTATTATTCTAACCTGAAACCAACTTAATCTGATGAAAAATATTAAAGTCTAAAGCAGTATTCATATTCAATAAATATTTAATAAGAATAAACCTAATCTTATTGATGAGCTTAGCTGTTCTGCTATTCTCTGGGAATTAACCTCCCTTTTAAATCATTCTCTTTCCAATTATACCTGGAAAGCACAGTACCCTCATGCTTTCAAACCAACCTCTCTCAGGTTGTGTAACACTTGGGTAAATGTAATCTAATAAAGCCAGTGGTAATAATAATGACTAACTTTTACCGAGCATTTAAAATGTGCCAGGCACTTTGCAAAAAGCTTTACATGTAATAACCTATTTAATCCTCATAAACTTCTAAGACGTGGGTACTTTTATTATCCTCATGTTAAAAGATGGAAAACCAGTCAATTCTCAGTTTTAAATAATTTCTAAAAATAAAATATGGTTACAAAATATTGGTTATAGGAACCCATCTCTCAATTTTTCATAAGATATGCATATAATCATACCATTTCAAGTAACACAAAAACTATTATTTATTTATATAACTTAGAAATTGATTTTTTTTAAGCATAAGTCAGCTGTATAATCATCATATCATTTTAAGAAAGAAACTTTTTTGGCAAAAAAAGTAACAACAGGAAAAAAACCAACAAAATACAGTAACCATAATTCTACTTCTGTATTCCCATATACCTTTCTTTACTTCTCTGAAGACATCCCTATACTAGAAAATTATTAATCTCTTTTTTAAACAAAATAATGTATCCTTCTTGCTTCAACAGCTTTCACTGGTAACATATTACTAATCTGTTAGCACTGTGATCATCTCCAAACTCTAAGAAACTTAGTAACTTTGACATACTATAACACAATTTATCAATGTTTGTTAATGAGTTGAAGTATTTTACATGAGTTCCCTACAGGCTTAACATAAGCAGAAAAAAGGTTATGCAAAATTCTAACCTGAAATCAACTTAATTTGATGAAAAATATTAAAGCCTAAAGCAGTATTCATATTCAATAAATATTTAATAGGAATAAACCTAGTCTTATTGATGAGCTTAGCTGTTCTGCTATTCTCTGGGAATAAACTGTTTAGTCATGGTGAGAGAAGAATAGTTCTTCTTTACACAGTTAAGGAATCATTTGTCAAAAAGCTTTTCACCTACAATATTACTTTCAGTAATAATGAGTATCAGCTCTATACTTAATAGAGGTTTAGATGTAGTCCAATCTAAAGGCACTGAGATACATTAAAAGATCTCTCAAAATCATTCGCAAGCTAATATTTGCTATAAATTCATTCCTATACTTGAAAAGTTTACTCCCAGAATAGAAAATAATTAAAGTTTTTGAACAATAAATTACCCTTACTGAAGCTAAACACTTTAGATGATAAAGCAGTTAATCATCAAAACCAAAAACAAATTCAAATAAACAAGTTATCTTAAACAGCTACTAATACATGTTGATACAATTTCCATAAACTCATACAGCAAAGCTATGCTGACTTATAATTTATAAAATCCACTTCAACCTTTTGGTGTATTAACTTTTCCATCTCCTCCAGGAGGAGTACCAGATGCATTAAAACTGGGTACATACTTAAAAGAAAACAATATGTTACCTTAATTAGTAAAATGTCTTCTCACTTGGTATAAGCTTTCTACCCAACTCCCATTCAAGTCTTGTAACATGTCCAGATTTTCTATCTTGGCCCTAGTTTCCATTATGTCATAGACATAATACTCCAGGATGCCATTTCTATCACGTGTTACACTTAGGTCAATTGTTATCACATTAAAAAAATTATTAAACAAAGACAAATAATGACATACATTTTGAGGCAAATAATAAGGTAAATAAAGATGTTCTGCCTGCTTTAATTAAAACATAGCAACCAATGATCTAGAATTTTAATTTTACTTATACCATATACAATTATGAATGTTGGTTGTCCTATTATCCCAAAGGATGAAGAATGTAGAAAATAAAATAAGAAGACCTGGGTTCAAGTCTAAATAAGTTTCTTAATCTTAGTCTTATTTTTCTTACCTATAAGTGGAGATAAATAAATAATACTGCCAGAATTATATAATTTATAAGATTCCTATGACACTTAATAAAATAAAACAATTTACATACTATAAAGAACTAAATAAATTTTATCCAATCAGCATATTACACGAACGTTCAGAACACCAGAGATAAAACAACTCAAAAAGGCCCTCAGAGAGAAAACAAGACACAAACAAAGGATAAGCAACCAGAACAATATTAGACTACTCAAAAGCATCACTTAAAGCCAGAAGACAGTTGAGTCATGTTTTCAAAATTCTGACAAAAAATTATTTACAACTTAGAATTCTGTACCCAGCAAAACTATCAATTCTGGGGTAACGGTAAAATAAAGATATTAATCAGACATAAAAGGTCTCAAAAAATTTACTCTCATACACCCTACTTCAAGAAGATACTGAAGGTTCTCAGTGAAATGGGTAAACCAAGAAAGAAAAATATATGGAAAATAAAGACTCCGTTGCAAAAGAAATGCAAAGAAATAATAGTAAATAGGCTCCAAGGTGACAACTGAACAGTAAGCCTCATGGCCTGGAAAACCTCCCCTGCCATACTAACTTGAATTGTAGTTGCAGGGGACCAAAGGAAGCTGCAATGGGGAAATGACTGATTATCTGATGTATTCACTGTACTGCAAGAAGCTTGACAGACAGTTTTACTGATAACAAATAGAAAAGCAGGGAAACTAAATCATGTAACTACTCCAAGGAAAATAAAAAGCTATATAATACAAATGAGGGTGTCAAATCATAGTAGCCTACATGGCTCAGCTGCAAAAACAGTTATATAATAATCACAGGCATGAAAAAAAATTAACATTGATTTAGTGAAAAACTGGGATATAACTATATTTGAAAGAGATGACAAGTATATGTACTTTTTAGGGAGGAGGATTTAAGAGATAAATCTTCATCTTCTGTAACAGTCAATAGATATTGTTTAAAGTTGAAAAAGAATCAAGAAACAGCAGCATTGAACATGTTTAGAAACAAGGAGTAAAATACCACAAGAAGGAGCAAAAAGAGTTACCAGGGATTGACACTGAAGATTAGACATCAGGGTAGTGAAAGTTGGTAGGAGTAAAATGAAGGACCTCTGTTTTTAATTTTAAGCCTTATGGTACTCTATGAACTTTCAGTATATTCATATAATTCTTTCAAAAAATATAAATGTGTAAGTAAATAGCAAAGATAAGTAGAAAAACAAAAGAAAAGACCAAAGTGCCCAATTTCCATTTTCTTTGTCTCTCACATAATCCAAGCAGAGGCAAGACAGGTAAACAAAAGTCAGGGACACTCTAGATGAGATTCCCAGACAAACTAAGAGGTAGAGTTCATAACCTCTAAATTGTTCAATACAAATCTTGCACTATATAACCACTTATTTATTCTATGTCCTTTTAAGTAGTAATATACAATTTGTAGGAGAATGATTTATATTATTTTGTTCCTTTTAAGAGCAATATATATTTTCTTTAGCCTATCTTCCAGGAATTTTATTTACATTAAGTACGAATCACATGCTATGCTTTGCGCTCTGTACCCTCACAAAGAGAAGACAGGTATTATTATCTTATGTTTTATTAATAAGAAAGTTGAGTAGCCAATAAATTAAGTAACTTGTCCTAAGTCACTCAAATAGTAAACAGTGGAGTCAGAAATCACACCCATAACTGTATGACTGTTCTTAACTCATTGAATAAATATTTACTGTGTACCTTCTATTTGCTAGGACATTATTCTAGATGACGGAGATAAAATGGTAAACAAAATAGACAAGTTCCTGCCCTTTACAGTAATTACATTCTAATGAGAAAGACAAGAAATGATCCTATAACTACATATTATAATGCCAGATAATGATAAACACAAAGAAGGGTAAAGAGCTGGAGGAGGGAAGCAGTGGATCTTTTCAGTTAGGGTGATGGGAGTGAGCCCCTGTAGGAAGTGGCCTTTAAGCAGATACACGTCTGAATAAGGAATCAAACCACGTAAAAATCTGGGGGCAAACATTACAGGCAAAGAGAAGAACAAATGGAAAAGCCTTAGGCAGAACTGAATTTTGTTTGTTCAAAGATGAACAAAAAGGCTACTGAGGCTAAAATGAAATGAGCAAAGCAGAGATTAGGACATGAAGTTAGAGAAAGGCAGGAGCCAGATTATGCAGAGTCTTACAGACTATTATAAAAGATTCATTCTTTTTCTGCTTGTAATGGAAGCCACTGGAGGGTTCTAGACACAGGAATGAATGATCTGATTTATAACTTTTAAAAATCTCTCTGGCTGCAATGTTGAGAACTGACTGAGGCAGGGATAGAAATAAAATGATCAAACTAGAAAGGTACACCCAAGTCAAGATCAGCAAGCTGTCCTATACGACAGCTTCGAGCCCCAGGGGCTATGGGCACTTGAAATGTGGCTCACCTGAATTGAGACATGCTTTAAGTATAAAATACACACCAGATTTTGAAGACTTTCATGGGGGAGAGAAAAAAGTAAAATATCTCAATGATTTTTTATATTTATTACATGTTGAAATGATAATATTTTAGATATACTGGGTTAAATAACATACGATTAAAATTAATTTCACTTGTTTCTTATTTTTTTAATGTAGCAACTTACAGTTAAGTTACATGTTAAATCACAATATAATATTTCTATTTGACAATGCTGCTCTCAATGGTAATTCAGACTAGTTTTAAGGGTAGAGGAGCTAAGAAGTGTTGGATTCAGGATACATTTTGAAAGTACAGCCTACAAAACTTGTTGGAGGAGTAAACGTGAAGAATAAGAAAAGGAGAGAAATCATTTTGATTCCAAACATTTTGGCGTCAGAAACTGGGTGAATGGTGGTGAAATATACTAAGATGGGGAAGTCTGGGTTAGAATCTTATGTCTGAGCTGCCCTGTTGGATATCCTAACAGACACGTCAAGTCATGGTCTCAGCATTCACAAATAAGGAAGCATCATTCATAAAGAGCATACATAAATGGAACCCCTGGAGTTTTGTACCGTTCAGCCTAAAAAGTTGTATCCAACAACCTCAAATCAAGTATTCTCTGGGTAGTGGATACTCACCAAATATAGTTGATTAACTGTTAGAACATAGTTCAGGCACATAAATTTGGTTCATGTGTAATGCTAGATTCTGCTAATAAAAACATCTGAGGAAATACAGTAACTAGGAGTTCAAACATTTTAACCTAACAGCCCACAATTCAAATGCTAGCTCCACCACACTAAAGCATAATTAACCTCTCTATCCCTCAGTTTACTCACTTCTAAAATGAAGGCAACACCTACCTCAAGCGCTAAAGATTGGGTAGGATAATGTATGTAAGGTAATTAACATTATACTTGGCACACAGTAAAAGCTTAGTATATTACAGCTATTAATAAAATCACGTGGTAAGAAACCGACTAAGTAACAAAGCTACAAGAGATTTTTGGAGAGTTTCATTCTAGTTCTACTTTAATATTAGAAAATACAGTATCTTATCAGAATTCTCCAACATTAAAATGTGTTACCTGTAAGTAGTATTTGGAACATAGACATCCCTGGCAGGAAACTCCAAAATTTCTCTAGTAGGTCTAACTCTACTGTCAGGGTAAAGCTTCACTTGAAGCAGCTCTGGGGTTAGGCAATAATGGGGATTTTCAGGTGCAGGAGAAATGTCTATCTTCAGCTGAGCTGCATACAAAAATATATTATAAAAACAGTGTAAACATAATAAAGAAAAATTTCATGTTAAAAATGTTTTTGGAGGGATTTAGATCCTATTTTTGTAAGAAATCTGGAGAAAGCAAAACTACTGTCATCTCAGACTTCTAAATTATTTCATTTTACCAAGTCTCAAACTTACAAATTACTGATACAGACATCAACGTATGTAGAATAATAAATGCTTACTGAATGAATGACTGTGGAGGAAGGGAGGAGCAAAAAAGAAGGAAAAAACAGAGAGGGATTGAGTACAGGAACAAGCCAACATTTCAAAGGTTAAATGATTTAATTTGAACTTGGCAGACTTCAAAACAGTTTTACTCTGGGATAGCTTGCTCTGATCATAATATGAATCTGTTTCTGAATATTTACCATTCCACGTATGGTTTTTTTTTCCTCTAGAAAATAACTTTAAGCCAAGATATTATTCATCATTCTCATTTCAGTACTCAAATTAATAAAGGTTCTGAGTCCTGCATCCAAACTGTTAGACCACATGAGAGCAGATTAATGAGAGAAAAGAAAATGACAGGCACTGAGCACAGAAAGACACATGGGCCAGATAAGTGAAAAAAGGAATACATAATTACAAATAATACAACACATTAGCGATGATAATAGTTGTAATAATGTCTACTCAAAATTTTAAAATACCTGTAATAGGTCTTAGTCGCCGTAAAACAGAAGACGGCCTTCTCATATCAGCAAGGAATTTGTACAGATCTTCATCACTTAAGCGGTCTCCTTCCTAATTTTAAAAACAGAGGAAAAAGTATTTGATAAAGCAAATATAGTAGATTGAAAACAAATTTATATTGCCTGTTAATAATCCTGCCCTTCTTCCTTCAATTTAGTCAGAATAAAAAGTAAAATTAAATTAATATAATTATGATTAAAAATAAATAAGCTGACTTATTTCCTTCTTTTTATGCTTTCAAATTTTATTGAGTTATGATACTGTTATCTATTTTTAAATTTTACATATTTATTTATAGCCCATTATTTATGTCTATAAGGTACTACAGGACACTGTAAAATATAGAAAATCAATGCAAGTTAGAGGTAGATGAAAAGGAGAAAAGAAAAATAAGAATATACACATAAAACAGACATACACGGGGCCAGCCCGGTGGCACAGCGGTTTAGGTTGTGCTTTGGCAGCCTGGGGCTGGCAGGTTCGGATCCCGGGCGCCCGCTGATGCAGTGCTTGTCAGCCATGCTGTGGCGGCGTCCCATATAAAGTAGAGGAAGATGGGCTTGGATATTAGCCCAGGGCCAGTCTTCCTCAGCAAAAAAAGAGGAGGATTGGCAACACATGTTAGCTCAGGGCTGGTCTTCCTCACACACACACAAAAAACAACAAAAAAACCCCAGGCATACATATATTTATATGACAGTCTTATAAATCTGTTACACTTGAGTTTATATTTGTCTTTACAACTTTTTATCACCAAATTTCTCAAATGAAAAATATACAGCATTGGCTAAATTTGAAAAAGAAAGAAGTAACAACAAAAACTACTCTTAAAGAAAAGGACAACTATCCTGATATTAAGACCAGAAAGAAAACTCTAAAAAGACTTCAACCAATGGGAAGAGAGACAAAAAACACAACGAATACCAAACCATATCTAATTAACACAAAAATTTCAATTTAATGTATTATTTTTCTTACAATTAAAATAGATAGGGATTAATTTATCTTTTATTCGAGTCAGTTTTTAGATTTTATTAACCCAAACCTCCTGCACTTGGTATCTTATTGTTTTTACTACATAGTTCATATGTTATGTCTTTTTCTCTTATTTGGTAATGAACATACTTAACATTACTTTATTTCTGTGAGCTCACCTTGAGCCATATCCCATTTGTTCACTATTATATTCTAAACAGGGTACAGAATTGATCTTCTTTTACCTCATTATTTAGAACAGTGATTTTTAATTTCTAAGTCTTGGAGATTTTTGTTAATACTTTTACAAATAGTTTTTAGTTTTACTGAGTAATGGTTGGAGAATTTGACTTTATGAAGATTTTTTCAGTGACCTAATATATGACTAATTATTGTAAATGTTCCATCAGTTGCTAAAACAGTATATTCTCTTCTTTTGAGTACAGAATATAGATCTTTAAATGGTCCTTATTTATAATACACTCAGATTGTCTCTAGACTACATTATTTCTGTCTACATAACCTGTTAAATTGATTATCTTATTGGCTTCCTTTCTATACTCCCTGTCTGTTTCCATGCCTTTTGCTGGGTGGGGCATAATTCCCTCCCCTAGCCTTGGCCATGTGACTTGCTTTGTCCAATAAGCAAACATGATAGAGTTGAAAAGCATTTGCACAAGTGACCTTGCCCTCTCAAACTTTGGCCTTGCTACGAGAACATGACCAAACTAGCCTGCTAGAAGATGAAAGCAGAAGTTGAGAGACATGGGAGAGGTCTGAGTCATTTCAGTTTTCCCAACAGAAGTAAGTCAGATCAGCTAACCCCAGTCAACCTCCAAACATGTGAATGAGCCTAGCTAACACTCCCTCCTCCACACTACATGTTTACTGTTGTGTACTCCTGAAGCAACAGATAACTTACATACCTGTCAGCAAATAGAACAAATGTCCTTAAAACTAATGTATGGGTTTGATTTTGTTTTTAAATCTCCATGTACTTCCAACAATTTTGGTTTCACACATTTCAAATCTGTATATAAACACTCCTGATTACTATATCCCAATTGTGGATGGTAATCTCTCATCAATAATAAAAAAAAAAAAAACCTGCCTTCTATATCTCATTTAGCAGAAACTTGTGCCTTAAATTCCACTTTATTAAAATTGCAATCTCTGCTTTTTACTTAATGTGCATTTGCCTGATGCATAATATTCTAGGTATTTAAAAATACTTATAAAACTGTACATGCTAATACTTAAAAAAATACAGAACTGTACAAAGTCAAGTGTAAATGCTTTCCATTGCTCCATGTGTCCAGCACTCATTCATTTTTAAGTTTTCATAATCACTTTGTGCTGGTTTCCAGGTACCAACACAACGTCCAGTACACAGTGAATGCTCAAAAAATATCTGTTGAATAAATAGGTGGGTGGGTGGATGGATGACTTGTTGATTTAAGTTTACAATACTAGTTCAATAATAAAGCAGGCTGAAGAAATAAAAAAAGAGCTGTGGAAATAGTGGCAGAAGTGATGTAGCAGCTAAAGAAGTAGAAAGACAGTAATGTCATAGCTGCCAGGTTGTGTCACCATGTCAGGTAAATCTATTGCCCCGTTTCCACAGCTATATTTGGCCTATTGTCTCATCCAAGGAATACTGAGGCCTTTTCCAGACTCTTTTTTGTACTACTGTCCACAATAAAAAGACCCTTAACACTTCAGACACTTCTCACCTGCTTTATTTTCCATTTGCCTGTGAATGCTATTGATATATAGCTGAGAAAGGGGCTTCAAGTAGACTGCTGTCAATTCATGGCACATCCTACCTAAACCCTTGCCCTCTCAGGTTATAAGGTGTCAGTAGGCCAGGATTTCCTCCTCCTACTTAGAATAACAGCTCAAAAGGAGGAATTTTGAGACAATACTTAGCATTTTTCTTTAATCTGCTCCAAAATACATGTATGGTACCCTTCTTCAGTTTGTCATGCTAATACAAATTTTATCCCATTCTTATATGGTACTGGTCATCTGGTTACTTAAGACAAAGACTTTCAAATTTTTCTGATTTTGATTCCCAGTATAAAATTCATTTTACATCAAAATCCAGTATGCACATACACACACGTATATATGCACACAAAAATTAGGGGAAAATTTCACTGAAGCAATATTTAACCTATGTGCAATACACTATTATTTCTCTATTCTACTGGGTTTTTTTTTAAGCTGGGCATTATCTACTGGATTTCCATTACCATTAATGGATTATGACCAGCATTTGAAAACTACTGATTTGACTCTTGTCTGAAGTACAGGGAACATATTTGCAAAAATAAAATATCTTTGATCAACAACTTCTTGGACCTATAAATTCACCTGTAAAAATAACTCTGACTACATTTTAGCATAGAAATACACTACTAGGGCCTGAAAGTTCTATTCTATATACCATGGATGTGGTAGGTTATGTTAAAAAAAAACTTGGGTGGGGAGGACAGATGTAACCACACACTCACTCAAAGAAAAACCATCAATGTTTAAGAAAAGTTAAAATACTACAATTAAGAAACAGGATATATTTTTATTTATTTTTTGTGCGAGGAAGACCAGCCCTGAGCTAACATCCGTTGCCAATCCTCCTCTTTTTTGCTGAGGAAGATCGGCCCTGGGCTAACGTCCGTGCCCATCTTTCTCTACTTTATATGGGACGCTGCCACAGCATGGCCTGACAAGTGGTGCGTCTGTCCATGCCCGGGATCCGAACCTGTGAAACCCCGGGCCGCCAAAGCACAGTGTGCAAACCTAACCGCTACGCCACCAGGCCAACCCCCAGTGTCAACATTTAATAAATATAATGATAAAACAACAGGTATAATATTAATTATTTTTTATTCTTAAAGTTTTCCTTTTTAATTTCTTGAAATCACAATCGTTACATGTACACATACTATGATTTTTATGAAACCCAAAGAAATTTATGTCCAATAGCCCCCTAGAATTCCTACATGACAGAACAATACCTGCTTAAAAAAATTTGTCACTGTGAGAGTAGCAGGTCGAAAGCTGGTCAAGTTACAAGCATCATCTCCACTTGTTGTCCTTTCAAGTGATCGTCTGCCAACAATACTAGAATTCCTCCTCTCTGACCAAGACCCTTTTCGTTCTACCAAGAAAAGAAACAGAAAGATATTCATTTTCATAATATTTAAAGCTTGTTTTAAGGCAACTTTCCAAACACGAAAAAATCCACTAACATTGAAAATTATCCACTCAACATATTGATAATAGTAGAAGAATTTCACTTCTGGAAAGATCAATAATGAAGCATTACATCTAAATCTTCTGGTTCTCACCTTAAAACTTCTCCAGGGTAAAATAAGTTTCTACCACACAAATGTTATGCATATGACCAAAGATGAGCTATGAAGAGCAGCTATGGAGGAACAATGTATGCATTTACTAGAAAATATTCACACAATGGAAATTTTAGTCATCATATAATAGTCCCTCAGTCCTAGCACTTGAGTCTGAAACAGAATTTTAAGATAACTTGCATTCAAAGTCTTTGCAGAAGAACCCTATTATTCAAAACCAATAGAACAACTATTCTGCAAATCAACAAGGAAATAGAAGACAAACAAAACTATAAACAAACTAGACCTAACAGACACCTATAGTTTATTTCACTAAGCAAAAGCAGAATGCACATTCTTCTCAAGTACCCACAGGACATTCTCCAAGACAGACTATATACTAAGCTGTAACACAAATACAATAAATTCAAAAGGATTGAAATCATATAAAATATGTTTTCCAAGAACAGTGGAATTAAACTATAAATCAGTAACAGAAGAAAATGGGGCAAATTCATAAATATGTGGAAGTTAAACAGCACACTCTTGAATAACCAATGGGTCAAAAAGGAAATAACAAGGGAAATTAGAAAATCCTTAAGATGTATAAAAATGAAAATACAGCATCCCAAAACATATGGGATATCACTAAAGCAGTGCTCAGAGGAAAATTTATAGCTGAAAATGCCTATATTAAAAAAGAAATATCTAAACTCAGTAACTTAACCTTACATTTTAAGAAACTAGGAAAAGAAGAAAAAACAACCCAAAGCAAGCATTAGAAAGGATACAAAAAAAGACAACTGAGTGGAAATAAGTGAAATAGAAACTAGAAAAACAATAGAAAAAAAAAATCAATGAAACCAAAACCTTGTTCTTCAAAAAGATAAAATTTTTAAACTTTAGCTAGGGGCCAGCCCCGTGGCATAGTTTGGCATGGTCCGCTTCAGCAGCCCAGGTTCGCAGGTTCATATCCCGGGCACAGGCCTATATCACTCATCAAGCCATGCTATGGCAGGGACCCATATATAAAATAGAAGAAGACTGGCACAGATGTTAGCTCAGGGCCAATCTTTCTCAAGCAAAAAGAGGAAGATTGGCAACAGATGTTAGCTTGGGGCAAATCTTCCTCAGCAAAAAAAATGAGCATCAACTAACTAATAAGATAAAAAAAGCCATTAAAAAGTAGGCAAAGGATATGACTACATATTTCTCCAAAGAACCGATACAAACAGCCAATGCACACAAAATGATACTCAACATCAGTGAAAAGCAAATCCAAACCACAATGAGATACCACTTCATCTGCATTGGGATGGCTATAATCAAAGGACAGATATTAGAAGTGTTGGTAAAGATATGGAGAAACTGGAACCTTCATACACTGCTAGTAGAGTTTTTAAACGGTGCAGCCACATTGGAAAACAGACTGGTAGTTCTTCAAAAGATTAAAACATAGAATTATCATATGGCCCAGCAATTTCACCTCTAGCTATATATCCAAGAGAAATGACAACATATGTCCAAACAAAAGCTTGTACATGAATGTTTATTGCAGCATGATTCATAATAACTAAAAAGTTGAAACAACTCAAGTGTCTATCCACTGATGAACAGATAAATAAAATGTGGTACATCCATACAATGAACTATTATTTGGCGATAAAGAGAAATGAAATACTGATATATGCTACGTGGATTAACCTTTAAAACATTATGCTAAGTGAAAGAGACTACTCACAAATGACTACATATTGTATAATTCTATGATATAAAATGCCCAAGCATAGGCATCCATTCAGACTAAGCAGACTAGAGGTTGTTTAGGGTTGGGTTTGGCGATTTAGGGAAAATGGACAGTGATGACTAATAAGTCCAAAAGTGTTCCAAAATTAGATTGTGGTGATGGTTGCAGAACCTTGTGAATATATCAAAAAACACTGAATTAGACACTTTAAATGAGTGAATAATATGGTATGTGAATTACATCTCAATAAGCTGATAAAGAAAAAAAAAGGCAGAAAAAGAAAACCCTTTTTGGGGCTGGCTCCCTGGCGTAGTGGTTGACTTCAGTGCACTCCGCTTCAGTGGCCCATGTCTGTGGCTTCAGATCCCAGGCACAGACCTATACCACTCATCAGCCATGCTGTGGCAGCAACCCACATAAAAATAGAGGAAGACTGGCACAGATGTTAGCTCAGGGCTAATCTTCCTCAAGGAAAAAAAAGAGGATGATTGGCAACACAGATTAGCTCAGGGCGAATCTTCCTCAGCAAAAAAAAAAAAGAAAGAAAGAAAGAAAAGAAAACACTTTTTATGCCTCTCTACACTGAAAAGTCTACAAGCCTATGTAAGAAATAAGCCTATGTAAGAAGCAAGAAAAACATTATACATTTAGAAATACTTTATATAAAACACTCTTACCCCCAGTGCTTATTTCTACCTCTGTAGAATCTCTTTCCAAACTCCCAGCACTACTAACAATATTCATTAAATGGATTGCAGTCCAAGCAAAAGGCATGCGATATTTTCCAAGTCTTTGGCAAAACTGATCAGCTTGACTTTTCAGCTTCTCCAATTTTTCCTTATTCTGCAAAACAAAATTTTATACATTATATGATCACACTCAAAAGAAATGAATTAAAGGCTATTTCACAATACAAAAAGGAACAGTTTAAGAAATCTTAATTCTCAGCAAAGATGGAAAAACAATCTGTAGCTTTCAGAGATTAATTAGCAGTGAATTATCTTAACCACTGCATGACCTCAACATGTTCTACAAATGCATGTGTAGAGTAAGTCTTTGAAATTTCTTTTTTGATTATCTCATCTTAGGAGAAAAGAAAGTGTCAAACGTGTTTATGGATTGCAAATACTATTTTCTGAAATGAAACATAACCATGTTCTAGTCAGCACTGCTGACTACAAAATATTCTAGGTTATGACTTGTTAAATTTTATTATTCTAAAAAAGATAGAAGCAGTTGAGCCATTGTGAAATAATCTCTAACTTATGGCAACCATAAGGTCGGAGTGGGGGTCACAAATAGGCCAATAATAAATAAGCCCCAAGTCGTAATAAAAGAAGCAAAGAAAAAAGTATTACAAGAGGACTAAACCCTAGAAAAGGATTTAATAGTCCAAACAGTATCTGCCTATCTGGAAGACATCCTGAGGCTGGATTGCAACTTTTAGGCCATCCCTGAAACAAACACTAAGGTGGCCTGCAATAGTCAATCAATGGTCCAAGAGTAAAAACCTACACTAAATCTCTCACATACTCTTTCCATACAGGATGTTGGTAAGGTATATTCTAAGGGCAGTGTCCTACCTTGGAACTCAGGGCTGGGAAAAGATGGAAGGATAGCTAAATGGTTTACTGCTATAGCTACTATACCTCCAAAATAGGTTCTTGCTTTAAAAGCCTGGATATCAAGTGTACTTAATTCTATCAGCTTCTGTAAATACGTGAGAAGAGTGGAATAAGCTGCTATAATATTTTGCATACAGTAATATATATACCTAGGAGCTCCATATAACAGAGGAAATTTAATTTATAAAATGATAACCTGGGGAAAGTCAGAATACTTTAACCCTGACTTCAACCAGAGAACTAGGGATCAGAGAAGAATATCATGTGCTCAGATCTACCTATAGCAGCAGAAAAGGCTCAGACCTTGTTCTGAATCTCAGAAAAATAGAAAGCAAAACATTTTCTAGATTTTGGAACCTTGTCCAGTATTCCTCAAGCATACCTCTCCTGGCTGTTTCAAGTATTAAATGATGTGTTCAAAGATCCAAGATTACCTATTATTCTTACAGCTAACTCACAGCACCTGGAATTTGGTATCAATTGCTCACCAATTATTTTTGCTTTCTAAGTTTATCCAAATTCTAGAATTAGTTAGGTGATGGCAAAACAGAGACTGTATTTTCTATTTTTACCATATTCCTTTATTATCTCCAGCAAGATAGAGGCCCAGAAAACTTCTGTTCTGTTAGGAAAAGTTCCATCAATATCACTATTTTGTAAATATAGGAAAATTTTAATTATTTAGGAATTAAACTGAATTAACTTAGTTCTCTCCAAGAAAAAAATATTTAAAGAATCAATTAGTTTGGGGGTGAGGAAGATTTTAAAGAATAGTGCAGCACATGACACAAACTAGGTGACTAAGGAAATAAAGAAAGAAGAAAGTGGATAAGCCAACAGAAAAAATGAATCAATAGTGAAATTCTTTAATATGCTTTGTATAGTATTCTCCTAAACTATAATTTGGGACATTAGAGGTTGTTTAGGGTTGGCTTTGGGGATTTGGGGGAAATGGGGAGTGACTGCTAATAACTATGAAAGTGGGGGAAATGAGAGGCATGATATTCTACCTTGGTGGCATCTGCTTCTTTGAAAATCATATATGGTTCTGCACACTCTCCAATGTCTCCCTGCTGTAGGACTTTTTCTAGCTGTCAAAGACAAAAAAGGGAAAGATTAATTAAGCTTAAAAAAAAAGCAATAGGCCTGGAATGTAAGGATGGGTCAACATATAAAAATCAATCAACGTAATATACCACACTAACAGAAGCACAGGAAAAAAACACACGATCTTCTCAATTGTTGCAGAAAAGGAACTGGACAAAATGCAAAACCCTTTCATGATAGAAACATTCAACAAACTAGGAATAGAAGAACACTACCTCAACATAGTAAAGGCCATATATGAAAAGCCCACAGCTAACATCATATTCAGTGGGAAAAGGCTGAAAGCTTTTCCTCTAAGATCAGGAACAAGATAAGGACGCTCACTTTTGCCAATTCTATTCAACATAATATTCAAAGTCTGAGCCAGAGCAATTAGGCAAGAAAAAGAAGTAACACGCATCCAAACTGGAAATGAAGAAGTAAAATTATCTCTATTCACAGACAACATGATCTTTTATACAGAAAACTCTAACGTTTCACAAAAAAAACTGTTAGAACTCATAAATGATTTCAGCAAAGTTGCAGGATACAAAATCACCACTCAAAAATCAGTTGCGTCCCTCAACTGAAGATTGGTTAAAGAAGATGTGGTATATACATACAATGGAATACTACTCAGCCATAAGAAAAGACACAATTGTCCCATTTGCAACAACATGGAAGGACCTAGAGGGTATTATGTTAAGTGAAATAAGCCAGAGAGAGAAGGACAGACACTGCATGAACTCACTCATATATGGAATATAAGTGAACACACGGACAGAGAGAACTGATTGGTGGTTACCAAGGGGAAGGGGGGTGGGGGGGGCACAAGGGGTGAAGGGTTACATACACAAGGTGACGGACAAAAATGTACAACTAAAACCCCACAGTGTTATAAACTAAGACATCAATAAAAAAAATAAAAAAAAAAAAAAAAATAAAAAAAATCAGTTGCGTTTCTATACACTAACAATGAGCAATTCAAAAACAGAAATTATGAAAACAACGCCATTTACAATAATATGAAAAAGAATAAAGTACTGAGGAATTAACCTAACCAAGAAGGTGAAAGATTTATAATCTGAAAACTATAAGACACTGGTGAAAGAAATTAAAGAAGACAAAAATGGAAAGACATCCTGTATTCACGGATTGGAAGACTTAATATTGTTAAGATGTCAATTCTACCCAGTGATCTATAGATTTAACATAATCCCTATCAAAATCCCAATGATTTTTTTTGCAGAAATTGAAAAATTCATCCTAAAATTCATATGGAATTTCAAAGGACCTTGAATTGTCAAAACAAACTTTAAAAAAAGAACAAAGTTGGAAGTCTCATACTTCCTAATTTCAAAACTTAATACAAAGCTACAGTAATCAAAAAGTGTGGAACTGCCATAAAGACATACATATAGATCAATGGAACAGAATAGAGCCCAGAAATAAAGCCTTGAATATATGGTGAAATGATTTTTGACAAGAGTGCCAAGACCATTCAATGGGGAAAAGACAGTCACGTCAACAAATGGTGTTGAAAAAAACTGAACATCCAAATGCAAAAGAATAAAGTTGGACCTTTACCTTATATCATATAAAAATTAACTCAAAAGGGATCAAAGATCTAAATGTAGACCCCAAACTATAAAACTCTTAGAAGAAAAGATAGAGGAAAAGCTTCATGACATTAAATTTGGCAATGTTTTCTTGGACTTGACACAAAAAAGCACAGGCAACAAAAGTAAAAATAGATAAACTGGACTACACCAAAATTTAAAACTTTTGTGTACCAAAAGACACAATCAACAGGGTGAAAGGGCAAACTACGGAATGAAAGAAAATATTTGCAAATCATATATCTAATAAGGAGTTAATATGCAGAATAGATAAAGAAATCCTGCAACAACAAAATAACAAATAATCTGATTTTTAAATGGGCAAAAACTTGAATAAACATTTCTCCAGAGAAGATATACAAATGGCCAGCAAGCATATGAAAAGATGCTCAATATCACTAATCATCAGGGAAATGCAAATCAAAACCACAATGAGATATCACTTTACACCCATCAGGATGGCTACTATCAAAAAAATAAAAATAACAAGCGTTGGTGAGAATATGGAAAAATTGGAACCCTTGGGCACTATTGGTGGGAATGTAAAATGGTACATCCACTATGGAAAACAACACAGAAGTTTCTCAAAAAATTAAAAATAGAATTACCATATAATTCAGGAAATCTATTTCCAGGTATATATCCAATAGAATTGAAAGCAGGGACTCAAAAGAGTAGAGCCATATTCACAGCAGCATTATTCACAATAACCAAAAGATGGAAGCAATCCAAGTGTCCATCAAGAGATGAGCAGATAAACAAAATGTGGTATGTATAAACAAACACATGTGTTATGTATAAACAAACACGCACACACACACATACACGTATAGTGGAATATTATTCAACCTTAAAGGAGGGAAATTCTGAAACATGCTACAACCTGGATGAATCTTGAGATATTACGCTAAGTGAAATAAGCCAGTCACAAAAAGACAAATACAGTATGATTCCATTCATATGAGGTATCTGGAGTAGTCAAATTCATAGAAATAGAGCAGAATGGTGGTTGGCGGGGGTTGGGAAGAGAGAAAAATGAGGAGTTGTTTAATGTGTATAGAGAGATAAGGTTTTGCAAGATGAAAATTTCTGGAGATTAGTTGCATAACAATGTGAATATACTTAATACTGAACTGTACATACAAAAATGATTAAGATGGCAAATTTTATGTTACGTGTATTTTACCACATAATAATTATTAAATTAAATATAATAAATTAAAATTTAATTATTAAAATAAATTAAAATTTGAAACTATTCACTTAAACAGTTAAAACCAATACATTAATTAAATTAAAATTATTTCTTTTCTTTTTTTTTTGTGGGGAAGACCAACCCTGAGCTAACATCTGTTGCCAATCCTCCCCTTTTTGCTGAGGAAGACTGGCCCTGGGCTAACATCCGTGCCCATCTTCCTCTACTTTATATGGGACGCCGCCACAGCATGGCTGACAGGCAGTGTGTCGGCGGGTGCCAGGGATCCGAACTCGCGAACACCGGGCTGCCAAGCGCGGACTAAACCGCTGTGCCACCGGGCGGCCCCCTAAATTAAAATTATTTAAATTAGTGTATCAAATGTATTAAGTTAAATTGTTGATAATAAAGTTAATTTTATTTTAAAATATTTTACATTAAAATATTAAATTAAAAATATTGACAATTAAAATTATTTTTACATTTAAATTATATTAAAATTTAAATGATTAAATCAATTAAAGCTGTCAGTCATAAAGTCATCTCCATTTAATATAACATCAAAGTATAAAATGACAATTAAAAAAAACAACTCACAAAATAATATTCCCAGTGGCCACACAATAGTTTCTACTAACCATTTTTCTCCACAATGTCTCAGTTTACCCCTATAAAATTTTTAATGTTTTAAAAAAAGAAATATAAATAAAAAAGGATGAAAGTCCAGAAATGAAATCAAGTGTACATAGGAATTTAGCACTTAATAAAGTTGATACTTCAAATTAGTGAATGAAGGCTATATAAAGAGTTCTTACAAATTAATAAAATAAAAACAATCCAACGAAATGGATATGATCAAACAGGCGTTTTTTTTTTCACTTAAAACTTATGTATCCTATGTACATTTAAAATTTGTGTTTTTTATGTATATTATACTAAAAATCACTTACAAACAAGTTAAAAATGAGCTATTTGAATAAGCACTTCATAAAACAGAATATCCAAATGGCCAATAAATTGTTCAACATTCTTAGTCAACAGGGAATTGTAAGTTAAAATCAAACTGACACAGCCCTGCAAATGCACCAGAAATAAAATGGAAAATATAACAAAAGTAATGAAATTAAAATAGAAAAATAAAATCTGATGATAGCAAGTGTTAAGAAGGAAATGGAGCAACTGAAATTCTCAAGCACTGCAGATGGCAGTGAGAATTGGAATAACCATGTCGGAAAACTGGTCACTTCTACTAAAACTGAAGCTATAAATACACTATGATCTAGTAATTCAACACTCATTGATATACTCAATAGAAATGCAAACATATTCGCACCAAAAATCATATACAAGAATGTTTATAGCAGCATTACTTATAATAGCCAAAAGCTAGAAATAACCCCAATGTCCATGGACAATTAGAATAGACAAACTGTGATATATTCATATAACAGAATATTATACAGGATGAAAAACAATAAACTACTGCTACATGAATCTTACAGTCATAATTCTTTAGAAGGCCAGACACAAGAATATATACTATATGATTCTTTTTCTATAAAGTCCAAAAAGAAGCTAAACTAATCTACAAAAATAAAAGTCAGTATAGTAAGAGGGGGCACAAAGAAGGCTGTTGGGTAATGTTCAATATCTTGATCTGGATGTTGGTTACATAACTGAGTTAAGCATATAAAAATTATTGAAGGTATACATCTCGTGCATACTATTAAGTGTAAATAAAAGTTTACAAAGAAAAGATAATAGAATTTCTATACACCAGTGACAATGAAATGAAATTCTGTATATTATTTAAAATGAAAATTTTTAAATGATACCATTTATAATAGCATTAAAATTATCAAATTACAAGGAAGATACAAAAAGAAAAGACCTAAAAACATGGAGGGATAGACTGTGTTCATTGACTGGAAAACTCAGAGTTTAAAGATGTCAACTTTCCCAAATTGATCTGCATATTTAATGCAATCCCAGTCAACATCCCAGCAAGTGCTTTCTTGAGAGAAAGAGAGTATGCCTGTATTGGGGTGGGGGGAGCTGACAAGAGAAAATTTATATGAAAAAGTAAAGGGTCAAGAACAGCCAAGCCAATCTTGAAGAATACAGCTGGAAAAAAAAAAAAAAACCACTATTTATTATAAAGCTACAGTAATTAAAACAGTGTAGTACTGGTGCCAAGAAAAAACAAATAGACCACTTGGAACCAGGAAAAGGCTCTAGAAAAAGAATCTCACAAATGTGAACACTTGATTTATGAAATAAGAGACTTCGCAAGAGCAGTAGGGTAAAAAGTAGTCTTCAATAAATAGTGCTAACTCATGTGGTTATCCATATGTGTGGGTGTTGGGGGGGTTAATCTTCGTTTCTACCTCACTCCAAATCTGTATGTGAAAGTTAAAACAATTAATCTTACAAAAGACCACTTAAGAGATATGCTCTTGACCTTGAGGGAGGCAAAAATTTCAAATACAAAACAGAAAATACCATAGCCATAAAGAGAAAGGTTAATAAATTAGACAACACATAAACTATGAACTTTGGTTCATCAAAGGATAATGTTCTGTGAGAAAGCAAGCACAGAGTGGCAAAAAAATGTGAGGAATACAAATAACCTACAACAAACTAACATCCAATATTATTGATTCCTACAAATCAATAATAAAAAAGCCAAAACAACTCAATAAAAATATGGGCAAATGATTTCAACAGGCATTTCACAAAAAAGAATATCCATTGACAAATAAGCATATAAAGATGGTCAAATCATTACTAGTCAAGAGAAATACAAATTAAAACCATAGTGAATATAGTACCAGAATGGTTATAATTAAGAACAGTGACAAATACCAGTGATGGTAAGAGTGTAAAATGGTTGAATCACTCTGGGAAACTGTCTGATGTATTTATGCTAAACATACATCTACCATATTATCCAGCAATAACAAACACAAATGAGTGTGTATGTGCCCAAACGACTTGTTAAAGAATGTTCACAGTGCTTTATTCACAATAACCAATTGAAAATCAGACGTACACTAAAGTCTTTCACGGTCCACCTATTCATCTAAGCAGGATGAATAAACTGTGTTATAATCACATAATGGAGTACAACATGACAAAAAAAAAATAAAAGAACAAATTATTGCTGTACATAACAATACAGATGACGCTCACAGACATTATGTTGGGTGAAAGAGGTTAGGCACAAAAGATAGCATATTGTATGATTCCATTCATATGAAATTCAAGAAGAGAAAAAGCTAATGATGGCGACAGACCTAGTGATCTGGTGGAATGGTGGGGGTAGGCACTAGAAAGAGAAAAAGAACCCTCCAGGGTGATGAAAATATTGTTATCACTTGAGCTCTGTATTGATTACACAGATGAATACATATGTAAGAATTCATCAAGCTGTTTACCTCAGATTTGTTTACTCTACAGATTGTATGTATTTTATATCTCAATTTTTAAACTGATAAATACCAACTTAACTAAAACTTATTCTCTGCTGGTGGGAATGCAACTATCACAGATCCTTTGGAAACCTATTTGGCAGCATCTACCAAAGCTGACATACAAATATCCTATGACTCAGCAATTCTACTCCTAGGAATATACTAAACAGTAATGAGCACATATGTCTATCATCAAGGAATGCAAATGCTCACAGAACTACTGATAAAGGCCACAAAATTAAATGAACCAAAACATCTATCACCAGTAAAATGGATAAATTATGATACAGTCACATAATGAAATACTACCAAACAATGTAAATCAATTTTAAAACTGCTGCATACAACAGTATCAATTAATTACACAATCATATAGAGTGGAAAAAAGCAAGACAAAAAATATATATACTGTTGGATCCCATTAAAATAGTGTTCAAAACCAGGCAAAAATTGCAGAAAAGGAAGGAGCAGTGATTGGTGTGGGACACAAAGGCATTTTCTGGGATTCTGGTAACGTTTTGTTTCTCAACCTGGGCAGGCAACATAAGTGTATTCATTTTGGGATAATTCATCAAACTATATATTTTGATTTTTGTGTACTTTCTATAATTACATCACACTTCAATAAAAGATTTAATTAAAATAATTTTAAGTGAACTTTATTATTACCTATTGTAACCCAAGTTTTGTCTATTTGTGGGTTTCTTTCAATGTGCTTTGTGTTTTTGCTCTCTAAAACAGCAGGCTTACATAAACAATAATCCAAACATAATGGTATTACTCTCTCACATATTTACCAGAGAGTAACGATGCTAATAAACAGGGCACAAAAAAGAGCAAGGAATTAATCATTCTGGATGAGCTAGAATCCCAGCATCCCAGACAGTGACTGACTACACTAATAGCCTCAATTCTTCACCCCTTCCTTTACCCCTCTCACTGTTCTAATGACACTGCAATTCCTCCCAATAAAGAGCCCAAGTATATATCCCAACTCCTTGATTTTGTGTTCTTGCCATGTGACCTGTTTTAGCCAATGGGATGTTAGCTGGCGTGATGTGACCAAAGGCTTGAAAATGCCTGTGCAACTGGGTCTGCACTTGGGCACTTCTGCCATTACCATGAGAATATGCCAGGTTAGCCTTCTAGAAAAGAAGAGACATACAAGAAAGAAAACTCCAGCTAAATCAACTGACCCCCCAGGCAACCTAAAGACACTGGAAGGAACACAGTCACCTAAAAGAGTACAGCCGAGATGAGCTCTCCATCAGACAACTCAGATGCATCAACTAAATAGATGCTTATTGTTGCACGCCCCTGGGATTTTGTCATTTTGTTCTTGAACAGCAATAACTAACCAATACTCAGATCAAGGGAACTTTTCTCGCGAGAAACAAAAACATCCTGATGAATCACAAGGGATTAAAGAAATCTCCTAAATACATTTCCTTTAAAATTTAAACATTTTAATTTGTTCTTTTTTTAAAAAATTACAGAAAAGTCTTTTTCTAAGTATGTATATACATTTATGTGTGTGTAGTGCATGTATATATTGTACACAATTGGGATCATACAGTAAAGAGTTTTATACCAGACTTTTCACTAAACATTGTATCACACTACATTTCTATATTATTAGAAACTCTTCAAATTGTGGTTTTAACTGTCACAGTATCCCATAATATGAATGCACCATGATTTATCTCCCTATTTACTTATACTGAACACTTACATTCACTATTTCTTATCCTTAATCCTATCTAAGCCATTCACTCCCATGATGACAACCAAATCTTGTCACTAAATAATCCCATTTTCAAGCAGCCAATATTCCAACCATCACCTTATCTTTCCAGCTCATTTCCTCAAATATGTTCTATTTTATGAAAACTTACTGTTTCCCCATGTAAAATAACTGTGTTTACTACGTTTGTCAATTTTGTTAATATCTAGAACTTAACTTTACTCTTTTGTGAGTTTCTGAAGACCACTGCTGCTAAATCTTTGCTTGTAGAACTGTTCATTATAACTAAGATTTACTTTAACCTGAATTCATAGGAATGTGTCTACAAATTAGGACATTATTCCTGGGGGTAAATAGGATTCATTTCATAACAATCCACTTTAAACCCTTATTATAAAATTCATTACCTTTTAATGATAATTTTATATAAATAAAGAAAAAATGATTAAGGAATATATTTTAGGCTACTCTCAAGGTCAAGTTAATAAATTATTCTTTAAGTTGTAAGCTAAGCAGCTAAGTAATATTCACATTTTAGAATTTGTGATCCTTATTCTTAATTGGCTGACAGTCAAATTATAATGCTCCATGACCTCAATGATTTTTATTTTAGTATTTATAACATTTAGGAACCGAGTGATATAATTATAACATAGCTCCTGTGATGATTAATTTTACGGGTCAATTTGGCTAGGCTATAAGGCTAAGTTGTTTGATCACATACCAGTCTCAATGTAGCTGTGAAGATATTTTTTAGAGGTGATTAACATTTAAATCAGCAGACTTTGAGTAGAGCAGATTATCCCTCCATAATGTGGGTGGGCCTCATCCAATTAGTTGAAGGCCTTAAGAGCAAAGACTGAGGTTCCTCAAAGATAGACTCCTCAAGACTACCCCACAGAAACCTGCTGAGTTTCCAGTACGCTGCCCTGCAGAATTCACACTCAAGACCAGACATCAACTCTTACCTGAACCCTACAGAGTTCAGACTTACCAGCCCCCACAATCACATGAGCCAATTCTTTGTGTGTGTGTCTGTGTGTCCCCAGCCTGTTGGTCTGTTTCTCTGGTGAACTCTGACTAATAATACTCAAGAAAAACTTCGTTAGCACCTACAATGTATGTCCAATACTGTGTTAAGAAACATTAAGATGAAAAAATAAGTAAAGGTAAAATCTTTGCCCTTAAAAAGCTTCCAATATTGATTGGGAGACAATTATACAGACACTACACAAATAAACAAATATATATTTAACATCAGTCTCACCTTTATTACAAGAAAAACATCTTGGGAAGGATAAGTGATAGAAAAAATAGCTGATCTTGCTAGGGTGGTAATGGCAGCAGGTGGGACATGTGGACGTAACAATCCTTTCATCTGCTCAGAATTAAGGTCAAAATAAAAGTTTTCTGAAATCTAAAAAATACATTCACATATTAAATTTTTAAATCTGTACATTTTACAAAAACTCAAAAATCATATATACCCAGACTTAAAATATTACAGATATTAAAACATTATAACATACAGTTTATCATATATTTCCCTGATCAATCTTTACCTGTCTATATCAAAGCAAAAGGAATGTACCAAGTATTTGGGAAATGTAATACAGTAAACATATTCTAAAGAACCATATCCCAAACTGTTTTGATTAGAAATATAACCTCTAATAAAGTATGCAAAGAAATTATTGAATTACCTCAAATTGAGTCTTTAAAAAATTATACGAATAACATCTCATCAGTTTTGATTTAGCAAATACAAGTTGCTGGGGCAGAGTTCCATTGCAGAAAACCATAATATGTTGACAGCAAAAGTCACTGAAGGCACTTCACGTTTCTACTACACATTAGGCTTAAAATTTAAATTAAGAAATGCTGTATAAGAAGTTCTGTAAACTCTTAAGTGTAATAAAGATATGATGGTAAAACTAAAAGCAGCATTTAAGACAGAATATTTAAAATACACATAAATGATCTTTTATCTAGTGAGGATCTGAAAATTATATCAACAAAAATTCATTGTCATCATCATTCTAATCTTTCGTATATCATTTGTCTAAGATGCTCTTCTCGTAGTCTCTCTTCTATTTCTTAAATTAAAAGAAAGTTGCTTCTGCTACTTGCTTTTGGAACTCTCAATGAAATAAAAACTAGGTATCAACTAAACTATTTCATAGTAAGAAAATATTTAACAAGTCTTAATAAATTAAGTTTCTATTTTCCTTTTAAAAGATCCATGTTGAATAATTCTCAAAAAATCATTACTTGTCTTATAAAACAACTTAAAATCAGGTTTCTGAAACCTATGATTGTGACAAAAAACTATGTTCAAATTCTATAACCTTACCTTTTTCTTTTCCTTGACATCATATAAAGCCAAACTTGCAAAAATGGGTTCAATTTCAATCTCAAACCTTCAGGAAGAAAATTGATAAAGTAGTTTAAAAATAAAATACATAGTCACAGAGAAATTCTCATTACAAAATTAAATTCTCAGTATCTTGTACTTTTTTACATCTGTGCTATGCCATGTCCATTATCCCTTCTTCCTGAAACACACTTTTCCTTGTATATCTTTTACAGTCTAAATCAACCATTACCTCCTCTAGGTAATCCTCCTTAATTTCTCCAGCTACAAGTAATCTCAGACTGCCTAAAAGCTTATGCCATTTTATGTCCATTTTGTGGCACTAATCACTTTCTAACTATAATTTGGTTATGTACATGGATATATTAGATTTTAAATAAACTTTAAAAATAAAGACCTAATGTTTTCTTTTTCAGATTATAAATCATATTCAACATAAAACACTTAGGAAATACATAAAAATATTCAGAGGAAAATAGATGCATCCAAAATTCCACCACATGGAGAGAACCATGATTAAGAGTTCAGTGCCTATCCATTCAGATTTTTTTCTATGTACAAATGCACTTGTTAAATGGATTATCTTTTTTTTTTTGGTGAGGAAGACCAGCCCTGAGCTAACATCCGTTGCTAATCCTCCTCTTTTTGTTGAGGAAGACGGGCCCTGGGCTAACATCCGTGCCCATCTTCCTCTACTTTACATGGGACATCGCAACAGCGTGGCTGACATGCAGTGCGTCGGCGGGCGCCCGGGATCCGAACCGGCGAACCCCGGGCTCCCAAGCGCGGACGAAACCGCTCCGCCACCGCCACCGGGCGGCCCCTGGATTATCTTTTAAAATAAAAAATGTCACTGTAGATGCCAGCCCTGTGGTGTAGTAGTTAAGTTCAGTGCTCTCCACTTCGGCAGCCCGGGTTCTCGGGTTCAGATCCCAGGCGTGGACCTACAGCACTCATCAGCCACACTGTGGTGACCCACATACAAAATAGAGGAAGACTGGCACAGATGTTAGCTCAGAGACAATCTTCCTCAAAAACAAAGTCATTGTATACATAATATTTCATAGTCTGCTTTTTTAACTTACTATTTTGTGGATGTATTTCCATGTCATAAATATTATGACCATCATTTTTAATGCTGGCATAGTACTTTTTATTATATGAATATGTCAAAATTTACTTTATAACTGTATACTTAAGTTGAGGTATCTAATTCACTTCCAAGAACAATGACTTACATATAGTAAACATTCAGTAAATATTCACTGAACGAAATATGTAATGTAAGGTTAACTACAACTCCAGAGCAGTGGTTCTCAACCAAGGACAATTTCCTCCCAAGGAGACATCAGGCAATGTCTGAAGACATTTTTGGTTACCATGACCACAGGAGTTATTACTGACATTTAGTGAGTAGAGGCCAGGGATGTGGCTAAACATTCTACATTGTATAGGAGAGCCCCTAACAACAAAGAATTAGCCAGACAAAGTGTCAACAGTACTCATGTATCAGAAGAGCATCAGTCAACATCCTTACAGGAGACAAACAACGTATTCACGTTGGGTTAAGAGTTTAATAAAAGGCTGTTTACAAAGATTTGGAGAAGATTTAGAGAAAACAACTACAAGAGTACAATTCCCTGGAGTCATTATCAACCCTTGACCTAAAGGAGAATGTGGAAGTGGTAACCAAAACCTAGAAAGAACAGAGAAGAATAGAAAGAGGGCACTTCACAGACACTGTCATCTTGGGGAGAGAGAGGCAACCAATCCATTCCCTGATCTAGCAGGGCATGAGTAAGGGAAATACATACCCAAACCTGGTCTCACTCTCTTCCATCCTCTGACTTCCTGGTGATGCCCCTCCAAGCAGAACCCAATCAAAAGCCAACAGAAGAGGGATCTTGGTGATACTGTCTACAAGAGTGAGCTCTACAAAGCCTACTTTGCATCCTCTATAACACTTGAAATTCTCAGTCTTTTTTATTTTGCCACTTCAGTGAGTAAGTAGGATCACATTGGACTTTTAATATGCATCCTTTCATGTTTATTGACCACCTGGATAGCCTCTTTTGGCCCATTTTTCTGTTTATTGTTTGACCTCATCAATTTATACTTCTTTATGTATTCTGGATATGAGCACTTTGTCAAGTGCATGTGTTGGAAATATCTTCTCTCCCTGCACGGCGGAGAGAGAGAGAGAAAGCAAAGGGGGGAGCGGGGGTAGAAAGAAGTAGACACCCAACTGTCCCTCCGATCTATTGAAAAGACTACCCTCTCCCCACTGTCTGTTGTGCCACTTTTATTGTAAATCAAAAATCCATAAACATGTAGGTCTATTTCTAGTCAATGCCATTGGTCTATTTGTTTAATTGTGCACCAACACTATACTGTCTTAATTACGGAGCTTCCTACTAAGTCTTGACATCTGCTTGTTTTTTGTAAAGTGCTTCAAAACTGCCTTGCCTCCTTTTGATCCTTTGTATTTTCATACAAATCTTAGGTTCAGCTGGAAATAAGCAAAAATGGATCAAAAGTAAGAGAATTGTTAATTGCTAATTCAGAAAAATAGTATCTCAACTTGTAATTTAGCAACATAAAATTCCTGTATACTAACTTTCTCTCTAATATTCTTGGAAAGTATTTAAAGATCCATATTATTAGTATGATGAACAAAGGCTGGAAACATAGAGAAAGCAACCTGAAGAAACTAACACAATTCCAGTGTGCTCCACATTAAGAAAGCTATTAATACATGACAAGAATTTTTTAAATTAGACACATCATTTGATTTTTTTTTTATGTTTCAAAAGGCTCTTCCATTATACAAAAGGACTGCCAAGGTTGTATATGTGGTTTTTATTTTCTTTTCTCTTCTTAAATGTGTATTCCTCATGCATTTAGTTATGCAACCTGAGTTAGAAACTTCAGAAAAAAGCATACCACATTATTCCCACACAACCAAACATACGCATGTTTGAGTTTGTCAAGAAATGCTATCTGAGCACCAGATACTCAGTGGCTAATACGCTGCAGAAAAGGTATTTTTCTTCACTATAAGTGCTCATTTATTTAAAATGTTGAGAATACAAAAAACATCAGAGAAAAAACGATTTTTAATCACCCAAAGCCCTAAAAAAACACTACTGATAAAATACGGCTTATTTCCTGTAGGCTTTTTTTTTTAATTTAGTGGGGTGTTTATTTACATACAATTGTGATAATACAGTTTTGAACATTTTATCAATATGGGTCAACCCTCTGTTATGAGTTAAAGTCAGTTTTGACTGATAATGATATCACTACAAATCTGAAACTGCTTGAAACTAAATTTTTGCCTTAGAGTTTTTTGAGCCACAAAGATAGTGTGCAAGCTTATGGTTATGAATTCTTAGAGGACTTTTCTCTTTTTTTCATTTTTTTCCTGTTTCCTATCTGACTTTCTCCCCGCTAAAGCTAAAGGTGTAATGGACAAGTCTCCCTACCCCTTAGAATATTACTTCTATGAAATCTGGTGCTAGGCAATTATGCAAGAGTCTGTTTCTACCTGCTTGAGTGCCAAGCTCTTTCCCTTGTGTAGTCCATTAAAACCAGGGATGGGCAATAGTCCTAATGTAAAAGTTAGTTACCGAATGCTTACCCCTATGGAATCATTTCCTAGCTTTCCTAGGCTTCCAAGAAATTGTTAGTTTTATATCAGCTGACCATGCTTGGGGAGGGTTTCCCTGAATATCTAGACCACTGTATTGCTGACTAACAGTCTTTGTAATATTAGAAACAATTTTTCACGAAGGATAAAGAAGGCTATTCTTGGAGAACAAAATGTAAGAGGAATTATTTTCAAAAATGTATCAGTTTCTATAACTGACTAAAATAAACCTATCATTCCTGACTCTTTCTGAAATTACAATGTGACCAACTTCTTCTTTACCTTAAACCTGGGTTTTTCTTATCATAGAGAAATCAGACATATACAATTCTTAGTTCAGAATTTTTAACAAGAGATGATCAAACTAAAGCTAAAGAACATAGACTAATATAAAAAATCATGTTACATTTTATTTCTCTAAGGAAGAAACAACAAACTCCTAAGTTTATTAGTCAAGAAGATCATAAGTAAAACCACAATGAGATATCACTTCACATTCACTAGGATAGCTATGATCAAAAAGATAACAAAAAGTGCTGGTGAGAATGTGGAGAAATTAGAAGGCTTGTACTTGCTGGTAGGAATGTAAAATTGTACAGCTGCTTTGGAAAACAGTCTGGCAGTTCCTCCAATATTTAAACATGGAGTTACCGTATCAACCACAACTCCAATCCTAGGTATATACTCAAGAGAAATGAAAACATATATATGTACAAAAACTTGTACATAAATGTCCTAGCAACATGATTAATAAGAGTTAAAAAGTGGAAACAACCCAAATAGTCATCAACTGATGAATGGATAAACAAAATGTGGTGTATCCATCCTATGGAGTATCACTCAGTCATAAAAAGAAATGAAGTATTGATACATACATACTACAACACAGATGAACCCTGAAAACATTATAAGTGAAAAAAGCCAGAAAATAAGAACCACATATCGTATGATTCCATTTATAGGAAACAACCAGAAGAAGCAAATCTATATAGACAGAATGTAGATTGGTGTTGCCTAGGGCCGAAGGAGTTGGGGAAAACAGAGTGACTACTAACGGGTATGGGATTTCTTTTTAGGATGATGAAAATGTAAAATTGACTGTGATGAGAGTTGCACAAATCTGTGATTTTACTAAAACCCACTGAACTGGACACTGGGTAAACCAGGTGAACTCACTGGCAAACTGTATACTGGTATACCCTGGGTGAAAGGCAAGATATGTGGATTATATCTCAATAAAGTTGTTATTTTTCTTTTTCCTGCTGGGAAAGATTCACCCTGACCTAACATCTTTTGCCAATCTTCCTCTTTTTTTTTCCTCCCCAAAGCCCCAGTACATAGTTGTATATCCTAGTTGTAGGTTGTTCTGGTTCTTCTATGTGAGCTGCCACCACAGCATGGCTACTGAGAGACAAGTGGTGTGGTTCCGCGACCATGAATTGAACCCAGGCTGCCGAAGTAGTGAGAGCACTGAATTTTAACCACTAGGCGATCAGGGCTGGCTCTGTTATTTTTTGAAAAGTGGAAACAACCCAGATGTTCATCCACTGATGAATGGATAAATAAAATGTGGTATATACACAATGGAATATCATTCAGCCATATAAAGGAATGAAGTACTGACATATGCTACAACATAAATAAACCTTGAAAACATTATGCTATGTGAAAGAAGCCAGACACAAAGGGCCACAGATTGTATAACTCCATCTGTATGAATTATGCACAATAGGCAAACTCATAGAAATAGAAAGCAAATAACTTGTTACCAGGATCTGAGAGAAGAGGGATTGACTGCTAGTGGGTATTGTTATGGACTGAATTGTGTCCTCTGCCAAATTCATATGTTGAAGCCCTAATCCGCAATGTGACTATGTTTAGAGATAGAGCCTTTAAGGAGGAATTAAGGTTAAACGAGATCACAAATGTGAGGCCCTAATCCAATAGGACTGATGTCTTTATAAAAAGAGGAAGAGACACCAGAGACCTCTTTGTCTCCATGCAGGAACAAATGAAAGGCTATGTAGGGACATAGCAAGAAGGTGGTTGTCTGCAAGCTAGGCAGAGAGGCCTCACCAGAAACCAATCCCAGCACCTTGATCTTCAACTTCCAGTCTCCACAACTGTGAGAAAATAAATGTCTGTTGTTTAAGCCACCCAGTATATGGTATTTTGTTATGGCAGCCTGAGCTGACTAATAACAGGTATGGAGTTCTTTCTGGGGGTGATGAATATGTTCTAAAATTAGATAGCAGTGATAGTTGCACAACTCTGTGGATATACTAAAAACCACTGACTTGTACACTTTAAAAGGGTACATTTTATGGTATGTAAGTTATATTGTAATGAAGCTGTTAAAAAAACAAAAAAAAGATTTAAGTAAGAACTGATGTTAGGTGCCCAGATGTTCAAAAGACTCAATGCACTAAATCTAACAGGTTTCCAGATAAATCTAACTAAATATATAAAGCCTTAGCTTTCAAAGGAAGAAAACTGCCCACGTTATCTATACATAGAAGTGGTCTATCCATATGAGTTACTTCTTTTAGAAAACTCCTTGAATTAAAACTTCTTTTCTCGTAAGTCAGAATTAACAATTAACTATAATATTAACATGATATAATGAAAAGAGCATAGAGTTTGTTTCTCAGTTACTGGTTGCACAATAATGAGCATGCCAGTTAACCTCTACCAATGCTTTGAACCCTGGCTTCTTCATTTGTAAATGAAGAAAACAATATCCACCCTATAGAATTACTCTGAAGACAACACAAAATAAAATAAGAGAAACTTTGTGAAGCAGAATATAAATGTAAGATACATCACTTCAATGATATTAGGTCAGAAGTCATCCAACTTCTTTAAAAAAGGAAAAAAATATATACTTCAAAATCTTCAAAAAAACCACAGCTTACTATGTAACAAACGTAAAATCAACTCTTTTAAGGAAAAAGATACCTTGTCTTTATATTCCCTAAGCCAAGAACAGTGTCTGGTAAATACCAGAGATTTCAGTGAATGTTTTCTCAAGTTTTAAGACTAACTGTATAGCTGTAGCCAAGTCATCTTGACCTGTGAGCCAAAAATGCTGTAAAGCCCAGCTTCATACATAATTTTAGTGCTTAGTAGCATTCATTTTAATGCTTAGAAGCATTGCTAATCTTCCTCTTTTATTTTCCTCTCCTACTACTAAGCATCAAAATTATGTATAGAAGAACAATACTTCTCAAAAGACACAAATACGAGTGTAAAATCTACCAGCATTTTGCTATACTAGTACTCAAAACATTATTCAGGAAAATAAAAGCTATACAGTAGATGAAATAAATACTCACTTGAGTGATAAACATTTTACAAGAAGTCTTTGACCAAAATGTTCTTTGGGCACATCAGGAACACCAAGTCGTTCTATCGGTTCTTCCTACAAATTGACAAGCAACACCAAATTGAACATGCTTATCATACTTCAACTCTTCACAATTTATTTTTTTAAGAACTTATTGTATTACTCTAATTTGTAGTCTTCACAACTGAACACAGAAAAGAATGACCTATTTATCCTCAAACAGAAGTCATGAGATCATAAGTGTGCTCAATTCACAGAAGTTACTCATTCAGAATAATAAATTTGCTAGAATAAAAAGTATATTTCAATGACAAAAATTATAGCAATGTTTTGGTTAAGTTTTATTCCCTACATTATTATAATAATATACACAATTCATACTCCCAAAATATCTATCTTAATAATAATCATTTGCTTCTTTATATCCAAATATCTATACTTCATCTGGTGATGGATGCAGAGCAAAGAGTTCCTTGTGACGATTTGCTTTCCTTTGGTCATCATTCTGACGGTCTATTTCTTCATTTGGAGTTCGATCAAGTAAATTGGGAAGCAGGGCATCAGGAAGTGAATTTTTCAAGTCAAAAATACTGCAGGCCCAGCTACCCCTTGGAGTATCATCTATTGACATTGAACGTCTTTTCAGATCATCCTGTCACACAAAACATGAAATGTAAATATATTAATTAATGAATAAAAATAAACTATTTTAAAATAACTTCTTATACTCATTTAAAAATAAAAGTATTACTTGCTCATCCTGGTAGTTGTTGCCATCTGGCGCTTCATCGGATTCAAAGACCTGTTTTGGCAAACCTTTTTGCCTTTCTTTCTGTTTATCTAATGTATTGGGATTAAATCCTGTTCCCAGTTTATGATATCTATTCAAAATAAAATAGTTAAATAAATATTAATTTTTGAAAATTTTTCACTTTTTCATCATCATTATGTAGTAAACCAACTGTTCTCTACATTATTTCTTTACATAATAAGGATACATTCCAGCAGTTTTGAGTGTATTAAACATTTAACCAGAGGTTTAAGAAAACGTCCATTCAACGTCCAACTAGAGAGAAGATTATCAGTTTCCAGAAGTAAATCATATTCTCCTTCTTTCCATGACAACCACATGTATATAATTTAAGTTGTATTTCAATTCAGAGAATTGGTCAGTAAAAAAGGGATGGGAAGCCAGATTAAAGAATAAAATGAGAGAGTAGAAAATATATAGTGTATTTCTAATGTAAATTTAAAATGTAAAATTTAAAAAGGCAAAAAAATTAAGCATTGAATCTTAAAATTTCAAATAGCCAAAAAATTTTTGTTAATATATCATTATGTATAAAAATCTTAACCTAAAGCTGCAATTTTAAAACGAAAAACAGCAAGATCTACACCACTATATACATATAGTGCCTAATTAACAAATATTGCTATGTAATATATACATTAGGCAGAACAACTCTTAATGTAACCTTCTTTCCTAACAACTCATATTCAAAAACGTGAAATAGAGACACTAAGATCAAAAAGCAATTACTATTCCACACCTCACAATTTGTCAAACTGGGGAAAATTTTAATTGGAGAAAAACAATTATGATTACCAGAGGATGATATGGTTCATGCTATCAGTCAACTTATGAAACAGTAATAAATCACATTTGATATGGATCATTCATATCATGTCTTGTGGCTAAAGATATTAAAATAGCAGCTACGTGATGTTCACATCACAGCATAATCACAAAAGAAAAGAAAGTATTTCTCTTGGAAGAACTAAAATAAAGATACTCAACACAGTAACATGAAAGATATCATTTAGAAGCAGATGTTTTAATCTTTCATGAAATGTTTCAAGTGCCTTAATTTGTGAAGTTGCATATCTAAGCTGCTCCAATAAACTATTGTGCCTCCTTTATGTCCTAAAAAATAGACAGTATGAAATTCAAGAGAGCTGAGAAGAATGACAAGATTCATGATCAATACTCTTTTCTATATTATCATTCTGTCCTCTGGTCAGTTGCTATGATAAGGCTCTAAATTACTCGTCCAACCCCACACAGCCCACCATTTCTATGACCTAATATCTTGGCATTCTCACCCTCATTTATTCTGTTCCAGTCATACTGACCTCTTTGCTATTCCTTGAACATTTCCAGCATATTCCCAGTATGGATCCTCTGCTTGTACTGTTCTTCCCTCTGCCTAAGATACTCTCCCCCAGATATCCAGAGGGCTCTCTCCCTTACTTCCTTCAAGTCTGTTCAAATTCATCTTATCAGTAAGGCCTCTTCTGATTAGTTACACTAAGTAGAACATTCAGCCTCTCTTCTTGGTTCTCCCTTCCCCCCATCCTACTTTTTTTTCTCCACAAGTCTTACCTCCACCATATCTATTATCTATTTGTGCTTCTTTACTGTCTACTGCCCTCATCTCCAGCTAGAACATGAGCTTCGTGAGAGCAGGGAGTTAGTTTTGTTGATTGCTGTATCATCATTGCTTAGTATATTGCCAGGGACATACTAGACTCTCAATAAGTATGTGGTGAATGAATAAAGAAATGAAATACTTTCTGTCCTTTTATCTTTCTGTGAATTATGGAAGATTCTATTGCTACATTTTACAGCTTACTATTCTACTCTCCAGTCACATCCACTCTGTCATTAAGCCCATCTGCTGAGTTTTTACTATTTTTTTCACTGAACAAAATTTTAATTACCAAAGATAACTAGTTGATTTTTGTATGGTGATCATATCTTTTCACATCTCTTTGAGGATATTAATCATACTTATAGGTCTTGATCTGTGTTCTATTTATTATGTCCCAAATTGTTAGTTCTTTTATTTGCAGTTTGATAATTCTCTTTCAAGTGCACTGGTTTTCATCAAATAGTTGGCAATTATGGGTTCTATGCTCATTTTTGAATTTGTATCCCCATATCTGTCTGGAAACACTGTACCTGCTTAGCCCAGCCCACATCCAGTGATTGCAGAGAAAAAGCAAATCACACTGCCAGGCAGAGTCTGCCAGTATCTAGTCTTCTGTGTATAAGGGCTCCTTCTTCTTCCAAGGTATACCCACCCTGGGCCTATACCATCAGCTCAAGTCCCCATAATTACTGCTTTTAAAAAGACAGATATCTCTGCTGCCACTGCTGTGTACACATGGCACAGGGGCTTTCAAAATAACCAAATGTCCAACAGTTACCCCAGGTCTCCTTTCCACTGCCTGTATTCACTGCCTCTGAGCTTACAGCACTCCTGAAGCTTTGCATATATCTTCTCCTAGATTCTTCTATACTGTGCTTTCCTCTTATATTCCAATCACACCTGTCTTCTGCCTGTCAGGGATGTTTTAAAACTTTTGGTCCACCAAAATACCCCTTTTGTCTTCCATTCACCATTGCAGATAACAAATAATATCTAGTATAACAGAAAAAATATAAGCTTTAGAATCTGATGCCCCTAGGTTCTAATCCTGGCTATCCCACTTTTTGGCTGTGGGACCTCAAAGTAACTTAACTACTCTGTCTGTTAGAACCTTAAATGAGATGAGTGTAAAGTACCCAATAAAATTCCCAGCACATAGTAAATACCCATAAATGTTAACTACCTGAAGCTCTTGCCTAAATCAAGGTCAGCAACCCCATGATTAGAATTAAGTAGCAGATTCCATGATTCTGAAGTTAATATATTTTGCAACTAATCTCTTTTTATTAAGATTTCCGATTATAAGTTTCCAACATACATGCACAGAGGTAAAGACTTTTGAGTTATCTGACAGAGTCTTCAGGAGCATCTAAAATCTGGCTATTGAAATACTTATCAAAATTTTGAGTACATAAAAACAGCGCTTCTTTATAAAGGGTAGCAGACTGTGCTTTTATTAGGTCACAGTAAAACCAAAAAGCATGTCAGCAGTATCCCTGAGAGTGATGCTCAGCACAGTAGTAAACTCAGTGAAATAAGACAGCAGCCGTAACGGCAAAACATAAGCAATGGCTACATCACTGTTGTTAGAACAATTTAGCACAGATTACTTCATTTCTGAAAACTATAATGTCATAACAGAATTCTTCACTACTTCAGTCATTATATTTCCTTTAGAAAAATAAAATAAGGCTAAGAAGTTTAAGTATGAAGACCCTTCTTCATTATGTAAATTTGCAAAGGAAAAGTAGTTTTATTTCTTAATCTGACTTGATATTTCAAACACCATCCATTAGAAAAATAAATTTGTGGTAGAACAAAACATAATTTTGTATAAATATTTACCTGATTGGATGTATTGGTCAAGGATCTGTAAATATTTAGTTAGTTAATAAAGGGCAGAGACTTTTCAGACAGCTTGATCTGGCAAACTGGCTATTAAATTTAACTTAACTATTTAAGTTTCAATAAATTGGATACTTTTTGAGAAATATAAATTATTCATCAATATATACCCATGATTTCCCAAAAGAATTAGACTACAAATCATTATATATTATTAGTTATTAATGATCACTGATAATATAGAAATACTATCCCCCAAAACATATTATAAGAAAAGGAAGTAAAAGTAATTGTGGAACTCCTAAGGAGAAAATATCTATAAACAAAGGTTTTGCTTCTTTAGCTATTTGTTAAATGAATTTTTGGTCTCATAAGTATTATTAATCTACCTTAATCCATTTATAGACCTTACTCAGTATTTTTAAATATTATAATAAACACACAACTTACTTTCTGATCACAATTGCCCAGTCTTCTGTATAACTTCTTATACAATCTCTAACATGTGGATCCATTTCACTATTTTAAAAAAGAAAATGTATTTGTAATTTAGACAGGAAAGCATTGCTATTTCTAAATTTGCTTGCTGCAGTTCTTGTTCATATACTAGGAAACAACATCACCATAAGGAATAGGATCTAAATAAAATAATGGAAGATACCCTTTCTATAGTTACACTAAAACTAAAAATAGGTAAACGTCTCCTTACCTTTCTTCAGGTACAGCTGAAACAAGGGTTCTGCAGTCCCTAGGACTATAAACAACTTCGATATCATCTGGAGGGAATTCAATCAAATCCCTTAAAGGCCCAGAATCCACAGCTAAAGGATGAGTAATGAGGTAATCTTCCAAATCCACTGGATCCACTGCTTCAGTAAGGGGCACCTTTATAAAGAGGGGTAGGTGTGAGAGGTGGGTAGAAAGGAAGAGGTGGATGTAAGAATTTTAAAACCTTAAGCAAAGAAAAAATTATTTTTTTTAACATAATACATTTTTAACCTAGTGATTTCTAAAATGTCAACAGATATTCAGCCGATGCACTAAGAAACTACAAGGTGCTGGCCTTCTGGAACTGCTCTATGCTTTGGGTCGTACTCTCTTGAATCTTCTTGCTTAGCCTTTGCCTGTACCTTTCACATAAAAACAGTAATAACAAGTAACAGTTTTATAATACTTTACAGTGACAAAATGTTCATTGGAGGGTTTCTTTTTTCTTTTTTATATCTTTGGGATTTTCACTGCTAAGTTTCTAAATAGTGCCTTTACTTTATTTGTTGATACTGTCAATTATCCTAATAAAAATGTATAACCAGAGTGTGGTATGCTGAAAAATGGCTCTCCAAATTTCTCCACATCTCAATCCATGGACCTCATGTGGCAAAAAAATAAATAAATAAAATACAAAATAATAGGGTATTTGAAGATATGATTGAGGATCTTAAAATAGGGACATTATGCTGGATTATCTGAATGGGTCTTAAATGCAATCATATATATCCTTATATAGAGACAGAGGGAGATTTGGGGCACAAAGAGGAGAAAGCCATATGAAGACACAGCAAAGACAGACTTGAAGATTCCAGCCTTAAAAATAGAAGTGATGCAGCCACAAGAGGCCCCCATAATCTGGAAGAGGCAAGGAACTGATTCTGAAGGGAGAACAATCGTGCCAAAACCTTGATTTCTGCCCATTGATTCTGATTTCAAACTTTTGGACTCCAACACCGTGAGAGAATAAATTTCTATGTTTTAAGCCACTCAGTTTGTGGTAATTTGTTACAGCAGCCACAGGAAAATAACATACAGACCTTATTAAAAACATCTATTAGCAATAACAGAATATCCGTGGCATTCCTTAGCCAAGCTGAAATTATACTTTTTAATAAGATACGCTACTTGTCTAATTCAAGAAAGAAAAAATACTCAGGCAAAACTATGAAGGATTTTATGACAAATGTACAGCTATGGACCAATGAAAATAAGAACATGTTATTTCTCAAGATGTTCAATTAGGTAAAAGCACTGAGATCTACCTACTGTGCAGGGATGCATTACTAAAAAGAAAATGCTTTATTCTATGCTTCTTTAGACTGAACTAGTAATAGGTAGAGCTACAACATTTCAAAGATATTAAGTAAAATAATGAATGACTAACGCATCATAAACTCTCAAGATAGTAGCTATTATTATCATTATATGTTTTCTCATTTAAACCTCCCCCAACCTCTGTAAGTGAGAGATAGTTACTATTTCAATTCTACAAATAAAAGCATTTGTGCTCAAAGAAGTTAACTTCTGAAAATAAAATAGCCACAAAATGACAGAGCAAAACTTAAAACTGGGTCTTCAAGCTCTAAAATTCACGGCTTTTCCTCTCATAAGCATTGTGTCTTACCTATTCTATCAAGTACATCATACACTATGATGATGTTCTTAATAGAGGGAAAGAAGCAATTCAGTAAGGAAAGGAAAATCTTTTGTAACCATTGTTGCTGGAACAATTGGATATCTATATTAGGGAAAAAAATGAACCTCAATCCTTACATCACAACATATACAAAAATTAAACTGAGATGGATCACAGACATAAACATAAATGCTAAAACTAAAAGCTGCTAGAAGGAAACAAAAGAGAATGTCTTCACAATTTAGGAGTAGGCAAAGGTTTCTTAGACATGACATAAAAAGTAATAATCATAAAGGAAAAATTTGATACATCAAAAGACAGTTAAGGAAATGAATAGGCAAGCCACACCAAGAGAAAATATTTACAAAACATATTTAATAAGCGACTGGTATCCAGAATATACAAAGAAGTCCTATATCTCAATAATAAAAAGATAAGCCATCCCCTCAAATAAATGGGGGGGAAGTTGACAAGGCATTCACAAGGCAAGATGTAAGAATGGCCAGTTAGCACATGAAAAAGTGCTCAACATCAAAAGCCACTAGGAGGTACTTCCACTTCTGGGAAGATGGAGTAGACACACTTTTCCAGATTCTTCCCACTAATTACAAACCCTAGACACACAAATATAAAATAAACATCAGAAGATTCCAAAAGATGGAGAGAAAAAGGCAGACCAGCAGAGACCTTGGGACCCAAGGAATGGCACAACAGTAGGCTACCTAAAATTTCTTTTTGCCTTATATACCCCAGACCTGGAGCTAGAGAAGTCCACAACCCAGAAACACCAAGGAACACAAGGAAAAAAAAATCCTGTTCTCTCCAGCCAAAGGACCAAGAAAGGGGCAGCCTAGCAAAACAGAAGCCATATCATGTGAAAAACTATGGTCCCACCATAACCACAATAGCAAAGGCCACATGGGGAGCTAGACTTCATTAAACTGTAACAAGGTGTCCCAACATTCCCCACCAGCGTGGTATCAGAGGAGCTGGGATTTTCATACCTACTGGGAAGGTAATGAGTCCCCCAACCCACAGTGTCAGTGGAGACCACATAGGGAATCTGGACATCCACTCCCATGTAGCAGTAACAAGGCACCCCTTCCCTTTACTGCTGGGGCAATGTCAGAGGAAGTCTATATATAATATAACACCTAGAGCGTAAAGGGAAGCAAGATTTCTACTCTTCACTCAAATGGGGAAAATGTCAACACCATTAGTGTGATAAGTTATGTATATATAATATAATACCTTAATCAACCACTAAAAAGGCTATACAGAGATATGCCTTCAACAACACTACAGATAAAATGGACTTCTAAAAAATGTTCAGATAACCCACAGGAAGGCAGGAAAAAGAAAGCAGAGAAATAAAAAACGGAACAAACAAAAAATAAAATGGCAGATTAAAGCCCTAGCAGAATAATAATAATATTAAATGTAAATGGTCTATGAAACTATAAAACTCCTGGAAGAAAATATAGGCAGTACGCTAATTGAGATTGGACATAAAGGGATCCTTTCAGATTCCATGTCTACCCAGACAAGGGAAACAAAAGAAAAAATAAACAAGTGGGACCTCATCAGACTAAAGAGCTTCTACAAGGCAAATGAAACCAGGATCAAAATAAATAAACAACCCACCAGCTGGGAGAAAATATTTGCAAATCGTTTGTCCGACAAGGGATTAATCTCAGTAATATATAAAGATCTCATACAACTGAGCAACAAAAAAACAAACAACCCGATCAAAAGATGGGCAGAGGATATGAACAGACATTTTTCCAAGGAAGAGATACAGATGGCCAATAGACACATGAAAAGATGTTCAACATCACTAATCATCAGGGAAATGCAAATCAAAACTACACTAAGATATCACCTTACACCGGTTAGAATGGCTATAATCACAAAGACAAATAACAACAAATGCTGGAGAGGTTGTGGAGAATGGGGACCCTCATTCACTGCTGGTGGGAATGCAAACTGGTGCAGCCTCTATGGAAAACAGTATGGAGAGTCCTCAAAAAATTAAAAATAGAAATACCGTATGATCCAGCAATCCCACTCTTGGGCATCTACCCAATGGACATGAAATCAACCATCACAAGAGGCTTATGCACCCCTATGTTCACTGCAGCATTATTCACTATAGCCAAGAAGTAGAAGCAACCCAAGTGTCCATCGACTGATGATTGGTTAAAGAAGATGTGGTATATACATACAATGGACTACTACTCAGCCATAAGAAAAGACACAATTGTCCCATTTGCAACAACATGGAAGGACCTAGAGGGTATTATGTTAAGTGAAATAAGCCAGAGAGAGAAGGACAGACACTGCATGAACTCACTCATATATGGAATATAAGTGAACACACGGACAGAGAGAACTGATTGGTGGTTACCAAGGGGAAGGGGGGTGGGGGGGGCACAAGGGGTGAAGGGTTACATCCACAAGGTGACGGACAAACAAAAATGTACAACTAAAACCCCACAGTGTTATAAACTATTAAGACATCAATAAAAAAATGGTAAAACAAAAAAAAAACAGAGTTAAATAATGTTCTGAAATTGATTGTGGTGATGGTTGCACAACTCTGAATATACTAAAAACCACTGAATTGTATACTTTAAGTGGATGAATTGTATGTTAGGGGAATTGTATCTCAATAAACTGTTTTAAAAAAGAAAAAAAATGTAAATGGTCTACATACACCAATAAAAAAATAAGAAATTTGCAGAAAAAATTTAAAAACATGACCTACCCATATGGTGTCCAAAAAGTCACTTCAAATAAGGTAATATAAGGAGGTTAAAAACAGAAAGATGGGAAAAGATAGGCCATGCATGCATTAATCAAAAGAAAGCAAAAATGGCTCTATTAACATCAGATAAAGTACACTTTAGTGCAAAGAAAAGTACTGGATAAAGCGGGACATTACCTGATGATAACAGGTATGACCAACCAAAAAGACACAGCAATCTTAAATGTGTATGTACTAAACAACAGAGCTATAAATTATGTGAAGCAAAAACTGATGCAACTGAAAGGAGAAATATGACATAATATCTACAATTATAGTTGGAGACTTCAAGACATCTCTCTCAACAACTGAAAGACCACCAGATAGAAAATCAACAAGGTAAAACTCAACAGCACCATCAACGAACAGGATGTAATTGTCATTTCTAGAACAGTCCACCCAACAACAAAATAAACACTCTTTTCAAAGGCTCAAAAAACATATACCAAGATAGACCATATCCTGAGCCATAATATAAACCTCAACAAATTTAAAAGAATTGGAATCATACAGAGTATGTTCTCTTACCATAATATATACAAACTAGAAATTAGCAACAGAAAGATAACAGGAAAATCTCTAATCACTGGGAAACTGAACAACACACTTCTAAATAATCCATGAGACAGAGAAGAAGTCTAAAAAATAAAATTTTAAAAATACATTGGACTATATGAAAATAAAACATAACAGAATTTGTGGGATGAGGGAAATGCAAATCAAAAACACAAGATACTACACTTCACACCCATTGTGATGGCTATTACTTAAAAAAATGGAAAATAACAAGTGCAGAAGAGAATATGGAGAAATTGGAAGCCTTGTGCATTGCTGGTGGGAATGTAAAATGGTACAGCTGCTATGGAAAACACTTTGGTGGTTCTGAAAAAACATACCAAAAAACACAGAATTACCATATGATCCACCAGTTCTACTTCTAGGTATAAACCCCCAAAAATTAAAAATAGAAACTCAAACAGATACTTGTATACTCATGTTCATAGAAGCATTATTACTTACAGCCAAAAGGTGGAAACAACCCAATCCCAATGTCCATCAACAGATGAATGAATAAACAAAATGTGGTATACACATACAATGGCATATTATTCAGCCTTAAAAAAGAATGAAATTCTAACACATGATACAACTGAATGAACCTTGAAGACATTATGCTGAGTAAAATAAGCCAGACACAAAAAGACAAATACAAATATGAGGTACAAAGAATAAACAAAAGAAACAAAAAATAGACTAGAGGCTACCAGGGATTGGGAGGACAGGGGAATAGGGAGCTATTGTTTAATCGGTACAGGGGTTCAGTGTGGGATAATGAAAAAGTTCTAGAAATGGATAGTGGTGGTAGATAGTGGTGATGGTACACAATATTGTGAATGTACTTAATGCCATTGAATTGCATACTTACAAATCGTTAAGATGGTAAATTTTATGTTATGCATGTTTTACCACAATGTCAATCAATCAATCAATCATTGTAAATGAACATTTAAAAAAAAATTTTAAGGGGCCCAGTGGCGCAGCGGTTTAGTCCGCGCTTGGCAGCCCGGGGTTCGCCGGTTCGGATCCCAGGCACCCGCCGACGCACTGCTTGTCAGCCATGCCGTGGCAGTGTCCCATATAAAGTAGAGGAAGATGGGCACGGATGTTAGCCCAGGGCCAGTCTTCCTCAGCAAAAAGAGGAGGATTAGCAACGGATGTTAGCTCAGGGCTGGTCTTCCTCACAAAAAAAAAAAAAATTTAAGTCAATGCTTCTCCACCCCAGGTACTATTTCTGGGGCAGTGTACCTTTCAGGATTCAAAGTGTCACAAATAAATACTCAATGAAATAATGACAAAAGCTAAGGGTCTTTACATATGTCTAATTCAAAATTAATCTTTCCTCAAAGAATGACCAACCATATCAAGAGTAAGTGTTAGGATAGGTGAGGAAGCTATGACACTCTTAAAAACACTAAATCATAAAGAGGATAAGGTCTCTCTAGGTCACTGGTCACATAAGGTCACATAGGTCACAGGCTTTCTAGGTGCAGTGTTAGCTAGACTTTGATCAAGGAAACAAATTTATTTTTGCTACAACTGTCTCCACTCTCTCTGATGCCCATCAGAGACAGCTGCCTGGGTTGGTCTTGGGATGTAGTGATGAGCTGCTTACACCTATAAACTATTTTGTAAAACTCCAAAGAAAGATTCTGTATTTACTGACCCAAGGGAGGAGATTACAATATGATTTTACAAAAGAGAGTGGCGGGGCAGTAAGCAGGGTTAAAACAATAGGGAAGCACAACACAATCTCTCATAGGCAATATGACACACTGTCTCACTTCAGCAACTACTGCACTGGAATTTTGGCTGACACATTTAGTGTTAGTATCTCTTTCAATCCTTTCTGGTGTGCCATCAAAAATTCTGGTATTTGATTAGTGGTTGTTTTGGGCTGGGGGGAAGGGGGCTAACATGGTGGTGGCTAAAGTTTCTTTTTGATGAAAATGTTCTAAATTGACCGTGGTGATAGTTGCACTTTTCTGTGAATATATTAAATCCATTGAATTGTAAATTAAATGGGTAAGTTGTATGGTATGTGAATTAAATCTCAATAAAGATGTTAAAAAAAAGAGTTGAACCAGAATCTAATCAGTTATAGGAAATACAGAAGATAGAGAAACAAGTCTACAAAGAAGAAATTTCAAAAAAGTTGAACCAGAATCTACTCAGCTACAGGAAATACAGGAGATAGAGAAACAAGTCTACAAGGAAGCAAACATAAAATCCAAAAGGCAGGAAATTCTATAAGACAACTAATTTAATTTCCTCAACAAGTCAATGGCATAAAAACAAACAAAGTTAAAAGTTGGGGGAGGAAGAAACTGCTTTCGTTTTTTTGTTGTTTTTTTTTAATTCACATGATCCATCTGTGGATCCCAATTTGAATAAACCAACTAAAAAAGATATTTATGAGATAATCAAGGAAATTTAACATGCACTGGATATTAGATGATACCAAGGAATTACTGTTAATTTTGTTAAATGTGTTAACAGCATTGTGATTAAGTAAGGAAGTGTCAAAGTTTATACGAGTCTTTCCACTTCTGCGTTTGTTTGAAGATTCTCATAATTTTAAAAGTACTTTTTCAGACAGAATACAAGAAGAAAAACTGAAGTCAGCAAGCTGTGACAACCCTTTGAAGGCATTTTGTTGCAAAGAAACACTGGAGGTTGGAGACTGCTGGAAAAGTGGGGCAAAAAAGAAAGATTTTTTTAAATGGGAGAAATAACAGTATATCTGTACACTGATGGGAATGATCCAGTAAATAGAGGGGAAAAAAATAACGATATAAAAGAAAGGGGGGAATACCAAAGTACTGTACTTGAGTAATTGAAAGAAGTTGGGATTAGCTAATCCCTCCATTTGTTCACTAGTGGTTCATCTTAGTAATTGGTAAAGAGGAGACTATATGGGTACAGACGATAGTAGGTGAATACACATAGTGGTAGGAGTATGTTGAAGTTCTCTTCTGACTGCTTCAGTTTACTCAGTGAAATAGGAAACCAAGTCATCCTAAGAGTGAAAATGAGGCAGAGCAATTAGGGGTTTAAGGAAGGAACAGAAGGCATGAAATAAGTCAACTAAAGTCATAGGAGAATGAATGGACTAGGAAAATACAATGTTTGCCCAGCAATATTAAAGCCTTCATGAGTTAGTGGTCATAAATTTAAAGTCAGACCAGTCAATGGGATTGTGTGTTTCTTCCGACAAACTCAGCTGCACGAGTGCAGGTATGAAGTAAGCAGAAGAGTTGGATTTAAACAGCATTGAAGTTGTACCAAGGGGTATAATGACATGAGAGGAAGTTAAGGAAGTTAAGGGTATATGGAAGAGAGTAACTATAATGAAGAACAAATAATTTAAGTTTGGTGAGGAGAGAAAAGAGAACAACAACAGGTAAGGAATGGGAAAAAGTTAGTAGGATCATGGATTCTAGGTCCTGGTGGGGTTGAAAGACAGGTGGAGTCAGGCCACCAGAACAAGAGAGCAAGAAAGATAAGAGGTGGTAGCCAGAAAGTAGGAAGCATAAAACTGAGATTACAGAGAGGTTACAGTTATTCATAATGACTAAATCAAGGGTATGAGTATGGAAGTGAAGAGCTGAAGTGTAGTACAGGGTGCAGGACATTGGTAGAGGAGTTCAGGACACTGAGAGGGGATTACAAGGATCATCTACATTTTACACTGAAATCACCCAGAAATCCATATATTCTAGAATTTCTCCTATCAGCATGTTACTATTAAAAGTAAACTCCATGTTTTAAAATTTAATAACATAAACATTATAAATATGTCATTACAAGCCAATCAAACTGTTATGCTCTGGCATACCACGTTTGTTCAGTAACTGGTACCCTTTCATAGCCAAATGGAAAGTGTTAATATATAACCCAAGTCACTCTTAATTACTTTTTTAGTTTTGCCAAATGGTGATATATTTTTAATTCATATTCCAACTATAACTAATAAATATTAATTTTTTAATCAAAATTGAATATCCTCATGCCAGCTTCTTTAATAAGAAAACATGTATTTATTCTCTGATACAGTACCTGGCTTAAAGTAAGGATTCAATAATTATATGTTCCTTTCTATTAAAGGGGTCAGATAATACTACGAATCCACATAATTATTTAATATTTACTTCAGTACCTATTTTTAGAATAGATTCTGAAATTTTCATATAATGAATCACTTTGGGTCTGGGAAGTTCTAGTAAAATTCCAGAGTTGATGAAATCCTGAATATAAAGTTTCAGAGTTGACTAGGAAATCAATACTTCTATAACACCTCCTAACATTCCCCCCCACTCAAATTTAAGGAAAGAGTGACGTAACAACAAATAAGGTTATCAGACTAGTGATGGAACCCAATCTACTGGCTCTTATCTTTCCACTATTTTTTCACGGCCTAGTCAGTAATGCACCAGTAAAGTACCACATTTTAAATATGCTACTTACTGTGGTATGATGGGATATATTGCCACCAATGTTGAGGTTTTTAAGCAGTTGTGGAGAACCACTGTATTGTCCAGAGATCTGCTTCCTAACTTCAGCAGCCACAGTTCTATAACAAAGAAAGCAAATATTATTTTTAAAAAGAAAACAACTTAGTTTAAAATGGGAGAAAGCTAAGTATATTAAAGATTCATTTAAAGAAGAAGAAAATCTCAGCATATCAATAAAGCTATAAATTCATAAGATATTTCAGTAAATACTACTTATAATTACAGTAGAATATCTTTATAATGCTGATGTAGGGCACAAGAGTGTCAGCCAACTTACATGAGGTTTTTTTTGTAAATGGCATTTCAGGGAACATACTTTGGCTTATGATAGCACTGGAAGCTATAATTAGATGTATATATTAAAATGCATATATTTTAAGGATACAAAATTAATTCTAAAATACTTTATAAACAAATCAATATATGATAAGAATTAGGAAGAAAACAACTCTTTTTTCCTTTCTAATATTACTAGCTCCTCATTCATGCCCCAGAAAACTATTCCCTATTTTTACTTAACTAATTAAAAATGTCCTTATATTCTGGCATTAATGGCTTTCCACAATCTGACCCCAATTACCTTTTCAGCCTTACATATACTTCCCCAAATTCTTGTCAATGAACATGAACTGCTTCCTAGAATGCTGTTTCTCTCACATCCAAAAATTCAAATCTTAACTAGTTTTAAGAGTAAAGCTCAAATGCCAAGGACTCCCTACAAACTTCTTGGCTCACCACAACTAAAAATAATACCACCCTTCTTTAAAACTCTTAGAGCATTTATCATAACCTAACTTGCATTTTCCTCCTTCCTAGTTATTTTTTCCACATTTCATATATGCTCCATATAAACAGAGGTAGTGGTTTCATTTACCTTTGTTTTCTCTAAAATATTTAGCATGTGACACTCAAAACAGGTTAATGTTTAGCCCTATGAAATATATAGGATTACTGAACTTATTAACAAATGAACCACAAAGGCATTATCGTAACATAACTTGACAGATAAGACTTTATCTGAATTAGGATTAGAGTTTAGAAGTTTCACAATTTCTAGCTGGTTGCTGACCCTTAGGAGCATCCCAGTATTTCAAATTTCTTAAATAGCATTTCTACAACAAAAATATTTTAGACATTCAGATGATATAGCTCATTAATCTCTATATTCCTTAGATTCCACAAAACTATAAGCCAAAATATTCAGTGAGTCCTAAATCCAGTAAGTAAATAACTTCCTCACACTAGTAATATTTTTATTAAGTAGAAAATTAAGTAGTAATATTTTCTATTAAGTAGAAAATGTAACTCAAGAATACAAAATAAAGACCACTACACATAGATTTTGGGCAATTATTTTCCTGATGTCAATATCTAACCTCCACCCTACGATCATCAACTGGCCATTTCCCTATTTTATAAAACTTGCCTTCTGTTCTTTCACTATTTTCCAAAAAATAAACCTAATTTTTTCCTATCATTCCATTGTGCATAAAATGAGATGGGCCTAATAGCCTGGTTTCTAGGCCAGCTTAATGATACTTTCATTCTGGAGTGTTTTCAAGCTAACGGTTGAATTCAGAGCCCTGAACATCTTGGTTCCCATTCCAATTTCCAGCTGAATTTCTAGACAATCTCATTTTCCAAAAATTATCCAGATTCATAATATAATCTTTCTCCCTCCTTCTTTTCTGTACATCCTTCCTTTTTTCGTATTCAATCATCTATACACATTTATTGAGCATTGTTGTGACCCAACTACTCAATTAGAATTTGTGTGTGTGTGTATGTGAGGAAGATTAGCCCTGAGCTAACAACCGTTAAAAATCCTCCTCTTTTTGCTGAGGAAGGTTGGCCCTGGACTAACACCCATGCCCATCTTCCTCTACTTTATATGGGTCACCACCACAGTATGGCTTGGCAAGCAGTGTGTCGGTCCATGCCCGGGATCCGAACCTGCTAACCCCAGGCTGCCAGAAGTGGATCACGCGAATTTAACCACTATGCCACTGGCCCGGCCCCTCAATTAGAAATTTTTGATACGAAGGTAAGAGAGCTATTCTTTGAGGCTCAAGATAGATACTGAATTAGCTTAACTTTTTTTATGGGGTGATCATTTAGATCATATTGGTGTTTATAAAAGGCTAATTTGTCACTCATAATTGCCAAAACTTGGAAGTAACCCAGATGTCCTTCAATAGACAAATGGATAAACAAACTGGTACAACCATACAATAGGATATTATTATTAATTTTTTGGGGGGGGGGAGGAAGACCAGCCCTGAGCTAACATCCGTTGCTAATCTTCCTCTTTTTGCTGAGGAAGACTGGCCCTGGGCTAACATCCGTGCCCATCTTCCTCCACTTCATATGGGACGCCGCCACAGCGTGCCTGACAAGCAGTGCGTCAGCGGGCGCCCGGGATCCGAACCCGCAAACCCCAGGCTGCCAAGCGCGAACTAAACCACTGCACCACTGGGCCGGCCCCCAATAGGATATTATTCATCAGTAAAAAGTAATATGCTATCAAGCCACAAGAAGACATGGAAGAACCTTAAAAGAATATTGCTAAGTAAAAGAACCCAATCTGAAAAAGTTACATACTGTATGATTCCAACTACATCACATTCTGAAAAAGGCAAACTATGGAGACAATAAAAAGACCAGTGGTTGCCAGGGATTGGAGGGGGGAGGAAAAGGAAGGGATGGATAAATAGTGCACAGGGGATTTTTAGGACAGTGAAACCATTTTATATGATACTATAATGGTAGACACATGTCATTATCCATTTGTCAAAACCCATAGAATGTACAGCACAAAGAGTAAACCTAATGTAATCCATGGATTTCACTTAATAATAATGTATCAATACTGGCTCATCAATTATAACAAGTATACCACAATAATGCAAGATGTTAATAATAGGGGACAATTGGTGAGGGAGCATAATGAGAACTCTGTACTTTCCACTCATTTTTCTATAAACCTAAAATTGCTCCCCCAAAAAGTGTTAATTAAAAAAATAAGTAAATAAACAAGGCTAACTCAAGACAGAGTTCTTTGAGGGAGAAATCTTTGAGGGAGAACATAGATTGAGGAGGGGGCAAAGGGCAAATTCTGTAAAGCCTCTAGATGTGAAAACACAGGAACATTCACTTCAGTCTAGGACTCCCCTTAGGCCTTTTAATGAACCCTAGATATTGTGAGTGTTCATTACTACGTGTAGTTTAAAGCCTTACAATCTTCTGATCCCTGTTCTCAAGACTGAGATGAGAATATGAAAAAGCCTTTAAAAAAAGAGAGAGACAGAACAAATACTCTATGTCTGTCTTCCTCAGTGCTACTCAACTCAGTCTACCAACCTCAACACCACCTCAGTGTTTCTGGGGCTAATCCATGAGTAATCTGAATTGTAAACTGCTGCATTTCATCAAATTCAAGATGTCACTAATTGTTAAGACGTGCCATTACTTATACAGCTAAGAAAGAAAACCTTGCCAATTAATCATCACACCATCAATTAATTGGAAGACATATCCTAATTTCAGAAGATGTTAAAAAGTGAAACTTAAAATAAATGAAATATGATTACTTCAAAAATAGACAATCTTTCAATAACAGAGACATACAAAAAATAATCCCCATGTTACAAATATTTGTCTTATTTCTGCATGACATAATTTTCCCAAAAAGAAAATCAGTAATAATTTGAAAATAAGAATCATTCCAAACTGAGCTATAATAGCAATAAAAATATCTGCAAACCAAAGGATGTATTTACACTGAGACCTTCTATATGAAAAGATTCCATGGAATGGTAAGGGAATCTTCCAAAATAAAAAACAATATCCTTAACCAAACGATGGTCCAAAGGATGCAAGATGAGAAATGTGGTAAATAAATATAACTCCTGATATCAGTTAAAATCTTTAATCATAGATTACTTTTTCCAACAACTTCTACTCCGAGTGATAGTTCATATAGTAAAGCAATACAAGGAAGTCTTTTTTACTTCTAACAAACTATTAATATTAACTGCAAAGTGGAAAGAAGAGTAGGTCAAAAATTCCATAGTTACTTATGTTCCTAAATTAAGAGAATTATCTTCCCCTCCCCAAAGAACATAATCCAATATTTGACCTATTTATCTCCTTACCAGCTCTCTCCATTTCCAACAAGCTCCCTCACTATGTTAGCAAGCATTACAGCATTACAGTCTTCACAAAAGAAAGTACTCACTAAGGCCATTCACCATAGGATATTGGAAAGAACCAACAAAAGACCCATATCCTGAGGGAAAACTATGTTGCATTTAACCTTTCCTCTAACTGCCTCCCACTTTTGGATGTGCTATCCAACCATGATTTCCAGAATGATCCAAAGATGATAAGGCCAATCTGCGCCTCTCACATCTCTAGTCATTCTTCACGGGACCAGAAGTAAAGCCTGAGTAAAGATGAGTATGGACAGCTTAGACTAAAATAAAAGTTCAGTTGAGTTACTCCTTAAAGTCACAAAAAAGAGCTGCAAATAAGAGACTAAGATCTCTTGGAACTGGCACAGTTTCTAAGTCAGGGAAGAAGTGAAGGGTAAGGGAATATACCACGGAATATACCAGGGACAAATGAATATATCAGAGACAAGGCAAAAAAGGGCTAGCTGAAAATCCCCAAGAACAGCTGATACTCCAGCACTGTGACTATCCAAGTCCAAGATCGTTGACTGATGGCTACCATTGTGTATGGCTGGTATTAAAGACAAAGAGAAGTAAATTAAAGAAAACAATGGATTAAAGAAATGCAACATTGTATCACCTACTAAGTATGTGTGCCAAAAGTGAATTGAATCAAATCCCTACCATCTAACTTCCAGTTTACAGTAAATACAAAGAACAGTTTAACAAGTGAATATCATAGGAAGCAATCAGACAAAAACCAGAAGTCAGGTCATTCTATATGTCAAGTCTCTTCAACAAATCAATGTGATGGGTAAATAAATAAATAAAGGCAGTGGACTAAGTTGTAGCATAAAAAAGACTTAAGACTAAAAAATAAAGTCTATTTAAAAGGGGAAAAAAAGACTTAAGAGATATAACCAAATGCAATACATGGTTCTTAACTGGATCCTGATTTGAACAAACCAGCTATAAAAGACATTTCTGAGAATAATGAGAAATTTGAACACAGACAAGGTATCACATAATTAAGAATTACTGTTGGGTTTTTTTAATTATTTTTTGGTGAGGAAGATTGGCCCTGGGCTAACATCGTGCCCATCTTCCTCTACTTTATATGTGGGACGCCGCCACAGCATGGCTTGATAAGCAGTGCATAGGTCTGCGCCCGGGATTTGAACCTGCAAACTCCGGGCTGCTGAAGCAGAGCACGTGAACTTAACCACTATGCCACCGGGCCAGCCTCTTGTTTTTTCAAAATGTGTAAAAACAGTATTATAGTAATGAAGGAAAATGTCCTTATATTTTAGAGACGCAAATGATGTCTGAAAGCTAGCTTAAAACTCTTCAGTTATTATTTGTCTGCCTTAGAGGGGAACACTAGGAAATTAAATATGGAGTACAGATGGGGCAAATACCCTTCACAAGGTATATCATGTCCTCCATAAAGCTTTGCCTGCTTATTTCAGTTCTGTTTCACTCAGGTTAGACACCCTTCCTCTGTGCTTTCAAAGCACTCTGTGTTTATTCGTACACATTCAAGGAAATGGAGTTTCCAGGAGGCTAATTCAGACAGGCAGCAGACTAGCCAGACTGCTTTCTACGGTGGAACAGGAAGAACCTAGCCTTGCTGACATGGAGTTTGCAGCAGTAAGAAAGTCCAATGTCTGTAAACATTCTCTTCAATAGAAGCACATAAATTGCAAAGTAGATTTTTCTAGAATAGTAGTAATGCAACCCTCAAATACAAAAGTATGGTGGGGAAAAAAGGGTACAGCGAAGTATCAAGAATTTTGCTTCTCTGGCCTGGCACACACACTCACTATTCAGGGGCAATTTTGCAATCTCCCGAGGAATTAGGGAGGAAGAGGAAACTTCACTTCTGAGTGGAGCATGCTATGTTGTCTCTTATTTTTGTATAAATGCCTCAAAACAGATTAATTTCTCTCATTAAAGAAAATCTATATTCTTTAACTCTGGTGGCACTTTTCTATTAAAAACTATCTCAGTGTGATAACTGAATAATACCTTAGTCATAGCATCTATTAAATTTTTTTTAAATCTATTTACCTATCACCTTGCAAGGAACTAAGCTATTAAAAGGTGGGACTTCATCTTATTTACCTTTGAACCATCCAACAGAGTGCCCTTCACCTTCTGGATGCTTAATAAATGTTTACAAAGCTAAAGTGAAAAAATGGGAATACGTAGAGAGAAATTCATAGTTCCTCCCCCCAAAATGTAGTTCAATAAGAATGCTAGAGTGGAACAATTGACGTAAGCTTCTTGAGGGCAGGGACCACATCTTACTAATCTTTACCTCTTCAAGGTATAAGACAATGGAGACAATGGAGAGAGAGAAGTAGAGACAGGTGTAAGAGTAGAGAGAGAGAAAAGGAGGTAAGGAATGAGAATGAATCTAGAGACTACCTAGTGTATGAACTTTCCAAATGCCTTTCAGAGTAAACTAATCCATAAGTACTGTTGGTTTCTAACTAATTGACAAGTAAATCTTTTCATCTATTACTGTCAAATAGATAAATATTTGCTGGGGAAAAAAATCTGAATCCTCAGAAGAGTTCTAAAAGGTATAACCTTTTCTTCAAGAGCCTAGCTGACATCATTATTATCCCATTTGTTAACTAGTAAGGTAAAAAACTACTACTGAAACAAAATGCTCTCCTAATCTATGTGAAACTTTTGGGTTTTCTTGTTTTTCAGGGGGGTTTTCGCTGAGGAAGATTTGCCTTGAGCTAACATCTGTGCCAGTCTTCCTCTATTTTGTATGTGGGTCGCTGCCACAGTATGGCCACTGACAAGTGGTGTAGGTCCACACCTGGGAACTGAACCCGGGCTGCCAAAGCAGAATGCGCCAAACTTAACCACTAGGCCGTGGGGCCAGCCTGAAACTCATTTTTTTTTAAATCAAATTTTTAACAAGAGATAGACATATACCGTGTTTAGTTATCTCAAAGTAGTCTCTAATATGTCTTTAGCATATCCACAAAGGAATCGTTCCAGAAATACTTTCAAGCTCTACACTTATGTAAATAAAGTTACTATGAGAAGGAGAGGAATTAAGATTTTCCAATATGGAGAAAAGACAGGAGAACAACTTGATAAAGGAATACACTTTTTAAAAAAGTAAATAAAAGGAGTATGTACATGGCATTAAGAAATTCAAACTTTACAAAAAGGTAAAAACAAAAGGTACATCTCTCTACCATCTCCAATCCCCAGTCCTATTCCCCAAATGTAACCACTTAATATTTTCTGAGGTATCCTTCAAGAAAAAGATGTGTATACATCAGCATACATATAAGAAATCCTTATTTTTTGTGTGTGTGAGGAAGACCAGCCCTGAGCTAACATCCATTGCCAATCCTCCTCTTTTTGCTGAGGAAGACTGGCCCTGGGCTAATATCTGTGCCCATCTTCCTCTACTTTATATGGGACGCCGCCACAGCATGGCTGACAAGCAGTGCGTCGGCGGGTGCCCGGGATCCAAACCCGCAAACCCCGGGAGCCCAAAGCGTGACCTAAACCCCTGTGCCACCAGGCCGGCCCCAAGAAATTCTTATTTTTTAATGTCCACATGTGACATCATACAATAACCTTTTCTTGATGCCTCGCACATTTATATTCTTGATATATTATACACTTATCAATATATATTGGGAATCTTTCCATATCAGCACATAAAATTAACAATAATACTCTAGCAATATTTATCAAGCACTTACATTGTGCCAGATACTGTGTATAGTGTTACATTTATTATACCTCATTTAATCTTCAGAAAAACCCTATGAAGTAGGCACTATATTAGGATCTTGAAATTTCTAGAGGTTAAGGTCATATAACCAATAAGGAATAGTACCAAGATCTGAACTTAGAGCCCCCCACTCTTAACCACTGCTCTCCTTCTTTTTATCTGCTACAGAGTCCATGATATGGATAAACTGGAACATATTTAACCAGTCTATATTAGTAGACATTTAGGCTATTTCTAGTTTTTGCAAACATTATCATGGAAATGTAAGCTCCATGAGAGATTTTTGTCTAAATCAAGAATTATGGATGATTTTTATTTTCTCTTTGGGCCTTTTGTATTTCCAAATTTTATGTAGTACCATATATTATTTTATACTCAGAAAAAAGTTATTTTTAGATAAACTTCAGAAATAAAGTAACTTTCCCAAACTTATGAAAAGTAGAGGCAGGGTTTGAATTCAGATACATAAAGCTCCTATGGCCTCTTTCCATGAAAGCAAGTTTCCTAAAGTAAATGATTCTAGCTATAGTTCACATTAATGATTTCTCTATTCTCCAAAACCTAGCCTATAAGGTCAGTTAAAGACACCCATTGAAAATGTCTAGTGTATACACTAACATATTAATAGGAACACTATAATAACTACCACAACTGTTATGATCTGTTTCCTATCTTTCATGGATGGCTAAATAAAACCCCTATCTGAAGCACTGTCACTTGTAAATTAGCCTGTGTTAAATTCTTTAGGAATTTAGGTCCAGAGTGGACCAGTAACCATTACAAGCCCAAGAAAACAAAAACACATACAGGTTGATTTGTAAAACCAAAGTCCTTCTTAAAACACACTTAACATTTAAAACATAGCTCCTCTTGGGGGAGGATTAAAAAAAAAAGATGTCAGATGACTCATGTATCCCATCTGACACTATTTTGGGATAACATTTAAGTCCAAGATTTGGAAAGCACTGTATTAAAGAGACTTGGATGTCTCCATCACTCTAATCTACACCATTTCACTGTATCCCAATTTCCTCAACTAAAACATGGTGATAATATTGCTCTCTACTTTATGGAACATATTAAATTTTTAACGATAGAAAAAAGAGTTCAAAAATTTAGCATTTGGAAAAATTAACACTGATCTGAAATTGGCAACTAAAAAGAAAACTGAGGGGGGAGAAAACCTCTACTGTAAAAAGTCAAAACTCCTGGGCCAGCCCCGTAGCCTAGTGGTTAAGTTCAGCACACTCTGCTTCATCGGCCCAGGTTTGGTTCCCAGACACGGACCTACACTGCTGGTTGGTGGCCATGTGGTGGCGGCAATCCACTTAGAAAACAGAGGAAGATTTGCAACAGCTCAGGGAGACTATTCCTCAGCAAAAAATAAAAAGTCAATCTCCTCAAAAGAAGACCAATTTATCTTCAATTCCACCTACTTCATAAAAATAAAGCCTGAATCTCCTTACCCACAAACATATAAATTATATGCTGGTGTAAAGTACACAATTAGTTGCTAAATCCTGTCCATCCTAACTCTTAAATACTTCTCAAATCTTTGTCCCCACCTTCCTATTCCCACAGCATCTGCCTACAAATAATATCATACTTAATGGTGAAAGTCTGAACGCTTTCCTCCTTAGATTGGGAAGAAAGCAAGGATGTCTGCTCTCACCACTTCTACTCAACACTGTACTGGAGGTCCATACTTGTATTTAAATAATTATAGTTATGCTGAATAATTTAAAATGACTAATTTTCAAGAAATCAGTTGTTTTGATGTGACCAGCACTCTTACCCTTCTTCTTTTGGTTAGAAACTCCTTCTTTTTGGTAAGGAATTCATTCCTTGAGATTGGATGGGGTTGACACCATCACATATCTCCTCCAAGCCATAGAGAAGGACATGTGACCCAAGACTGGCCAGAGTTCCCTACTATATCCCCAAACGTAGTAATTGGTTCAAGGAAGGACATGTGATGTGATCCAGGCCAGACCAATAACTGAGTTCCTGGATCTTTTCTGCCAGAACTAAACTGGTAGGATCTGAGCCTGGGGCTGTCAGCTCTCGCTGTAATCATTTAGTGGAAAATCTATCCAAGACATGAAGTAAGAGGCCTGCTGGCATCATCAGCATCCCTGGACCTGATGTATGTACTCAGTTCCATGAGTCAACACTATTTTGTGTGTAGAGATTAATCTGATTTGAGTTTCTGTCACTTGTAACCAAAAAATTTCCTCTATAAAAAGCCACTGAAAAAGTAGTAAGATACCTAGAGTGGTTGCCAAAGGGGTCCAAATAATGCAACGCAGAAGTGAAGGGGAGTTAACTCTCTGAGGAGACTGAATTGATGCAGGAGAAAAGCAGGTGGGTAAAATTCCTCTTCTTCAGACTTCCATCTACTGATCTGAGGAACTGTTCCTCTGTCCAAAGATATATCCTGTGTGGCCAAGCAAGCATACCCTCCAAACCATCTCTCTCCAGCTCTTTGTGAAGCAGTGGCAACGAGATAAGGTATTGCCTTACATTGTTTCCCATCCTTCTCTGCCTCACTTCCCTTTCTCTTTTGATGCCCTGGGATTATGCCTCCCAGGTAAAGCCTTGGCTCTTAATCCTTGTCTCAGACTCTGTTGTCTAGGGAACCCAGACTAAGAGTATCTACAAAACACCTACAGCAACTATCAGGCTTAATATTAAGTAAAACATAGAAAGCTTTCCCTTTGAGATCATAAACAAAACGAGGATGCTCAACATTAATACAATGTTGAATAGAAATGGTAATAATCTGCACAGTAATGCAAGGTAATACTCTGCAAAGCAAGACAGAAAAATGAAACAGTTATAAGGTTTGGATAGGAAGAAACAAAAACTCATGATTTCCAAATGATGTTTATCTACACAGAAAATACAAAGCTATCCACAGATACATTTTTAAAATTAACAAGAGTTTAGCAAGGTATATACCTGGATACAAAATCGTTATATGCCTAAGAATAAATTTAACAAAAGATATGCAATAACCTTACAGAGAAAATTATAAAATTTCATTGTACAATATAAAGAAGACCTAAATAAATGGAGAGACACACCATGATTGTAGATTGGAAATTCAACATCATAAGCATGTCATTTCTCCCCCAAACTGATGTAAAGATTCAATGCAATCCCGATCAAATTCCAACAGAATTTGGGGGTTTTTTGTTTTTTGGTAGATTCTACAATACACATGGAAATTCAAAAGGCTAAGAGCTGCCAAGACACTTTTTTAAAAGGTAGGAAGAGTTATTCTACCAAATTCCAAGACTTATTATAATTAAGATTGTTTATAATCAGTGAAAAGATGTATAACCAGGTCAACAGAACAAAATAGACCAGAAAGAAATCCACAAATAAGAACACACAATCTATTATAGAGGTGGCAGGGCAGATCAATGCAGAAAGGATAATCCATTCTGAAAAAATTAAAATTTCACAGCATATACATATTAAATCCAGGTGGAAAATAAACCTAAATACAAAGGAGGCAACTACAAAGTTTATGATAAGACAGATGAATATCTTAATGACCTCAGGATACAAATATTTCTTTACAAGACCCCAAAAATACTAACTATTAAAAAAAAAGACTGAAAGAGCCAGCCCTGTTGGCCTAGTAGTTAAAGTTCAGCACTCTCCACTTCAGCAGCCCGGGTTTGGTTCCTGGTTGCAGAGCCACACCACTTGTCTATCAGTAGCCATGCTGTGGCAGTGGCGCACACAGAAGAAATAGAAGGACTTACAACTAGAATATACCACTATGTACTGGGGCTTTCGGGAGGAAAAAAAAAGAAAGATTGGCAAAAGATGTAGGCTCGGGCGAATCTTTCCCAGAAAAAAAAAAAAGACATAAACTGCATTAAAACTGAAAACCTAGTTTTCAAAAGACTCCATAAAAAGGATTAAAAACAAACTACAGGGTGGGAAAAGATATTTGCAACACATATAATCAATAAATGAGTAATACACTGAATGGACACAAAGTACTCACACAAACCAATAAGAAAAAGAATCCAAAGGGAAAAAACAAAGGGGGAGGATGGCAAAGATTTAAATAGGCAATTTACAAAAGAGGAAATTCAAATAGTCAGTAAACATACAAAACAGAGCTCAATCTCATTAGTAATCAGGAAAATACAAAGTAAAACTATTACAAAAAGATAGCATCAGGCATTCACCAGATTGGCAAAACTGAAAAAGTTGGCAATACCAAATGATGGCAACTATGTAAAGCAACACTATTGTGTGAGTATAAATTTCTACAGCTATCTTAGAAAACAGTTTGGTATTACCTAATAAACTTGGTAACAAATAAAACTTCTATGATGAGCAATAAAATACCTAAGACTCAGCAACCCCACACCTGGGTACACTCTAGAGATACTCATGCGCATGTGTACCAGAAAATATGCATAGGAATGTTCACAGGAATACTGCTTCCAATAGTCAAAAACTGGAAACAACCCAAATGCCCATTAGTGTAGAATGGAAAATTGTGGTATATTTATACGATGAAATAATATAAAGTAATGAAAATGAATGAACTTCGACTACTCGTAACATCATTAATGAATCTGACATATAATTTCAAGCAAAAGAAGCAAGACAGAAAAACACTATGATGCTATTCAAATGAATTCAAAAACAGAAAAAATTATACTGCTTCAGGATGCATTCACAGGTGGTAAGAATAAAGAAAAACAAGGAAATAGTTATCCCAAAAGCCAGAAGAGTGGGTTGAAGGAGTCTGAAGAAAAGGTAAGATTTAGAAATGAAGAGGCAGGATAGATCAAAAAGAAAAGGCAGCAGAACAGTCCTAGAGATGGAAATGAACAGCATTTACAGGGTTACAGTGAAAACAGCAGATCAACTGGTCCAAAATGTAAGCTAGAAAATAAATCCCAAGAGGAGGACCAGATTGGAGATGACTTTAAAATGCAAGCAAGAGTTTGGATTTAACTTGAGAGTTGCTAAGAAAGTAGAACTCAAATGTTCTCACCACAAAAAAATGGTAATTATGTGAAGTGATGGAGGTGTGAACTAACCTTATTGTGGTAATCATTTTGCAATATATATGTGTATCAAATCATCACGTTGTACACCTTAAACTTACACAGTTATATGTCAATTATATCTCAATAAAGCTGGGAAAAAAACAAAAAAAACAAGAGTTTGGATTTAACACTGTAAGAAGCCACTATATATTCTGAACAAAACAATGCCATGATAAAAACTGCTTCAGGGAGACTTCATTTACAACCCATTTGAACTAGAGAAGGGAGAGTCTAGATCAGCTACGACCCTGTTGCGGTCATCTAGAAGTGAGGTAATAAAAGAGGCTCCAAGGTGGCAAGGTGCCATTCAAACATTTATGTGTCCAGTGTACACAGATTCTGTGCTAAGCACTGGAGATAAAGACCTAGACCAGCCATCAAAGAGCTCTGAAAAGCAGTTTAAAGGGGGAAAAGAGGGTTGGCAGCGGGGGGGGGGGGAAGCATGAGAAATTTAAAAAAAAAAAGTAGCTCATGAAATCAGTGATGAATAAAAGAAAAAAGTCAAAGGTTCCTAATCCTCAAGAGTTCTATAATTCAAGTACACATAAGGTACCACAGTAAGCACAGCCATACCGCCTAAGGTTTGATGAGGAGAACAAGGAGGAAGTGGTCATGACTATACCACACACGTGAGAAATGTGACTAGAAAAGAAAAAGGAATGATTGGTTGGCAGCTAGAAATGCCATAAGACTCAGTGGTTCTTTGTTTTATGATGAGAAAGGCACAGTAAGTCTTATAGTTTAAGGGAAATATCTATAAAAAGAAACAAACTGAAGATGCTAGAAAGGAAAGGGAAAATTACGAGATCAAGGTTCTGAGGGAGGTGGCAATGTACGGGATTCAAATAATAAAATAGGTAAGCTTTAGCGACAAGACACCTTTCAAGCTCAAGAGAAAGATGGTTAAATGACATACTGGGACAGTAGTACACTGAGGTTAAAATGAAGGATTCATGTTAGATGGTCTCAAACTTCAGTAAAAGAGGTAGGGAAACAAAGATGGTAAATTAGAGAAATGATTTGGAGCAAACTTCATTTCAAATGAGAATACATTCATTAACAAAAGGTCAACTCTGGACTATTCTAATCTCCCAAAAGGTCAGGGAGGTATGTGTCCAAAGTGATGAACCAGGCAGCATTGCAGCAGTTGATACTATGTGGGAAGGATTTACTTTGGTCAAGAGTGAGATAATGAATAACACAAAGCAGATTCAGCAGATTGAAAGACTGGGCCTATCCAGCCAGTTATGAACAGATTCAAGACTAAAAACAACAGAGGTTATAAATAAGCCTATATTCAAGAAATCCTACTCATGTAAGATTTTCCTCAGAAATAAAGATCTGATGGAAGCCTTTCATTAAATTCTGCTTCGTAGGCAGCAAAATGATACCCAACTAACAAAGGAAAGACTAAAATGGCAAGGGGAACGTTTGGGACACTAACAGTGGCAGTGTTAGAAAATCTGGAACTACCACAGAAAACATTCTGCAAAAAGAAATACAGCTGAATAAAAAAGAGTATAAGATCTAAAATCAGAGGACTAGGGTTTGAGTCCCAATTTAGGCAAATAATCTCATGCTCTCTAGGCCTCAATTCCTCATCTGGATTATGGGAATAATAATAACAGTAAATAATATAAGAATAATACTAGCAGCAGCTAATATTTTTTTGAAAGCTTGTTATATTTCAGGCACAGGTCTAAGTATTTTACATGTATTAACTAATTTAATCCTTACATTAACCCTATGAAGGCTTTTCTGAAAGTTTCTGAAAAATCATAAAGCTTTAAAAAAGAAAAATAAGGTTTCAAATAGCAACAGGTTTTTCACAGAGCAACAAATTTCATATATGCACATCATAAAAAGGATTATCACTTCCAAGAAAAGGTCCTAACCCACATTATAAATACTATAACAAAAAACAGTGGATACTTACTGGGCACTTATTATGTAAAAAACACTTTCCAGGTATCAATTTATTTAATCCTCACAACAACCCTATAAGATAGATCCTATTATCATCCCCACTTTATAGATAGGGAAAATGAGGCAGAAGTGAGGTGAAGTTACGTGCCCAAGTTTACTCAATGAGGGGCAGTGCTAGGATGTCAAGCCCAGGGAGTTTGTCTCCAGAGGTTGTGCTATACTTCCTCGAGTAGGATACTAAGAAGCAGAACAAGAATTTATTCAGAAGTATTACTCAGCTGTAGTTGGTAACAAGGAGGAAAGTACCTTTCATTCACAAAAAGCCGGTAATAATTCATCATCTATAGCAGTTTTGTCCTTGGTTTTCCCTCCAAATTAAGTCTGCACATTCCTCCTGGACTATCTCATCTACTTCTCTGGATTCAATTACAATCTTACTTGTTGATTACTCCCAAATCTAGATCTCTAGCCCTCTCTCTCTTCTGCACCTTACACCTGTACCAACAACCAAATAGGTATTTCTCTTTCAATGCTCCATGAGCACCTCAAAAATCAGCATGTCTAAAACTGAATCATCTCCATCCCACCTCATTTCCTACCCTCAAACCCCTTCTTCCTTCTGTACTCCCTTACCTCAATGATTGCCTCCATCACCCACCTGGTTGCCTAAGTCAAGCTAGTATGTCACCCCAGACTTCTCCGTTTTCCTTACTTTCCATATCTGATGAATTACCAATCACTGCCATGTCTACCTCCCAAGTATCTCTCGAGTCAATGCATGTCTCTTCATTTCCATTGCCTTCCTTAATTTTACAACTTTACAAAGCTATATTAATCTGAATTTTGTGTTGTTTTGCAAAGCTGATTATCTTTTTTTCTTGTGCTTTGCCCTATCTCATCTGAGGTCAAACTCCATGAATGGAGAACATTGTACATCTTTCATATCTTATTTATTATACTGTTATTACACCCATTTTCCAGATGAGGAAACTAAAATTTAAGACATCTTAAACAATTTGGCCAAGATGCCAAGTTAGAAATTAACAGGCAGGATTTGAACTCATGTCATAGTCTGACACTAGAGCCCACGCTCTTAAGCACTTGCTATTTCGCCTCTTAAGGAGAAAATGAAATAAGCGTTTTAAAGCTCGAAAGATAAAAAAGCACGAAGCTAAAATCAAAGAGGTGTTAGTTTTAAATTAAAAACGTGCCAAAACAGAGTAAAACTATGGAAGTTCCGCCAGTTAAGAAAGGACCTGTTTGGTAGATCCAAAAATCTCTAAAGAACGTCAACAAACTAAAAAGATCCAGAGCCCCAGAAATACAATTGTCAAAAAACTAACACATTGGAACGTTTCTTTTTTTAGGACATCATAAGTCACAGAAACGTGGTCTTACTAAACCCAAGGACGTCTCGCGTCTCATACACGAGTATACTCCACAGAGAACGTCCACAAACGGTACAACCCTCCGTCGTAACTCAGCCCTCAGCTGCGGGGGGAGAAGGGCGGCAACCAGCCCCCCACAAAGCGGGCAGGCCGGGCGGGGCGGCGCGAAGGCCGCTCGCTGCGGGTCCCCACCGTCCCCGCGGGCCCGGGGCGCTCCGGCTCCGGCGCGGCCACACGGCCCCCGCGGGCGCGGCGCCGGGACCGCGGGGCGGGGGCGAGGCCGCGGGGCCCGCGCGCTCCCTTTGTCGGGCGGAGGGCAGCGCGGCGCCGCGCCCTCGGGCGCCGCGGGGTGACGGCCGCGGCCGCCCGGCCCCGGGTGGGGACACAAAGGACCTGAAGGCGCGGCTCGGCGGCCGGCCGGCTCCCCCCGCCTGCGAGGAGCCGCCGCGGGGCCCCGGGCCGCCGCGCCGAGGAAGAGCCGGGCGCCGGGCCGGGCCGAGGCGGGGGCCGACGGAGGGCGGCCGCCGAGCCGCCCGCTGACCAGGCCGCGGAGCCGGGCGCCCGCGCCGCCACACCCCCCGCCTCGGGCCCGGCCCCGGCCTGTCGGGCGGCCGGCCGGCGCCGCGTCTACCTGCTGATCTTCTGGGCGAAGGCGCGGCGCTCGGCCATGGCTGCTGAGGCGGCGGCGCGTGCTCCCGCGCGCTCGCCCGCTCGCTCCCTCCCCCGGCCGCGGGGCCCGGCCGGCCCGCGCCGCCGTAATGCTCCTGAGAGGCGCGCAGCCAGAAGCCGCTCCCGCCCCGCGCGGGCCCGCGGGCGCCGCGCTGGGGACGCAGGGCCGGGCGCGGCGGGAGGGCCACGACCCGCGGGACGGGCAGGGGCAGCGACCCCGCGAGGCCGGAAGCGAGGCGCCCGCGAAAGGAGGGGAAGGAGCTGGCCGTCGGCGCCGCTCCGGACGGGGTCGGCCCCGTGGAGGGCCCGGCTGCAGAAAGAGTGGCTTTCCTGGCGGAAAGAGGGCCAGAAAAGACCTCTGTCCTCCAGAGGGGGCAGTCCCAGTCCTCCACCCGCGGCGCGCAGCCGGGCGCTGGATTCAAGCTTCCACGCGCGATCGCCCTTCGCCTGCACAACAGCTCTTTCAAGTGAGCTGCTCTCGTGCCCACTTTCGGGGGAAGGAGTTGGTTCCGAGAAGCCAAGGACCGGCCCGGGTCACGCAGATGGTGACCTCCTCAGCTGAGGCTCAGACCCGGAGCCCAGGCCTTTTCTTTGAGGACGAGTGTTTGTTAATTCTGCTCTCCCTGAGTCTGTTACTTCCCCCTTGAGGAGCTCGTTTTCCATTTTTCTTGCGAAGTAGGCTGGAGACTTGTTTTCCTCCCTTTCACAGTTGAAATCTGCAGTCTGGAGCCGTGAGGTCATTTGCCCGAGTCACACACTGAGTCAGGGGTGAAGGCCATAAGTTCCTGTCCGGCGCTCCCCCCGCTGCGGGAGATTCGTTTATTCTGTGTACCATGGCTGCTCCAGTTAGGAGGGGCTACTCAGGAGGTGTGCGTAGCTTCTCCCCAAGCGTAGAGCCCGCCTAGGTGTTAGAGAATACGAAGGGGAACCGGACTCAGCGCTGCTCTCTGGAGGTGTCCGCTGAGTCCATTGGGAAGAGAAACAGCTACTCGGAGAACTACAAGCCAAGGCTAACACTGTCTCCTGGCCTTTCAGACCGTCCATGACCCAATCATATTCCACCGCGTCCTTGCTAGGTGACCTTGGGCAAGTCACTCAGCCTCAACTCTGAAATGAGGGAAATAAATGTACCTACTTGAAAGAGTGTTGTGAGGATTCGTTGAGTCAATTCACATAAGGTTCTTAGAACAGGGCCTGGCACGTGGTGAGTACTGTCTGTATTAGCTGCTGTTATTACCGCTGTTATCGTTATTCGTCCTACACTTCAGCTTGTCCTGGGTGCTCGATAGTCCCTGAATCGGGTGTTTGCTCTCGCGCTCCCAGCCAGATGTTGTGTGCCTTTATCCCTGCTCTCCAAACATCTGTTCACTACTCTCTTAGAGAACTGACCACATTCTGCTTTGAATAGTTCTTTGTATACATGACTCCCTCGTTGCCAAAGTGTCTGAAAAGACATTGCATGCACTGTGCCGCTTGCTGGGCACGTTCAGAGCAGGAAGAGGAAAAGCAGGACCAAGCTGTAAGCAGGGCAGACAGTCTGCCCTGGGGAATACTCCAAGCAAGACTGGTGGCCCCCACCTCTAGGGAAGACCCTGCCATCACAGACAAGTTCAGTGTGGGCAGATATCCATGTCCCACAGGAGTCCAATCTCAGGGAAATGTGGAGCTCAACAAAGGGAGTGAGCGTGGAATTGATTTGGCTGACCAGTGTCCATGCTTCCCACACTACCCCCTGCACACTCATGTGCACTCATGTGCACACACACGCACATACACACAAGAGTCTCAATCCAACATACTTCTGTGGAGCTGATTCCCCCAGCCCCCATTTCAAGGATGAGCATGTGACCTAGGCCTGGCCAAGCAGAGCAGAGCATTCCCCTGGCTTCTGCAACAGTTTTAGGGATGGACACATGAATGAAGCCACGACAGTTGGGCCCAATCAGAACCAAAAACTGCACGTGCCAAACCAGGGGCCACCATCTAAAGAAGGCCTGCCTGAGCGTGAAGTCAAACAACAGAGAGGAGAGCAAAAAAATGGAAAAGGACGAGCTCCTTATAACATTACTTGAGCCTTGGACTTTGCAGTTACATGAACTAATAATATGCTGGAGGGTTTTTTGGGTTTTGGTTTTTGCTCATGGTTTTGGTTTTTGCTTATGCTACTTTGAGTTGGGTTTTCAGTCATTAGCAACTGAAAGAGTCTTAACTGATAGAGGCCTTCGTCTAGTCAACCAATACCACTGGGCCCTGGAGATACAATGGTAAAGGAGACAATCATTGTGTCCTCAAAAAGTAACTTAGAGTCCTGTTGAAGCGAGAAGTAAGTAAATAGTATGGTAGGTGCTAAGACAGGAAAAATTCAGGAAGCTATATATCAGTTCTAGGTAATATCAGTTTTCAGCATCAGGTGAAGACTGGATTATCACCGGGATGTTCATTTGATATGAGGTGGTGAAAACTGGATGGAGTTTAACTCCATGTGTAGCCCTGTTAAAACTTTGTGGAAAGGCAGGTTGGAACTCTGGGAGCATCAATGGCCCAGCCATTGCCTGGAATTCAGAACTCAAGTTCCCCCTGATGGGAAGATCCTGGCAAAGAAACTACTTACCAAGGCCAGGACCAATTTGGCAGAGTAGTCTCAAAACAATGGGTTTAGGGTAAGAAAGTCTCAGGATAGTGTTCTCATTAGATATACACAGTGTTCTAAAGTCCTTCAAGCAGAAGACTTAGGGATAGTCAGGAAAAATGAAACAGGGGGGAACATCATATTTGATTCATATTCAAACTTTTATCGAGCTCCACTTTCCCCCTTTAACAGAACACTAAGGAGGATTGTGGTTGTGGCAAAGTCAAGGTTCTAAAGCCACAGTACAAAGGGGCAGAGTTTTTGTGTCATGAAAGATAAAGTTCTGGCTTTGCAAGCAGTATGTGTTCTCTTGGGGTTTTGAGGGGGGATAGAGAGTGGTTTCTTTTTTCAGCCTTGGGCTTTTATGAAGCATCACTGGACTCATGCAATAAGAGCAACATGGGGTTCCCTCCATTGGAAGGCCTTAGGAAGGCCAAATGAGTGTGGCCCAGAGGAAGGGAGGACCATGGCATGCCACCTGGGTTTACCTCAGTCCCAAACTGAAGCCTAGGAGTTGGGCACAAAGTCCAAACTAGGGATGCTTTTGTCTGCCTTGTCCTCTGTCACTCACCCTTTCTTAATACCTCGCAAATGAGATTTTTGCAAGGGACAATTCAGGAATCCTAAACCTGGCCACACTTCACAACTGGGAGCACCCATGCTTACCCTGTTACAATGCTTAATACATCATTCAGTTATTGCCTCTTAATCTGTGGACCCCATTAGACTCCATCTCTTGTTCAGCATTGTATTTCCAGCATCTGCTATACTGCCTGATCCATTATAATCACTCAGTAAATGTTTTTGAGTGAATACATGCCATGGACCAAAGTATAAGATCCTGCCTGTGATCCTGAGATATGGTAGGTTCTTCAGGTAGGAACCCCTCTCTGTGCATAACTGCTCACACTGGAGCTGCAGCTAAAACCAGATATGAGCTGTGGGGAAGAAGTATGAAGCACCAGTGGCATCTATTACAGACCCCTGAAAGTGCAGAGACTACAGTAGCAATCCCACCAGAATAGAATGTTTGCCCATCATGCTTCTACTGCTTTACAGAGCTGGGGTGAGCCAAAAGGCCAAGCCACCCCAATCAAGATTGCCTGTGATGCAGGCTCAGTGCCCATTTAAAAAACAAGCCCATAATATGTCTTTCCTGAATGAGCTATATTTCAAGGTAGTCATATTTGATGAGGGAAAGCTCTTCTTTCAGAAGAAGCTAATAAATGCAGAAGTAATGCAGACTCTGGTGAAATAAGGAATCTAGACCTGCACTGTCCATTACAGTAACTACTTGTCACATGTGACCATTTAAATTTAAATTAAAGTTACAATTCATTTTTCAGTTGTATTAGGCCTATTTCAAGTGTTAAATAGCTACATGTGGTTAGGGGCTACCATACTGGACAGTGTACAGATAGAACATTTCCATCTTCATAGGAAGTTCTATTGGACAGCACTGACCCAAAGATTATAGCTGATAAACCATTAAATAGAGCCTGTTGGGGAATTTTAAATGGTTGGATAGGTCAATAAGAACAGAACCCACAAGGGGGCCACCCGGTGGCGCAGGGGTTTAGTTCGCGCTTGGCAGCCCAGGGTTCCCGAGTCCGGATCCCGGGCGCCCGCTGACGCACTGTCTGTTCGCCGTGCTGTGGCAGCATCCCATATAAAATAGAGGAAGATGGGCATGGATGTTAGCCCAGGGCCAGTCTTCCTCAGCAAAAAGGGGAGGATTGGCAACAGATGTTAGCTCAGGGCTGGTCTTCCCCACAAAAAAAAAAAAGAAAAGAAAAGAAAAGAACCCACTGCCCACTGATCAATCTTAGCATCACAAACACACACACACACACACACACACACACAAAAGAGTCAACAAGTCACTATATTCCTCCTCATGAGATGAAAGGGGAGATGTTTAGGATGTATATAGCACCACCTGTGAAATATTCCTGCAGTAAATTTGAACCCAAATCTGATCAAGCCTCTACCTCTAATTATCTGTTTCTAGAAAATATAAGGGATAGGGGAACATGTTAAGCAGCAGCCCAGGTTGCAATTAGCAAAATTGAGACTATGGTAAATTCTACAAGGACATAATGACCTGGCTCCTTCAACAAATAAGTGGCAAGGAATTTTAAAAAGATTGAAAGTAGAATAAAAGCACAGGCAACAAAAGGTAAACTGGACATCATCAAAATTAAAAACTTCTGTGCTTCAGAAAACACCACCATCAAGAAAGTGAAAAAACAAACCAAAGAATGGGAGAAAAATTTTGCAAATCATTTATCTGATAAGAAACTTGTATCTAGAATATATGAACAACTCTTACAAGTCAATAATAAAAAGAGAAATAATCCAATTTAAAAATGAGCAAACAATTTGAATAGACATTTCTCCAAAGAACATATGCAAATTGCCAATACACGTATGAAAAGATGCTCAACATCATTAGCCATTGGAGAAATGCAAACCAAAACCATAGTGAAATACCAGTTCACACCCACTAGGACAGCTAGAATCAAAAGGACAGATATTAGTAAGTGTTGATCAGGTTGTGGAGGAATTGAAACCCTCATATACCGCTAGTTGGAATGTAAAATGGTGCAGCCACTTCGGAAAACAGTCTGGCCGGTACTCAAAATGTTAAACATAGAGTTACCATGTGACCCAGGAAATCCATTCCTAGGTCTATACCCAAGAGAAATGAAGACATATGTCCACACAAAAACTTGCACATGAATGTTTATAACAGCATTATTTTTAATAGCCAAAAAGTAGAAACAATCCAAATGCCCATCAACTGATGAATAGATAAAATGTGGTATATCCATACAATGGAATATTATTCAGCAATAAAAAGAAGTAAAGTACTGATATATGCTACAACATGCATGGACCTTGAAAACACTATGCTAAGTGAAAGGAGCCAGACACAAAAGGCCACAGGTTGTATGATTCCATTTATTTGAAATGTCCAGAACTGGCAAATCCGTAGAGACAGAAAGTAGACTGGTGGTTGCCAAGGGCTGAGAGAAAGGGAAAAGGAGGAAATGACTGCTAATGGGTATCAGGCTTCTTTGGGGGATGATGAGAATGTTCTAAAATTAATTGTGATGGTTGCATAACTCTGTGAATATACTAAAAGCTATACATTTTATACTTTAAATGGGTGAGTTATAGAAGGTGAATTATATCTTGACTGTTTTTATTCACAACACTCTGACACCAAATGTATGGAGTTTTTTTCCCACACCAACCAATTCTCTAACTCTTCAGACACCAACTGGGTGTTCTATAGTTCATTTCAATTCTGACACCAACAACGTGGAGTTTGCATAGACCCCACAAGTTAAGGGCTCAATCCACAAGACTGCCCCCATCTCAGATGCTAGTTGCAAGTCGCATGTTACCACCTGTACTTCTGACCAACCAGCTATAAATTCAGTGGGTTCCCACAATCCCCTCTCCAGTTTCAACAATTTGCTAGAATGACTTACAGAACTCAGGAAGACACTTTACTTACTGTCACCAGTTTATTATAAAGGATACAAATGAACAGCCAGATGAAGAGGTAGTTAGGGCAAGGTCCAGAACAGTCCCAGCACAGGAGCTTCTGTCCCCGTGGAGTTGGGGTGCACCAATCTCCTGGCCCGTGATTGTGTCTTCTGACCCAGAAGCTCTCCAAACCCCATCATCTAGGGGTTTTTATGGAGGTTCTATTATGTAGGCACAGTTGATTAAATCATTGGCCAATGGGGACTGAACTCAATCTCCGGCCCCTCCCCTCCATGGAGGTCTGTGCGTGGGGCTCAAAGTTCCAACCCTTTAATCACATGTTTGGTTCCTCTGGCACCAGCCCCCATCCTGAAGCATCTAGGGGCCCACCAAGAGTCACCTCATTAGCATAAACTCAGCTGTGATTGAAAGGAGATTGTTATGGATCAGAAGATCACCTCTATCACTCAGGAAATTCCAAGGATTTTAGAAGCTCTGTGCTGGGAACCAGGGACAAAGACCAAATATATATTTCTTATTATATTACATATCTCAGTAAAGCTATCATTAAAAAATACAATAAAATAGACTTAAGAGAGGGGGCCGCCCGGTGGCGCAGCGGTTTAGTTCGCGCTTGGCAGCCCGGGGTTCGCGGGTTCGGATCCCGGGCGCCTGCCGACACACTGCTTGTCAGCCACGCCGTGGCGGCGTCCCATATAAAGTGGAGAAAGATGGGCACAGATGTTAGCCCAGGGCCAGTCTTCCTCAGCAAAAAGAGGAAGATTAGCAACGGATGTTAGCTCAGGGCTGGTCTTCCTCACAAAAAAAAAAAAAAATAGACTTAAGAGGCACACTGCATTAGTCAGGGTTCTCCAGAGAAACAGAACCAATAGGATAGAGAGAGAGATATTTATTATAAAGAATTGAGGGGGCCGCCCGGTGGCGCAGCGGTTTAGTCCGCGCTTGGCAGCCCGGGGTTCGCGAGTTCGGATCCCGGGTGCCGCCGACGCACTGCCTGTCAGCCATGCCGTGGTGGCGTCCCGTATAAAGTGGAGGAAGATGGGCACGATGTTAGCCCAGGGCCAGTCTTCCTCAGCAAAAAGGGGAGGATTGGCAATGGATGTTAGCTCAGGGCTGGTCCTCCCCACAAAAAAAAAAAAAAAAAGAATTGAGTCATACAATTATGGAGGCTGACAAGTCCCAAGATTTGCAGTTGGTAAGCTGGAGCCCCAGGAGAATGATGATGCAGCTCCAGTCCAAGTCAGAAGGCCTGAGAACCAAGAGAGCTGATGGTATAGTTCCAGTCTGAAGGCCAGCAGGCTCAAGATCCAGGAAGAGCCAATGTTTCATTTTGAGTTATCTGAAGGTAGGAAAAATCTGATGTCCCAGCTTGAAGGTCATTAGACACGAGGAATTCTCTCTTATTCAGGGGAAGTTCAGCCTTTTTGTTCTCTTCAGGCCTTCAGTTGATTGGATGAGGCCGACCCACATTAAGGAGGGCAATCTGCTTTACTCAGTCTGTCAATTTAAATATTAAACTCATCCAAAAACACCCTCACAGAAACACCCAGAATAGTATTTGATCAAATATCTGGGCACCCTGTGGCCCAGTCAGATTGACACACAAAATTAACCATCACACATACCAACCCTAATACAACGTGTGGAGTTTTGGGGTTCAAAGAAAACAAACCAACTGTAAAATAAAAGGCATTTGTGAGACACTCAGCAAATTCTGATCACTGACTATGAAATGATATTAAGAATTATTATTTTCTGCATATCTTCCATTTGTTCTTCCAGATTCACTCTCCACCCTGCTCTCTGCTCCAGAAGGCTGGCCTGTACGGACTACATCAGCAGGGCTCCCATGCCCTCTAGCTATTAGATGGACTTGCACAGTGAAGGAGGGAAGGAGGAGAGGAATGTCACAGTATTGCTCCCCCCCGCCCTCCCCCAAACTCTTGCTTGCTGTGTCTCTTGACCAAAGGTCATTGCTTCTCTCAGAGCAGCCAATTCTACAGACTTTCTCCTTCCAGGTTCCTGTAACCACTCCCTCCCCTTATCCCTGTGGGTCTGGAGGTAGTACCAACTTAGCCACTTACCCTAGGTTACTGCACTCTACCTTGTGGTTCACCTACGCCCACAACCTATGAAAAAACCCTCCTAAAGTTATCTTATTTCAGTGTGTCATCCGTTTCCTGTCGAAACCTTGATTTAGGTGTGATTAGGGTTTTGTGGTTGTACAAAAAAAAAAAAAAAAAGTCCTTTATTCCTTGAAGATAAATACTGAAGTATTTATGAATGAAATGATATAAAGTCTGGGATTTGCTTTAGAAATAATCCAATGTGATTAATGTTTAGTGGGTATAGGGTTTCAGTATTAAAAGATGAAAAAGTTCCAGAGATCTGTTGCACAACAATGTGAATATACTTAATGCTATTGAACTTTGCACTTAAAAATGGTTAAGATGGTAAAATTAATGCTATGTGCTTCTTACCACACACACAAAAATAATAATCCAGCATGGATTTATGTTGATAATTGTTGAAGCTGGGTGATGGGAACATGGGGGTTCCTTACATCATTCTTTCCAAGTTGAAAAAAAGAAAAGGAAAAAAAGTCCCAACTTAGTATGATATCAGAAGAGAGAAGACAACCTGCTGATTAGAGTAGAAAGAAAGAGTTGAAAGTGCAGAGAATGACTCTGTCATGTAGCCGGACTAGAAGGTCTCAGCAGCCAGGGATTGTAGAGGGAATGTTGGATCCAGGGCACAGTTTAGAGGCAGTGTCAGTGGTGTCCTGTCATGCCGCTCTTATTTCATTTCATGAGGATCTGAAACCTGCCAGGGATTACTGGTTCTGGATCTGGGCCCCAGTGAGCCCAGTGTTCTTTAGGAAGAAAAGGGAAAACCTGGAACAAGCAGGTCTGACACAGAGAAATGAAGAAGCACCAAAGTTCAGAAGAGCTGGAGTCATGGAAGGTTCTGTCGGGTAGGAGATCCTATATGTTTGTAGGTTGTGGGGAAGGACTAAGAGGAGAGAGAAAATTGAGAATATGAGAGACATTTTTGATAACCTTGAGAGAAAGAGGTACCTTTCATCTGCCCCCTTGGGAGGGAAGAAAAGGATGGAAAACCATGCAGCATTTTAGAGGTGGAAATAAGGGAAACTGAGGGAGCTACATTCAGATAGCATTCCACTTTCTCACTGAATGTAACCACGTAACACTGCTGTATTCATTTTCTATGGCTATGTAACCACGGGTGACCACCATCGTACAGTGGTCACGAAGGTAACCTATCAAGGGAGGGACCATCTCACCATATCCACAGGTCCCTCCCACATGCTTGGGTGGGCTTATACAGACCATGTACACCAGGGGCAGGAATTTGGGAGGCTGTCTTAGAATTCCACCTACCACAGTGGGAAAAGATGGAAATCTCGGATGTGTGGGGTCATTGCTAGAAATGATTCAGTCTATGAACTGAGGGAGAAGGCCTTGACTGGGGAGCCAGGGACCATACGGAAACTTACAAGAGACACGGGTGTGAAATGGGGAAGGCGTTGAAAGTCACAATCCCTTGTGACACAGTTGGAGCGGGGGCTGGAAATCAGAAAGACTGGCATTTTAGTTCTGACTCTGCCACAATCTTACCACAACCTTTCTGGGCCTCTTTCTCCTCAGGTATAAAATAAAGGTGATGAAACTAGATGATCGTTAAGGTAAATGAAAATTCTCTGTTATCAGTATCATATGGCACTGGAACAAGTATGAAAAAGAGTTGTAGAATGTTCTTTTTCCAAATATTTTAAAGAATTGCATAACTTGCTCTGTTTGGAGACTACCAGGTGTAGCCTCATGTAAAGGTAGGGAAAAGTAGATTATTACCCCTTAAGAATTCCGCTAAACCCCACAATTAAGTGATTCTGAAATAGAACATCATCTGGCACCTTCACTTTGGTATTTGCTGTTTTAGTCTGTCTGCAATTTGTTTTAAAGTTCATGGCTTTCTTTACTGGTTTAGCTCTATAATATCACACAAGTGTTTTACAATAAGTGAGATATTCCATCAAGACAATTCCGAATCAGATTCTGACTGCCTCCGTCTCTGCTGCTCGCTCTAATAAATTACCTAATGTCACTGAATTTCACATCCTCTACTTCTCAGAGATATAATAGATATTTCTGAAATATTTTGTGGAAATAATTGATTCTACAAAAATAATTTAAGAGTTATAAGTAGAATTTAAATATTGCTATAAAAGTTCACTTTTATTTGGCTTTTTTTTTCAAAAGACAATTTTTAGTACGAGATTTACTTAGCCAGTCCCTTAAGGTTGTCAGCTCTATAAGTTTGTGTACTTTTACTTTTCCCGGTATAATGTATTTGTAAATCATAGACCTGGCAGGAACCTGAGAGCTTCTCTGGCTAAACTGAAGTGGAACAAAGGGATTCCAACTAAAACCATCCAGGAAGTGAAGAACCAGGTACAAAACTCAGGTCTCTATGTTCTATCCAAATGCTGCTTTCGTGACTCCATGGTATCCATTAATTCATTGACTTAGTCACACACTGAATAAATATCTTTTGAGTGCTACTGTGTGCCAGGGTTTGTACTAGGGCATGGTAATACACTATTAATGAGAAAATAATCCTTGCTCTCCAGGAAGTTGATAGGGGAGAGGTGGGGAGGAAAGCAGACAAGTGTCAGGCAATTCTTTGATGAAAGCATGCTCAGAATACTTTGGGAATACGTGAGAGGAGACTTACCAGCTCTGGGTGGGCAAGAGAAACTTCCAAGAGGAGGTGACCTGAATCCTAAAGGACAAGTAGAAACTAGTCAGGCAGAGCAACTTGTGAGGGTGGGGAGTGGGCATTCCAGGCAGAGTAAACAGCATGTACGGATACACTGAGGTAGGAGAGCTTGGCTTCTTCCATGAAACTGCGAATGGTTCTACGTGGTTTGAGCTTGGCATACGAGGTAGGGAGTGACAAGAAGTGAGACTGGAGAGAGAAAGCAGAGTCCAGTTTATGAAGGGTTTGGTCTGCCAGGCTCAGGAATCTAAAGTACATACCGAAAGAAATGCATGGGAGGTGGAGGATGGCAGGGAACGCTCTGATCAAATTTGAATTCTACACTTATCACTCCAACTTTAAAGAAGAGAACAGATTGAAGAGAAGTTAAAAGTGGGGAAGACCAATCAAAAAGTTGTTGCATTAATCCAAGGGTATTACTCTATAGATCTCGTTACCGTAACAGAAACCCAAAGAACAGGGGTATGCACAAGATAGAAGTTTTTCCTCACTTCGTCTGGGTATAAGCAACCCAGGGCTGGCAGAGCAGTTCCAGGCCATGAATTCTCAGGTGTCGCCCTCACATTCCAAGATGATTCACCATTACCAGATGTGCATTACAGCCTGAGATACAGAAAAATGGAGAAGGAGATACATTTCTCGTTAAGTTTATGACCTGGAAGTTCTACATCACTCCAGCTCATATCCTATTAGCCAGAATTTAGACATATGACCATTGTCTAGCTGCAAGGATAGCTAGGAAATGTAGTTTTGATTCTGTGAGGCCAGATGCCCAGTTAAAAAACAGGGGTTTATTACCATAAACAAAGGGAGAATGAATTTTCTGGGGGACAAATAACAGGTTCTGTCCCACTAAGTAAGAAAAGAAAAGGACCTGATACCCAGAGCCATCTACACATTCCACACAATGCACATCAAAATCCCAATGGCATTCTTCACAGAAAGAGAACCATCTTAAAATTTGAATGGAACCACAAAAGACCCCAAACAGCCAAAGCAATCCTGAGGAAAAAGAACAAAGCTAGGAGTTCACACTTCCAGATTACAAACCATACTACAAAGCTATAGTAATGAAAACAGTACGGTACTGGCACAAAAATAGACACAAAGACCAATAGAACAGAATAGAGAGCCCAGAAATAAACCCCTGCTTATATGGTCAACGAATGTTTGACAAGGGAGCCAAGAGCACCCAATGGAGAAAGGATAGTCTCTTCAACAAATAGTTTGGGAAAACTGGATAAACACATGCAGAGCAATGAAATTGGACCCCTATCTTACACCACTCACAAAAATTAACTCAAAATGGATCAAAGACTTAAACATAAGACCTGATACTATAGAACTCCTAGAAGAAAACACAGGGAAGAAGTCCCTCAACATTGGTCTTGGCAATGATTTTTTGGATGTGACACCAAAAGCACAAACAACAAAAGCAAAAATCAACAAATGGGACTACATCAAACTTAAAAGCTTTTGCACAGCAAAACAAACAATTAACAAAATGAAAAGGCAACCTACAGAATGGGAGAAAATTTTTGCAAACCACGTATTGGATAAGGGGTTAATATCCAAAATATATAATGAACTTATATGACTCAATAACAAAAAAACAAACAATCCAATTAAAAAATGAGCAGAACTACATAAATATTTTTCCAAAGAAGTTATCCAAATGGCCAACAGGTACATGAAAAGATCTCAACATTGCTAATAATCAGGGAAATGCAAATGAAAACCACGGTGAGATATTACCTCACACCTATTAGGATGGCCACCATCAAGAAGACAAGAGATAACAAGTGCTGGCGAGGATATGGAGAAAGGGGAACACGTGTACACTACTGGTGGGAATGTAAATTGGTGCAGTCACTATGGAAAACAGTATGGAGGCCCCTCAAAAAATTAACAATAGAACCACCATATGATCTAGCAATTTCACTTCTGGGTATTTATCCAAAGAAAACAAAAATACGAACTTGAAAAGATATATGCATCCCCATGTTCATTGCAGCATTATTTGCGATAGTCAAGATACGGAAACAACCTACATGTCCATTAATATATGAATGGATAAAGAAAATGTGGTACATATATACAATGAAATATTATTCAAACACGAAAAAGGAGGACATCCTGCCATTTGCAACATGGATGGAACTTGAGCACATTATGCTAAGTGAGACAAGTCAGACAGAGAAAGACAAGTATCCTATGATATCACTTGTATGTGGAATTTTAAAAAGCCAAACTTGTAAAAACAGAGAATAAAATAGTGGTTACCAGGGGATGGGGGTGAGAGGACAGGACAGATATTGTTTAAGGGGACAAACTTACAATGAGTAGTAAATAAGCCCTAGAGATCTGATGCACAGTACAATGAATATAGACAACAATATTGTATTATAATCATCAAACTTGCTAAGAGACTAGAACTTAATTAATCCAGCTGCTAAAAAGAAAGGATAATTATGTAATGTGATAAAGAGGTGCTAATTATCACTACAATGGCAATCCTATTACAATACATAAATGTATCAAATTGACATGTTGTATACCTTAAATTTACACAATGTTATATGTCAAGTATGTATCAATAAAAAAAGAAAGAGACCTGAACTAAGGCAGTGGCAGCGAAACTGAAGAGAAGTGGACCAGTTTGAGAAGTAATTAGGAGGCAGTGTTGACTCAGCTATGGATTGGCTATGGAAGGTGAGGGATAGGGGGTGCCAGAGATGATACCCAGGTTTCTGACTTGGGCACCTGGACAGATGATGGTGATAACATTTACTGAGGAAGAGCACATAAGAAGAAGAGATTTAGGGAGGAAGTAAAGAATTCAGTTTTGCACAAATGGGGTTTGAAGTGTATGTAGGACATTTAGGCTAAAATGTCCAGTTGGCCAATTTTGGAATCATCAGCACCTACACGGAAATTTGAGGTATGAAAGCAGGGAAAATATGTCAACTGAGAGAAAGAAGACAAGGCTGAGGGCAGAAACCAAATTTTTAAAGAGAAAAATGGAGACGGGACACAAAGGAGGAGGATAGGAAGAGAGGACAATGGAAGTAGGAGGAGAATGAGGCGATTGGTGTCACAGAAGCCAAAGAAAGAGAGCTTTTCAAGAGGGAACAATAAAAGTGATTCAGAAGCATTATGGAAGAAATTCCCAAGGAAAAATCATGAGCAAGCTGGAGATTTCCAATAAGATGGTTTAGACATTACTCTCTAGAGTCAGAGAACCTAAATGAGAGCAAGAATGCTGTATAGATTATTGGAGGATAAAATTAAATAGTTCAGGGACTTGGCACATAGCAAGTGCTTAATAAATATTAGCTATGTTTGCTGTTGTTTTTATAATTAGTAGTAGTATTGTTTTGAAATCCATTTAATAACTACCCATTCTCTACCTCCTAGTCTCTATCCCTTCATTCTCCCCCCACCCTTCATTTCTCACCTGTCCTTGCCACAGTGAGTAATGCCTAGTGTGTTAAGAGCACTGTGGAAAAATCTAAACTCGATTGGCAACCCTTCTGGTATAGTCAAGTCAGTGGATCTGGCTATCATACAAATTCACAGATAATAAAATCAACCACTACATATTAAGATTGGCTGAGCAGATTCCGGTGATTTTAAAAGCTTTTCTTTGCTGTAGCCTGGTTCTTTCTGTAGTTAGACATGGCCTTACTGTGTGTCTCCTTACCTATTTTAAGAGACATCGTGTTTACTAGAGGACTTTACAGCATAGTAGTTAACAACTTGGGTCATCACAGAGACATTCTTATGCTATCACCTTGGCAATTAAAAAAAATCTCACTAAAGTTCAGTTTCTTTATCTGTAAAACTGGAATTATAATAACACAAGAGGCAGTAACATCATAGAGTTTTACGAGTGCTTTCTGGTGCATTCCAGGGCTCTTTTCTTTTGGAGTTCACTGTTCTATTTGCTATGTTTCAAATCTCTAAAAAAAATAATTTCTCAAATTCTCTTGAGGTAGAGCAAATATAAAGAATAACAATTCTCTCTCCCCAAAGGTAAACATAGTTCTACTACTCCATGAATGAAGTTATCTTTTATTGTGCAGATGATGCAACTAACCCTCCATGTCCTTTCTATATCTAGAAGACAATGGATAGGAGTTGGGGTAGGTGGTTGGTGAAATCTTACCTTCTTTGTGGATCAGTACCTGAGTTTTCCCCATATTAGTAGTAATGAATATATGTTGGTGCAATCTTTCCCTTAAAACCTTTATGATAAAGCACACCCATTCAAATATCCACTACATGCCACTGTGTCTCTAGTGAACAAGGCTGAGTAGGAGAGAAAATCACATACGCAGGGGTGTGTAAAATTGAAAACTGAGGATAAATAGGAGCTAGCCAGATGAGGCTGGATGCTGAAGCCAACTGAGAGGAAAGCACAGTGGAGCAATAGCAAGAGATACCTGCCTGGTGCATTGTTCTAACCTGCACTGTTCAATATGGTAGCCACTTGTGGCTGTTGAGCACTTGAAATGTGGCTAATCCAAATTGAGATGAGCTATAAAGTCACACTGGATTTTGAAGATTTAGTATGAATAAAAGAATGTAAAATTTCTGATTAATAATTTTTATATTGATTACTTGCTGGAATGATATTTTGGATATATTGAGCTAAATAAAATATATAAGTAAAATTAATTTCACCTGTTTCTTTTTCCTTTTTTATGTGACTAACCGAATATTTAAAATTACATATGTGGTTCACATTTGTCGCTTTCCTTGTATTTATACTGAACAGTATTGGTTTGAGCGCTTGGATCCAACTATGCTTAAAGTTATATAACTCTGGACTAACATAAGCCAGTAAAGTCACATTTTTGCTTAAGCCATTTTGAGTTGAGTTTTTGATACCTGCCACTAAAAGAGTTCTAGTGAATATATTTGCTAAAAGAATTAGTTCAGTAAATATGTTGTTCTCCGTAGGGGGAAACTGGAGAAGATGCTAGAGATGAAGCTGTCTGAAAACCTGATTCCCTGGGAGCCAATAAGAGAGCATTTTATTTAGGCAATATTGCCTTAGAGTAGAAAAAACATCATTTGATTTTAGTATGCCAGTGTCAGAAATCAAACAGTTCAGTTATTAAAGTATCCCTGGTTGTCTGGATGGGCCAGAGAGATGTTTTCAGTCATTTATTTGATGCATTTGATGTATTCTCATGGCTTCTATTGTGGGGAGCACTCCAGTCCAAAAGAACTCCATCTGTGCTCAGGCTGGCTTCTTACACGAACCCTCCATTATGGAATGCTGAAGCATGGACTTCTTAAAATCTGCAAACTGCTCGTTAGTGTTTGCAAAAACTCAGTTTACACTCGTCAGCACAAAAGAATTGTTTTAGTTTTCATTCTTTAATTTTAGTTTCATTTGTGTTGTTGCTGATGGGTAGATTTTTTAAAAGAATGATATAAACTATCAAAACACCAACAGTCAAAAGGAGTCTTACATGCTTTACACCTAAAAAGTCTGTTTGCAGAGAAAATATTCTAAATATAAACTTCCAGGACAGCAAAGAAAATACAAAGAGTATCCTCATAACAAATAGCATAATCGAAATTAAATCAATTTACGTTATTTTCCAGTAGAGTTATAAGTCACAAATTGACATAGGAGTTTTCCATTTATTTGAGTTAAACATGAAAATCTCTAGACCCAATGAACCTTGGAAAGCATGCTTCAGAAAAATAACAGAAACATATCTGGATTTTTTTCATAAATCTGTTATCCAGTCACAAAACACTCCGTGCCTTTGCCAATGGTGAGTTGAAATCAGCAAAGAAGGGCAAGGATGATAAAACTGTGTTCCGGAGATGCCTACAAGGAGAAAAAAAGCAGATATCGTATGTTGATTCACAGACAATTCCATACATGGAACATTAACTTTAAAAACGAGGGGACACAGGGGGCTGCCCGGTGGCACAGCAGTTAAGTTCGCGCTTGGCAGCCCGGGGTTCGCGAGTTCGGATCCCGGGCGCCCGCTGACGCACTGCCTGTCAGCCATTCCGTGGCGGCGTCCCATATAAAGTGGAGGAAGATGGGCATAGATGTTAGCTCAGGGCCAGTCTTCCTCAGCAAAAAGGGGAGGATTGGCAACAGATGTTAGCTCAGGGCTGGTCTGGCCCACACACAAAAAAAAACAAAAAAAAACGAGGGGACGCAAATAGTTTACCAAAGTAAGATGCCTGATTTGTCCTTTCCCAGAACTCCTCTCATCATGCCTTCCTTAAAGGAAAACCTATTCCTAGCAAAGTTTTTCTCTATGATAATCAAGGGAGGTTAATAAACAGGAATAATCACTTTCACCCCAGTCGTCCTCATGAGCTCCTCTAAATTCTAAGAAATTACTGAGTGACCATATTATTTTGAAACATGTAACTTATCATATAAGAAATGTATATTTTAGTTAATTGGTAAAAAATACAAAACAAATATTTAGTATATTTTAGTTAATTGGTAAAAAAAATGAAAAGTTTAGTGTTATCGCTTTAAAGAGAGTTTTCACGAAAGCAGAAATATTTTTGTAGCTATCCCAGTGCTAGATACACAAAATCACTACTACTACTACTATTACTACTATTACTTCCAGTTACTGTAACAATGCTTCGTACTTTACGTATATTATCTTTCACCTTTGCAACAATACTAGACTTGTTATCCTCAGGGAACCAGAGAAGAAATGAGATTCTCAGAGGTGGCTTAACCAAGACCGCACAGCCGGGATTCAAAACCCAGATCTGACGTCAGAGCTTGGGCTCTTTCCACTAAGTTTTACATTTTTCTTTACTTAGTTGTTGGGACAATTTCTACTTAATCTGAAAGCCAATAACTAGCCCCTTTTCCTCACCTGATTTCTAAATCAATGGGAAACAAGACATAGGGTCAGGCAAGTGGGAGCCCAAAGGAATCACCTTCACTATGGATAAAGGTTAGGTTGGCAGGCTGATGTCTGAGCAAGTGGGATTCCTAATTCTGAGTCCAGAATTATTCAGATGTACCCACCCAAATGCAGGCAGTCCTAGAACTGGGTAGACCCCTCCTCTACCGGCAGCAAGGGCAGTGCCTGTCCCTAGAGGAGCAGAGAGATAAAAACATGCTCCCTTTCTTCAGCTACATCCCAAGAGAAAGAGCTGAGCTGCTCATGCCGTTTCTTTTTTCAAACATCACCCCCAGGGTGGGATGCGTGCAGAGTTAGCAGAAGATCAGAAACACTTACTAATATATACACTAATGGGCTGCCCTCAAATGGAAGAAACATCAGGAGCAGGAACGAAGTATCTTCAATAACACTGACACCATACTCACAGGTTAAATACACCTATTTGTCTATGTAGAAAAGTCCCAATTGATTGATTTATAGCTCTTTCTAATATTCTTGATAAAAATTAATTTTTTCCATTGCATTATAAAGTTCAAGAAATTACCCTGTGTATACTCAGAGTTTTAATAGTATCATCACTTTATCATTACAAAGCAATTATCCTAAGCACCTACCTGTATGTAACCTTGGGAAAGATACTTTAATCTGCCATTTTACTCCTGCTGTGATTTGAGGAGAGGACATTTATTTTAATAGATTATGAAACACGAGAGTATAGACAAGCTCACCACTATCGAAGGCTCCCAAAGGCCTTTGTCTATCTTATTCAGCTCTGCTCCCGAGCTTAGTGCCTGGCACATACAGGGTCTCAATAAATATTTGTTGGATAAATGAATGTAGTTTCCAAAAATCCCATATTTATTTAGATAGTCCCTATCTAAGTTAGTGTTTATAGGAGAGCCTTAATATTTGCAAAGAAATATGTTCTGGAAGACTTTCCAGATGAGAAAATCCTCAGTACTGTATGGAGGCCTTAGAGGGAGAGGAAAGCCAAGGAGAAAATAGGCAGTTAAGAGAAAAAGCATGACACTCCTTTTCCAAATGGGTGTGTGCATATGTTTTTCTCTCCCAGCATCTCCTCCTCTCCACACACTGTCCCTCCTCCTTTTCCCTTTGTACTCATCTTCTGCCGCTCCTGCTGCTTCTCCTCCTGTCCTTCTCTTCCTCTTCTTCTTCATGGAAGGAGCTACAGGTGTTACCCAGGAAAGAGCTGCACCAATTGAGGAGCCTGACCTGCGTCAGGGAAGTCGGGGGTTCTCTGGCTGGGGGAGCTGGGGCAGACTGGAGAAGACTGAAGTCTCTCTAAGCCAGTTGTGATAGCAATATTTCTCAGCACACACTTCGCTCACCAAAGGTAGATAAGGAATCATTTTTAGGTCCATAAGGGCTCCTACCAGGACCACAAGCTGAATTAACAACGTAGACTGTTGTGATTCTCACTTACCTTCCTATCTGCTCCTCATCCCTGCTCCTCCAAGGTTCATGGTATCTACATAGCTATTCCCCGTCCGAAGTTCCCCTATCCTTCTTCTGGTTGGTCTTCCTCAAAGCAGCATGTTAAGTACTCTGTCTTCCTCTCTACTACTATTAGTCCATGGAATTATATAGAAAGTGTAGGAATATATTCTAGTTAGTTTAAGCAGAAAAGGAATTTATTAAAGGACATTAAGTAGTTCACAGAATCTCTCCAAAGGTGAGAGAACCAGGCTTGGAGGGTCAGTGCCCAAATCGCATGGCAGAATCCCACCAGGAAACATCACAGCCTCTAATGTGGGGCATGGACCCTTCCATAGAATCTCTGCTACTGGGCCCTGGGAAGATGGACACACCTGCCTCCTCTTGCTGGACTGGGTACTGGCCGCTTCTTTACCTCTCCAGCCTCCCCTTCAAAGTCCGGTGCAAATGTATCTGATTGGAGGAGCCTAACCGCAAGAGAGGTTGAGAAAGTAAAGTTTGGCTTCTACTCGATAGGGTAGAGAAATCACTAAATATAAGAAGAGTTTTCAAAGGTGCTGGACAGCCAATAAGAATAACAAAGTGACTACCCCCCTCCAGTGAACCTCTCAGCTCCTCCTGATCTGAGCCAGGTGTTCAGCAGCTGGAAGTAATTCATACTCTGGTGACTGATGGTTTCCTTCTTTGAGAGCTGGCAATCTAAAAGAGGAGCTTTTTAACCCAAATAAACACCCAGTTGTTGAAATATCTGTATAGAGGAAAATACTTTTAAAATAAGGGAACTTCTAGCATTCTTTTTATTTCTTCATTCAATATACTTTTTATTGAGCTTAGAGTATGCCATACGGTGGGCTAGGTATTGAGGAGATCTGGTCCATGCCAAGAGAATTTGATAATCTCATTAGGTATGGAGAAAATTTAATGAATATAAAACAACAGAGTAAATGCAGAAATGGTGATGTATATAAATATGGTATGTACATATGCATATGTAGAGCGTTTCTATAATATATACACCTAGAAATATACATTCCTAAAATATATATACCATATATATAGGGTATTTCCATATATTTGAAGGGAAGCAGTTAGAGAAGTTTTCTTGGAGGGCAGCTTAAGCAAAGACATAAAAGAAATAATTTAGTAGTGAGGAGGGGCGAAGGATGTGTATTTGAGGGAGGGTCATACAATTTGGTTTTACTAGAGGGAAAACTAGCAGGAAAGAAGGGATGAAAGATGAAACGGCAGAGACATAGGCAGGAGGAAGAACAAGACACACCTTAATATTCTATGTTAATGAGCTTACGGTCTACCCCATAGTTGATGGAAAGACTTTAAGAATTCAAGGGGAGGGGAGCAAAAATGGGTAAAGGTGGTTAAAAGGTACAAACTTCCAGTTATAAAATAAATAAGTCCTGGGGATGTAATGTACAGCATGGTGACTATAGTTAATAATTCTGTATCATATATTTGAAACTTGCTAAGAGAGTAGATCTTAAAAGTTCTCATCACAAGAAAATAAATTGTAACCATATGTTGGGATGAATGTTAACTAAACTTACTGTGGTAATCATTTTGCAATATATACATATATCAAATCATTATGTTGTACACCTTAATACAGTTATATGTCAATTATAGCTCAACAAACAAATTATTTAAAAAAGAATTCAAGTAACGGATAAGATGATCAAATCTGTGTTTTAAATAAATCGCTCTAGGCAGTGGGAGAAAGATGGATTTGAAGGGATTTAACACTGGAGACCTGGAGAATGTAGATTGTGGGAAGCCATCCACCCAAGAAATTTTGAGAGCGGGAGCTGTGGTGGTGAATTGGGGAATGGAAAGGAGGGGACCCGGCTAATAAATGATATAAGCTTGGTCTCAAAGAGTGACTAGGCGTCAACCAGGCAGAGAAGGGCAAGGACATTCCCAGGCATGTGTAGAGGCAGGGAGGTGTGGAAAAGCATGGAATGTTCTGAGAAGTGGAAATAAGTCAGTGTGACTGTGATACCCAATCTCTTAATTTCATGTTTGTGTGCCCAATGCCCGGCAAGCCAAACACTGAGACATTTGTGCTTGGAGATGGAGAAAGATGTATTGGAATTGGCCAAAATGAGTAGGTGGGAGCCTGGATCCACTCAAATCTACCTCCCCAAGAACAGAAAGCAGGGGAGTCTTATAGAGCTAAGGGGCTTGGAAGCAGGGACGTCAGGGAAACAAAGGGGTCACTCTGACGAGCCTCTGGGCAACCCCCTCTGGGCAACCCGACAGCTGCCAGGGCCATGAGGGCCGGATGACCACCCAGTGACTTCAACTTCGCCGAAGGCGTTCTTTCTCCTGCAAAACAGGCTCACGAATCCTCAAGACCCCGGAGCCACCCCTCGGTTACACAGGAAAAACACAAATTGGTTTGACATCTACAGTCCCCTCAGATACCTGGCTTCACCTGGAACTCAGGGTCACTGTGGGGACTGCCAAAGAAAAGCCAGAGCTGGACAGTAGTTAAAGTGGCAAACACAGATTTTATTCAAGAACTACTACAATAGGGGAAAAGAGGCCTCCGTACAGAACTGGGCTCAATTTGGAATATAAGGTAAAGTGGGGATTCATAGCCAAGGAGTAGAGGGGCGTGGGGGCGGGGGCGTCAGTGAATGGAAAATTACTAAAGGGGGCGGGATAATTCTTGCTAAACTGACCTAATAGGATTCGTGCTGAAAGTAGGCCAGAGAGATCAGACATCGCCTGGGAGACGGTGGGATGAAGAGTTTGACCAGATACTGAGGGCGATCAGATGTCAAGGGTGGGGGATTCTCTCTAAACTGACTCAGCAGGATTCCTGCTAAAACCGGGCCATACGGGCCCGACAAAAATGGACACTGAAGCCCAAGGTCAAGGCCTAGTAGAGAAGAGAGCTTGGAGGAGCCTGACTAAAGTTTGGTCAAGGAGAGTCTTTGTCAGGCTGAGGCGGAAGGAAAAGCTGTTTGGGTCGTCAAAACCCGACTCACGAGGGGTCTTCTGTGCCGTGCTTAGGAGTGCGGTCCCGTCGGTAGCCTGAGCTCGCACACTGTGTGCACCCACCTTCTTCTCCTTTGTAAGAAAGAGGCTGTGAACTTCATGGGCTGCAGTAAATCAAGAAGTCGTTGACTGGAGGGCCACAGCCCTTCCAGAAATACTCAGAACCGTAATCGAGAATCCTCACACTGGGAGAGCCTGTGGTTCCTTTGCGAACCGCCTTTCAATCTTGCAAACCTCACAGCCTGAATTACCGAGTGTTATCTGGACGCGGGCTGCCCCTGAGGCCGCAGTATCACTGTCGACTGAGGCTTTAGTGAGTCTATTGTTGGAAAAGGAAGCATTTGTGCCTCAAGTACCGGAAATCACCAAACAATTAACTTCCACGGACTCGTGCAGCCTGGGTCAAATGCCTCAGTTTGATTATTGTCTTTGTTTTGTGTCCTGCTGTTGAGGAAATGTTTTGCAGGCCAGAATCAAGGCCTTAATGTGTTGTTTTGAGTCAGTGGAGTCAGCTGTGAGACCTCCAACAGCGATAACTATCTACAGTAAAATGTGAATACAGCAGCCAGAGGTCTGCTGCCAGGAAGGGAAGTTTCCAGAGGGGCAGAGAGTTTTCTCTAAAATACATGGTAATTTGAATATTCAGAGGTGGGAAGGGCCATTTATACAGACCAGAGAGAGACGGGTGTGGGAAGACGGGAAAGGAAAATAGTTATTACATTTTGTGGCCAGGGAGGGCTAACCCTCGGAAGCAGAGAAGTTGGTGAGTGTTGGACACGAGGTCAGCCCTATGGGTAGGCGGAGGCAGCTGAGGGGCACCGGAAGGCCTTCTCTGACCCAGGATATGCCTCAGAGAGCAGTGCCAGAGAAGGGCCAGAGGAAAAGCAGAGGAGCACAAAATGAAGCGAGATGACAGCAAGGATGAGCTCCCACATGTCACAATATTTTCCAAGAACCCATTTTGGATGGATCATTTTACTAGTGGAAAAAAAAATTTCATATTCTGGGACAATATTATATATTAAGAAAGCTGCAAGTGATGATTATTATCTTTAAGGAAAAAGACAATAGGAGCTAAAGGCACAGGCTTGAGATGAGGTGGACCCAGGTACAAATCCCGGTTCTATCACATACCAGCTGTGCCACTTTGGATAAGTTACTTAATTTCTCTGATCACTTTCCTCATCTGAAAAATGGGAATAATGACTCATTCATTCCAAGATATTTGCTGAGCCGTGTAGGGGAGGAAAAAATTCTTCTCCCTTTTACCCACCTTAGGTTTATTGGCTGGGGCTCTAGAAATTAGAGTGACAAATGGCAGGTTAACGAGAGAAAAAGAAGCAGACGTTTATTAACACGTGCATTGCGCATACATGTGGGAGCACTCAGGCGAGTGACTTAAAGGGGTGGTTAGAACTTGGGCCTATACAGCACCTTAACAAAAGGAAAATAAATTTTTAGAGAAGTGACAAGCCAGAGGAAAAGGGCTTTTGAGTTTCTAGGGTGGCAAATTGTGGGAAGGCAAACGTACGGGGGAACTAACGGGAGACGAGGGCTGGTTAGTGAGGTTTGTTTTGGAGATGCTCTCTGGGCTGATAAGGGTCTAGACTTGTCTCCAGTAATTAACTTTTGTCCTTCCTGGTAGAGAGGGGAGGGGAAATACCTTTACAAACTTATGTCCTGCTTTTAGGCAAATAGAGAGAGGGCAGAGTGCTTTTCTTACATCTGCTTCTTTTCTAGTGCCTTCAGCTCAAAATAATTCTTACGCCAAAGTGACTCATTTTGGGGTGGCATATTCTGCTACCCTTCAGCACTATTGTGTGAACAGGACAAATAAGGTTCCTACTTTTGAGAAGCTCACATGCTAGTTGCAAGTGTAGAGGGACAGAAAAACACAACATAAGTTAATTTTAAAAAGATGATTTTTAAGGGCTGGCCTGGTGGCGTAGTAGTTAAGTTCACATACTCTGCTTCAGTAGCCTGGGGTTTGTGGGTTCAGATCCTGGGCACGGATCTACAGACTGCTCATCAAGCCATGCTGAGGTGGCGTCCCACATGCAAAATAGAGGAAGACGGGTACAGATATTAGCTCAGGGGAAATCTTCCTCACCAAAAAAAAAACCCCAAAAAAACAAAAAAAAGATGATTTTAGAACATGATAAATACTGCAGAGGAAATATAGTTTTAAGTGTGTGAACTCTGGAATTAGTCTGCCTGAGTTCAAATATTTGCTCTGCTATTTACTAGCTGTGTGATCTTTGCAAGTTATTCAATCTCTGTGCTTCCATTGCCTCACCTGTAAATGGGAATAATAAGAGTATCTACTTCATAACCTCATGGGGTTATGGGGGAGATTGAATGAATGAATCCACGTAAAGTGCTTAGAAGCATGTATGCCACAGAGTAAGTGCATAATGAGAGCTACCTACTAGTAATACGAAGAAAATCAATGGGGAGGTATGACAATAAATTGGGAGGGTGTTGCTTACCGTAGGGTAGTCAGTGAAGGGCTCTCTGAGACTGTGACAACTGAGCTGTGGCCCAAAGGATGAGGTGCCGGCCATGATTAGAGTATTTCCGGAAGAGGGAACTCTAAATGCAAAGGTCCTAAGGCAGGAAGAAGCTTAGCATTTTTGAAGAAGAGAAATGTGACTCGGGTGGTAAAACACAGTGAGCAGGAGAGAAAGGTGCACTGTATTAGTTTTCTACTGCTGTAACAAATTAGAGCAAACATAAAACCGTACCACTTTTTAGCTCACAGTTCTGTAGGTCAGAAATGTAGGTGGGCTCAGCTGACCTCTCTGCTTAGAGTCTCACAGGCTGAAATCAAGGTGTTGGCCAGGCAGGGCCCCTACATGGAGGCTCTGGGGGAGGATCCACTTCCAGACTCACTCAGGTTATTGGCAGAATTCAGTTCCTTGCTGTTGTAGGACTGGAGTCCCCATTACTTTGATGGCTGCCGGCTGGGGGTGTTCTCAGCCTCTAGAGGCTGCCTGCATCCCTTGGCTTGTGGCCTCTTCCTCCATCTTCAAAGGCGGGTCAAGCCTTTCATAAGTTTTGAATTTCTCTGACTTCCCCTTCTGCCTCTACTTTTAAGGGCTCAGATAATCTCCCCTTTGCCATATATTGTAACAAAATCACAGGAATAATACTGGGGGTGGAGATCCTCGGGGCTAAAATTCCACCTACTACACGCGTGCAAGGAGTTGGAGGTGTAGCCTCGAGCCAGATCATGTAAAGCTCTACGGGACTGATAGAGAATGTTAATGTTATTCTAAATGCTAAAAGAAACCCTTAAGGTTTCAAGCCTGTAAGTATCATGATCTGATTTATATTTTCAAAAGATCATTTCGGTTGCGTATGAAGAATGGATTGTAGAGGTTGTGAGTAGAGGCAGAGGGGATATAGTTGTCAGGGGTGAGATGAGAGTACTGGGACTAAGAGTGACAGTGGAGACGGACACAGAGGATGGATTTTGGCATTCTTCAGATAAGGTCAGAGGAACTAACTGACTGACCTGAGTAGATGTGGGAGTAAGGGAGAGGAAGTAACGGACTTGGAGGACAGTAGACCATTACTGAGATGGGAAAGAACTGGAATGGCAGGTTGGGGTGGGGATGGGCTTGGCAATCAAGAGTTCTGTGGAACAGGAACCCAAGTCTTTTCATTGGTTTTCTGTTTCCACTCTTGCCCATTCCCTCCCTTCACCCACTCCCCAGACCAACTGCCTTGATTCTTTTAAAACTTAAGTCCTATTATTATACTTTCCTGCCTTCAACCCCCAGATGGCCTCAGTTCACAGAATAAAATACAGTTCTTACCACAGTCTGCAGAGCCCTACAAATCTGACCCCGGCCACCTCTCCAACTTTCACTCCCATCATCCTCTTCCTTGCTCCCTGCACTTCAGCCACTCTGGCTCCTTCCTGTTCCTCAGACTTGGACACCTGTTCCCATCCCTTTCCCAATTGCTCTTTTCTGTAAATCCCGGAAGGCCCACTCCTTCACTTTACTCAGGGGCCTGCACAAATGTTACCTCCTCAGAAAGGCCATCTTGACCAATCTATAGAAAATAGCAACATTGTGACCTTAACTCTTCATCCTTCTTTAATTTTCTACATAGCATCTATCCATATCCAATACTGTAATTTGTTTGCTTGTTTCTTATATGTTTCTTTCACAAGCTTCACCAACAGTTTTCAAATTTATACTAATCTGATATATAAAAAGAAGTATATCAGGGACTTTTAATATGCCTTTCTCTTACTATGAATGAAGTTGACAAGTTTTTCATAACTGTTCTATGCAAATTTGTTTTTTCCTCATTTTATGAACTATTACATATTCTATATTCTAAGACTGATCTTTTCCTTTTAATAAAATGGTTACTTTTATATTAAGTATGTGTCTTAGTCTGTTCAGGCTGCTATAACAAAAACACCATAGACTGAGTGGCTTACCAACAAATCTTTGTTTCTCACAGTTTTGGAGGCCGGGATGTTGAAGATCAAGGCGCCAGCAGATTCAGTGTCTGGTGAGAGCTGCTTCCTGATTCACAGACAGCGGTCTTCTCTCTGTGTCCTCACAAGGTGACAGGGCGAGGGAGTTCCCTAGAGTCTCTTTCAAAGGGCACTAATCCCATTCAGGAGGACTCTGCCTTCATGACCAATCACTCCCAAAGGCCCACCTCCGAATGCCATCACGCTGGGGATTAGGTTCCAACATGTGAATTTTTAGGGGGACACAAACGTTCGGTCTATAGCAGTACATTAGGTGTATTTGTTTATATGGATCTCTTTCCACAAAAGATTTGAGAAAGTTTTAAAAAGACACATATAATAAAGTAGTAAATTATAAATAAAAAAAGGAAATGAAGATTATGAAAAAGGAGAATGCTAATATGACAACTATTGGGGTAAATGTAAATTATTGTATTTAAATTACAAATTTTTCCATGACCTTCTTAGTGTTAACAGGTATAAAATTGTTCTATAGTTTGTGTGATAGACACAAAGATGGCCCCAGATTATCCTCACTTTCTGGTATTCATGTCCTCGTGTAAGCCCCTCTCCATGAGTGGGGACAAGGCCTGTGACTTGCTTCTAAGCCGTAGACTATTGCAAAGGTGATGGGATGTGACCTCTGTGATTTACTACTTAAGACTGACTTCGATCTTGCTGGTAGACTCTATCGACCGTCTCACTTGATGGCCTTGATGAAGGAAGTCTCCACGTGGAAAACCCGGCTGAGGTAATGGAGCTGAAGACAGCTTTCACCCAACAGCGGGGGAGCGAGGCCCTCAGTCCAGCAACCCACAAGGAGCTGAATGTTGCCAACGACAAGTGAACTTGGAAGAAGATCCTTCCCCAGTCGAACCGCAGATGAGACCCCAGCCCTGACCTGGTCACAGCCTTGCGAGAGGCCCTGAGGCAGAGGGCTGATCTTAGCCACACCCAGATTTGTGACCCAGAGAAACTGGGAGCTCAGAAATGAGTGATGTTGTAAGCCACTTGGTTTGCAGTAATATCATTGCACCTCAGTAGAGAACGAATAAAACAAGGTATAGGAAGTATCACGTTTCACTACTTGTCTTGATTGAGTGAAATCCTTTGGGCTCTCAGCAACAGGGTTGGTAGTTTAATCATAGTAATTTTTAGAGGGCCCTACTTCATCCTCCATTAAAAAACCCTAAGTCTTACATAATTAGGGAAAACAGATGTGGGGAAGGGGCACGTAGAGAGTCCTCAATCCACTGATGTGCTGCTGAAACACACACTGTTGGAATCTACATAGTCTGTTCAAAGGTGGCCGCCTCTGCTGAAGATGGTGTCTACTCTCTCTGTGCCACATTTGGCCACTGGGACCTTCACTACCAAGGGAAGTTTACAGCTTAGTGCTCAGTCCCCAGGGACACACAAAGTCACACCCATCAAAATTCCTGTGACTTCCAGGCCACTGTGGGTAAGCTGAGTGCAGAGTCCACAGCTAGAGGACCTAGCACCGCCCCTCTGCCTACCCTGGATAATCCATCTCTGCTCCAGCCTCTTCTCTCTTAACACGAGGAGCTCTCCCCCTTTAGGCCAATTCAAAAACAAGCCTCCAAGAAACTAGATTTCAAAACCAGTATTCTCTTGGGGCCCACCCTATGGCGCAGTCGACGCACTGCTTGTCAGCCGTGCCGGGGCGGTGACCCATATAAAGTAGAGGAAGATGGGCACGGATGTTAGCCCAGGGCCAGTCTTCCTCAGCAAAAAGAGGAGGATTGGCGACAGTGTTCTCTTAACTGGGTGAAGGAAGCCTAGATCTTACCAAAGAGAACAAACACAAAGCCAATCTCCCAACCCCACACTCTCCTCAGAAAGGGAGGAAAAGTGATGTCTCATTCATTTGTGATGATTCTACAGCAAATGGAAGTCATCTAATTTGTCACTTAGGTTGATAGCCACACAGTCAACCAGGGCAAGATGAAAACACACACTCTCTTAATTATCTATTTCACCAAATCTGGGTTCTTCCACAGAGAGATGAATTTAGTTTTTCAGCAGTTCAAAAAAACTTTTTCCTTTGCCATTATCTCTGATATAATGCTGTATTATTCCTCCCACTCAGAAGCCAAGAAAGACAATCCAACTACTTCCTCCTCCAACATACTTACAGAAAAGAATAGAAACAATTCTATCAACTCCAGCTGGAGCAGCACAGATCCCAGGAAGCTTTTCTTAGATTTTTGAATCTTGCATGACTCTCACTGTAGGTGCTTTCCAACAATTTGGTTTTATTTTTCTTGAATTCTGTTCTTGCTGCAGAAACTTTCAATTGTCTAATGCTGGTGGCATTCAGGAATCCTTGCCAAGCTTAATTCCAATTCAGTCGCTTGGAAGGTTTCGGTGACCCTGGAAGAAGGTTTTGTAAAGCTCCTTGTTTTGTGCAATAGGAATTTGCTCAGGAAGTATGAGTCAGGCTCCCTCTCTCCCTCCCAGTAAAACAGATGATTTATTTCCTTTTATTTCAGGATGGAAATGAAAGGCAGACCAAAAGATATGACCGTCACCCTCGCTCCCACCCCAGCACAAGTTAAATCTGCAGCATTGTGAGAAGCAGTGTTTGCCTCAGGGAAGTGCATGTATCTCTGATAGTACCCAAAATCATTTTAGGTGGTAAGCAGGATGACTTTTTATTTTAATAATTATGTATTCATTTGAATATGCATTAGAGGGGCCGCCCGGTGGCGCAGCGGTTTAGTCCGCGCTTGGCAGCCCAGGGTTCGCGGGTTTGGATCCCAGGCGCCTGCCGATGCACTGCTTGTCAGCCATGCTGTGGCGGCGTCCCATGTAAAGTAGAGGAAGATGGGCACAGATGTTAGCCCAGGGCCAGTCTTCCTCAGCAAAAAGAGGAGGATTGGCAACGGATGTTAGCTCAGGGCTGGTCTTCCTCACACACAAAAAATATATATATGCATTAGAAAAATATAACAATATATTAACCCATCATTTCATGGATATTGTTATTTCAGATTAAGCTAAAAATAACAAAAAAAGGTCCAAGGAAAATATGAATTAAATGATAATATGATTGGCATGCAATTCCTGAAAATGGTACATGAACAATGGTGTATGAACAGCTGATATTTTAGAAACATTGTCCAATTAAAATGTACTGGTATTTGTCTTAAGACAAGCTGTTTTGAATCCCAGTATTGCTACTGAGCAACTGTGAGCTTTACACAAGTTCACAAGCCTCTCTGAACCTCAGTGTCTTCATCTGTAATGTAAGGATAATTCCTGCCTTAAAACGTTGCTGAGAGAAACCAAGGTACTGGATTTAAAGCATAGTTTGTAATGAGCATATGTGTGCTTATTAAACAGTAGGCATCATTATCTGCTTCCTCCGGACTCTGTTTATTGTCATTTATCTTAAGTAAAAATCTTGTAGTCACAAAGCAAGTTACCAGCTCTCCTGTCCAATGTTAGTGTCAGAAATTACTGGTGCCCCTGAGAAACAGGGAACCCAATGAATAGGGCACTGTTTGGGGAATCAGGTGATCTGGCTTTCACCCTGGACTTGCTGCAGCAAGTGATTTAACTTACAAAGCAACCATGAAAACAAGCCTTATGCCTGAAAAAATAAACCATCTCACTCTTTTTTTGATGTGTTTGATTCTCATGGGATTGTTTTCAGAATTAAGGGACTTTGACTCAAGTTCAGTTTAGGTCAGCAAACATTTTTCTCAGGACTTAATCGGTGTCAGGCACTGTGCTGGAGACACGGTTCCTGAGCTTTCATTCACTCATTCAATAAATGTTTATGGAGTACCTACAAGGTAATAGGAAACTTCTGAGGCCTGGGGGGTCAAACAGAGACAGTTGCTGCCCTCCTGGAATTTATTGTATAGGGAAAGTCATAGACAGCAATGTATTAGTAAATGGTTAAGAACTAGCTCTCCAAAAAATAAATCAAAAGAGACGTGTGTGTGTGTGTGTGTGCATGCATTAAATTTTATTAAGACAAAGGATATGTAGCACACAATTTATAAATAATAATATATACTTTATTGTAAAATCGTTATAACCAGTTGAGTCTCACAGGATGATTTTGTTGATTTTTGCAGAACTCTTGTATCCATGGCTGACCTATGGTTGTAACTGACAAATGAGTGTGGTTCCACCTGAAAGTTGGTTGACGTTTTCATTTAAACTAAAGATTAAGATGAAAGTGAAACAAGGAAGAAGGATGTCAAAACTTCACTTGTCAAAGACTATGATTTCTTCACTGAATGAGATAATAGTTTTCGAATACTGGAAGAATATGTCCTCAATTTTTTTGTGCTATTCACAATCTAACTGCTAAAAACACAATACACTTTTAAGTTTAATTTGTATTATTAATATTTTTCTCCATCATTTTCTTAAGTCTAGACAATGAAAAGAACAATATCAATCCCTTATTTGTAGCATTTTCTGACTTCTATGATATAAATACTCCCACTATGGCCGCTTTTAAGCTACTAATATGACTTCACTGAATATGGAGTTGGGTAGAGAGATATATAGAATGTGGAGTTGGGAAGACATATACAGCACATCATTATGTAATACTTCCACCACATAGATACAATAGATGTAAATAACCTTAAGAATATAAATAATAGTAGGGCCAGCCCTGGTGGCCTAGTGGTTAAGTTCGGCACCCTCCACCTTGGCAGCCTGGGTTCAGTTCCCAGGTGTGGACCTACACCACTCATCTATCAGTGGTTATGATTTGACAGCAGCTCATATACAAAAAGGAAGATTGGCAGCAGATGTTAGCTCAGGGGGAATCTTCCTCAGCAAAAAAAAAAAAAAAGAAAGAAAGAAAGAATATAAATGGTAGTAAAATTCGTTAAAATAACGAGGAAGTGATGAGTTTGAGTATTTATTATTTTGTTTTTAATGTAATTTATTTCATTGTGAGTTGTAAGCTACAATAAACATTGTAAGTTAATTTAATTTAATTTTTAATAATGGTTCTTTAACAGCTGGCTCACAGAATTTCTGAAAATAAAACCATCTACATATTCTTGTGAGCCAGTATGAGCTAGTCCAGCACTGTAGGAAATGTCTATGATTTTCCCTATACAACAAATTCCGGGAGGGCAGCAACTCTCCCTGTTTGACCCCCCCAGGCCTCACAAGGTTCCTATTACCTGGTAGGTACTCCATAAACATTTATTGAATGAGTGAATGAAAGCTCAGGAACCTTGTCTCCAGCACAGTGCCTGACACCGGTTAAGTCCTAAACATCTTGAAATAATACTATTTGTGCTTTTTCTTTTCTCTGCTTCTTTATACTTGATCTTTTCCCTATAATTCAGAGGTGGCCATGTTGCTTTGAGAAGAAGCATGACTGTTCCAGTGGGAAAGAAACAAAGGTCCTGATTATGGTGGATTGAACACATGTGTTCACCGCAGGTTTCTCCTGAATCCCAATACAGGGATAAATCAAGAAGGACCAAAAGAATGGCATAGGAGACAGCATAACAAAATTTGAAGCATGAAGCAGATGAACAAGTGAGAACTAATATTCCAGTCTAGAGAAAGCTCAAATCCAAACTTGCAGAAGGGATGGTAATAACACACTGATTCATGCTGTGCAATCCCAAAAAGCTTAGGAACTGGAAGGCAAAATTGGAGGAAATCTCTGAGAAAGTAGAAGCAAAAACTAAAAAATGAAAACGAAAAAGAGATGGAAAATAGAAAAGATAAGAAAATGAAAGACAGTTCAGGATCTAAATAATAAGTGTTTCAGAAAAAAAGAGTAGAAAAAACAGAGGGGAAGAGATTATCAAAGTATTAATTCAAGAAAATTTCCCACAACTGAAAGACGTGATTTTCCAGGTAAGAGAGCCTCCCGAAAGCTCGGCACACTAGATTTAGAAAGACCCACACCAGGGTGTCTTGTGGGAAGTTTTGTTCACTACAGGCAAAAAGTTCCTAAACATTTCCAAAGAGGAAGAAAAGGAGGCCACAAACAAAGGGCTAGGATTAGGAAGGAAATGTCTCTTCCAGCAGGTGCCCCATGCAAGAGGACAACGGAACAATGTCTTCAGAATTCCAAGGAAAATGGCTTCAAGCTAGAATTCTATATTTAACTAAACTTTCATTCAAGTATGAGGATAGAATAAAGACACTTGCAGCTGTTCACATTCTTAAAAGGTTGTACCTAACATGTACTTTTTCTCAGGAATTACTGGAGAATGTGCTCCACAAAGCAAGGGAGCAAAACAAGGAGGAGGAAAGATAGGGGATCCAGAAAATGGGGGATCCAACACAGGGAGGACGAGCTGGAAGGAGATTCCAGAGTGATTCCTGCACACCACTTCTAGAGAACAATCTGCTCGTGTTGGGGCGGGGAAGCAGAGGGATCCACGAGGGATGCTGCCATGAAACGAATAAAATTTTTTTAAAAACCTGACATATTTGAATATTATGAAGAGAAATTTATAATTCTGGAGGAATGTTTGAGGATGAATTCATTGTAGGAACATAGAAAACTAAGCAAATGATAAAGACAACTATCAATACCAGGGAAAACAAAAAATTGTACAAGAAAGGAAAGGTAATCATTGTATAGTGCTTGGTCATGTTGAGTCAACCAAAAGTTAGGGATAAAATATCATATATAGAGAAATGAAGGAGGAAAAGAATGTACGTGAATGTGTGTGTGATGGGATGTGGGGCAGGCAGTGTTGTAAGAGAGCTTAATCTTCATGCTCCGTAGTAGGAAGTCAAAAGATATGAAACTGGGCCATCTTGAAATAGCAGCAATACAAGGATGTTATTTAGGAAGATGGAGGCAAGTACCAGAAAAGTATTCAGCTAATAGAATGGAAAAAATGTTGCATTTGAGAAGTGGGAATTGGGATAGAGAAGGAGGAACTGTGTACTGCTTTTTTTTCATTATAAGTCCCATAGTATTATTTGACTTTTAAAACTCTGTGCAAAGATAAACTATTGTTTTAAATAAAAGAGCAAGAAACACCCAACATTCTTTTTTTCTTTTTTCAAAGGATCTTTTGAAAATAAAGGGAATGCAGTGAGAAAAATGATGGTGGTGTGTAAGGGAAAGCTTCTGCCCTAATTATGTAGTACTGGGGAGCAGTAATGACCATCCCTGTTATAAAAATAATGACACCCATAAATGTTATAAAGGAAAACCATAGGGAATTGTGGACACTTATAATGGGGTAACTCAATCTCATGCGGGTTTGTGGACAGTTTCCATACAGAAGCTTACAGTTCAGCCAAGGAGACAGATTAGAAGCAGATAATTTCAACACAAGGTTGTAAGTAGAAACAACAGAAGTGTACCGAGGGGCTTGGAGCACGTAGGAGGGCATTCAGCCCAATCGGGGGGTCAGGAAGGACTTCCTGGAGTCAAGAATGGCTGGAGATGTGCAGGAGGCAATGAAGGATGCAGAACAATAATCAAAGGTTTCAGAAAGGTGTATAGATTGGAAGTTTCTAAACAAACGTTCTGACCCAACAATCAGAATCATATATGGTTTTAATATTAATATCTCTTTACAGATTTGATAAAAAGAGGGAAAAATAGACCAAATAAAAGTAATATTTTTAAACAACTGTTATAGAAAAACCTGTACTTATTTGGATCTTAGCATATTTCTTTCAAGTTATATTCCTGTCTTGCCCTAGAAATATAAGAAAGTAAGAGAAGGCAAGGGGTATCAGGAAATATTCACCCTAATCCTTACTCGTTTTTTTGTTTTTAACTTTAAAGCATTTATTTCAACTTCACTCACTTATTATGTTTCTTGGAATGGGGATGTACACATTATTTACCAATAAATGCTTAATACTTTAATTTACAATTATCATGTTTTGCAGAACTCGAAAATCATTCCAATAAAATGAAAAAAAGTACAAAAAATTATCTTTATTTGCCCTTATTCAATTCAAAGAATATTCAAAATAACATTTTTACAGCAGCTAAAACCTTTAACCAAAAATTTAGAATTGCAGTTTTATAAGCTTAACAAAATGGCCACATTCTAAGTTTAATTATTTTGATAACGCTGACTCTATACTAGTCTGACTGAACCAAGGACTTCACAGCTGCTGGCAGAAAAAGACAAGCTTCAGGAACTGCAGCCCAGACGTGAACCAGGGTCATCTAGGCTTGCTGCAGTCTGGCTCCTCCATCGGATTCGTCATCCAGCAGCTTCCGGCCTTTGCTTCCTCTTTCTGGCCGTGTGTTTCATCGCCTCCTGGAGTTCATGATGAAATCTGCCTTCCTCACTTTGGCCCAGAATCTCACTTATGCCCCATGGAATGGTGGGGAAGATTTCATTCTGCTCAGTCACTCACCAGATTGAGTTTGTTTGAAGATATTCTTTAGGGTCTGGAAAAACGTAGTCCAGGAACCGTTCTCCATGTGATGGAATTGTTAGTGATTTTTAGTCTTTTTTTCCCCTTGTTCTAATTTTTCTCCAATAAACACGGGAAGAAGCAAGAGTAACGTACCAAATTTGTTGGAAAGGCTTCTGCCCTTCGTGTCCTCTTTAATCAGAGCAGCTCAAATTTTCTGTTTTTTATCTTTTAACTTTCACAGTAAGATTTTAAGAAAGGACTCCTTGGCAGAAACAAACAGTGCTTTTCAAATCACTTGTACATTCGGTATTTCATGTAATCCTCAAAACAACCCAGCCAGGCTGACAGGTCATTTTTTAAAATTCTACTTGAGAGAGAAGGATATGAAATCAACGAGATATTGACTAAGCCTCTTTCATACAGCTAGTTAGCTTTATATCTGGGACTAGAATTCAAGGTCAGAAGTAATTATGGTGCAAACTGGGAATTCAAGGTGGTAGTTTCTGAGGTTACCAAAGTGTTGGTAATCAAAATTAGATTTTCAATATCCACAGCATTCATACCTCTCCCTGATCCCGCTGGGGTCACCAACACCACATTACCCTACCTGAGGATTAGTTGTGCCAGTGCTGGTGCTTTGGGGATTATCTTTCTAAATTAAAAATCTGGATTTTTAATCTAGCAAAAGATCTTTTATTCAAATACATGAGTTCATTTACAGGAAAAATCTTCCAGAGACGTAAAAGTTAAAAATCCAGTAAAGAAATGACCTTTGCTCTGGAAAAACAAAAGAAAGAAAGAAATTAGGTCTTTTCTGGAAAATCTGGGACATTGAACCATTAGGCTTCCTATGTAATAGGAAGTAATATGCTTCCCCCTCAGGACATAGGTCACTTTCAACATTTGCCAAACTGTTGGATCAGCCAGGCACTGGGAAATATTCCTAAGCTTAATAACTGAGCTGCTTCAATGTGTTTTGGCAAAAGTTTGAAACCTCTCTGGCCCCATTTTATCAAACATAGACCTTCGACTATACAGCGTCTCTCCTTCAGGATTTGAGTGAGAAAATAACCATCTACTTACCAATTTTTATCGTGCCTATAGTAGGTGTACAGTGTGGACGGGGGTTAGGTTGTAAACCTGCAACGATTAGAGCTCTGGAAGAGGATTTGGGGTACTAGGAGGAATTTGTAATTTGAATAGGAGAGGACTTTATTCAACTGACTAAAAGGGTGTCAATCTCTTCTGCTTCCCAAATGAACTGGAAACCAAGGATGAACTTTACATCAAAAACAGAGACTCAGAGGGGCCGCCTGGTGGCGCAGCGGTTTAGTCCGCGCTTGGCAGCCCGGGGTTCACGAGTTCGGATCCCGGGCGCCCGCCGACGCACTGCCTGTCAGCCATGCTGTGGTGGCCTCCCATATAAAGTGGAGGAAGATGGGCACGGATGTTAGCCCAGGGCCAGTCTTCCTCAGCAAAAAAGGGGAAGATTGGCAACAGATGTTAGCTCAGGGCTGGTCTTCCCCACACACACACAAAAAAACAGAGACTCAGAGGTCAACCAAGGAGACACACATAAAAATAAAACAGAGTTGAAACAAATTTGTTGTAGAATAATCAGAAAATACAGATTATTTTAAGAAAGAAGAAAAACTACCTGAAACTCTAACAGCCAGAGATAAGAATTATTAAAATTTTAAGATATATCCTTCTACACTTTTACATGCATATATACGTATGTACAATAAAAAGCTATACAATCTGTTTTATAATCTGCTTTTTAAAATACATCAGTATATAATAAACATATTTCTATGTCAAGTAAGAGACTAAAATGTCATGTTAGTTACTACGTAGAATTTTCTTAGATTAATTTATCAAAATTTGCATTTCTGATTTTTGACATTTATAGACATCAAAGTGATAGACACTTATAACCCAAATCTTTGGAATCCTCTGTTAGTTCCTGGAGATAAACTCTGGGCAGTGGGATTGTAAGGTGTATTGGTTAAGAGTCTTTGGTTGCAGCCGACAGAAAGCCAACTAGAACTAGCTTAAAGAAACACAGAGAATTTATTAACTCACATGCATTCAAGAATTTTTTCTTAAATTATTAGAGCTTTTGTTCATTGGAACCTATAAAGTTACGTTTATTTCCTGAGTTGGAACACAGACCTGCTCAAAGAAAACTACAGGGAATTTTTCTGTTTTTCACAGTTCCCACCTCAGTTCCTCATACTCTTGCTCTGATCGCCACTCTGCTGAACAACAAAGGGGAACCGTCTGCAGGTCTCCAGAGCACCCCATGCAGCCGCCTCCTCTCCGGTGAGCTGCCCCGAGAGCTCCTGCTGCGTGATCCTCCCATGACTCCAGCTCCCTCTTCTCAGCTCAGGGACCACCAGGCTCCACTGGGCCCCTCCACAGGGCAGCGGAGAGACTCTCCAGGCGTGAGATGGGGGATTCGGAGGTCTCGGTTTGTTTCTTCTGTCTCAGGAGTCCCACTGCTCTGTACCGCCTGATGTCCAATGTCTAAAATCCAATCTTCATATATTTTGTCTGCTTTTTTAATTGTTTCAGAAGGAAGGGTAAGTGTGGCCCCTGTCACTCCATCTTGGTCCAAAGTGAAGTCTCTATCCCAACAATTATTTCTGGAGTGCCAATCACTAGCTGGGCACATGGGATCCCTGCTTTTGTAGAGCACGTGACCAAACAGAAAGATCAGAGTTTGAGCTGGCTCCAGGGACAGTAGGATCCAGGGATATCAATGTGACCAGATTTCAAGATCTCTGTCTCTCTTGCCATATCTTCTGCTTCTGTATCCTTTTGCACACTGGTGTCAATCTTTCCTTCTGTAGATGCGCTGCATTCATGAAGAGTACACAGGCAAAGCAACTTGGAACTGGGTTCTTTCAAGATTAGTTATTTCAGAGAAAGGTGAATCTTTTTCTCAGCTTCAGTTTGAAAAATCTCTCAGTAGGAATGATGAGCCCATCCCTTGGATGAATCACCATGGCTGGAGACGAATTAGTGAATTTACCTATTCCTCTGACCACACTGATCACTTTAGGTCAGTAAGACACAGTAAAATGTTTGTTGGGGGCTTCTGGGAACTTAATTCTTTTTTTAAAAATTAATTAATTAATTATTTTAAATTGATGTCTTAATAGTTTATAACATTGTGGGGTTTTAGTTGTACATTATTGTTTGTCTGTCACCATGTGGATGCATCCCTTCACCCATTGTGCCCACCCCCCAGCCCCCTTCCCCTTGGTAACCACCAATTCGTTCTCTCTGTCCGTGTGTTCATTTATATTCCATATATGAGTGAATTCATGCAGTGTCTGTCCTTCTGTCTCTGGCTTATTTCACTTAACATAATACCCTCTAGGTCCATCCATGTTGTTGCAAATGGGACAATTGTGTCTTTTCTTATGGCTGAGTAGTATTCCATTGTATGTATATACCACATCTTCTTTAACCAATCATCAGTCGAGGGACACTTGGTTTGCTTCCACTTCTTGGCTATAGTGAGTAATGCTGCAATAAACATAGGGGTGCATAAGCCTCTTGGGATGGTTGATTTCATGTCCATTGGGTAGATGCCCAAGAGTGCGATTGCTGGATCATACGGTATTTCTATTTTTAATTTTTTGAGGACTCTCCATACTGTTTTCCATAGAGGCTGCACCAGTTTGCATTCCCACCAGCAGTGAATGAGGTGGGAACTAACTTCTATTCTTCCTTCGGTTCTCTGTCAAAACGTCACTTTCTCAGGGACAATTTGCCTAATCGCACAGTTTAGGTTATGCTCCTCTGCTCTACACTCCCATAATTACCTTTTGTAATACACATTACATTTGTAATTACTTGCATAAAATCTGCCTTCCTTTTTAAGAGTATCCACTCCCTGGGTGCAGGGCTTTCTGTTACACTCATTGCTGTATCCCAGAATCTAGCACAGGGCCCGGGACCACATACACAGTAAACAAATCAAGAGACCAAGAGTGACCATGGAGCTCAGAAACACCGAGAAGGCAAAAAGTGTGTTTCAAGAAGGAATGAGCATTCCACCAAACCTAGCTTAAATATCAACCTACAGCCACCTCATGTTAAAGAATCTGTGTGTCTTGGGTTAGATTCCAATTTAGACTGGGCAAAGAGGGAAATGTGAAATGTGAGAGGTCAGATACTGTGCCCTTCAAGTCAAGTTTTGATGACACATTTTTTCACTTAATGTGCTCTGTGAACTCACCCATGTCTATGCCTGTGCATTGCCTATTGCTTTGGTATTTTCTTATTCATTAATTCAACAAATATTTATTCACTGTCTCCTTTATTTATGCACTGCTATTGATGCTAGAGATAGGATGAATAAAATATGATCCTATAAGGAATTTACAGTCTAATTAGAAAGATAGATGTGTAAACAAATAAATTATAATATAACATTGTGATAAGTGCTGAAAGAAGAAAATAGTGATTATCGCTTTCTTCAAACACGAGGTGTTATTAATCAAGAGTCTTCCAGGGGGATGGCCCAGTGGCGCAGCGGTTTAGTTCACGCTTGGCAGCCCGGGGTTCGCTGGTTTGGATCCCAGGCGCCTGCTGACACACTGCTCGTCAGCCATGTCGCGGCGGCGTCCCATATAAAGTAGAGGAAGATGGGCACAGATGTTAGCCCAGGGCCAGTCTTCCTCAGCAAAAAGAGGAGGATTGGCAACAGATGTTAGCTCAGGGCTGGTCTTCTTCACACACACAAAAAAAGAATCTTCCACTTGCAAGTGACAGAAACCCAATTTCAAATAGCCGGAGTAGAAAATGGAGGCTACTGGCTCATGTAACTAGGAATTCCAGGGATAGAGCTGCGCTGAGGGACTCAGATATACTGTTGGATCTCTCCATTTCTGTCTGGATTTATTTCTTGCTGTTTGGGCCTCATCTTCTTCTTCTGAAGATGGACACTGAAGTAGATTCTGTGGTGCAGCACCCAGGCCACCTTTAGGATGGACACGCTAGTTTCCCAGCAGCTCTGGGGAGTGTTGGCCGCAGATGGCTCAAAGCTGGGTCTCTGGGAATTGCCCTCGACAAAGGACCGCCTCCCTGAAGTTTGCGCCTCCTCCCTGGGAGCAGCTGGCATCCAAAGACTGATCCTCAAGGCACACCAAGGCCTGGCCTCTTGCCTCGATTCAAGACATATCTGAAGGGCCAGCCCAGCTTTACAGCAAGCCACAGGATCAGGTGAGGAGGCTGAGGAACATGAGAAGGTCCGACTCTTGCAGATCTGTTCCCTGAAGAAGAGGATTGAGTTTATTTTTTTTATTCTGGATATATAGGGAAGAAATGGAGAGAAGTAAAGAGAAGGAAATATGAAGGGAAATCAAGACTGTTCCAACTAAGGAAAGACCAGGCACCTTCTCTGTGACCCCTCTAGGACTCCACAGATCTTCATCAAGTGATGGGGTGCAAGTGGGTTTTTGTGAAAGCAGCAGAGACTGAGCTTCTCCCTGCACTGGCCCAAGATAGGATGGAACTGTAGAGCACAGTAAATCTAGGAGTTGAGAGACATAATCAGAGGAAATGAGTTCTAGAACTTTGTAGAAAAAGTGGTTGGGCTATAAACTCTATAGGTGATAAGGCCTGGGTGAATATCTGGATATGTGTGTCATAGCAACAAACATCTTGAGAACAAAGTATAGCTTTATTCTCTAAACGTTTGAGGAACTAATGGTGAAACTAATAAATGCCAATAAATCACAGTTTAATAATAAAACAAGGTAAAATGCTGTGGGAATGGAAGGGTCCTGAGCAGTTAACTGATGTATTAAAGGAAAGATAGATTTTTGTGTCATTCCTTAGCTTGATAATACAGAGAAAAACTGAGGGAAGAAGTAGCCAGGTCTAGAGTTATTACAAAGAAATGAGAAAGCAAGAAAAAATGGAAGTTGATTTTCCAAGAAAAATTTAAGAAATCAATTCTGTTCGTCCATCTATCATGACAGAGAAAAATAATCAAAATTCCAGGCTCCAATTAAAACATTTCCAAAAGTGTTCTCCCATGTTTTGTTAATCAAAAAATAACAACAAAAAACCCCCTACACCTATCCACTGAAGAAGGACCTCTGCGAATGAATTTACAGCTGTGGGTTTTAAGTCCCTCCAGAAGATAGACAAATGAAGTAGATAATTCCTGGAGAGCCATTTTTACCCCATGACTGGGGTTTTTGGTGGTGTGACTTGACATGTGAAAGCACAAATCTGAACTGAGGATAAAATAGCAAATTAAGAGAGCCATCTACCGGCAGCTCATTGAAACCTGTTTAATTCATTAGGTTTCTATGCAAATATACTTCCATAATAGTGTGATCAACTTTCTGGATAAATTTAATCTGACCAAGCTTCACGCTATATTTTGTGTGAAGGAGGATTTCTCTAATGTAATAGTTATAGCATGAAACACAGATACCCGTGTTTAGGAGTTAGTCTTTGAAATTTAGCCAACTTGGCTATCACATTAAGAAGGAAGATGATGGTACATGATGATTAGTCAAGTGACCCTGAGAAGAGCAGAAAATATGTGTCCAGCACTGTTCCTTGTACTTTACTTATATAAATTCTTGTAATCTTCACAACAATCTTAGAAGATACCTGATATTATTATTCTCATTTTGCAGACGAGGAAACTGAGCACAGAGAAGTTAGCTGTCTTGCCCAAAAGTCAAGCAGCTAAGTGTCAGAGCTTTCATTAGGACCCAAGTAATCTGGCTGCAGAGTCTATACTCTTAACCATAACCTGATATAATGATCTGTGAGTTCTGTTAGGTAATCAGCATTATTACAGCTTCTAAAGATAGTAAGGCAAATTTGAGAAAGTTGCAGTTAGGATAAAAAAATGCAAATACAGGTACATTTTAGTATAAATAATGTGGTAAGTTAATTAAAGTGCATAAAGGATGCTGTGAGACCACAGTGGAGAGGCACCCGCTCAGCCTGATGAGGGCAGAAGAAGGGGGCAGTGTCTTAGCTGGTTCTCCTCCGCACGGCGCCAACCACACGAGAACACAACCGCACGTTTGCTTTCTAGACTGCAAGCCCTCAAGTCGGGCGAGGTCCGCTTTGTTCAATCTTTTATTACTCATGTTTGACACTAAATAAATATTTGTTTAATGAATTAATAATTCAGAATTGTTGATTCCTACTCTAATTTTCACATGGTGTTCTCCCCCATGCATGTCTCTGTGTCCAAATTTCCCCTTTTAATAAGGACTTCAGTCATATAGGATTAGTGGCCTGTCCTACTCCAGTACGACCTCATCTTAACCTAACTAGTTATTTCTACAATGACTCTCCTTTCAAGTAGGGTCACATAATGAGGTAATGGGGGTTAGGACTTCAGCATATGAATTCTGGGGGACACAATTCAACCAATAACACATGCTGATTCCATAAAATTATTTTTCTTGCCTTCATTTTAGCAAAATAATTAGTGGTGTTCAACATCACTAATCATTTTAAAAAAGGCAAGGCAGAGCAGGGTAAATAGTTTAGGACTGGCATATTTGAATAATTCTGGTGGGCTTTGGGCTATAGGGATGCTCTCTAGTTGCCTGATACCTGGCCCTGGGATGATTTAGAGCAGGGGAAATATTGGCTTAGTGTGTGAGAATTAGATGAGGAGGTGGCCGAGGGTATAGACTCGGGAGTAGTTGGTTTGTGTATCAGAAGCATGCTCAGGAAGCAAATTGTTATCCTTAGGAATCAGCTAGCCCTTGGCGGGGTAGTGTCTCCCCAGGTCTGTCAGGCCCCCAAATGCCACAGCATCAAGAATACAGAGAATGAGGAAATACAGTTAGTATAATATTTGCCCTGTGATGAATGGATGCTAAACAGACAAACACAGCATCTAAGAAAATATAGTTAGAACGGCTTCACACCTACAAGGATGCTATAATCAAAAAGTGAAAAACGACAAGTATTGGAAAGGATGTGAAGAAACTGGAACCTTCACACATTGCTGACAGGAATATAAAATGGTGCAGTTGCTGTGAAAGCTTGGCAATTCCTCAGAAAGTTAAACATAGAGTCACCATATGATGTAACAATTCCACTCTCAGGTATACACCCAAAATAACTGAAAACAGGGATGCAGACACTTGTATGCCAGTGTTCATTGCAGCATTATTCACAGTATTAAAAAAGTGGAAATAATCCAAATGTCCATCAACAGATGAACGGATAAACAAAATGTGGGATAGCCATACAATGGAATATTATTCAGCCATAAAAGGGATGAAGTACTGATCTATGCTACAACATGAATGAACCTTCAAAACATTGTGCTAAGTGAGAGAAGCCAAACACAGAAGACCACATATTGTGTGACTCCATTTATATGAAATATCCAGAATAGGCAAATCCATAGAGGCAGAAAGTAGATCAGTGGTGTCCAGGGGCCAGAGGGAGGGGCAAATAGAGAGTGAGTGCTTAATGGGTATGAAGTTTCTTTTTGGGGTGATGAGAACATTCTGGAACTAGATAATGGTGATGGTTGCACAACATTGTGAATTTACTAAGTGCCACTGAACTATACATTTTGAAATGGTTGAAATGGTGAATTTCATGCTGTGTGTCTCTTACCGCAATAAAAAAGCAGCACCAAAAAAAAATAGTCTATCTTCTGTTGGACACTTTGGGTTTGAATGTGATAAGCAGAACTTTGAAGAGTTACTAAAAGGACAAAATGAGATAATATATGTGAAAGCTCCAGGCACATAACAGGTAACCAACACATAGTAACTATTACTATTCTGAATACATGAATATTAATCTGTAGGTATTTGGGTTCATTACACAATAGAATAACCGCAAGTCTCTAAACTAAGAAAACACTATTTCAGAAAAGTAGGTGATGATCTAGTCAATCTATCATTTTCAGTCCCAGGAAAGGAGAACTGCAATTCTGTCCACACAATAGTAAGGAATTTGATACCAGTTAGCATTTTATTAGCATATTCAGAATCACCTAATTAAAGCTTTTTGTTGTGATTCTCTGCTTTGAAACAATGGATTTAAAACAATGTTGGCATTTTTTCAGATGATTTTATTTAAAATGAGATAGATAATGCCACAAGAACTTCCACGAGTCTACAAAGACTGTTATGATATTCTCTATAAAGTTAAGATTATCATAGCTAATTAAGTTTGAATCCTTTTGCAAAGAATAAAGATTGATTGAATAATACTAACACTAATTTTTCATTTAAAAAAATAAACAGTATCATTAAAAATTAAGGGTTATCTCCATACTAAATTTGTAATCATAAGTTTCTGGTCTTTATCACACCAATTGATAGGAGTAAATGATCGTTGGTGTCAGGCACATGCGAACCAGGTCAATGAACGAATGCCTCCCCAGAGGCCTCCCTCAACCCTCCCTCCGCCGTGAGCTGCCGCCCCGGTTCTCTCCCTTCCATCCCATTTTTACACTTTGAGAGTTGTCTTCCCTCGCTCAACATCTAGATTTCTTCATAATTTAGTTTCTCACTAAAATTAATAAGTCACTATTTGAACAGATTTCCGAATTTACAAGGCTGAGTGATGGTCAGGCCTCGAGCCTGGTAAATTCACTGAAGGTGTCACTTTATGAGAGTTTTTAGAGTCAGCCAGCTCTTTCCACAGCATGTGGAGGATAAAAAGGTGCTAAGACCTCAACAGTACTTAAATCAATGATAATTAACACAAGGAGATGCATTTCATACCCGTGAAAGTGGCAAAATTTAAGACTGATGCTAATACTCCAGCACTGAAGAGAGTGTGGGAAAGCAGATACTCTTCTACGGCACTGGATAGAATGTAATTGGTAAAACTTTCCCAAGGGTCAGATGGCAATATGTATGAAGAATCTGAAAAAATGGAAGGCATGACCTAAGCACAGCACTTCCAGGAAAATAAACAATTATGTTGAAAAAGACATGCACAAAAATATGCAGTACAATAATATTTATTAAATTAAAAATTTGGAAACAAATAGTTCATACAGGGGAATAGCTAAATAAATTGTAACATGTCAGTGGAATACAATGCAATCAATTACAATCACATTCTAGAAGTATAGTCATTAACTGGAAAATGTTCAGAACAAACTACCAAATTAAAATAATTAAGCTACAATATTTTATTATTTTTGCTATAAACTATATTATAAATGTATACACATATGCATGTATATACATATTTATGGAAGGATATACACAAAAATATTAACAAAAGGTTACCACTTGGTAGCAGATTATGATTTTTAGTTTATATTTCCTTTGCGATTTTCTGTTTTTGATTTCTGCGTTGATTCAAATGGGTAATTTTTCTGATCTATTTTCAAGTGCACTAATTCTTTTTTCAACTGTCTAGTCCACAGTTTAACCTATCCATTGAGTTTTTTATTTAGTAGACTATATATTTTTATTTCTAGAAATTCTGTCTGGTCTTCTTCAAATCTGTCCGGTCTTTTAAAATAATACCAATTTTTTTCTCCTTTCTTTTTTTTTTTTGTGAGGAAGACCAGCCCTGAGCTAACATCTGTTGCCAATCCTCCCCTTTTTGCTGAGGAAGACTGGCCCTGGGCTAACATCGTGCCCATCTTCCTCCACTTTATATGGGACGCCGCCACGGCATGGCTGACAGGCAGTGCGTCGGCGGGCGCCCGGGATCCGAACTCGCGAACCCCGGGCTGCCAAGCGCGGACTAAACCGCTGCGCCACCGGGCCGGCCCCCACTTTAAACATTCTTATTTCCTAGTCCCTACCTAATAATTCTGCTTCCAGATATTCTTGGGTTTCTAAGCTCTTGTGTTTGCTGTCTCACTCGTGAAAACTTGTTTCCTTCTGTGTTTGTGACTGGACTGTGACCACATCTTAAACAGAATAGGAATCTCCTGGTGGCCTGAGTTTAAGGTATTTTCCTTCAGGAAAGTTTTGCAATTACAGTCGATTCTCATTATTCGCGGATTCCGTATTTGCAAATTCACTGAGTTGCTAAAATTTGTTTGCAACTCCAAAATCAATACTCATGGCTCTTTTTCTGTCATTTGTGAAATACTCATGCTCGGAACTGTGAAAAACACGCGTCCCCTGCGCACGTTCCCAGCTGAGGTCACACAAGGCAATGCTCTGCCTTCTCCTTTCAGCTCTTACAGGATAAACAAGTGTCCCTATCGCGGTATATTTATTGCTATGTTTTTCTCATTCTTGGGCTTTTTGTTGGTGATTTTGTTGTTTGAAATGGCCCCCAAGCTAGTGCTCAAGTGCCCTGTCTGGTGTTTCTAAGTGCGAGAGGCTGCGATGTGCCTTACGAAGAAAATACCTGTGTTAGGAAAGCTTCGTTTGGGCATGAATTATAGTGTGGCGGCCATGGGCTCAATGTTAATAATCAGTAATATATATTAAATAAGGTGTCTTTAAACAGAAATACACAAGGTTACATAGACAATGAGTAAAGTCATGTTAATGCAGAGTAAACCGTGTGTGTGTGTGTGTGTGTGTGTGTGTGTTGTGGGGCAGGTAGGTAGTTTCAGTGTCACTGTCCAAGCTGTGGGGGGAAAGATGTTTGGTTCTTAGATCCGTTTTACATGAATTTCTCAGCTTGGGGATCCCTGCTGTGCATGGAGTATAACTCCAGACCCAAGTGAGGGCAGGCCCAAATTACAAATTCTGGAAATTTGTAAAACGTCCCCCAACTCTTTCTTTTTTTCTACCCACATTCCAGAATAAGATAGATACACTTACCTCAGGCTTTATTTACTTGTGTACTGTCTACTTTTCACTCAGAATTTCTATATATTTTGTAGTGAGAGAGTTTGGGGGCTTTCTTATTCAAAATATTACCTCTATTACTTTTATAGCTAGGAAACATTATTAAGTGTCCATAAATATCTTTGACCACCCAGTTAGGAGAGACATACAACAAACACTTCAAGTACTATATTTTGCAAAATAGAAAATAAGAGTTTAGGCATCTAAGCATTATTATCCAAGGACTATAACGCAGAGGGAGAGTCTGGGATTTGGATTTAGACAATTCTAGAAGAAAATTCTACTTCTCTCCCCTATACTTATGGGATCCTGAGAAAATTGGTGAACTTCTCCCAGCTTCACTTTCCTCAGCTCTCAAATCATGACAACAAGTAGAGCTGAGACTAGAATTTGCTAGATATTTGCTAAGATGTAAGCAGCAGTTCTCCAAGTGCAGTCTGCAGACTTCTGGGGTTTCCAAGACTCTTTCAAGAAGTCTGCAGTCAAAACTGTTTTCATCATAATTCTAAGACATTATCTGTCTTTCTGCCTATGTTGACATTTGCGCTGAAATTGCTAAAGCAATGGTGGGCAAAACGATCAGCTACTTAGCGTGAATCAGGGTGGTGGCACCAAACAGCACTGGTAGCCATTGTACGGTTCACTGCGTGCACTCAAGTAGAAGATGCCACCTTCACCTGTAAGTGCCATTGCTGAAGCAGCAGAAATTAATTTTATTGAATGTCAACTCTTAATTGCAAGCCTTTTGGGTGACAAAATGGAAAGTAGGAATTCTGCTGCACACCAAAGGAGGACAGCTGTCTTCTCCACACCAAAGGAGGAAAAGCATGTGTGTGAGTATTTGAGTTGCCAGCTAAACTAGACAATTTTTTCTTGGAACTCCATTTTTACAAGAAGGAGTAACTGACAAACTATGCTTATTCAGACTTTGGCATCTGACAGAAAATTTTTCAAAAATGAATGAAGTGAACCTGTTACTTCAAAGAAAACCACACAGTATTTTATACCGATGATAAAATTTGAGATTTTAAGTGAAAATTAGAATGTTGGAAAACTAGTATCTGCCACAGTGAGCTTGTCTGTTTTCGAGTACCTAACAACCTTGCTGACTAGAAAAGTGCTCGGGTAAGGCACATCCCCACCTTAGGGCTTCCACACCGCGGGCCCCCTCTGCCCCAATGGCTCTCCCCTTGTATCTGCTTGCCTCTCTCCCTTATCTCCTTAAATTTTCACTCACATGTCACCTTCTAAATGAGACTACCCTGACCACCATATTGAAATTGTAACCCATCCCTCGAGACTCTTGATCCTCCTTTCCCTCCTCTTTTCCTTCCTCCCTTCACCCCCATAGCACTTATCACATTCCAGCATTCTATGTAATTTACTCATTTTGTTTTTTGTTTATTCTCTGCCTCATCCCACTAAAATATAAGCTCCTTGAGAACAGGAATCATTGTTTTTTTTCAGTGATATAACCCAAGACCCTAAAACAGTGCCTAGCACATTATAGGCAGTCCATACATACTCTTAAATGAACAAATGTTTGTGATGATGATATTTCATGTTAGTATATTCATAAAAAGTTAAGATTATACATCAAATTATTAAGGGTCATTATCTTGGTTGTATTACATATTTCTTCAGTGTTTGAATTTTTATCAAAGACCTTGGTTATTTTAAAAATCAGAATATATATATGTATACATACGTGTACATATATGTACACACATATATACAAAAGTGCATGTATACACACACACACACACATATATTTAGCCCAGCTCAAACTGCCGTCTCTAATGCAAACTTTCACCGTTCAGAATTTATTCATCTTCTACGCCACAACAAAGACGTTGTGCCTTTATTAAGTCCTGTTCACATTCTGCCTTGTTTTATAACTCATTATGTATGTGTTTGTCTCCCTCAATAGATTTCAAGCTCCTCAAGGGCAGGACAATGTCATGGTCACATAGGCAACTGGCCAATGAGTGACTGGCCACGCCTCTCTGGCCATGCCTCAAAGACTGAACATTTTCAAAACTAGGGTAGATTCATTAAAAAACTGGCATTTGTCATTTAGTGGTGCAAACTTTGTGAACTTATTAAGTTAACAATAACCTTTAAGTAAATACTGGGACTTAATAAACATGTCCTTTCCAGCTTATATGCTTCTGTAGAGAAGTCAAAAAGAATAAATATCAAGAGGAGTTCTCTTCTTGCTGCCTTTTTACTTTAAAATATATAAACCTAAGGTTTTTATAATTTTATTTTAAAACTACAGTTTTTGTGATATCAAGATTTAATATTAATATTAAGTGAGAAGCCTCTTTCTGAACCTTCCTCAATTCAAAGTTTGAGACCAGGCTTTTGGCTCAAGTGAAAAACTGCCAGTACTAGACTCTTTCCTTTTCCTCCAAGCTCACGGAATTCCTGAGTCTCCAAACACTCAAAATAGTTGATTTCTATCAAAAGAGAGAGAGAGAGAGAGAGAGAGAGAGACTATTTTTAGATTCAGAAGAGTCTGAAACTGGGCCAGGCTGACATGTAGACCAGCGGAAGTGGTGTTCATGAGTGTTGAACCTGCCGTCTCCCCTGGAAAGCAGCGCACGGTGGAAAAGACAACACAGGCTTTTAAAAAATAATGTGTGTGAATAGTTCATAATAACATAGAAATGTGCTTTATGTTTTAATGGTAAGTGAAAAGTGGTGGATAAAAAAACCATGCTTGTAAAATAATCACACTTCTGTCAAACAGACAAATGAAAAACCACACTTAGAAGAAAAGATATCAAGGATCAAATATCAACAATGGTTGCCTTTAGATGATGAAATTTTGGATGACTTTTTTTCTTACTGCTTTTCTGCATTTCATGAATGATTTATAAGCTGTATATATTTTATTTCATAATTTGGAAAAATAGTAACTTTCAAAAGAATGGAAGGAATGAAAAGAAGGAAAGAGAGAAAGAAAAAATGTGAATTTTGAAGTCGTACTGATCTGAGTTCAAATCGTCTAAAAGCTGAGACACGTTAGACAAGGCAGGGAGTGTAATACTTACTGCCTCCTGGGTTCCAGGGGCCTTCAACACGTCAGTTCTGCCTCTAGCCCCGAGCAACAGGAACCACTGCTCTGTGTCCCCATGCCTTAGAGGGCCCCGCATATAAAATACCCATGAAAATCACACTGAAAACACAAGAGTATCATCGTCATTCCCTAACTGACTCTCAGCACTAACCCAGGCGACCCCCACCCTGAACATCCATTCTCATGACTAAGTGTCCAGGCCCTGGGGAAATGCTTCTCCACGTCTCTCGCCCCACAAAAGGCCACTGTGTTCAACGACTGTCGTGGTTTTGAGTTCTGCTGGTGGCAACATCAAAGATAAACACTGCTTCAGAGTATGGAGAGGATTTGAGTGGCAAAATGCTTGGGTAAGACAAAAGACAACTGTGAAATCCTTTCTCTCAGAAAGCATGAATGTAATAGATTCCTGTCTAGCAAAAAATCATTTCAAGCAGGGGCCGCCCGGTGGCGCAGCGGTTTAGTCGGCGCTTGGCAGCCCAGGGTTCGCGGGTTTGGATCCTGGGCACCCGCCGATGCACTGCTGGTCAGCCATGCCGTGGCGGCGTCCCATATAAAGTAGAGGAGGATGGGCACAGATGTTAGCCCAGGGCCAGTCTTCCTCAGCAAAAACAGGAGGATTAGCAACGGATGTTAGCTCAGGGCTGGTCTTTCTCACACACACACACACACAAAATCATTTCAAGCAGAGCTAGGCATTCACTTTCTTGCTTCTGTTCCTTTTCCAATTTGTGGTTCCAAGCTACATATGATCTAGCACGGCATTTGCAATAATTGTATACGGTGACTGTGGTAGGTATTTCTCAAACGGCCTCCAAAGATCCCCTCCTTCTTGTATGTACACCCTTGTGTGAGCACCTCCCCTTTAGTGGGAGCTGCACCTAGTGGATTTTTCTAATATGTAGAATACAGCCAAAGTGATGGGGAGTCACTTCCACGGCTGAGTTTTAAAAGACTGACTTCCATCTTGCTAGCAGACTCTCTCCATTGCCTCCTTGGCTCACGTGCTTTGATGAAACAAGCTGCTGTTGTTGGAGGGGCCCACGTGGGAAAGAACTGGGAGTGGCTGTGACCAATAGCCAGCGAGGAACTCAGGCCCTCAGTCCAACAACCCACAAGGAACTGAGTGCTTCAATGACCACTGAATGAACTTGGATGCACATTCTACCCAGTCATGCCTTCAGATGGGACCACAGATCCTGGCCAATGCCCTGATTGCAGCCTTGTCAGAGACCGGGAGGCAGAGGACCCAGCTAACATGCCTGGGTTCCTAACCCACACAGGCTGGGAGATAATGGATGTTGTTCTTTAAGACACTAAGAGATGGGTAATTTGTTATGCAGAGTACATAACTAATACAGTAGCGGGGAGATATTTTGCAATTTTAAACATTATATATTACTCTTAAATGTATATATATGTAGGTCTAAGCATAAAAATATTTATTTATCATGAAAATAAGATTAGTGATGTTGAACAACTTTTCATGTGCTTGTTGGCCATCTGTATATATCCTTTGGAGAAATGTCTTTTCAAGTCCTCTGCCCATTTTTTATTGGGTTGTTGTTTCTTTGCTGTTGATCTGTAAGTTCTTCATTATTCTGGATACTAAATCTTTATCAGATATATGATTTCAAATATTTTTTCCTATCCTGTGGATTGTATTTTCACAGTATCCTTTAATGCATGAAAGTTTTTAATTTTATCTATTTTTTCTTTTTTGCTTGTGCTTTTGGTGTCATATCCAAGAAGCCATTGCCAAATTGAGGTTATGAAAATTTACTTCCATGTTTTCTTCTAGGAGTTTCATCATTTTAACTTCTATATTTAGATCTTTGATCCATTTTGAGTTAAATTTTTTTTTTTTCTCAAATGAGTTGGTTGAATTCCAGGTGGTACAGAATTCAGGATAGAACAAAGACTGATGAACGTCGGCAGGATTCTGAGCTGGGTTTACTCTGACCTCATAGCTAAGGTAGAAATGGCTGGGTGAAAAGAACTAAAGAGAAGATGAGTCACTGTATGATTTTTTTTTTTTTTTACGAAAGTTTATTCTTAAATGTACAGCAGGCTGGCAACAGATGTTACGGCAGGGAATCCAGATGTTTAAACAAGAATGGAATTAAGGATCACCATTGCTTCAGGCATAAGGAACAGCTTCCTTTTCCCCAGATTTCTTAATTCCACCTGTGGTCAGGGGGCCCTTCCCCGCCACCTTTGCTTTCAGCTCCTCGAGTTTCTTCTGCTCCTCCTTCTGTTTCTGCTTGAATGCCTTTTCTTTCTCATCCATCTCCTTGGCCTGCTTCTTGAGTTGCTTCAGGGGTTTCTTCCTGCCACCTTCGCAGCTGGACATGGCGCAGGCTGCCCTTTCCCCCTTGAGTTAATTTTTTAATATGGTATGAGGTGGGGATCCAACTTTATTATTTTGCATGTGGAAATCCAGTTGTCCCACCATTATTTATTGAAGAAACTATTTTTTTTGCCATTGAATGGTCTTGGCATGCACCGCTTTTTCTCCAATTTTTTCATTGTGGTAAAATACACATAACATAAAATTTACTATTTTAACCATTTTTAAATGTACAGTTCAGTAGCATTAAGTCCATTCTTTTGGTTGTGTAACCATCACCACCATCCATCTGCAGAACTCATTTCATCTTACAAAACTGAAACTCTAAACCCATTATATAACAGCTCCCCATTCCTCCTCCCCCCAGCTCCTGGCAACCACCATCCTACTTTCCGTCTTGATGAATGCAACTGCTCTGGTTACCTCATGTAAGGGGAATCATACAGTATTTGTCTTTTTGTGACTGGCTTACTTCATTCAGTATAATGTCCTCAAGGTTCATCCACGTTGTAGCATGTGTCAGAATTTCCTACTGTTTTAAGGCTGAATAATATTCTGTCGTGTCTCTAGACCACATTTTGCTTATCCATTCATCTGTTGATGGACATGTGGGTGGCTTCCACCTTTTAGCTATTGTGATAATGCTGCTATGATGTGGGTGCACAGTGTGCACTGCCGCTGGTTAGGAAGAGAAACTTTCTCCGAAGCTCCACAGCAGATTTTTCCTCACATCTCACTGCCTGGAATTATGTCACACGTTCATAACTGAACCAAGAAAAATGGGCTACTATGTTTGATTTAGGGTCTCAGCATTAAGCAAATAATAATTTATGCTTCGTGGGCCTTGGAGGGGAGTACCCCTCCCCTGAAGCTCTTGGCTGTGAGGAGGAGGGTGGGCTCCACTGTAAAAGAAGGACGTGAGTGTTTGTAAGCAACTCACTACACTCTGCTGCTAAGACTGGAAGCTACGCACACAGGTGAGGGTGAACTCAGATTTACATGGGATTTCTGTCGTGAAACCTTGAGGCTGATGAATACTGCCTTGTCTTTCTGTCCTCCGTGGTCACCATCTTTCCTGTTGTGTTCTCACCTGACCTTTCCTTCCTTTCCCATGACCCCATCTCCCACTACTTTTCTCCTTTCAAAATCTTTCCATTCCTTCTCTGATGCTCTAACTCACTATATGCTGATTCACCTCACAGAATTCTTGCTTCACTTCCTGGTCTTAACGAATGCTGACTCTTCTCTCAAGATTCTGTCCCCCTGCAACTTTCTTGAATCTATGCTTTTTTGTCTTTTGGTCTCATTTATTCATGAACACCGGGTACAGATAAGCTCAGCTCTCTCCTCCTTCTTCAGTGCTACATCTAAACCAGTAGTTCTCTGCTTTTATGTAGAAATCCTGTTCCTTGAAGGATTTCACAACATTTGCATATACCCTTCTCCACCCTACTTCACCTCTGTCACCTTCTGGCTTCCTGGTTAGTAGCTCAGATCCCCATCCACCTGGCTGACAATATTATCCATGCCCCTGGCTTTAACTGTCATCCAGAGCTGATGACTCCCAAAGCTATAATTTCAGCTCAGTTCTTCCTTGTAAGCTCATATCTAACTGCCTCCTGGGCATAGCCCTCTGGCAACTCAAGTATTCCTAACTCAACCTGTGGAAACTGGAAAGCTAGAAACCTTGATTCTTTCATCCTAGTATCTCTGACCAATTTTTTGCTTTTCTCTGATCACTGTTTATTTCAGATCCCCCCCTTATTTTAACCTGAATTATGAAAACAATCAACTAACTGGTCTTTCCAGTCCAAGACATTCTCAACAAAACTGCAACCAGCAGCCTAAAATGCAATGTAATTATGTCATTCCCTTCCCTTTATAACCAGGTTCAAGTCCAAGGTTCTTACCGTACTGTACAAGGCCCCTTTATGAAATAGCCCCAGTCTGTCTTTCCAGCCTTGTTTTGTACCACTCCCCCACTCTCATGTTCCAGCTACGATGAATTTATGGGTTATCCTAAACTGGGCAACCTCCCTCTTCCACAGCTAGTTAAATCGTACTTTTGTCATTTATCTCAGGACTTCCTCCTCTAGGATCTCTCAGTTTGGGAGTAACTGACACTCCTTGTTCTCTCAATACCTCGTCCATACCTCTATCATAACATTTATCACATGGTATTGTGTGACCATAAGTTTCTCATCTGAATTCTTGTCATAGTTCCAGGATTTAGCACAGTGCTGGGTGTTTAGTAAATACTAGCTGTGAGTAGATCCTGTGTTGCATTTCAAGGCTAAGGTTTACTTTGTAGTACCTCCTCAAGTGTGGCTAGAGAGGAAAAGGAGGATGGGGTAATACTGCATTTAGGAGGGAAGCTGAGTCCACTGAAGTTGCTTTCAGAATTATGGGGACTCTGTGCATGTTTGTAGGCTGAGGTAAAGGGGGCAGTGGAGAGAGAGAGAGAGGCTGAAGATGCAGGAGAGGGGATAGAAATAAGGTCATTTAGAAAGGAGGAAAGGTTTTCACTAAAAATTTTTTTAGCCTTTAGAGATCTACAAGGTATGCATCTCATCAAGGCTGAGCTTGATTTATCTCAAAATAATATTCTTGATCAGGCATTCACGGTACACGTTTACTTATTACACAGAACCTTCATCATTCCCTGGGTCTGGGAGGGAGATGGATAAGAAGTGTACTTGGTAGAAGTTAAGGATTAAAAGTTTACTAACAAAAATCTGGAGCTGCATCACAATCAATGCTACTAGAACAGTTGGTACGCTTTCAAAGTATATGTCTGGGATATGATGACTTTTTAGAAGGGGCTTGACACTTAAGATAAATGTTATTTTATATATACAGCTGTCTTTCATGATTTTTGAATGTAGCATTCTGATTAACTAAATATTCCAGTTTTAATAGCTATATTATGATATAATTTAAATTATTAACTAAAATAAGCACAGGTGTTAGAAATAGCTTATGTTAAAACTATATAGAATGAATGAGAAGTGCATTTCAGGGCCTCAGTCATCACTGTGAACTCCCACAGACACTTAAGGAGGGCCAGTTACTCTGTACGAAGAACAGTGCTTAGAGCTGAGAGGGACAGATGTTTAAGACGGGGCTCCTACCTTTTAGAAGGTATATTAGCTATTATAGCGTTCCAATTGACCAAATGCATAAGTGATTATTAAAAGGCGGTGTTACACTTATTTTACTTTCTGTTTTCCATTCTGATAAAGCTCTCTTCTCTTCTTTTCACTTCCCTTTAAACCTTTCCTGATTATCAAAGCTATTTGTGCTTCAGAAACAGAGTGTAGTGTCTAGGCAGAGCGCTTTGTCCCTAGCAGCATTCATTGGATATTTGTTGAACTGAAATGAACATCTTGTCCAATTTTAACTCTTTTGTGGTTGGCAATTGGCTGAATTGGAAAGTCAAAGATGCATTTACAGGAGAGAATATTGCTGAGTACGGCAGCTGCAAGAATCTCTTTTAAAAGCCTAAAGTCTGTTACATAAATTATGTACTCTTTAAACTCTCTTCCACATTCATTTACAGAGTTGATCATTGAAACTGCTTTAGAAATACGTGTATCAAATATTTAGCATATTTTTAAAGCTTCCTTAATAACATACCTAATAAGTGGGTGCAATTATGTATTTATTTCCTACAAACACCTATGAATAGCAGATAATCTAATTACAGTTTATCATTACCTCTGAATCATTCCAGGGGAAATGTTTTCTCTCACTGCATTCATATTGTTTTGGTGCATGAGTATGGAAAGCAGCAGATTGTTTTCCATGATCATAGATTTTAAATATTTACTTGCTAGTGCTGCATAATTTAGCACACTGGAGTTGGAAAGCAGTTTGTATGGTAGCTGATGCCATGTCAGTGTTACGGAATATAATTTCCCTCTGTGACTTCTATGTGAAGTTGTAAAAATGAAAAGTATTCTACTCTGTTTATCTAACCAATTAAAATTTGTTTTGCTGTAAATCCACAGAAAACCAATGTTGTGGTATACACACCATTTGATTTTGTATAAGTACCATGCAGTTTAAGAATCCCAGCATTGTTTCTCATGGCCTGTTAATGCACAATATCAAAAATAAAATATATTCATTCTTATAATCCAAGTCTTTATGAAAGTAACAAAAGGCACCTAGACAGCTCATTAGATGCATGGTATCTGTTCCAAGAAATCAGAACAGAGTTCTGTATTTTAACATATGGAACCACAAGCTATCTAACCAGGCATGAAAACAGTTATTTTGTTTGCTCACTCTAATAAATGCTACATTTGTGATCTCGCCATATCCTTTATGTGATTGGTTACTTGGTTGCCCTACCACATAACAGAAAATAAATAGTTCCAGATCCTGTTTTTGTGAGAATAAAAATAATATAATTCAAACCACTAAACATATTGAAAAATTGAAAAACATTTTCAAATTTAATTTTGAACGTTTCAACTGTGCATTTTGAAAGGTTTTGTCTCCCACGTGCTTTCATAGGCCAGTAGTACAGACTGTTAATTTTTTACTTCTAGCTCTTATTATAACTTCCGATGCAACTCAGGAGCGTGTCCGGTAGTCCTTGTTCCAACACAATCTTGCAGTACTGCAAAAGGACGTAGGATCACACTTTGCAATAATTTAGTATTTCACTCAACACCTCTTATGAGGATAAAAATGTCCATTTCATAAAAAGCCTTTGCAGACTTTCCTGTGTTTCAATCTTTGAAAACGAGCTGAATGTGGAAAATGAGCGAACACATTCCTTGATATTTTATATTTATCTACTGTCCCAACCATAGCTTGGCTTAGAGTACCTTCACAACAGGATGGGAATAATACCGGTACTTTCCCCAAGGTGGGGCTTGGTGGGAAGGTCTACACTAATCCACTGGGTTTAATGAGGGCTGTGAAATCGCACTGGAGCCTGCGCTGTCAGGGGCCGAGAGAGAAGAATGAGGGGCGCAGGGCATGCTGGATCTTGTAGTTCCTGCCTCCGAAGAGAGGGCCTGGTGTTGCACTGCATGCTGGGAGTTGAAGTCCAATTGTCCAACGGGACCTCCTGGCGGGCCCAGTGTGGTTTGTCACAGAGACGCCGCTTCCAGACGGACCGTCTCCCTCGGTGCTGCGCACCCCGCATTACTGACTTACATGCGGGGTGGCGAACAGGGGGAAAAGAGGTGGACGAGGTACGCGGAGCAGGGGCTGCCGCCACGGCCGCCGGCGGACGGCTCGAGAGCCGGAAGTGGCCGACGGCCGGAGGCAGGGAGGCGGCGCCCGGACTACGGTGGCCGCGAGGGAGCGCGAGGGCGGGCGGCCGCGGCGCCGAGGCCGGAGCGGGTGCGTGGTGTGGCGGGCCGTGGCGGCCGCTGTGGCGCTGGGACGTGGCCCGGGTTGGTGGCGCCGGCACGTCTGCACGCGTCTCCGGTTGTCTCGGTGAGGGCCGGCCTGCGGCGGAGTCAGGGAAGGTGGGGACTCGGTGCCTCTGGTCGCCGAGTCCCTCGGGGGCCTGCGCTGCCCTGGGGGCCGCTGTGGCGAGCGCCGGCTCCCTGCGGTCTCGGCGCCCCTCGTCCCCGCTCCTCGTGGCGTTGTCCCGAGCCCTCGGCCCCCGGGCCGCGGAGCGGCGGGCCGGGGCCTGCCTGTGGGCGCCGTCCCCGCGCCCTGCGGCTTGTCTGAGGTGTCCCCGCGCCGTCGCCTCCATGTAACGCCCCCCCCCAATGTCTCCCCGTGGAAAAACAAAGAGCCGAGTCGGACCCCGAGGTCTCAGCCCTGCGCCTGCCGCCCCTCCGCCCTGGCCTTGTGAGGCTGCGGACGCGAGCGCGCCGGCCCGACTGTCGCGGCGCTTGCCCGGGCGGAGCCTTCGGCCCCCTAGTCGGCGCTGCCCACCCTCGGGCCCCGCCCGTCCCGGCGGGGCTGCGCAGGTGGGGGCTCGGAGGCGTCCTGGGACGGCCGGGGACGGGCCCGCGTCAGTGGCCACTCGGCATGGCCGCTGGTCGAGTTCACATTTAGATTTCTGTGGCTTACCTGTTGGGTTTCTATCGATCTTCCCCCCATGGGGTTCGCAGCTCCCCCGCAGTTAGAGGCGAATCCCTCCCCGGACAGCTCTGTGTACCTGAATTTCCTAGATTAGATCTTCTTTTCTCCTTCCTCTGTGGAACGTCTGTCCCCAGGGGCATTTGTGCAGTGATTTTGTCTCAGTTAATAGCAGATAAACACAGGGGAATGCTCTTTCCTCCCTGGTTGCTTGTGATTTGTAATTTACGTTATGAGTCATTGAAAGTACCCAGAGGGATTGGAAAAGCTTTGAGAGGCAAAGTCTATGTATGTTCCAGTTTATAAATTAATAAAGCTGCTTCTCCGAACACGGAAAAGTTTCTAATTAGTTCAGTAATCTCATGCTGTATTGGGTTAGTTATCAGTTCATTCGCTGTAAAATTTTGGAAACTGTTTAAAATTAAAAAGTTGCCAGTATAAGGAATTGTACAGTTCAGTAAAAAGAGTTTAAAAATCATTTAACCGATGATCTTTTCTGTAAAATGGAATGCAAATATATTGAAAAATTTATTTGTTGGAATTGTTTATGAGGTATTTCTATATATTTCCATAGATCTGGTAAAACAGCATTGTATTCTATTCACTAATGTTTTGTAGACAGAAATTTTTGTACTTCCTGGCTTTCCGGGGACCATGTAACTCAAATTAGTTTGCAGTTTTTCTTCCATTCTGATGATTGCACTATAGAAACGTAATGGTAAAATTATCTTTCTTTTTTAAGCTGTCAAATATAATCTATATGTGTCAGTAAAATATAAATATTAACATTTGTACCCTGTCAAATTGGGATTATTTCTAATTAATCAGGAATGGTTTCAGCCATGCTTAAGATTTGGGACTAAATGTATAATATTTCAGAATTAATTCACTCATGGAATTCTTTATTGGATAAATGATGAGGCTAGACGATACTCAGACTTCTTATATTTTTTCCTGAGATTTTCTTCATTTAGTAGGTGTTTATTGAATACTTCTTATTTATTGTCACAAAATCATCACAGCAGTTATTGAGAGCATCCTCTGGTCCTCAGCTCTGTACTAGATGCTATTAAAGCATCATTGCATTTAATCATTGTAACAATTCAGTGAGCTGTTGAACATTATGTACATTTGGTAGGTGAAGAAACTGAAGCTCAAAGAGTTCAAGTCATTTAGTCCAGATCTTTTTGCCTCTTCCCTCTGTACCACAGCTGCAGAGATTTGTTCTCTACCCTGGCATATGTAAAGAGCATTAATGCGAGAAATATTTACGTCACTGGATGTAACAGTGAACGAAAGAGACAAAGCCCCTGCTCTCAGGGAGTTTATGTGTGTGGGATGTAAACCTTGCCTTCAGGAAGCAGAAAATGTAGCCAGTATGCGTGAGATGTTTTAGAATGTTAAAGTTGAAAAGAGAGAGAAACTAGGAAAGGTTTCATGAAGATGAGATTTGATCTAGAACTTAAGTAGCAAGGGATTTGGTAGGTAGAAATTAGGAGGAAAGTAATTCTAAGTTGAGGCATAAAATCAACAAAATTCTGAATTGCAGGGGAGAGTTTAGAGGGAGGGACAGGTGACTGGACTGCTTTGTATCTTCAGTTTCTTGCACATACTAGGTGCACAGTGTTGGTTGAAATTGAGACAAATATTTCAATGAATGAAGCTATGAAAAGAGCTCAGATCTGAGGCAATGAGGAATTAGATAGATCTAGTGTTATAGTGGGGATGGAAGAAAGGAACGGATAACTGTTGGTGCAAGAATCAGTAGGCTCTGTTCATTATTGAATGTTGGGAGTCGGGTGGTGGCCAAAAGAGAATGGACTCTCGATTGCCAGGTTTGAACTGAGTGGACCAGGTGTATTGTAGATTTACCTATTTTATCAAGTCATGAGATTTTTTTTTTATTCCAAGATGCACCATTATTTTATGAATCACTATGAAAGAAAAAAATATTGCCAATTAAACAAAGGTTGTCAACTGTATGATGTATTCGGTTTCAGAGTTAAAGTGTAAGCGTGTTATCTAGAAGAGATGAAATAAGGTACTCCTTATAATGACTGGTGAGCCTTATAACTGCTTTATTATTTTTTTTGGACTATTTATAAACAAATTTGTAATGTTTGACATGCATTCAATCATTTAGCATTTATTACTTAACTAGGCACTCTTCTAGGCCATAGTGATTTAATGGTAGGTAAATTCAGTCTCTACCCTCATAGAACTTATTGTGTAACAGGGGAGGCAGATGTAAATCAAATATTCTGTCAAAGAGACTTGAAGTTGCAGCTATTCCAAGTGCTGTGAAAAGGAGTTGATGCTGTACAGAGGAGAAGCTGATCACAGAGGGGACAAGAGTGTGCATGGGGAGAGGCCAGATGAGAGATGGTATCTTGGACAAGGTGGTGGGGAAGATAGATAGAAGTGGATGGATTTCAGAGATGTGTAGGAGGTGGGACTGGGTGATGGATTGGATATGAGGAATGAGGGAGAGGAAGATGCCGTCGACCACCACTAGCTAGCTTTTTTGGCTTGTGTAACTGGATGGATTCTGGTACAGTTCACTGAGAGAGAACATTGTAAGATGACCAGGTTTGGAGGAACATGCTTTGTTTCTTAATTTTTTCTGTTGTGGCATCAGTGTTCAAGGTTAGTTTTATATTCTTTTTTCCTTTCATATCATTGTTTCAGTTAAGTATATTTGAGGAAAGGTGTACCTGAAATAACTTTTTTCAGTATTTTTTTATTTTTTTTTTTCTTTTTGGTGAGGAAGACCAGCCCTGAGCTAACATCTGTTGCTAATCCTCCTCTTTTTGCTGAGGAAGACTGGCCCTGGGCTAACATCCGTGCCCATCTTCCTCCACTTTATATGGGACGCCGCCACGGCATGGCTGACAGACAGTGCGTCGGCGGGCGCCCGGGATCCGAACCGGCAAACCCCGGGCTGCCAAGCGCGGACTAAACCGCTGCGCCATGGGGCCGGCCCTCAGTATTTTTTTCTTGAGTGAGCAGGGGAAAAATTCTAGATGAACGCATTTGGGAATATGTTGGTATTTGTTTTGAATTTATATGTAACATATTCAGCCATATTTGTGAATAGGTAACTCAGTAATAGTTATATATCATCTTACTTTCACTTGGGATTTGGCAGTGAATCAGACATCTGGTTAAATTTTAACTTCAGTTGGTGTATATGTAAATATAAATGTGTATTAGGGAAAAAACTCATTTTGATTTTTCTTTGAAATGTCTCCTATGTGTAATTGTTGATAGATATTTAATCAGTACAGTCAGTTTATTATTTAAATTTTACATTTAAGCAGTAGAGTGAATAGAGCAAAGGAGTCAGACTACCTGGATTCAAGGTGTGTTTTGCTGTTTGCTAGCGGTATGACCTTGCAGAAGTTTAGTCTTTCCAAGCTTTTGTTGTTGTTTTTATCTATAAAATGCGGATAATATTAGGACTTGCCTTATAGAGTTGTTGTGAGGATTAAATGAGATGATATATGTGCGGAGGTTAACAGAATTCCTGGTACAGCTTGTATTATTATTATTACAGTGATGTGGGATCTGCTATCATCTGGAATTCTTTGACAACATTTTAATTTTAGAGTTCCTTATAATGAATAGCTCTCAATTGGAGAAAAAGTTTGTTTGGTAGTCATATTTGGATTTGGAGAAAATATTATATAAGGTAGCTTTACTTAGTCACAAATGTCCTGGATGAGTCAGCACATGTCATCTTTCACAGAATTCTCATCAGAGATTATGTTTAGTCTACAGCTATAATAGGAAATTAATGGTGGATTGGTTTGTAATTATTTATTATTTATCAGGATTATTACTTTCATTTTTAGCCAAACCTCTCTGAACTTTGTACTCGCTTTTAGCTCTTATGGAGAGGGTGAAGAAGTCGTTAGACTTTATAAAGTCTCATTGACTGAAGCAAAGTCAACTTCATTTCCACCCTATGTTTTTCCCTCAACTTTTTTTTTTAAGTTTCAAACCTATAAAAAAAGTTGAAAGAGTAGTACGACAAATACCTGTATATCCTTCACCTAGATTCACTAGTTGTTAACATTATACCTCATTTCCTTTCTCTTTCTCTCTCTCTCTCTCTCTCAGTGTGTGCGTGCGCGCGCGCGCACGTGCGCGCGCACGCGCACACACACACACACGCATGCCCACTCGTGTACACATTTTTTTTCTTGCTTTGTAAACCACTTGAAAGTAAGGTGGAGACATCATGACACTTCACTTCTAAGTACTTCATCATGCATCACCTAAGAACTAGGACATTATTCTCTGTAACTATGATGGTATCAGCAAACCCAAATAATTTAACCTTGATAGGATAATATTATCTAATGTACAGGCCATATTAAAAAATTCCAATTTCCCCAAATGTTCCAGTAATGTCTCTTATAGCTTAAAAGAAAATTTTTTTTGAAGACTGAATCCAATCAGATATTATGAATTGTATTTAGTTGTCATGTCTCTGTTTTCTTTTATCTAGAACAATCCCTACCTCTTCTTGTTCCTCCTTCCTTCCTTTCTTTTTTTGGTCTTTCAAGACATTGACATTTTTGAAGAATCCAGGCTAGTTGTTTTGTAGAATGCCTCACAAAATGAATTTGTCTGATTGTTTCCTCACAGTTTCAGGTTAAATAGTTTTTTTCAAGACTATTACATAGGAGATATTGTAAACTTTCCATTTCAGCACATCAGGAGTAGTATAATGATAGTTTGTTCCATTATTGGTGATGTTAAGATCTGTCACTTAGGTTAGACAGATTTCTACATTCTGAAAGTGTCTTTTCCCTGTTTTACTTAGTAATTAATCTGTGGGGGTGATACTTTGAGATCACAGGATATTCTGTTTTCCAGCAATTTTTTTTTCTATCCAGTGGTTTTAGTAGCCATTGATGATCCTTGCCTGAATCAGTCATTGCATTGATGGTGGTGCCAAATAGTGGTTTCCAGTACTCTCAATCCTTCTACACGTTTGCTGGCTGTCTAAGGAAGAGCTATTCCTCCTCTCTCCTTTTATTTTAGTATCACTATGTACCCAAGGATTCTTTTAAAAAAAATTATCGAATGTGTTATAATCTGTTACCATTATTCTTTTTAATGATTAAATTATCTCAGATTTGGTTAGTCCTTTCAAGCTGGCTCCTATGGCCTTTGTATATGTCCACATTGGTATTTGGTACATTCTTACTTTTTTTGTACAATAAGATGTTCCCAGGCTCACCTTGTATATTTCCTGCTTGAGACCTGGAATCAGTCATTTTACCATGGAGTCCTGGTTCATTTTAGTGGGAAATGGTACTTAGAAACCAAGATTTGGGCATTAAATAATACTCATTGCTACTGGAGTATCATTGTTTATAGGTCCTTTAAATGGACACACACACACACGTACTTTTTTTAAAAAGAAATCATGAGTTTATAGGATACCTTCCATTCAAATTCAAAACCATGGAGTTCATCTTCACTTTCCCTCAGTTCGTATTTGTATCTCCCTTTTCCTACAGGGAGAATTCTGATTCTCAACCATATCAATACATTTATTCATCTAATCTGTCCTACAACACACATAAGGTGATTTTGGAATTAGCATACTGATACTGCCTCCAACAACAGATTTACCTACTAAAGATTTCTTTGCCATTTTATGCCCTTAGAATATATCCCCCTCAAGATGTATAGTCAAAGTAGGTGTTCAAAGTTATTCGAATTATTTTTTTCTGTGTGATTATGTTATCAATATAAAATATAGTTAAGTTCCTACTAAAGTACTTTTTAATAGACTCTTTCTGTAAAATCAGTTATCTGTAAAACTACTGAAGTAGATATAATAATTTAAAACTTTATCATAATTTATAGTTATAGGGAACTCTAGAACAGTTATATCAAATAGGGAGTATGCAGTTTTTATGTTTGTAAGGCTTTAAACTTGTAGCTCTATTTTCAGATTGATATAATATTATTTAAAGTTAGAAATGATGAGAAAAATGACATCAAACAATTCCATTTGTAAGCCAAAACAGTTCTGTTTGTGAACATTTTAAACAATGCTCTTCTTTTGACTGATAATATAATTCAAGCATTAATCTTTAGCAATCACATAATTGTTGAGAGTACTTTAACTCATGCCTAAGAAAAATGGCTAGTGTTTTCCTGTATTTATACCCAGAATAGAAAGATTTATGTTATTTGTATGTCCTTGTTCTTCATATTTGAAGAATGCCAGTTGTGACAATGTGTTACCCTGTGATATTTTTTGTATATGAATATTCTCATTAGAAAGAGGAAAAATATTTATCTTAATAAGTACAACTCTTTTTAATTCTATCGTGAGACGTAACCACATTCAGTCTTGAGTTCTGGTTAGTTATAAACATCTTACTTATTAGAATGTAAGGTTAATGAGGACAGGAACTGGGTTTCGTGGCTCATTGATTCTCCCATAGTGGCTTAGTGAAAGCAACTACTCAAGTACTTGGTGAATGAATAAATATGATATTTTTTGTTTAAATGACATGTAATTACTAGTCTCAATAATACAGACACACCTTTTTCTTGGCAAAAATAACTAATGGAATGCGACTTGGAAAAGATCTTATCCATATTTACTTGTTACAAACCTCAGAATCACTGTGTCTCAAACTGAATTTGCTGTCTTCCCCATAGCCATCTGCTCTCGTGTCCCCTGTTTCTGATAAAGGCATTATCCTCTAGACATCGGACCTTAGGTCTCAGAGGCGCTTCAGTCTCTCTCCTGTGTGTGGGCGTGGACACATTCACACCACGTTTGTGTAATGTTTTCAGTTCTACTAGGTCAGCTTGTTGCCTGTGTCTCCTTATTTCTTATTCCCTTACCAGTAGATTGAGGCCCTCATTACCACTCATGTAACAGTCTTCTTACTAATTGAAGGAATTGAGAATATTTAATGTGGAAAAGAGATGATGGAGGGGGGAGTAGGAGGGAATGTCTTTAAATAGCCAATGAGCTATCGAATGGAAGAGGGATTAGTTTCAGAGGGTACAACCAGAACCAGCTAGTGGAAGTTGTAAGGACACAGACTTTTGGTTCCATATATCTTTCAAGCAAGTGTAGTTGTTTAAAATTAGCCGGTATCATGTGGTTGTATGGATGCTCTAGACCAGTTATGTTAGTAGAGAAAAAATAGTTTAAAACGTTATCAGGCTTTTAAAGTTACAGCTGTATTTTCAGCTCAGTACAAAACTCATTAAGTCCTGAACTCCCTGTTCTCGATGTGCTCACTCAGAGGCTGGGTGAATGCACTTAGCAAGGATGTTATAAAGGAGAGCTCCCTACTGTACGGATGTTTGAACCTGATTAGCAATTAGTGAGTCTAATCCAGAGAGCAGATCAGATTCCTGGGGATGGGAGTGATATTTTTTTCAATCTTTTAGCTTTACACATTTTCTTTCACTGCTCCTCCCCCTGCAAGCACTGAAAGTTAGGAGAGATTACTGATAGATTGGATGTATTGTGTGAGAAAATGATCAAGAACTGTTATTAATATGAGTACCTACTAGTTACAAGATGCTTTGCAAGTTCCCTTTCAGTCCTGAGACTCTGACATCCTTCAGTTCTTGTAGAGGTTAAGTTTATTTTGTCGATTAAATGATTTGACCCAGTGTGTTACTTCTTATATGTAGACTGCATATTTAACAGTTTGCAAAGTTGCATCATAAAGTATGGAGGCTGCAAACAGACATATTTACCTTGGGCTCATCAGAGGTTACTAAGGTCCTGACTTAAAGTTTACTTATCAGACTATAGTAAATATTATGTTCTTCTTAGAGATAAGATCAAGAAATGCTTAAGACTGGGGCCTCCCGGTGGCGCAGTGGTTTAGTCCGTGCTTGGCAGCCCAGGGTTCGCAGGTTCGGATCCCGGGCACCCGCGGATGCACTGCCTGTCAGCCATGCTGTGGCGGCGTCCCATATAAAGTAGAGGAAGACGGGCACGGATGTTAGCCCAGGGCCTGTCTTCCTCAGCAAAAAAGAGGAGGATTGGCAACGGATGTTAGCTCAGGGCTGGTCTTCCTCACAAAAAAAAGAAATGCTTAAGACAGCCCAGATACCACTGATTCTTATTGTAGTCTTGAAGTAAACGATTGAGGTCATTTAAACTCCTTATATGCCATTTAGGTTGGTTATGACGAATTTACAGTCTGTGGACATGTAATACTCAGTACTGCACAAGTGGAGATTTTTGCCTGTAGGAACTTGGTACAAGTGATGTGTGAGGGTAAATGAATGAATGCTCAGTACTTAGTTTATTCCATGTGCTTTACTTTTTAGATTTGAGAAGAATGCATTAAGTAGTACATTTTATGTCATTGTTATACAGTAGCTGTGTGTTGATTTATGTTTTTAACTGGAGGATGTGATCCTGAGGAGTCCTGAGAATGCTTATAAGATGTATCCTTGAGGCAAAACGGCCTTATTAGTTTTTTTGCTATCAGCTCTTTATTCCTCTTTTAAAAACCAGTTTCTGAATATGTGTGTCCTTCCCTTATTATGTTGCTGTTCCTTTTCTCAGTCTTTTTGTCTTTGTCTCCTACTGCCATCTACTTTGTTTAACCCTTAGCTCTGAAAGGGGACAATCTAAATAAATGTTACCAGTTCTCTCCCTTTCTTCATATTTGCCACTTTTTTTTTTTAATAGCATGCTGGGTTTACAAACTGAACATTTTTAGACTCCAGGTTCAGTGTGTGATGATAGAAGACTGGCAAGTATAGGAAAAGAGAGGGACTAGAAATGGATACAATAATTGATGTTTCTGTAAACAAAGAACTGAGATGGAGAGAAGAAATAAGAGAGCAGAGATGACAGACCAACATATTGAGAGACACTCACGGTCAGACAAAGGATGGGTATTTGTTACTAAAAATGCAAGCAGGTAGAAAAGATTACAGTAGATGAAAACTTAAGAGTAGAAGACCTCACAGTTCATTTTTTTTAATGGTGTAACTAAAAGCACATCAAAAATTTGAAATCAATAGCTATATTTCATCTTGCTGCCGAAAACTATTTGGGGAAGATGCCCAAGCATACGCAAATCCCGCAAGTCTGCAGTGTTTTTATCGGTTGTACTGTGTGACTGAGATATATTCTGTAGAATCAGTCTCTAAAGTTCTGTCAGGAGCTTTTACTCGGCTTTAAATCCTCAGTGGATAAAATATTCTATTTCTTGCCATATGGGAGAGGCTGATTACTTTCATCTGCCCTTTAAGGACATTGATTTGAGTACCCTTTACATTTATCAGTTTATAATTTATCGACTGTCTTAATGCGTGGTTATGGTTAGAAAAGTGACTCTGTAAAAATGACATCTGGGTCTCAATCGATGATTTTCATATCAAATGTTGTAGCCCTGCCTTCCAAAAGAACTCTGCTTAGTCTTCACTCTGCTTTTCACATCATTAACAATAAAGTTTAGGAATAAACCTCATCTGGTAGCTTTATCTATGTTTACTGAGATAAAATAAAATAGAGTTTTCTCTTTAATGGTATTATCTTTTAATTAAATTGAGCAGTTTATTTTTGAATACTTTTGTTATTATTTTGAAAGAGGTTCAGTGTAAATAAACAATTTAGATAATAAAGAGAAGTATAAAAAAGAAAGTAAAAATGACATTTCATCTCTTAGAGATTTCCATTTTTAACATGGGCTTCTAGGCGTTGTTGTATGCATATATATGTGTGTGTGTGTGTGTGTGCATATGTATATACATACATAATTGTATGCATCAGTCATATTCATGTTGTTCTCTTTTTTTCTCACTCTACGCCCTGATAAGCTCTTTTTTTTTTATAATTAGTAAACTTTACTTTTATTTTATTTCTTTTTCTTTTTTGAGGAAAATTGGCCCTGAGCTAACATCTATTGCCAGTCTTTCTCTTTTTTTTTTTTCTCCCCAAAGCCCCAGTACGTAGTTGTGTATCCTAGTTGTAGGTCCTTCTAGTTCCTCTATGTGGGGTGCTGCCTCAGCATGGCTTGATGAGCGGTGAGTAGGTCCACGCCCAGGATCCAAACTGGCGAACCCCTGGCCACCGAAGCGGAACACGCGAATCCTAACTGTACGCCATCGGGCTGGCCCCAGTAAACTTTATTTTTTAGAGCAGTTTTAGGTTCACAGCAAATTTGAGCAGAAAGTATACAGAGTTCCCATATACCTCCTGCCCCCCAACATGTACAACTTCCCCCACTATCAATATCCTGCACCAGAGTGGTACATTTGTTACAATCAATGAAGCTACATTGACATATCATTATCACTCAAAAGTCTACAGTTTACATTAGGGTTCACTTTTGGTGGTGTACGTACGTTCTATGAGTTTGGATAAATGTGTAATGATGTATCCACAATTAGAATCATACAGAATAGTTTCACTGCCCTAAAAATCCTGTGTGTTCTGTGCAGTCACCCCCCCACCCCCCAGTCCCCTGGCAACCACTGATCTTACTGTCGCCATAGTTTTGCCTTTTCCAGAATGTGATACAGTTGGAATCATAACAGTTATGTAGCCTTTTCAGATTGGCTTCTTTCACTTAGTAATATACATTTAGTTTTCCTTAATCATCTTTTCATGGATTGCTAACTCATTTCTTTTTAGTGCTAAATAATGTTCCATTGTCTGGATGTACCATGGTTTATTTATCCATCACTCACTGAAGGACATCTTGATTGCTTCCAAGTTTTGGCACTTATGAATAAGACTTCTATAAACATCTGTGTGCAGGTTTTTGTGTGGATATATGTTTTCATTTCTTTTGGGTAAATACCAAGGAGCACAATTGCTGGGTCATGTGATAAGAGTATGTTTAGTTTTGTAAGAAACTGCCAACTGTCTTCCAAAGTGGCTGTACCATTTTGCATTCCCACCAGCAATGAGAGTCCCTATTGTTCCACATCCTTGTCAGCATTTGGTGTTGTCAGTGTTTTGGATTTTGGCCATTCTGATAGATATGTAGCAACATATTATCATAGTTTTAATTTGATTTCCCTAATGACAAATGATGTGGAGCATATATTCATACACTTGCTTGCCACCTGTATATCTTCCTTGGTGAAGTGTCTGTTAAGGTCTTTGGCCCATTTTTAAATTGGGTTGTTCATTTTCTTACTGTTGACTTTTAAAAGTTCTTTGTATATATAAAGGATAACAGTCCTTTATCAGATGTGGCTTTTTCAAGTATTTTCTCTCAGTCTGTGGCTTGTCTTTTTGTTCTTTTGACATTGTCTTTCGCAGAGCAGAAGTTTTTAATTTTAATGAAGTCCAGCTTACCAATTATTCTTTCAGGGAGTGTGCCTTTGGTGTTGTATCTAAAAAGTCATTGCCATACTCAAGGTCATTTAGGGTTTCTTTTATGTTATTTCTAGGACTTTTATAGTTTGGTGTTTCACATTTAGGTCATAATCTATTTTGAGTTAATTTTTGTGAAGGCTGTAAAGTCTGTGTTAAGATTCATTTTTTTTGCACGTGGAAGTCCAATTGTTCCAGCACCATTTGTTGAAAAGACAGTCTTTGCTCTATTGTATTGCCTTTACTCCTTTGTCAAAAATCAGTTGACTATATTTATGTGGGTCTATTTCTGAGCTCTCTATTCTGTTCCGTTGATCTATTTGTCTATTCTTTTGCCAATACTACTCTATTGTGATTACTGTAGCTTTATAGTAAAGTCTTGAGGTTGAGTAGTGTCAGTCTTCCAACTTTGTTCTTCTCCTTCAATATTGTGTTGGCTAGTCTGGGTCTTTTGTCTCTCCATATAAACTTTAGAATCAGTTGTTCAATGTTCACAAAATAACTAGCTGGGATTTTTATTGAGATTGCGTTAAATCTGTAGATCAAGTTGGCAAGAACTGACATCGTGACAGTATTGTCTTCCTTTCCATGAATATGGAATATCTCTTCATTTATTTAGTTCTTCTTTGATATCTCTCATTAGCATTTTGTAGCTTTCCTCATATAGATCTTCTACATATATTGTTTGATTTATACCTAAGTAGTTCTTTTTTGGGGGGTGCTAATGTAAATGGCAATTTTTAAAAAAAATTTTCATTTTTATGATGTCTTAATAGTTTATAACATTGTGGGGTTTTAGCTGTACATTAGTTTTTGTCCGTCACCAAGTTGATGCATCCCTTCACCCTTGTGCCCACCCTCCATCCCCCTTTCCCCTGGTAACCACCACCCAGTTCTCTCTGTCTGTGTGTTTGTTTATATTCCACATATGAGTGAAATCATGTGGTGTCTGTTCTTCTCTCTCTGGCTTATTTCACTTAACATAATACCCTCTAGGTCCATCCATGTTGTTGCAAATGGGACAATTCTGTCTTTTCTTATGGCTGAGTAGTATTCCATTGTATGTATATACCACATCTTCTTTATCCAATCATCAGTCGAGGGATACTTGGGTTGCTTCTGCTTCTTGGCTATAGTGAATAATGCTGCAGTAAACATAGGGGTGCATAAGCCTCTTGTGATGGTTGATTTCATGTCTGTTGGGTAGATGCCCAAGAATGGAATTGCTGGATCATGAGGTATTTCTATTTGTAATTGTTTGAGGACTCTCCATACTGTTTTCCATAGAGGCTGCACCAGTTTGCATTCCCACCAGTGAATGAGGGTTCCCATTTCTCAACAACCTCTCCAACATTTGTTGTTTTTTGTCTTGGTGATTATGGCCATTCTAACAGGTGTCAGGTGATATCTTAGCGTAGTTTTGATTTGCATTTCCCTGATGATTAGTGATGTTGAATATCTTTTCATGTGTCTATTGGCCATCTGTATATCTTTCTTGGAAAAATGTCTATTCATATCCTCTGCCCATTTTTTGATCAGATTGTTTGTTTTTTTGTTGCTCAGTTGTGTGAGTTCTTTATATATTACGGAGGTTAATCCCTTGTTGGATAAACAATTTGTGAATATTTTCTACCAGCTGGTGGGTTGTCTATTCATTTTGATCCTGGTTTCATTTGCCTTGTAGAAGCTCTGTAGTCTGATGGAGTCCCACTTGTTTATTTTTTCTTTGGTTTCCCTTGTCCCAGTAGACATGGAATCTGAAAGGATCCCTTTATGACCAATGTCATTTAGTGTACTGCCTATATTTTCTTCCAGGAGTGTTATAGTTTCAGGGCTCAGTTTCAGGTCCTTAATCCATTTTGAGTTGATTTTTGTGTATAGCGATAGAAGATGGTCTACTTTCATTCTTTTGCATGTGGCTGTCCAGTTTTCTCAGCACCTTTTATTGAAGAGACTTCCCTTTCTCCATTGTATGTTCTTTGCTCGTTTGTCAAAGATTAGCTGTCCATAGGTGTGTGGTTTTATTTCTGGGCTTTCAATTCTGTTCCATTGATCTGTGTGTCTCTTTTTGTACCAGTACCATGCTGTTTTGATTACTGTCGCTCTATAGTATATTTTAAAACCAGGGATTGTGATGCCTCCGGATTTGTTCTTTTTTTTGGGGATTGCTTTAGCTATTCGGGGTCTTTTGCCCCATACGAATTTCAGTATTTTTTGTTCTATTTCCGTGAAGAATGACGTTGGGATTCTGATTGGGATTGCATTGAATCTGTAGATTGCTTTAGGTAGTATGGACATTTTAACTATGTTTATTCTTCCAACCCATGTGCATGGAATATTTTTCCATTTCTTTATGTCTTCATTGGTTTCTTTCAATAGTGTCCTATAGTTTTCATGGTATAGGTCTTTCACCTCCTTGGTTAAATTTATTCCCAGATATTTTATTCTTTTTGTTGCAGTTGTAAATGGGGTTGTCTTTTTGAGTTCTTTTTCTCTTAGTTCATCATTAGCGAATAGAAATGCAACTGATTTTTGTAAGTTGATTTTATACCCTGCCACTTTGCTGTAGTTGTTGATTATTTCTAGTAGTTTTCCAATGGATTTTTTTGGGGGTTTTCCATGTATAAGATCATGTCATCTGCAAAACTTCTTCATTGCCTATTTGGAGTCCTTTTATTCCTTTTTCTTGCCTAATTGCTCTGGCCAAAACTTCCAGTACTATGTTGAATAAGAGCGGCGAGAGTGGGCACCCTTGTCTTGTTCCTGTCCTCAAAGGAGTGGCTTTCAGTTTTTCCCCGTTGAGTAGGATGTTAGCTGTAGGTTTGTCATATATGGCCCTTATTATGTTGAGGTACTTTCCTTCTATACCCATTTTGTTGAGAGTTTTTTTAATCATAAATGGATGTTGGATCTTGTTGAATGCCTTCTCTGCATCGATTGAGATGATCATGTGGTTTTTATTCTTCATTTTGCTAATGTGGTGTATCACGATGATTGATTTGCAGATGTTGAACCATCCCTGTGTCCCAGGTATAAATTGCACTTGATCGTGGTGTATGATCTTTTTGATGTATTGCTGTATTCGGTTTGCCAGTATTTTGTTGAGGATTTTTGCATCTATGTTCGTCAGTGATATTGGCCTGTGGTTTTCCTTCTTTGTATTGTCCTTGTCTGGCTTTGGTATCAGGATGATGTTGGCCTCATGGAATATGTTGGGAAGTAGTCCATCTTCCTCTATGTTTTGGAAAAGTTTGAGAAGGATAGGTGTTAAATCTTCTTTGAATGTTTGGTAAAATTCTCCAGGGAAGCCATCTGGTCCTGGGCTTTTATTTTTTGGGTGGTTTTTAATTACTGTTGCAATCTCTTTACTTGTGATTGATCTATTCAGATTCTCTATTTCTTCTTGATTCAGTTTTGGGAGGTTGTAGTCCTCCAAGAATTTGTCCATTTCCTGTAGGTTGTCCAATTGATTGGCGTAAAGTTTTTCATAGTATTCCCTAATAATCCCTTGTATTTCTGTGGTGTCCACTGTAATTTCTCCTCTTTCATTTCTAATTTTATTTATTTGAGTCTTCTCCCTTTTTTTCTTAGTGAGTCTGGCTAAGGGTTTGTCAATTTTATTTATCTTCTCAAAGAACCAGCTCTTTGTTTCATTGATCCTTTCTACTGTTTTTTTGGTTTCAATTTCATTTATTGCTGCTCTGACATTTATTATTTCCCTCCTTCTGCTGATTCAGGGCTTTGTCTGTTCTTCCTTTTCTAATTCTGTTAGGTGCAGTTTAGGGTTATTTATTTGGGATTTTTCTTGTTTGTTAATGTGGGCTTGTATTGCTATGAATTTCCCTCTCAGGACCACTTTTGCTGCATCCCATATGAGTTGGTATGGTGTATTTTCCTTTTCATTTGTCTCCAGATAACTTTTGATTTTTCCTTTAATTTCATCAACGATCCATTGGTTGTTCAGTAGCGTGTTGTTTAGTCTCCACATCTTTGTCCCTTTCCCAGTTGTTCCCTTGCAGTTGATTTCTAGTTTCACAGCATTATGATCAGAAAAGATACTTGTAATGATTTCAGTCTTCTTAAATTTATAGAGGTTTGCCTTGTTTCCTAATATATGGTCTGTCCTTGAGAATGTTCCATGTGCACTTGAGAAGAATGTATACTCTGCTGTTTTTGGGTGGAGTGCTCTGTATATATCTATTAAGTCCATCATGTCTAGTTTTTTGTTTAAGTCCGTTATTTCCTTATTGACTTTTTGCCTGGATGACCTATCCATTGATGTAAGGGGCGGTGTTAAGATCCCCTACTATTGTGTTATTGTTAATATCTCCTTTTAGGTTTTTTTAGCAGTTGTTTTATGTGCTTTGGTGCTCCTGTGTTGGGTGCATAGATATTTATAAGTGTTATGTCTTCTTGGTGAAGTGTCCCTTTTATCATTATATATTGCTCTTCTTTTTCTCTCATTACCTTTTTTATCTTGAAGTCTACTTTGTCTGATATAAGTATGGCAATGTGGCAATGTGTTTTTAATTTCAGTTCCCACTTGTCCATTGCTGGTATATAGGAAAGTGATTGACTTTTGTACATTAACCTTGTATCCTCCAACCTTGATGTAATCACTTATTAGTTCCAGTCATTTTTTGTCAATTCTTTAAAATTTTCTCTATAGACAATCATATCACTTGTGAAGAAAGTTTTACTTCTTCCCAATCTATATACCTTTTATTTCCTCTTCTTGTCTTAGTGCATTAGCTAGGACTTCATGTACAATGTTGAAAAACAGTGGTGAGAGAGGGCATCCATGCCTTGTTCTTGATCTTAGTGGGAAAGCTTCTAGTTTCTTCACATTAAGTATGATATTAGCTGTAGGTTTTTTGAAGATTTTTTTTATCAAGTTGAGAAGGTTTCCCTCTATTCTTAGTTTGCTGAGAGTTTTTATTATGAGTGGGTGTTGGATTTTGTTAAATGCTTTTCTGCATCTATTTATATGATCATGTGATTTTTCTTCTTTAGTGTGTCGATATGATGGATTACATTAATTGATTTTCAAATGTTGAATCAGCCTTGCATACCTGGGATTAATCCCACTTTGTTGTGCTGTACAATTCTTTTTATACATCGTTGAATTTGATTTGCTAATATTTTATTGAGGATTTTTACATCTATGTTTATGAGAGATATTGGTCGGTAAGTTTCTTTTCTTGTGATGTCTATCTGATTTTGGTATCAGTGTAATGCTGACCTCATAGAATGAGTTAGAAAGTATTCCCTCTGCTTCTATCTTCTGGAAGAGATTGTAGAAAATTGGTATAATTTCTTCCTTAAATATTTGGTAGAATTCACCAGAGAAAGCCATCTGGGCCTGATGCTTTCTGTTTTGGAAGGTTATTAATTATTGGTTCAATTTCTTTAATAGATATAGGCCTCTTTAGATTATTTCTTCTTGTATGAGTTTTGGCAGACTGTGTCTTTCAAGAAATTGGTTCATTTCATCCAGGTTATCAGATAAATTTGCAAGTGTAGAGTTGTTCATAATATTCCTTTTTTGTCTTTTTAATTAACATGGGATCTGTAGTGATGTCCCCTCTATCATACTGATGTTAGTAATTTGTGTCTTCTCTCTTTTTTCTCAGTTAGCCTGGCTAGAGGCTTATAGATTTTATTGATCCTTTCAAAGAACTAACTTTTGGTTTTGTTGATTTTTCTCCATTGATTTCTTTCTTTCTGCCCTAATTTTTATTATTCCTTTTTTTCCTGCTTACTTTCGATTTAATTTGCTCTTCTTTTTCTAGTTTCCTAAGGTGGAAGCTTGGATTATTGATTTTAGATCTTTCTTCTTTTCTATTATATACATTCAATGCTATAAATTTCCTTGTAAGCACTGCTTTTGCTGCATCTCACAGATTTTGATGTTATATTTTAATTTTCATTAGTTTAAAATTTCTTGTGAGATTTCTTCTTTGACCTATGTGTTATTTAGAGGTATGTTGTTTAATCTCCAAGTATTTTGGAATTTTCCAGCTATCTTTTTGTTGTTGATTTCTAGTTTAATTCCATTGTGGTGAGAGCAAACATTGTATCATTTCTGTTCTTTTCAATTTGTTAAGGGGTGTCTTATGGCCCAGAATGTTATCTATCTTGATGAATATTCCATGTGAACTTGAGAAGAATATGTAATCTGCTGTTGATGGATGAAGTAGTCTGTAGATGTCAGTTATATCCAGTTGATTGGTGGTGCTATTGGGAGTTCAACTATGTTTTACTGATTTTCTGCATGCTGGATCTGTCCATTTCTGATAGAGGGGTGTTAAAGTCTCCAACTGTAAGGGTGGATTCATCTATTTTTTCTTGCCGTTTTATCAGTTTTTCCTCACATATTTTGATGCTCCCTGAATATCTTTTTATGGTGGTAAATATAGATCTTTATCATTATAATATGTATATACTGTAATTTAGTCATCAGCAGATATTTGTGTCTTATTAGCACACTGGCGTGCTACATGTGAGGATATGGTAGTGAAAAGACACATTCTTTGCCCTCAAGAAGTTTATTTGATAAATAATTACATAAAATGCTTGTTTCCTCAGGCTCGCCAATTTCATCTCTTGTGATAATAAAAAAAAAATGAAATTCCTTTAATGTGCATTACTTTGATCTAGTAAGGTTGAAAATATTTTCATATGTTTATTGTTCTTTTTCCTTTAGAATGCCTGTCTTTTTTCCATTTGGGTTTTTTTTTCCTTATTGATTTATAAGAGCTCTTTGTATATTAAGGACATTAACTCTTTGTCTATATAATAGATAATGAATTTTTTTTCCTAACTGATGCATTATAGGTCAACTTTGTTTATACTCTTTTTCTTCTTTCTATATAGGGGTTTTCATTTTTATGTAATTATTTTCTTTTTTTCTCTTTTCTAGTTTTGCATACCATGCTTAGAAAGGCCTTTTCTACAAGATTGTTAAAAAATTTTTAATCAATACTTCCTTGTGTTTTGTGCACACATGCCATGTGTTTATATTTGCGTTAAACTCTTGATTCATCTAGAATTCATTATGTGTGAGGTAGCTTTATTTTTTAAACTGGCTAGCTTATTATTCTATCACTATTTATTAAAATAGTCATGTTTTTTCACTGATGTGAAATATCTCTCATATCAGGTACTAAATTCTCAAATTTGCTTGGATTTATCTCTGTACTCCCCATTATGTTTTATTCAGTGTCATCCTTTGGCAATAAGAATAAATTTATGTATTACTAAACTTTAATTACTATAGTTTTATAACACGTTTTAATATGCAGTAAGGCAAATCCTCTCCTCATTAGGAATTTTTGGTTATTACTTTTTAAAGTGTTTTGATGTATAATACTTTCCAACATGGTTCAAGGGATCAGTTTTCAAAATTGTCTCTACTCTAAAATTAGGATTTTTAGAAACAGCCATTTAAATTTTTCTTGTACAAATAAAGTGGCTTTCTGTCTATAAAGAAGATTGGAATTCAATTTTAGTTATATGACAAGTAACTATGCTGAATTATTAAAGTAGCAACAGCTTAACTAGTTGGACCTTAGGATAATAATTTTATTGTTTTCATCTACTCTATATAACAATGACTAGAAAAGTATTCTTATAGAATAGTCAAGGATATGCTCCAAAAACATTTCAAATGTTTCAAGTGTGGGGGTAAGGTTATTCTGAGTAAATAGTCTATAAGCAGCAGCAGTTTTGAGTAAAAATAACAAAAAAAGAGCAACTTAATTTATTCTACTCTAAGTTCCTTGAGGTTAGAGTATTTGTCTCATTAATTTCTGTCTCTGTCATAGCATCTTACCTTGGTTGTTTATTTATCTGTTTTTCTATCATTATCTAAGGTACAAACTTTCCCCATTCAAAATGTCTCACTTTGTCTTCATTTTTCCCCATCCACTTTAAGGCTGACTTTTACACTCTTGCTAAGGATTGTCCAGCGTGTTCCTGGTAGCTGGTGTTCAGAACTGTTTGAACCAAGGTCTTCCCTGTGGCCTGCTTTCTTTCTGACTTAGGAAGAAAATACATGCACATACATTTTCTTTTTTTTTTTGCTGAGGAAGATTCACCCTGAGCTAACGTCTGTTACCAATCTTCCTCTTTTTGCTTGAGGAAGATCAACCCTGAGCTAACATCTCTGCCCGTCTTCCTCTATTTTGTATGTGTGTTGCCGCCACAGCATGGCTGATGAGTGGTGTAGGTCGATGCCTGGGATCTGAACCTGTGAACCCTGGGCCACCGAAGTGGAGTGTGCCAAACTCAACCACTATGCCATGGGGCTGGCCCCTACATTTTCTTATTTTATTTTATTTATTTATTTTTTTTGTGAGGAAGACCAGCCCTGAGCTAACATCCGTTGCTAATCCTCCTCTTTTTGCTGAGGAAGACTGGCCCTGGGCTAACATCCGTGCCCATCTTCCTCCACTTTATATGGGACGCCGCCACGGCATGGCTGACAGGCAGTTCGTCGGCGGGCGCCTGGGATCCAAACCCGCGAACCCCGGGCTGCCAAGCGCCGACTAAACCGCTGCGCCACTGGGCGGCCCCCCCATTTTCTTATTTTAAACACTTTGAATTTAGAAGATATATGGTTTGTGGCTTTTTAAAAATAAACCTTTTAAATTCTAAAAATTACAAATATTATTCCTATAAGATTTGGAAAAGGTGGACAATTGTGACATCAAAATAACCACACACAATTTTACATCCAGGGAAACTATTGTCAACATTTTGGTGTACTTGTTTTACCACCTCCCCCAACCCTGCCCAGCCAGTATCATATGATAAATAAAGTTTAAGATTCTGCATAGTGTTTTCCCATTTTCACAAACCCATCATGTGGATGTATTACATATAATTCACACAGTTTATAAATTCTCCTTTTCCAAATTTTGTTAAATTATGCAGTTTTCTGGAGGAAAATTTTTCCTTCCTTTATTCTAGTTGTCAGTTAAAAAAAATTCCAATTACAGTTGATAAAAGTGCTATTAGTGATACAACTATATTTCATTCATTTATGAGTTCATTGATTCAATTAATAAACATATTTTGAGAACCAATTGCATGCAAAGCAGAATTTAAGGACACTCAAAAAGTTTACTTCTAGTGTAAGAGACAGGTAAGAAACAGGTAATTACAATACAGTGTGCTGAGTTCTGTGATAGAGGAAGACATAGGATCCTACGAGAGCTAAGAGGAGGGGCATCTGTCTCAGTTTGAGGTCTGGAAGAGGGTAGAAGAATTACCAATCTTAGCAGAGGAGGTGAAACTTAAGCTGGGTCTTAGGGACTCATGCTAGTAAGGTAGCCAAACAGTGAAGGTGAGCAGGAAGACATTCTAGGTAAAGGGAACAGTACATGCAGAGGCATGGAGGCACCAGATAGCATGTCAAGTTTAGGAGGCTTTCATATTGGTATTAAAAATGGCTCCAGTATATAGTGCATGGGAGCGAGTGGTGAGGGAGGAAGCTGAGTAAGTGGGCAGCTGAGTGGCAAGAGAGGAAGCTGGGTACATGGGCAGCTGTAATTTCATGAAGGGCATTGCATATCATCCTCTAGGCTGGGGATGCAAACATGAGCAAGGCAGAGTCTTCGAGGAACATGTTTGTAGCTCTAATTCGCATTTGTACATCAGCAATCCTCAAATTAATAGCTCTAGTCCAGACCTCACCTTTGAGCTCCAGATCTGTATATCCAGCTGCCTAGTTGGCCTCTGTAAGTATATCTAGTAAGTAAGCTCCAGGAGAGCAAGTATTTCACTGCCTTTGTTCTAAGCTGTAACTGCATTGCCTAGAACAGTGCCTGGCAATAATTGATCGAACGGTTAGATAAATGAATGATTCTTTACTGTGTCTCTCAGACGCATCTCCAATTCTACATAAGTCAGATTCATGATCATTTGCCTCTAACCTGCCCTTCTCCCAATATTCCCTATTTCAATGATTAGCACCATCTGTTTAGTTTCACAAGCCAGGATCCCGGGTGTGTCTTTGACATATCCCTCTTTCTCACCTTCTACATCCATTTTATCACTAAGACTTACTGAATTTTTGATATGTTTCTTCATATGTCCATTTCTCTCCATCTCTACTGCTTTAGTCCAAGCTACTATCATTTCTCTCTTGGTCCTGTATAACAGGAGTAAACTCTCACCATCTGCTCTTGTCCCTTTTCAGTCTTTTCTCTTTGCTGCTGTTGGAGTCAAACAAACCAACCCACAGAATCTGATTCTGATATTCTTGTTTGAAACCAGTTGCTCTTAGGATAAAGAACAAAATTCTTAACGTAGTCTGCACATCCCTATCCAACCCTGTGGTCATATCTTGTGCCACTTTTTTGGACTTTCTGTGCTCTAGTGACACGGGCTTTTAAAATTCTTCTGATGGACCATGCTTCCTCCTGCCTCAACTATAATGTATAATTAGAAGCTTTTAATACATATTATAAAATGGAATGTCTGTTAGAGAAATGAATGTGTCAATAATTTTGAGTAGCTATTTATAACCCTAAAAGGATAATGTTCTATGCAGCATTCTTTTCTTGAAAAGTAAACTGTGAATTATTGCAAATGAGCTCAAGCATTTTCAGTTATAATTTGTTCCTCTTTCAGATTATATCACACATCTCAACTTTCCCTCAAGTCAGTTACAAAACAAACACTTATGAGCTACATTTATTGTTATTTTAAAGTAAGAAAACATTTTCTGTTGTAAATTTCAGCCATTCTATTTTTTTAAAAATGCTGCAGTGTTAAGATAGGAAGGAAATGTAGGAAATGCCTTAATTTAAAAAATAAAACAGACTTAAATGAAAGTAGTGACTTAATCAATCTAAGTGGAAGCCTCCATTCTGAAGATAGTCTTCATTTTTTGTAAGATTTCATATCACCTTCTCTAGTTACAAATAAAACAAATCTTGGGTAGTCTCACAAGCACGAAGCTGAGCTATGTCACTAAGTTAATTTATTGTTCTTAATTGTGAGTGCCTGGGGGAGATTGTTGTTTGGTTTTGTGTGATAATTTTTATCATTGTATATTTGGTATTAAATGTTTTTTGTAATTAAAATATTTATAGAATGTATTATATTCTGTTCTGTAAAATGAGAAATTGGTTTGTTCATTTCTGGTTCAAATTGTATTTAATCACTTAAGTAACGTTAGTAGGTATTGCACCATATAATATGTACTCATTACTTGTTTTTCTTTGTCAGTACAAAAGATTAAACTCTCCAGAAGAATGCAATCAAGTGATGGCTTTTTCTTTAGAATTTGAATATGGAAGCCACAGGAACAGATGAAGTTGACAAGCTAAAAACTAAATTTATATCTGCTTGGAACAACATGAAATATAGTAAGTATCATGATTTAAAAATTGTATAAATTCGAAGAAATATTTGAAGACATGTCTCATCTCCCTTATTTAGTTACTGACAATTGCTTGAGGTTCTCTTTGAATGAAATATTTCTGTAAGGAATGTAGATAAGAATATCTTCTGAAAAAAGAGCCCAATGTCATCATAAACATTTCTTAGAAACTCAAGCATACTATATGGTCCTTTTTTTTGTTTTGTTTTAAACATTCCAAAGCAGACAGAATTTATTAAGGTGTTGATAATACCTCAGTTTTTCAGACTCAATTTCAGACAACCGTGTGTATAAACTAGGAAGCAAGCAAAATAGATCTCTGAACACACAAAGCCAGCAGTATAAAGTTCACGTGCCAATTCCTATGACTCTCCTAGAAGTATCCTCAGACCCTTGTTTTTAACCTAGTTGATCTCGGTTTGCATACAAATCCAATGAGGATTATATGGTGATTTGAAGCCCACTTCAGTCTAGAAGCAAATTGGAGATGAAGAAGTCTTCAAAGATGGAGAAATACTTAGCAGAACCAGTTTTAACAGGAAGAAGTTCATATCCATAAAAAAAGAATGATAAAATTTAGTAAAATCCCTTGATAATGCAAATTCAGGTGAAACACAATTGGCAGTTGGCTCCTAGTTCACTGGAAGTCATGGCCAGCTAGCTATTTAGACAGTTATAACTAACTCTAACCTAGCCTATAATAACATGACATTGCATTTTGAAAATTAATTTTTTTAAAAATTGAGATTAAATCCATATATTATAAAATTCACCCTTTTGTTATAAACCAATATTACCTGAATTAAAAAATAAATAAATAAAATGAAAAAAATTCACCCTTTTAAAATGTAGGATTCAGTGGTTTTTAGTGTATTCACAAATGATTATGCAACCATCATCACTGTCTAATTCCAGAACATTTTCGTCACCCCAAAAAGCACCCCCATACCCATTAGCAGCTACTCCCTGTTCCTCCCCATCTCCCTCTAGCTACTGGAAACCACTAGCTACTTTCTGTCTCTATGGATTTGCCTGTTCTGGACATTTCATATAAATGGGATCATGCAACTTGTGGCCTTTTGTGTCGAACTCTTTTCACTTAGTGCAGTGCTTTCAAAGTTTGTCCGTGTTGTAGTATGTATCAGTATTTTACTTCTTTATATGACTGAATAATATTCCATTGTATGGCTCTACGACATTTACTTTACCCATTCATCAGTTGGTGGACATTTGGGTTGTTTCTACTTTTTGGCTAATATGAATAGTGCTGCTGTGAACATTGTGTACAAATTTTCGTGTGAACATATGTTTTCAGTTCTCTTGGGCATATACCTAGGAGTAGAATTGCTGTATCATATGTTAACGCTAAGTTTAACTTTTTGAAGAACTGCCAAACTGTTTTCCAAAGTGGCTGCACCATTTTACATTCCCACCAGCAATGTTTGAGGGTTTTAATTTCTCCACATCCTCACCAACACTTACTATTGTTCATCTTTTTTATTAGAGCCATTCTGGTGTGTGTGAAGTTTCTCACTGTGAGTTTGATTTGCATTTCCCTGATGAATAATGATGTTATAATGATGTTAAGCATCTTTTCATGTAATTATTGGCCATTTGTATATATTCTTTGGAGAAATGTCTATTCAGATCCTTTGTGCATTTTTAATTGGCTTATTTGTCTTTTTATTGAGTTGTAAGAGTTCTTTATATATTCTAGATACATATCCCTTAGAAAATATATGATTTGCAAATATTTTCTCCCATTCTTGGGTTGTCTTTTTACTCTCTTGATATTGTCCATTGAAGCACAAAACTTTTAAATTTTGTTGAATTCCAATTTACCTATTTTTTCTTTGGTTGCTTGTGCCTTTGATGTCATATTTAAGAAACTGTTGCCTAAATCCAGATCATGAAGCTTTATACATGTGTTTCTTTTTAAGAGTTTTCTTGTTTTAGCTCGTATACTTAGGTCTTTGATCCATTTTAAGTTGATATTTGCATATGATGTGAGATAGGGGTCCAGCTTTGCTCTTTGTATATGGCTATCTAGTTGTCCCAGCATCATTTGTTGAAAAGACTATTCTTTCTGCATTGAATGGTCTTGATACCCTTGTCTAAAGTGAACTGACCATAGATGTAAGGATTTATTTCTAGACTCTCAGTTCTATTCTATTTATCTATATGTCTGTCCTTAGGCCAGTACCACACTCACTTGATTACTTTAGCTTTTTGTAAAATTTTTGAAATTGTAAGGTGTGATTCCTCCAACTTGATTCTTCTTTTCCACAGTTGTTTTGGTTATTCTGCATCCCTTGCATTTCCATATGAATTTTGATCATCTTGTCAATTTCTACAAGTAATTCAGCTGCGATTTTATACAGATTTTATTGAGTCTGTAGATCGGTTTGTGGAGTATTGCCATCCTGACAGAGTATTGCTGCGTTAAGTCTTCTGACATGGGGTGTGTGTGCATTTATTTAGGTCTTCAATTTCTTTCAACAGTGTTTTGTAGTTTTCTGTGTACAGGTTTTGCACTTCTTTTGTTCAAGTTATTCCTAAGTATTTCATTCTTTTCAGTGCTATTTTAAATGGATTGTTTTCTTAATTTCATTTTAGATTGTTCATTGCTAGTATATAGAAATACAATTGATTTTTGTAATTTGATCATGTATCTTGTAAACTTGATGTTCTCCTTTATTAGCTCTAATAGTGTTTTGAGGATTCCTTAGGATTTTCTATATGTAAGATCATGTCATTTGCAAATAGAGACTTATGTTCTTTTTAAGCCATTTAATCTGATTAATAGGTTATATGATAAAGATTTCATTTGTAAGGTCTGAAAATTGTCATACAGGTACTCAACATGTTTCAGCAGTATCCTAGGAATTGTTATTTAGCCTATTATTTACATATGTGTAGCTTTATTTATCTAGGTATTTACGTGGGCATAGTAGAATTAAGATAATCTTTACTCTCTGAAGAAGAGATTGTTCAGGGTAACTAAGTGTCTGAGATAGCTTTAAGTTATGGAGTAGTATTTTAGTTTGATTTTTATTGGTGCAAATCGTTCTAAAATGTTTTATGTATTTTCCTTGCTTAGAGTTTGTATAGTATGAGTGGTGTGGGAAGGACTAACATTGATTGAGCACCCACTAGTATATTGTAGATAATTTACATACCTTCTCATTTAAATCTCATATCTTTCTGAGATATTCTTTTTTTTGCAAGTGAGAAAACTGAGATTAGTGACATATTCAGGGTCACATATCTAGGTAAGTCTTGGAACTGGTATTCAAACCCAGCTTCTCTTGCTCCCAGTCTTGCTGTTCTCCGAATACAGTGAACATAATTTAAGATTATTCTTTATCAATGTCAGTATTATGATATGATGAAGATGGAACTAGAAATAGCATAGCATTTAAGATTTAAAAGACACTGGACCTTACTTTCTTGAAAAAGTGATTCATTTTTGCTTTCTTTTTTCCCCCCTTTATTTACATGGCTTTATCAGATATATAAACTTGACTTCCTTTTTAAAATATTAATGAGTAAACCATCCTTTTGGATGTTTCTGATCCTCCAGTAAATCATTATCATCTCTATTATTTCTATGCTCTTTGGCTTGTTTGCATCTTTTAAAAGCCTTTTTTGTGATTTTCAAATTGCTGACTTAATGGACTACAGGTTTTTTGTGGCATTCTCTTTATGGTAGCTGCTTTCCAAAGATGGTCCTCAGTGAATCACATCTTATGTTGTCTCTTTTCTCCTAGAACCTGGGCTGGCCTGTGCCTCACATTAACCAATAGAATGAGGTAGAAAGAGGCTTGTCAATTCTAGGCCTAGCCATTAAGAGGCAACTTCTACTTGCTCTGTTTTGGAGCTCTGGACTGTCCTGTAACTAGTTTAGGCACCCTGCAGGAGAAATCACATGGAGAGGCCACGTGAAGAAGAAAGGCCCTGAGACTACCCAAGAGAGAAGGGAGCAGCCAACTCAGGGTCTCAGTTGAGCCTCTCCATGTGATTTCCACTACGTTAGAGACTCCAAGCAAGGCCAGCCAGAGAGCTGTTCCACGGAGCCCAGGCGACCCACACGGATGTGAGATAGAAGACAAGTATTACGTTTTGGAGCAGTCTGTTCAACCAGGAATAGATAACTAAAACACTGTCCTAGTTCATCTCTGAACGTTTTTTTTTTTGTAATTGAGGGAAAATTAAAGTGAAATGAACAGATCTTAAGTGTACAATTTGCAGAGTATGACACATGTATACACCTGTGAAACTAATAATCTGATCAATATATAGAAAATTTCTTTCACCCTGGAAACTTGCCTCATGCTTCCCTCTGGTCAGTGCTCTCTCCTCATGGACAATCACTGCCCCGTGTCAATTTATTGAATGGCTTGTTTGCCAAATTTACTTGCTTTTTTAAAACTTATTTTGTTTTACTTAATTAGTTTCCATTTAGAAATCATAATGACATTTAATTTGTCTCTGTCCCACTTCCCTGCTGCTATAGTAAGAGATTTAGAGGTGAAAAGAGCGGGGGAGATTGAGGAACAGAATAAAAATATATTCTTGAATATGAAGAATTCTGATGAATATATTCTTTTTAATATGTATAAGAAGAACTTATTCATAATAATACTACTTATTCATGGCTGTTTTCTATGCCCCAGGCTCTGTTATCCCATGCCTCTATGGATTTTATATCCTTCATTTTTCCCTCTCTCTGCACCACAGGGTCCTGGTTCAGTATTAGTAAGCTGGAGGTCAGAGATAGTGGTACATTTCTTATAATGCTTTTATAAGATAAAATGAAAACTGGTCGACTAAAACTAAATATTTAAAAGCAAAAAACCCACCATTCTATGGATCAGTCAGTTGACATATTGATCTGATTCAGCTTTGACAGGCCTGTGGAAAAAGAAAAATGACTGGTCCTTATGAGTCCTCTTATGCACCTACCTTCATGGAGTATTAAAGGAAGTCAGCCTATTATGAGGGGTTAGACCCTGCCAGGATCTGCACAGGAGATAGAATGAGAGAGACTTAAGCACCACATGAATGGTGGTTGAACTTTAGAGCACTATAAATCTGTGCTCATGCAAAATGTGGATCCTTGCAGTGCCTCAAGCTCTGACCAGTTAGATTCACAACTTTTCTTGTGGAAAGACTAGTGACTGGTAAGAGGGGTAGGCAGAGGGTAGAGTATAAGGAGAAAAAAATTTCTCCTTAAAGGTTGTTTCTTTTTATTTGAGGTTCTTTTCATGAAGTTTTTAGGATTTGCTTTGGAAATACTGCCTTTGGGGGGAAGAGGTTGTTACTGTTTGGGGGATTAGAATCATTCTAGTATGGTACTAATAATATTTCTAAGAGAGAATGTCTCTAAAATGCCTAGCCTAGTTCCATGTATACAGTAGGTGAATACTAATTTCCCATTGGAGTTCAGAGAAGAGAATCAGAGTCAGGTGGGAAAAGGAAAAAATGGCTTGAAAGTGTATGTTTGGGTCAAAAGAAGGAGTAGGACTTAGCTGGGCTGAGACTGGGAAGGACATTTTTGTCATGGGATAGTAAGAGCTGAATAGCAAAGCCCACTTGGAGTATAGGTGAAAAGTAGTGAAAAAGATGACTGGAAAGGTAATTTGTATCATGTTGTGGAAAGTCTTTGGTATTACTGAGAAGTGATAATAAATCTGTTAAGTATTGAGTCATTGAGGATGGTTTTTGAGCAGAAGAGTTCCCTAACCAAAGCTGAGCCACAGGAAGATTAATTATATGACATGTGACATATGCCAGAGTGGGAGGACTGAAGGTAGAGGGCCGTTGGTGAGCATTGCAGTGGCCCAAGTGAAGCTTCGTGAGCGTCTGATTAGTGTATTTGACTTTGCATGCTTTTTTTTTCACCACCAAATTGAGATACTTGTATCTTCTTTATTATAAATACATATTTGTTTGTTCTTTGTATTTGTTTGTATTATAGTATTTTAGGGAGCACTTTCATTAAAATCACTCGTTTTAAATTTTTTAACAACTCTGTTAAATATAAATGGCAGATAGTCTACTTAAGACTAGACCTAGGTCGGTTGACTCCCAATTTCAGATTCTTTCTGTTTATATACTCTTGCATTTTAGCTGCTTTTAAGCCTACCATTAGCAGTCAGGAATTTCACATACTTGGAAATGTTCAGGAATGTAACTGGCAAATGCTTTTCTCAGGAAATGGAGAACTATTCATGGTATCATAAAAAGCCAAAAGGTTACTACCTTTCAGATATGCACAGTTTAGTAGGAAAAAAATTGGAAGAATTAGAGTTTGCAACTAAAGTTGGGGATTGGGGATTGAGAAGTGGAAAATTGAGATGAAGATGTCTGAAAGCTTTATATGTCCCTGTCAGAGATCCTCGTTTCATCAAAATGATGGGATTCTAACAGATTTCCCTAGGAAACTTCAGAGATCCACTTTGATCATAAGCACTAGTGTACTGTGTGGTCTTTTCCCTAAATTACTTCATTGAAATATTCAAATACTTTAAAATTTTTAATTTATCTAAGATGGAAGGAAATACAAGAAAATGGTAACATTTGTTGCCTTTGGGTAAAGAGATGGGTGTCCATAAGAACATAGCATAAGAACAGTGTGACCTGTTTGAAAATAAGTTAAAATTTTTCTCTCATGTTCTTTAAGTGAATAGAATGTGGTTAAAATACTTGTTTATTTGAAAGTAGCATAAATGGCCTGTATTTTCAGTTCATTGTCCAAAAATTTTGCTACTCTTGCAAAAAATGCACATTCAGGGCTGGCCCAGTGCTGTAGCAGTTAAGTTTGCGCGTTCCATTTCGGCAGCCAGGGGTTTGCTGGTTTGGATCTTGGGCACGGACCTACTCACTGCTCACCAAGCCATGCTGACACGGTGTCCCATATAGAAGAGCTACAACTCCACAACCATGTCCTGGGGCTTTGGGGAGAAAGAGGAAAAAAGAGTAAGATTGGCAACAGATGTTAGTGCAGGGCCAATCTTCCCCCCCCCAAAAAAAGATACTTATTATTAAAAAAAAAAATGCACATCCATAGTTGAGAATTGATGATTTGAAATTAAATAAAAGAAAATGCTGCTAGACTTTTAGTTTGAAATCCTTTAATTGCAAAACTTTTTTTCTCTTTTCTTGTTTAGGTTGGGTGTTGAAAACAAAGACATATTTTAGTAGAAATTCCCCTGTATTATTGCTTGGAAAATGTTACCATTTTAAATATGAAGGTAAGTGCTAAATTTGTAACCTATTTAAAAATCTTTGTAGAAATTTATTGTGTAACTCTTTTGTTATCTTATTTCCAGATGACTCTACTTTTGATGTATTTTTTTTTTACTTTCCATTTTTTTATTGTGGTAAAATACACATAACATAAAATTTACCATCTTTATAATTTTCAAGTGTACAGTTCCGTGGTAGTAAATACATTCATGGTGTTGTGCTCCATTACCACCATTCATCTCCAGAACTCTTCATTTTGTAGAACTGAAACTCTGTACCCATGAAAAAACAGCTCCCCCTTCCTCCCTTTTCCCCATCCCCTGGCAACCAGCATTCTACTATTTATGCCTATGTTTTGGCTTATTTCATTTAAGAACCTGTATTTTTATGTAACATATAATATACTGTCGTATGGTTTGGGTTTCTTGTCAACTCCTTGAAGATAAGGATCATGCCATCTTTTGTTATATCATATCCTCATAGTTAGAGTATGAGTGCGAAGTAAATATTATTTGAATTGATATCTTAATATTTTTTTTTTTTTTGCTGAGGAAGATTCTTCCTGAGCTAACATCTGTGCCAATTGTCCTCTATTTTTTAGTATGTGGGCTGCCAGCATAGCATGGATGCTAACAGAGCAGTGTAGGTCTGAGCCTGGGAACCAAACCCGGGCTGCCAAAGCAGAGCATGCCGAACTTAACCACTAGGCCACTGGGCTGGCCCAATATCTTAATATTCTTTATCAAGTTATCTGATGATAACTTTAAACTATATGATAATAATTAAAAGTGTCACCTTAGTTAACCTAAAAATGGTAAATTTTCCAATTAAGGATGTTCCAGTTTCTGAAATTATTGACTTGATTTGATGTTTCCAAATTTCCACATCTGCTCATCCTTTAAATAATTATCATATATTTTCTTTTAATAATTTATGCCACTTATTGAGTGCCTACTATGTGTTAGGCATCATGCTAAGCTTTTTGGGAAATATTTTTGATTTTCACAACAAGCCTACAGGGTAGATTCAAGTATCCCTATCTTATGAGTGTGAAAGCAGGAGCTTAGAAAAGTTCAAGGATCTGTCCAAAGTCACACACATATTAAATGGCAGAGCTGAAATTTAAACCAAGAAAGACTATGTGTCACTTTAATACTGGCGTTCTTTCTACTATACATGTTTGCTAGGTTTTGTGTGTATGAGTGTGTGTGTTTTGTGTGTGTGTGTGTGTGTTTGGGAGAGAGAGAGAGGAAGAGAATGTGTATGAGAGTGTGTGATTACCAGGCTTTTGTTCATTTTTGGTTGACCTATTTTGGTAAATTATTTATCAGCAATTTTCTAAAACCTTGTAAATGGCTTGTAATAATGACAGCTAACATTTATTGAGTATTTATAATATGCCCTGCAGTATTTTAAGTAATTTACATGTATTGACTTATTGAGACCTCACAGTGTTCTTGAAGGATGAGTAGGAAGTTGATGGATAAAGAGAAAATGCATTTTAGGTAGACAGAATGGCATGAGGAAAGCAATATCAGTGAGATTCTAGAGTGTATATTTAGGAAACAGAAATGTCCAGTGTAGCTATGGTGGGAGAAGAATTCTGAAAAGGATCAAATTATGGAGGAGTATATTGAATGCTCAAGAGTTAGGTCATTTGTTTACAGGCAGAGGAGAGTATGGGGTTTGGGGTCAGACATATGTGGGTTTGAATTTTGGCTCTTTGTGCTTGTTAGTTGTTACTTTAGGCAAGTTATTTAATCTTCCTAAGTATTAATGATACCTATTTCATAGGTGTTTAGTGATATGCCTGGTACATATAAACATTCTAAATGATATTATTCATGGTATAAGTAATTTGATAAAAAGTTATTAGAATTCCTTTTAAGGATAACATTATATGTTTTTTGGAAGAAATACTTTAAACAGATCCTTGTAGCGCACCCTCAACTCAAGAGATGAAAAATAAATGGTATGGGGATATGAATGAGCCAAATAGACGACTATTTTGTTTTGGACTAGGATATAGGGAAGGAAAAAGTTATGGGGGTCGAGAGGGAGAGAGGAGAGAGAGCCAAAAGGGTGGTGGGAAGCTGCATGTCCATTGAGAGCTTTCCTGTTGACATCCCCTGATCTTCAGGACAGTCAGTTAAGCTCATGAAATGCTGATGTAAGAGGAGTTGTTTAGGAAACGGGATGGATTTGCATGTCTGGTACCTTCGCCGTGAGCATCTTTGCCGTGGACTTCCTTGCCGCAAACATCTTCACTGCTTAACTAATTGACCGTAGGCAATTTTGCCGTAAAAGATGAAATAACTGGTTGATAGACCTAGTTATTTCTATTGACTTGATAGAAAATATGGTGATAAAACTTACTGGAAGTGTGAAATAAGAGAGTGTAAAGCCAGACTGCATGCTATACTAGAAAATGATAACATAGTTTGCAAATCCTTCAGTGAGCACAGTCATCCTTCCCACCCATCAAAACCAGAAGTTTACCAAGCTATGGCAAATATAAAAGAGGCAGCTAGTCATTCACAGCAGTCTTCGAGAGCATTAATTATTGATTCTTTAGTTAGTTTAGGTACAACAGCTTGTTCTCTAATGCTGTCTGTACCAAATTTATCAAGCAATATTAGAAATTGGAGGCAAAAGAAGAATCAAATTCCTCCTCTTACCTTCCTCCTCCCCCAAAAAAGAAATAGTTATATGATTCCTGATGAGTAATGAGTTTGGTGAAATTGGTGAAAATTTTTTGCTATTTGATAGTGGAGAACATGATATGGACAGAATTTGGCACAGAATCTGGCTTAGATTTGGTGAAATATAAGGACTGGACATGTGATGGAACATTTTACTGTAGTCCAGATGTGTATTACATGCTTCATTATGTCCTTTTTAATGTCCTTCTTTTATTTTATTTTTTATTTTATCTTTTACAGCAAAATTGCCTTACGGCCAATTAGTTATGTGGCAGAAATATTTGTGGCAAAACCTTGTGCCAAAAAGATGTCTACAGCAAAGATGCATATGGTGAAGGTACCTAGAACCATGAATTTGTCATCTGGAATGAAAAAGACAACTCATATCTTTGCAGGAGCTAGAAGCAGGGAGGACCATGAAAGCATAAGCTGTGGAGAATTAGCAAAAATCTTGGGGCTAGCTTTGGACTTCTTCATGTCACAGAATTTTTGGTTCAAGCAAGTTTTCAAGTTTTCAGACAGTTAGGAGATGGGGTACCCAGCTGGCTTCTTAACTACAATGATTATTATTATCCTAGATTTTTGAGCACAAAATGCCAAATTTCATTTAATTATTTTCAGTGATCATTGTATTGAGAACATGCTGTTTAGGACATTATCTTGTCCAGAAGGAGCACATGATAATCATAATTAAATATATGCTTTAGAAAAATAACTGATAGCAATGTGGAAGAATGGAAGTCAGTTAGCAGGCAAGATACAATGACTCTGGTACAGGGAAGTGGCAGTGGAAAGGAGAGGGTGGATTTGAGATATTTTAAGGTAGAATGAACAGCATCTGACAAATGATTGGATTTGGGGTCGTGAGAGACAGAAAGGAGATAAAGAAGACGTGAAGACTACTATCTTGGATGATGGGCAGTATTAGTAACCAAATGTGGTGTACTACAGGAAGCATGGGTTTTGGGGCGGACATGTAGTGTTTGAAGTAGGCTGTTTAGACATGAACAGTTTGATGAAGTAGGCTGTTTAGAATTGATTTGTTAGTTATTTTCAAAGAAGTGGCATTTGAGGCCAATGGATAAGGTCACGTTGATGGAGAATGTCCATCTTTAAGGATATACTGATGAAGAAGAATCACTGAATGAAACTGAGAAGGAATAGGCAATATTACAGGACAAAACCCACAATAGCATATTATTGTAGAGACCAAAGATTTTCAGGAAGAAAGAGTTGGACACAGTGCCTGATGCTCAAAAGGGGTTGAGCAGGAGATAGCCTGAGTAGAGGCTATTCTTCAGTGAGAAGTTGCTGATGACTTTTGGAGAGCAGTTTCACTAGAGGGGTAAGGATAGAAAAGTAAAAGCATAAAGTTAACAGTAGCTAACTGCATTTATGGAGGGTGGCTCTGTGTTACGCATCAAAGCCAGACTCTTGTTTTAATGAGTTAGTGGTTATGATATTGGGGTAGAGAAGAAATTCTTATATAAAACATAAAAACACACCCTATGCAGGAAAATATTGACCAAATAAAAAAGATATCTACATGACAAAAGACACCATAAACAAAATTTAAAAGTAAGCCAGAGAGAGAAGATATTTGCACACACCCTCTCATTCTGTGTGTGTGTGTGTAGGTGTATATATCTGTGTGTGTGTTTACATGAAGATCTATCTATCTGTCCATCTGTCATTTCTCCATTTATATCTTAGACAAAAGGTTAGTCTCCAAAATAATAAAGAACTACAAATTAATATGAAAAACATGAACAACCCAAGAAAAAATGAGTCAAGAAGATGAATAGGTGCTTTTTAAGTAGAAACTTGAATGGCCAGTCAAACATAAGAAAATGCTCACCCTAGTAATAAAGGAAGTGCAAATTAAAATGAAATACTGTTTCTTAGTCATCAGATTTACAAAAATTTAAAAGGTTTCATGATATCAAATGTTAGCAAGGATGTGAAGAAATAGGAACTCAGACGCTGCTGATGGAAGGGTAAATTGGTACAACTTCTTCATGAGAAATTTGAGAGTACTTAGAAAAATTGAAAACTTAGGACCCAGCAATTCTACCTTGAATTATTTATCCTAGAGAAGTTCTTTGTATATGTGGAGAACATGTGTACAAGGATGTTTATTGTAGCTTTGTTGAAATAACAAAAAATTGGAAACAATTTAAGTATTTGCTAGTAGGGCATTAGATGAATAAGCTTATTCATTCATTCATTCCACAAATATTTATCGAGAGCCTGTTGTCTGCCAGGCACTGGGGTTACTGCTGAAAGCATGACAGACACAAGCCTTACTCTCAAGGAGCTTACAGTCCAGCAGATGAGAGACATTAAACAAATAATTACAAAAATTGTTAATCCCATGACAATATTTGCGATGAAGCAGAAGTACAGGCTGTTATAAAACTATAGAAGGAGACCAAATTAGAAAGGATGCTACTGGATGCAAATAAGCAGAAAGTCCATTTCAACATAGCTTAAACAATGAGGGGATTTATTGTCATACACAAGCAGAAGTCCTGAGGCAGAGATGGCTCTAGGTTGGTTAGTTAGTGCCTTTGAGACATCAAGGGCTCGTGTTCTATCCGTCTTCCCACTCTGCTAATCTCAACGTATAGGCCTTATCTTCACCTGCCTCTTCTTAGAGAGGCAAGTTTCTGTCTCAGTACCAAGATAGGAGATAGGACAGAATTCACTGGAAGAAGGACTTTTCCTTCTCTTTATTATAAATATTGAATTTTTATTATTTTAATACTTTTATAATATTTTAATCTTTAATATTTTGAAATTATAAATTATTTATACATGGAGCAGATAAAAATCTCGTGTATACACTTTCAAGAATAGTAATAAGGGCTGGCCCTGTGGCATAGTGGTTAAGTTTGGCACACTCCACTTTGGGGCCCTGGGTTCACGGGTTTGGATCCTGGGTGCGGATCTACACCACTCGTCAGCCATGCTGTGGCTGTGACCCACATACAAGATAGAATACAAAATTGGCACAGATGTTAGCTCATGGTGAATCTTCCTCAACAACAACAAAAGAATAGTAAAAAAACTGTACTCAAAAAGAGAAATACAACATTATGACTAATTTGTGATCTCTATGTGCTTCTACCGAATTGTAGCTCTCCTCATGCCAAAAACCACTATCCCAAAATGTCCCTGATTTAGTGTTTCTTGTTTTTGACCTTTCTGAAAATGGAATAAAACTATTATTTTGCTTCTGTGACGTGCTTATGGCTTTCAAATTTGTGTTTTTAAGACTTGTCCATGTTGTTATATGTAGTCCTAGTTTATTTTTACTGCTGTATAGTATTCCATTGTATGAATTACCACAAATTATTCCTTCTACTATTGATAGACATTGGTTTGCTTTTAGTTTTTGCCATTATAAACAGTGTATATAGTACATTCTTGTACTATTGTGGAAATAAGACAATATTCTAAGAATTTTTTGAAATATGACATTTGCTGTTCGGTAAAAATATCTGCATGCAGAATCAGGGGAATTGACCATTACCTAAAAGAATATCACATTTATGTTCTTATCATCCATTTTATGGATTGTCTTTTCTAACAAGTATAGCCCCAAACCACCCTCTTAACACCTTTTCAGAGATTGTTTTGGTATCTGCAGGGAGGGAGGCCCTTGTACTTAAAAGCACACAACTTTAAGTGAGTCAAGAATAATTTTGAAAGCAGGAGGAATAAGTGTAAATAAGATCAAATATGCATTTGAAAAGAGATTCACAAATATGTATTTTGAAAATAAGAGGAGTCACAGTAAACAAGGTAAGGTCAGAGGGAATTGGAGTATTTGTTTAGAAGAACAGAGGGGAGTAGGACATGGAGGGAGTAACGTATTAAGGATATTTTTTGTTAGTGGAGTTTTTAACTTTTAAAATATATGACAAAGATGTGTTGATTATGGGGACTAATTTCCTTCATGATTTCCTCTTTTGTGGATAATATATAAAGATTTATGAATCCTATAATTATGGTATTACTGTGGTAAATTTCTAGTTCATAACTGTCCTGAGGTGGTTGCCCTGTCATGTCATGACTTTCTTTGTAGCCTCAGCAGAAATAGAATATTCTGTTCACCACATTTGAGAGATTTTAATGCTAACCGTTTCTTCTTTCTTTGTCATTATGGACTCACGGCTTTTTAGATTTAATGTGTATTGGTGGATCTTCATCAGTAATCTCCTTTTGATACTCAAATTGTCTTGACTTGGCCAGTGAAAGGTCCTTTTAAATTGGCTTCTGTATCTTTCCATAAAACCTAATTAAGTTTTGGAAACTTCCTACTTTTTTCCATAACTAGGTGTGCCAGGCCTGCTTTGTACTTTTCAGCCTCAGATTTGAAATCAGCCATTTTCAAATGAAGCCTTGTTTCTTTTGCAGACAAATAGTGTTAGTGACTGTCATCTGAGCACAAGGGTTCATGGTGGGAATGACATTGCCCTGAGGCCATTTCAGTGGACAGAGCCAGATATGTGTTTTTTCAGTTTTTTTCTTATAAAGGCATGAGTTTATGTTGATATTTTTCAATTTAGTTCTAACTAGATTGTATTCCCACTTAAATTCTTGATTCTTTATCCTTTTTTCTATTATATAGAAATTTTCTAATAGTGCCTTTTGTTTTGCTAAAGATTTTAGTCAAGTTACTTTAGCTAGACTTACTCATCTCTCCTTCCTTGTGGCATTTATCTGATGGGTAGTTTTGTTCGGTTGTTTCAGTTCCCTTTCAGTCTGAAGGCATTGGCATTCTGATATCTCACAGGTCTGAGTGCTCCGAAAGTGGTGGCTGTCAGCCAGAGTGGTTTTACCACCCTCTGAGTCATTTACAATGAATTAATTCATATGATAAATAAGTATAAGATTCTTAAACTTGATAGTCTGCCTCTTATTATTTATTTTCTGGTAATATTGGGACATGTTTTAAAAAGTTAGATTATTTTAACTATGCTAAATCTGTCCTGAACTTTCAGGCTTTTAAATTTATCTTGCTACCTTTCCTGAGCTACAAACTCTTTTTCGTATATTATGCAACTTTTCCTTCCCGATGTAAGATATCAGACTGTACGTTGTTATGTCAAGGTTTATGGTATAAATCCAAATGATCCTCCTGGTTAGTATTATCTTGACCACATACCAGAATTAAATTTTTTTTTACAGGGTATCTGTGAGAGGAGCAGTTAAGGATTTAATTTTATTTTAAGTTAGCCTCATCTTTCTACACATACCATGCCCACATTTGGCTAGGATTTTTCTAGGTTTTGTCTTAGATGATTCGGGACATGATGGGCCTAGAGGCCATTAAGGAAAAACTGTGGTTTGAGGTTCTCTGTAATATAGCAGTTCTGTCTTAGGGATCAAAATGATTTAACATAAATTGAACAGAGATAAGGCTCTCTCCTTCCTAATTTTGGGGCTAAGGAGCATCTATAGACAATCAGTATAGCCTTGGGACAAAAATAGTACATGGAAAAAGGAAAAAAAACTGTTTAAGGAGTAGAGAGGGTAGCACAGAGGCTAGAAAATAATAAAAGCTTTTTCTGAACTGAGACCGGCCCAGGGATGGAGCTTTGCCAAGGGGTCTCCTTGTAGGACATAAGGAAAGGCATGAAAGTAACATACCAAGGGGTTGTACCATGTGTGCTCTTGTTCTTGTGCTGCCTCTACTGTTTTCAGGGATCTGTGTGGCTCCAGATCTTGCCAAGATTATGACCAAACCTTGTAGAAATAGAATCCCAGAATTTGGAAATTTTTGAAATGTGGCTTTTGCCATTGACTAAAAAATAGCATGCAGGGAGAAATGAGGAGTTATTTAGAGGTGTATTACTTAATTTCCAAAAATTTGGACATTTTCTAGATCTTGTCTTATTGATTTTTAATTTAATTCTATTGTGTTCAACGAAAAATACTGTTAGGACTCTCATCTCTTTGAAGTTGTTGAGACTTACTTTATGGTCTAAATATGGTACAATTTGGTAAATGTTCTCTGTTTGCTGGAAAAGAATATGTATTCTACTATTATTGAGTGTTTTATAAGGACATTAGGTCAAGTTGGTTGATATTACATTCTATCCTTGCTCTATCCTACTTGTTCTACCAATTATTGTGAGAGGGGTATTGAAATCTCTGACTATAATGGTGGATTTGTCTATTCCTCCTTGGAATTCTATCAGCTTTTACGTCACTGATTTTGAAGGCTTGTTATTGGGTACGTAAACATTGAGAATTGTTATAGTTTGTTAATGAATTGACCTCTTTGTTATAAAAACCTTCTTGATACCTGGTGATATTCTTTGGTCTGTAATCTACTTTGTCTGATATTAAATAGTCACTCCAGATTTCTTTTGCTTAGGGTTATATGGTATATCTTTTCCCATTCTTTTACACTTAATCTATTTGTGTCTTTATATTTGAAGTGTGTTTCTTGTAGGAAGTAGATGGTTGAATCTTACTTTTTTATCCAATCCAACAGTCTCTGCCTTTTAGTTAAATTGTTTAGACTATTTACATTTAGTATGATTATTGATATGGTTGGGTTTAAGTCTATCATCTGACTATTTGCTTTCTATTTGTTACATCTGCTCTTGGTTCCTTTTCTCTCCTCTTCTACCTTCTTTCAGATTGAGTATTTTTTTGATTCTATTTTATCTTCTGTTGGCTTGTTAGCAATAATTTTTTTGTGTCATTTTAATGGTTACTTTTAGATTTTAGTCTATGTCTTTAACTTATCACAGTCTACCGTCAAGTGATGTTATACCAATTCACATATAATGTAAGAACCTTACAGTAGTGTACTTCACTTCCCCCTCCTGGTCTTCATGCTATTTGTATCATACATTTTACTTATTTGTATGTTATACACCCTACAATACATTGTTACTATTTTGTAAATAGGCAAATATCCTTTAAAAAGATTTAAGTTATAAGAAAAAGGTTATGTATTTGCTCATGTAGTTATTATTTCTGGTGTTCTTCATTACTTTGTGTGAATCCATATTTTCATCTGATACTATTTTCCTTCTGCCCGAAACAAGTGTGCTGGTAATGTATTCTTCCACATTTGGTATCTCTGAAAAAGTCTTTATTTTGCTTTCATTTTTGAAAGATATTTTTGCTGGGTATAGAATTCTGGGTAGGTGATGTTATTCTTTTGGTAGCTTTAAAGGTGTTGCCCTACTATCTTCTTGCTTGTTTTGTTTTCCATGAGAAATCTGATGTCATTCTTATCTTTTTATGTACATAATGTGTCTTTTTTTCTCTTGACTGCTTTTAAGATTTTTTTCTTTATCACTAGTTTGGCACAATTTGATTATGATGTGCATCGATGTAGTTTTCTTATTTCTTGTGCTTGAGTTTTGTTGAACTTTTTGGACCTGTTGCTTCATAGTTTTCATCAAATTTGAATTTTTTCAGCCATATTGTCTTCATATATTTTTTCTGTCTTCCACTCTCTTCCCTTTCCTTCTGGATCTCCAATTACATGTATATTAGCATGGATGAAATTGTGCCACAGTTCACTGATGCTCTTTTATTTTTTAAAAATTCTTTTTCCTTTCTGTATTTTATTTTGGCTAGTTCCTATTGCTGTGTCTTCGAGTTCACCAATCTTTCAGTCTTTTCCTCAGCAATATCTAATCTGCCGTAAATCCCATTGAGTACTTTTTCATCTTGGACATTGTAGTGTATGTATCTAGAAGTTCCTTTTTTTTTTTAATCTTACTTGTCTCTACTTATCATTTGGAACATATCTAATATAGTTGTAATAACTGTTTTAATGTTCTTGTTTGCTAATTCTAGCATTTGTGTTAGGTTCTAGTTCAGTTTTTATTGACTGAGTATTCTCATTTTGACTTGTGTTTTCCTGCCTTTTTGCACGCTTAGTAATCCTTGATTGATTGCCAGACATTGCGTTATTTACCTTGTTGGGTGCTGGATATTTTTGTATTCCTACAAGTATTGCATTGTGTGAATATACCACACTTTATTTATCCATTTTATTCTTTTTTTTTTTTTTTTTTTTTTGTGAGGAAGACCAGCCCTGAACTAACATCCGTTGCTAATCCTCCTCTTTTTGCTGAGGAAGACTGGCCCTGGGCTAACATCCGTGCTCATCTTCCTCTAGTTTATATGGGACACCGCCACAGCGTGGCTGACAGGCAGTGCGTTGGCGGGCGCCCGGGATCCGAACCGGCGAACCCCGGGCCGCCAAGCGCGGACGAAACCGCTACGCCACCGGGCGGCCCCATCCATTTTATTCTTGGTGGGCATTTGGTAATTGTCAAGAGCCCTGCTGTGGGTTTTCTAGGACATGTGCTTTGGTGATTGAACATGTGTATGGATTTTTGTTTGGTATGTATACCTGGGAATGTAATTGCTGGGTCATAGGGTATTCATATGTTCAGCCTCAGTATATATTACCTAATAGTTTTACAAAATAATTGTGCCAATTTGTATTCCTACTAGGTGTGTATGAGAATTCTTCTTGCTCTCACCTCACCAATACTTGGTATTTTTCCCTTTTTATTAGAGCCACATTTTGATTTTAATTTGCATTTCTTTGATAGCTAATAAAATTGAGCATATTTTCATAAACATTTTTCTATTTGGATATGTCTTCCATTAGATTATCTGTCTTTTTCTTACTGATTCCTAGGTTTTCTTTATATAGTCTAGATAGTAATCCTTTTTTGGATATATCTATAGGAAATATATTCTCCCCCTCTTTTTAATTTTTATTTATTTATTTTGTGAGGAAGACCAGCCCTGAGCTAACATCCGTTGCCGATCCTCCTCTTTTTGCTGAGGAAGACTGGCCCTGGGCTAACATCTATGCCCGTCTTCCTCTACTTTTTATATGGGAGGCTGCCACAGGAAGGCTGACAGGCAGTGCGTCGGCAGGCACCCGGGATCTGAACCCGCGAACCGCCGGCTGCCAAGCATGAACTTAACCGCTGCGCCACCAGGCAGCCCCCTTCTCCTGCTCTTTTAATTACTTTTTCACTCAATGTTCTTTTGAAGAACATAGTTTTAAATTTTAGTATAGTCTGGTTAACTTTCTTACCTCCTTATGGTTAGTGATTTTTGTCTTCTGTTTAATAAATCTTTGCTTACTTTAAGACGAGAAGATGTTCTTTCTAATATTTTGAAGCTGTCGTTTCTTTGTTTTTCCCCCTGGTTGTTTTTAAGATCAACTCTTTGTCTTTGGTGTGGATTTCATTTTATTCTACTTGAAATTCATATCTTTCTTAAAATCTGAAAAATTTTCAGCCACTTTTAATTACAGCTCTTCCCCATTCTTCCTAGTCTCTTTTTCTGCATCTCTGATAAATCTTTCTGTTAGATTTTTCTTCATGTCTCTGAAATTCTTTGGTTTCTCATATTTGTTATTACTTGGTCTCTCTGTGCTGTGTTGTAATTTCTTTCATTCTTACTTCTGGTTCCTTAATTATCTCCTGAGCTGTGTATAATTTTCTGTTTAATCCTACATCAAGTTTCTATTTTCAGTTATTATGTTTTTCATTTCATTTCTAGTAGTTCCATTTAGTTTTTTTTTCGTATGTGCCTGGTTAGTTTTTTTTTTTTTCTTCTTTTTTTGTGAGGAAGACCAGCCCTGAGCTAACATTCACTGCCGATCTTCCTCTTTTTGCTGAGGAGGACTGGCCCTGGGCTAACATCTGTGCCCGTCTTCCTCTACTTTATATGGGACGCCGCCACAGCATGGCTGACAGGCAGTGCGTCGGCAGGCGCCCGGGATCCGAACCTGCGAACCCCGGGCTGCGAAGCGCGAACTTAACCGCTGCGCCACTGGGCGGCCCCGCCTGGTTAGTTTTGATAGTCTGTTTTCTGTTATTTCTCCAACTTTCAATACCCTTCTATTTATTTTAACATATATATACTTATTTTATCCCACATCAGATAATTGCAATAGCTGTACTCTTTGAGGACTTGTTTTGCAATTTGTTTTACTTCTGATTATTTCTCATGTTAGCTTGTGTAATTGTTATTTTTGGTTGTGGTAGTCAGCCTTGACTAATGCCTCAATATTACTAGCAGTTCTCTTCTATTTCCTTTATCAGCTTTCTTTCTGATTCTGCATAGTGGTTCTTTCAGACATTCCCATTCTTCATAAAGCTCTGATCTCAAGTCTCTCTCATCATAAAAAACAAAAGCAAAGCAAAACAAAAAGAAAACCCTCCTCCTTTGATTCCATTTATCTTACATTCATCATTTATCTTACATTCATTTGAGAAATGTTTATTGCACATCTACCATGGACTGAACTCTGCCAGGTGCTGAAGATTCAGGGGTGCAGAAGATAAACATATTTCTTCTTCTCTAGTGTACTTGAAATCTGGAGGGGAGGTAGTGGTAGATAAAAGACAACATAGATATAATTAATTAAGATTGTGAAAAGGAAAGTCAGTCAAAGATGGAATAGTAGGGGCAGTATTATAGTAGAGTATCAACAGGACAACAAAGTTCATTTAGTACTAGCAGTTTTCCAATAATGTTTAGAGTAAATATTAAGAGAAGATTAGATCTTAAGATGGTAAGGAATTAATCAATTTGTCAAGGTAGGAGATTAGGAACTGTATATTTGGCAAGCCCCAGGATGAGGTATGAGAGTTACTCACTATTGTATCAAATTTCAAACAAATTTCAATGTCTCCAAAGTAGAAATTTTGGACATATTTGTAGTGCCATGTTCAATTTCCAGGCATTTTTATTTGTAATTAACTTCCATGTCTAATACTTAGAGAAATTCATTGATAATGGGGGCTTGGTATTCATTCTTTTTATTATCAATGAAACTATATGCTACAACTTAGCTCCATTAAGCCGAATGTTATAAAGTTTTGGATGATTGTAATTTTTCAGAATGAACTTGAGGAGGCATAGGTGAAGGGAGGATGAGGAATAAAGGCATGATGAAACTGCTTTAATATCCTGTAGAAGAGCATTGGAAATTGAACTCTTTGGAACTGAGAGTTGTAGGCAGATTCATCCACCCACCCAAACCGGCCAACATTTGTTAGGATCTCCTTGTGCTCGGCCCTGTGCTGCATGCTGAGGTTGTGAAGATGACTAAGATGTTCTCTCTGGGAGTAATCAAAGAATGTTAGTTCATTTTGAGCATTAGTGTTTCGTAAATTACTGGGCAAAGAGTAACCATAGTTTTCACATAGAAATTGTGTTAGAGATAATCAATTTGGAAAAGTCTTTAAAAATAATATATGTGGGTGGCAACACTTTTAAAAAAATTATACTTCAACATGAAAGGATAACTATATATTTAGGAATTTTATATTCTTACTCTTTAGCTTATTAGTTTTGACGTAATAATTTGAGTATAAATATATTCATGACAATGAACACAATGTGCACATTTTACTTGATTTTAAGAACTAGTTTATGTGATTATACGCATTTTTACATATTGACAAATCATGATATTTTATTTGCAGATCTCATTTTAGAAAGCACTAATATCTATATCCTGAGCCAAATGAGGCAAAAAAGAAAAGATATTTTCATATTATCCCCTCATAAAAGAGTTGATTATATTTGGAATTTAGGATATTATTATTAACAATAGTGTTACTGATAATACCTTATATTAGTTAGTGCCTGAGTGTACAAAACACTTCAGCATTCATTCTCATTTGATTTTCATAACAGACTGATTAGGCAGAATAAGATTTATCTTCATTTAAGTCGAAAAAAAGGATTAGAAAGATGGTGATATACTCCATATCTTATGGACAGTAACGGGAATATAACACCATTATTGACATTTCTCTGTATATATTTAGACTATGTTTATATTTTTATTTTGTAGATGAAAATAAACTGTTACCTGCAAGATCAGGATGTACAATAGAAGATCATGTAATTGCAGGGAATGTAGAAGAATTTCGTAAAGATTTTACTTCAAGAATATGGCTGACCTACAGGGAAGAATTTCCTCAAATAGAAGGCTCCAGTTTGACAACAGACTGTGGTTGGGGTTGTACATTAAGAACTGGCCAGATGCTATTGGCTCAAGGACTCATACTACACTTTCTTGGTAGAGGTAAATCAAATATCTGTTTTTTGAGGGGCTTTTTTTTTTGATTTCTTTAGTTTGAACTCCAGCTTGCAAACTGCACAAAATTTCGTGAGATTAAATTCTTGACTCTCATGTCTTCTGAAGTTGTAACTAATTTAGCATATTGCATCTTTATTGAACTGGGCCAGATATGACTTATATGTAAACTTTCATGATTCCACTTTCAAAAATACAAGTTAAACACACCTATTATTCTTGGCTACCACTATGAATTAAGTTCAATTTTTAGTAGCCTTTGGATTTTTTTGTTGTTGTCATTATTTAGTTCTTTCAAATGAACTCTATGGATTATCTCCAGTTCAGTAAATCCTGGGAAGGTCAAAAGTAGTGACTTTGAGCAGATAGTTAATGTTTTTACATTATTTAAATCCTAAAAGATTTTGACAGTGGGTTATTGCCTCTGTTCATATCAATAATGCTTTAAAATTATTTTTATCTTTAGAAATATGATTATAAACAGTTAAGTTGCCAGGCATATTCTTAATAAGGTCATCAAGCTTAGTCTTTCGGACTCTCAAAAATAACATTGATGCTTAACTTACATATATCTGTTTTTTCTAATGTGCCACCGTTCTTACCATTTCTGTTAGTTCATTTTTTATAATGTGTACATTTGTAGGAGGATTTTAGTTTACCATTTTAGGCTATCATACCTGGTTATTACTAAGTGTTATCATATTTTTTTCAGTGTTAAGACAATTTCCCTGCAATGCATGGCATAATTAGTAACCTTTCTGTAGGAATTATTGATGAGATCATTTAGCGAGAATGTTTATTCAAGAGTGATGTGGATAATGCAAAGAAAAAGAATTTTTAAACTTTTTCTGGGATGATTTATTTGGAGTCTTGTGCAATCATGGGCAAGAATTGGAATATTTTTCACACTCCTGATGAGGTCTCTGAATCTATGATTCGTTTTGTTAACTTAAAATTACATGTATGTTTGGGGACTGTCTTGTTATTAAAAACAGTGAAGTAGTGGATTATAGTTGATTTGGGGGGGGGGGATCTTTAATTTCTAATGACTTCACTTGTTAACTTTTCACTTACTAGAGAATTGATATTACTCCCTAAATAATGATTACGTTATTCTGAAAGGATTGTATGAGAAAAAACCATTTTGAAAAGAAGTTTAAAACTTCCATGGTCAGACTTCTATTTTAACATATAATCAAAACAGAATCCACTTTCTGAAGTTATTCTATCATGAGTACTATGAATGTTAGTGAACATGTTTATTGTGCCTTTGGTGGTCAAGACTGGATGTCTGATAAACTGTACTGGTAATGGAATACAGAAGTCTTTATTCAATCTCAGCATTGTTAAGAAAAGAAAAGACAGAAAAGCATATTCCAGAATTAGCTATTTGTATCTGAGTTTACTATTTTTTTCTTTTTCATTTTGGTAATTTTTTTCTGATTATATGTAATATATTCCCATTTTAGAAATTTTAGAAACTACAGAAAAGTTCAGAGAATAATATTACCGCTCAGAAGTAAACATCATTGATAGAATGGCATATTTTCTCTGCTCGTACCTTTATTTGTTTTTTTAAGCAGCTTTATTGAGATATAATCTACATAGCATAAATTCACTCATTAAAGTGAAAAATTCAGTGGTTTTTAGTATATTTACAGAGTTCTGTAACCATCACCATAATCTAATTTTAGGACATTTTCATCATCCCCAAAAGAAGCCTCATACCCATTAGTAGTCACTCCCAATACCACCCCTATATGCAACCATTAATCTACTTTCTGTCTCTATAAATTTGCCTATTTCTGAGTTTACTATTTTAGTTTTGTAATCCATATGACTTTAGATGCTATTATATACTTATTTTAGTAGAATTGTTAACTATTTAAGAGATCTGAACACCTTGCTTTGGAACTACTATAGCTTGGACCTGGCCTGATGCTTTGAACATTGAAAATTCAGACTTTGAATCATGGACTTCCAACACTGTAAAAAAATTTACTGCATCATTTGAAGCATCGCCTTCAGAGGAAAGAGAACTCAAAACCCCAACAATTTCTCTGAAGGAAACAATTGGGAGATATTCTGATGATCATGAAATGCGAAATGAGATTTATCACAGGAAAATCATCTCTTGGTTTGGTGATTCCCCCTTGGCTCTCTTTGGTTTACATCAACTAATAGAATACGGAAAGAAGTCTGGGAAAAAAGCTGGAGATTGGTACGGACCAGCTGTGGTTGCTCACATTTTAAGGTAAAATTGTTTTAAAATTTCATCTTATGACAGGAGTCCTCAGGCTCAGAGATACTGACTTTTGCAGTGCATATATATATATATATATAATTGGAACTTGTAAAGTCTAACTGTATGCGAATGTTCATAAGGAGCTTTCATTTGCTAATACGGAAAAAAGACATATTGCAACTCTAGTTACATTTATCTATTGACAAATTTTTTTTCTTTTGCTCATAAGTATAGATATCCACGGTTCTTTCTAACCAGGTTTTTGTTAGACTAGTTTATTGAAATGTTCTAAAAACTAACAACTCTTTCAACCTTGAAACATGCATAACATTATATATGTATATTTTTTAGTAGTGTAACCTGGGGGCTGTAATGTACTGACAGTGTAATGAAATGTCAAGAGCTAAAATTGATGTTTTCAACATTTTTTTGCACACATCAAATTCTTGTGAATTGTAAATGTATGGGACCATTAATATTATAATTATATCATAGTAAAAGTAAAGGGTCTGTGACATTCAGAGTAGTTAGAAAAAAGTCAAAAATGAAATTTCACTGCATCTGAGCTTTCTATGTGCCATTTATTTGGATACTTCTTAAGTTTAAAAAAATTGTCTTGTTGTGTGTCCCATCATTATTATAAACTGAATCATTAATATGTCATCCAAGTATAGTATGTCGTAATAAATTTACTCCATTTAGAATCATATATAAATTTGAAATTATTGTAGAGTTTTTGCATGTTAACGGGTTTTTATATTTTATAGGCCAGATGCTTAGACTTGAAAAAGTATTTTCAATTGTTATTAATGTTACTAATGTTATTAAATGGATTGTTAATATCAAGTCGAGCTTGGTATGGCATTTATAAAAGCGTAATCATAAAAGCATAGTTTCTACTCTTCAGGATATGTTCTATACCCCAGGGATCAGAATACTTTTTCTGTAAAAGGCCTGATAGTAAATATTTTAGGTTTGTAGGCCATATAAGGGCTCTATTGCCTATCTTTCTTTTCACAACCCTTGAAACCTGTGAAAACCACTCTTAGCTTGAGGCTGTACAAAAACAGGCTGTGGGTCGTATTTGGCCTGTGGGCCATAGTTTGCTGATCTCTCTTCTATACTCACACATACAAACAGGCATCGTAAGGTATGTTAAGTTAAAAATTAAAAAGATATAGTTGAATAAAAATATATTTCCACAATTTGTATAATTTCCTTTTACAAATATTGTGATTTTTTTCACATCGTGTGCACCATTGAGAACATTATATTCACTTAGAAATATCTTTCAATTTGCAGTTTTACTTATAGAATTCTAAGACTTGAAATTAGGAAATTCATTTATTCAGGTCATATAGGTTTCGAATGAAGGAAAAAAGGTCATGCTATTGTTCACTTAAACCAGAGGACAACCGATCCCATGCTTCACTGCTGGTCAGTAATGTAAAGTTAATATCAACCAAACCTTGAAGCATATTGTCATACCACTGGCTAGAAAACGTTTAATATTGCCAGGTGAGTGGTTGAGAGAAATCCCTTTTTGCGGGGTGGAGTTTACAGCTTTATACCTGTAAACTTAGTTTTAATGTTCTTTTGACTAATTTAGTGTAATATTCTACTTTGAAAAAACTGACCTGATTTTTGATACTATTCTGATGATAGTTTTGAAAGCAGACACTATAGGTTAAATAGAAAAGTTAAGAAAAGGATGGCTTTCTTTCCTCTTAAATTAAATCTTTAGTTATTAACTGGAATGTTAGGATTTTAAAGATGATGCTTATTTTCTTAGAAAAGCAGTGGAAGAAGCAAGCCACCCTGATTTACAAGGAATAACTATTTATGTTGCGCAGGATTGTACAGGTGAGGAATGTATATAATTTAAATTTTTATCTGTTTATTTGGTCAGACTTTTTAAAATTTAGATATAATTGACATAACATTATATTAGTTTCAGGTGTACGACATAATGATTTGATATTTGTATGTATTTCAAAATGATCACCACAATAAGTCTAGTTAACATCCATCACCACACATAGTTAAACAAAAATTTTTTTTCCTGTGATAAGAGCTTTTAATATCTACTCTCTTAGCAACTTTCAAATATACAATGCAGTATTACTAACTGTAGTCACCATGCTGTACATTACATCCTCATGACTTATTTATTTTATAACTGGGAGTTTGTACTTTTTAATTCCTTTCACTCATTTCCCCCCACCCCTCCCACCTGCCTTCCTGTGGCAATGACCAGTCTGTTCTCTGTATCCATGAGCTTGGTTTTTTGGTTTTTTTAGATTCCACATATAAGTGAGATCATACAGTAGTTATCATTCTCTTTCTGACTTATTTCACATAGCATAATGCCCTCAAGGTCCATCCATGTTATCGCAAATGGCAAGATTTCATTCCTTTTCATGGCTAAGTAGTATTCCATTGTGTATGTGTGTGTGTGTGTGTGTGTGTGTGTGTGTGTGTGTGTGTACACATGATGTGTGTGTGTATACATTTTCTTTATCCATTCATCTAGCAGTGGACATTTAGGTTGCTTCCATGTCTTCGCTATTGTAAGTAATGCTGCAGTGAACATGGGGGTGCATATATCTTTTTGAATTAGTATTTTCATTTTCTTCAGATATATACCCAGAAGTGGAATTGCTGGATCATATGGTAGTTCTATTTTTAATTTTTTGAGGAACCTCCATATTCCCATCAACAGTGCACCAGGGCTCCCTCTTCCCCACATCCTTACCAACTCTTGTTATCTCTTGTCTTTTTGATAAGAGCCATTCTAATGGGTGTGTGGTGATAGCTCATTGTGGTTTTGATTGGCATTTCCCTGATGATTAGTGATGTTGAGTATCTTTTCATGTGCCTGTTGGTCTTCTGTGTATCTTCTCTGGAAAAAAGTCTATTCAGATCTTCTGCCTATTTTTTAATCATATTGTTTTTTTGCTATTGAGTTGTATAAGTTCATTATATATTTTGGATATTAACCCCTTATCAGATAAATGATTAGCAAATATTTTCTCCCATTTGGTAGGTTTCCTTTTCATTTTGTAGATGTGCAAAAGCTTTTTAGTTTGATGTAGTCCCACTTGTTTACTTTTGCTTTTGTTGCCTTTGATTTTTGTGTCAAATCCAAAAAATCATTAGCAAGACTGATGTGTAGGAGCTTACCACCTTTGTTTTCTTGGAGTTTTGTGGTTTTAGGACTTATGTTCAAATCTTTGATCCATTTTGAGTTAATTTTTGCATATGGTGTAAGATAGTGGTTCAGTTTTATTCTTTTGCATGTGGCTGTCCAGTTTTCCCAACAACATTTATGGTCAGACTTTGTATATGTATTTAGCTTATCCCAATTATACTGTAAGTGATTATGAAGATAGAGACCATGTCATACACATTTTTGTTCCTACATAGCACCCTACACATAGTAGGCACTTATTAAATATTTCTTGATTGAATATATACTAGAAATTATTAGTTGTAATATTAAAATAAACTCTTAAAGAAAATTCCAATATTTAAAGTGACTACTTTAAAAAAGATAGATGGGAAAATTTAACTTACGTGTGTTCTTGGGCTGTATGTCTGCCAGGTACCATCTCATTGGTGGTTGTATTCCAAGGAAGGAAAATTCTCAGTTTGATATCTTTTTCACTAGTACTTCAGTAAATAATCTGGTAATGATGCAGCTGTTGTCCAGAATTTTGCTTTGTTTTATCGTTTTTGGTCTTCTGTTTAATGACCAGTATCTGTAGTAAATTTGAAACTCTCTTGGAGATAAAATAGAGGCCTTAATTTCCTAATAAGCCTTCAAAATAAGCCACCTTGTGTTGTTGAACTTATTTTTTACAGAAATGCTATTAAGAGGATAAAATATGTTAATGTTTTGGGAAAGTTGAATATACTTCAATCATGTTTACTATAAGAGTATTTATGCTTGAGGTAACCCTGATAACTGACTAGTGTTTGTAGTGTGGAAATACAGTTACCAAATACACATGCATTTTGTTTGTTGAGGTTAATTGGATTTTTAAGAAAGGCCGATAGCCATGATTATAGCCATGTGAACCTGAAAGTTGTAAATTTTCAAATGAGTATGTGAGTTTTGCAGGTACTGTATTTGTTTTTCAGGTAGAAAATCTTGCAAATAAAATTTGCTGTCGTAAGAGTTCTAATTAAGCCAAAGAATGTGCTTAAGCAATCATTAAATAAATGTATGAATTTGCCTTTTGTGCTTTTATTCATATCAGTCAGCTTTGGTCTTTAAGTGTTACATATTGTTAGTTAATTGAAGAATGCCACGTAACAAGTAGTTATGTAAGTGGTGTTTGTCATTTGAAGTAGATCTTAAAAATTTTAACATTGATGTTTAAAAATCCTAAAGGGAGAGTTTATGTTATGTAGTGTAGTGTACTTTGATGGATTCTGGGGTTAGGAATTAGGTGAAACCAGATTCTGTCAATAATTTTTTTTCCCTCAGCCTTCATTAGTGGGTTTTTTTTTTGATGAGGAAGATTAGCCCTAAGGCAACATCTGTTACCAATCCTCCTCTTTTTGCTGGGGAAGATTGGCCCTGGGCTAACATCTGTGCCTATCTTCCACTACCTTATATGTGGGACGCCTGCCACAGCATGGCTGATAGGTGGTGTGCAGGTCTGTGCCCAGGATCTGAACCTGTGAACCCTGGGCTGCGGAAGCAGAGTGCATGAACTTAACTGTGACACCACTGGGCTGGCCCCCATTAGTGTTTTTAAAGGCTCCACTTTCCATTCGTTTCCTCCTCCTTTCATTCTGTGTTCTCTTCCTCTGTATTTACACCTTTTTCCATAGCTTTAAGTAGTTAGGACTATGGACTATTCACTAGGACTTTTAAACTACATTTCCAGTGCTACTTGTGCTAATAGGAGGTAACTCGTATTTTCTGCTGCCCTTCAGATATTTTCACCTAGATGTTCTACAGACACTTCAAATCAGCATGTTTAAAACTAAACTTATCACTTCCCCCTACCCTCCTCCTTTCTTGCTGTTTTCTCTTTACCAATAGCATCATGTTCACATGCATACACTCACTCATTCTTGACTCTTCTTGTTGCTTATATCTAGCCAGTCAACCAAAGCTTACCAATTGTACTTTAAAAAATACTTCTGAAATCTGTTCTCTCTTCTTCGCTCTCATTGATTTAGATCAGACCCTCATCTCTAACTTGGACTTCAACTTGGTTTCCCTGTCTTTCTTTTCTCTTTTTGATCCATCTGATCAAAAGAAATTGACTGTGTCTCTTAGTTTAAAAACCTATGACTGTCCATTGACTCTAGTCTCAAGTTAAAGAAAGCACTTGAAGTCCTTTACAATTTGTCCTGACCTACATTTCCAGCATCACCTCATAACACTGTCTTCCATGCTGATACACCAAAGTACTATCAACCTTCAAGCCATTCCTTGGATGTACTTTTATTATCCTTTTTCTATACCTTTGCACATATTATTGCCTTTGCTTAGAATGTCTCTTATTATTTTAATAATAATACCTCTTGTTAATTCTTACTTATTCTTTAAGAACATGCTCAAAGATTACACCTTTGGTGAATCTCCAACTCCCATCAGGCAGAGTTAGTTTATTTTTCTGTGCCCTGTAACATTTTGGACATACCTCTATTAAATATTGTACTTGTAATTCACTTGTAATATCACCTTGTGATTATCTGCCTCTCCCTGTAGATCAATGATTGTTAACATAGCAGGGGCAGGGGAAGGTATCAGAATCATTTGATTGGGAGTCACTGCTGTTGGAGCCTCTGTTATGGAATTGAACTATTTCATAGACCTTCCGTATGTTGGAAGTGGAGGAAAAACACTAAAACGATTGAGCCAGACACTTTGAAATCAGGCTCTTATTTGCTTTTATACCCCTCTAGCATAGAAAACTTCAAAATATAGCAGGCCCTAATAAATGTGTGTTGAATGAAGATGAAAGGTAAGAGGCATTTGATAAGGAAGAACTTGTACATACCAGTGGAAATATTACTTTTTCTTGTTTGTGGCAGTATTTGTTTCTGAGGGAAATAGAACTCTCTGAAGCGAAAGCTTATTTGATTGGAGTGTGTATTAGTTCAGAAAAGTCAAAGATAGGGGATGGCCATGTGTGCACTGCCTCAGAAAAGTGAGTTTTAAAGAAAACTTGAAAACTTAAAGTTTATAATTAGAAGCCATTACTGAGTGGTTTGGAAAAAGCAAGATGGTAGAATTGAAACATGGAAAGAACTTGCTGCATTTTTGTAGCTTTGGTTTAGCCTGACAATGGGAGATAGGGAAGATAGAAGAATTTGGTGGTTTATAATCTGAATTTGGAATTGAGAGAGAACTGGGGCTAACTGTGGAGAAGCAGAATTTTGTTAAATTGAGAGGAGGTGTGGGTATAAAGTAAGTTTTGAATAAGACTATTTTTTGTTGAACAAAACAAAACAAGGTTTGTGTATATTTGCATCCACCAAACCCTTCTATTTTCTCTTGAATTGTTCTGTTTAGACTTTCACACTCATCATTCTACCAGAACTGCTCTAATCAATAATTTAATCTTGCTGAATCCAGTGGTCACTTCTCAGTCCGCACATCACACAGTCTGCAGCAGCATTTGACACAGTTGACCACTTCCACCTCCTCGTAACCTTTGGTTTACTTTGTGTTCAGCACACTGCTCTTCTGGTCTTCCTTCTTCCCCTTGTCCACTCCCTCACAGCCTCCTTTGCTGGTTTTCCTGTCTCCCTGATCTCTGAAATTGTTGGTGTGTTGTGCTCATCCTTTAGCCCTCATCTCTTGTTCTGTGTGCACAGGTTAGCGTTCACTCAGTCTCATGGCTTTACGGGTCCATTGTATGCTGTCAACTCCCAAATTTATAGGTCCATCCTGGACCTCCCCCTGAATCCTGGCTTTTATGTCCTTAACTGCCTACTCCTCCTCCCTGCTTGCATGTCTAATAGATATCTCAATCTTAACCTGTCTAAAACAGAGCTCCCAGGCCCCCTCCTGTATTTTCCCCTCCTACAGTCTTCTGTGTCTTTGTAAATGGCAGCTCTCTTACTCTGTTTGCTGATATTACTATATTAGGGAGTTCTTTATCTTCAAACTGATCACTTTCCACCATCTCCACATGACCATCCATGACCATTCCCTGTCTTCACAATTACTTCCTTTGTTCAAGCCACCGTAATCTCTTCTGGATTACTGCAGGGGCTTTCTAGCTGTTCTCTGTGCTTCACCCCTTGCCCCACCTGTCTGTTGTCCACACAGGAACCAGACTGGTGAAGAGTAAGTCAGATCAGGACATTCCTTTCCTAACAATCTCTTCAGCGGCTTCCCATCTCACTCAGTAAAATCTGAAGTCCTTACAATGGCCTCGAGAGCTCACACAATCTATCATCATTCTCCCCCAGTCTGTAACTTTATCTCCTAACCTCATCTCCACTGCTGTTCCCCTTGCTCAAGTCCCTCCAGAGGCACAGTGTGTGTGTGTGTGTGTGGGGGGGGGGGTGCTTGTTCCTAGAATGTGCTAGCTCTGCTTCTGGCTTAAGGCATTTGCACTTGCTGATCTTTCTACCCACAATGCCCTTCCCCCCAGGTATCGGCATTTTTTGGTTTCTTACTTTATGTCTTGACTTCAATGTTAGTTTTTAATAAGGCCTTTGCTCCCACTTTATTTTAAATTGCCTCCTCCCCCCAGCATTTCCTATCCGTCTTTCTCCCTTTGTTTTTCTTCAAAGCACCTGTCATCATCTGACATATCTTATATTTTACTTATTTATTGTCTGTTTCTCCATGTTAGAGTGTATCCTCTATGACGGCAGGGATTTTTCTCCGTTTGGTCACTGCTGAAGCTCCAGTGCCATACAGTAGCTATTTAGTATCTGTTGAATGCATAAATGAGGGAGGTGTTTTTTAACTCGTTGAGATGATAGTGATGTCAGAGATCAGATGATTGTCCAGTGGCGGGCGGATTAGGGTAAAAATGTTTCTGGAAATCGTTTTTGTAAAATGTAATACATATTCACTATGTTTTTCTCAGTTTACAGTTCTGATGTAATTGATAAACAGTGTTTTTTAACTCGTTGAGATGATAGTGATGTCAGAGATCAGATGATTGTCCAGTGGCGGGCGGATTAGGGTAAAAATGTTTCTGGAAATCGTTTTTGTAAAATGTAATACATATTCACTATGTTTTTCTCAGTTTACAGTTCTGATGTAATTGATAAACAGTGTGCTTCCATGGCCTCTGATCATACAGATGACAAAGCTGTTATTATTCTAGTTCCTGTTAGACTTGGTGGAGAAAGAACCAACACCGACTACTTAGATTTTGTAAAGGTAGGAAATAAGACCTAAATTTTTTTAAGGCAATGCTAGCTAATATGAAAAATACAGAAGGTTTGCAGTCTTTTTTCTATTAAATGGGCAGTGATGATTTTATAGTTGTAGATTGTAAAGTTTGACATTAGAGATTTTAAGTATCAGTATTGTAAGATCAAATGAGTTGAAGAGTACAGCATTCTATGACAAAATGAAAAGCCTTTTAATCTTTGTAGCTAATCAAGGAGACACAGATGCAGCAATAATCATAATCTGTAATATGTCTACAGTTCCCATTATCCTTACTTGTGATTTTCAAAAGTATGTACCTTTGTTTATTCATAAAACCCACATTAAACTGTATCGAGGTAATTACTGAAACAAACTGAGTTTTCTATTACTGCTGCATTCTCTCTTAATTTGTTTCCTGTGCTTCCATAAGGTCAATAAGTAGTTAGAATGATTATGTATATAGACAGAAATGAGGAAGATGGTATGGGGGAGGTTCCAACTTTTCTTCATATTAACCAGTTAAAAATCTATTCTATTTCAGAACACATAATTCTTTTTTCCAAAAGAAATTGTCTAATTATGTTTTCTTGTTTTGGGCACCAAGACATTCAGTTGCAACAAAACTTTAACTTTTGAAATACTGTTTCTGGTTGAGATTATGCTATTTATATTATTTTCATACTTTTAATAAAATTCCTTATTTTTCCAAGGTCAGAGATAGAATTCCTCTTTGAATGGAGTGTTATGGCATATAGTAATCTTGAAATAAAGTCTAGATTTGTCTTTTATTCAGTAACAATTTGTTCCCCACATGAGGTATTAACCCCGTATTGTGGTCCCTATGTATATAAGGTAGAACATTGGGCTGATTCTAAAAATCGAGAGCAGTTGTTTTCAATACATGGTAGACGGAAGTCTTCTAGCTGGTATATTGGCTTTTCCTAATAGTTATGAAAATTTTGTAGACATACTTGTTATTAATAATACCAATACTATAATATATTGGTAACATATGAATCCCCTAGATAAAAGTGGGGTTTTGATTTCTAACGTGTGGGTTTTTTAGTAGAGTTATTGGTGGAATGTGAGAAGTTATGAACCATTTCATCTAGTGAATCCATTGGTTTTGGGACTTCTGGTATGTTGCCGTGTCTCTGTAGGTTGTAACCAAATCTGAACTGGATTTCCTCTGCCTTCTCTACTACTACAAGAAGATTAGAAACTGAGACAGTCTTGGAACTGACTCCTTGGCCAAACCCCCATTCCTCATGGGACGGGCTGCAGATGGCTTTGAGGCCCCTATCATCTGGCTGAGGTCTTTGCTGTTTGGTGGTATTGACAATGTTATCAGATGGCAGGACTGCCGAAAGCTGTTGAGTGATTCATTGGAGCCTGAATTGTAGTGAAATGAACCGCAGTCAGCTGTTGAAGTGGTCCTCAGTGCCTAGTGTAGAGGAGTTGCTCAATAAATAACTCTATTTATGTAACACTTTCAATACAGATTTATCTCATTTTTGCCTTCACAATAGCTAGGAACTGGATTGTCTTTATAAAACAGAAAAGACAGAAGTTAAGTGATATGTTCAAGTTTAGATAGCAAACTGGTAACAGAGACCAGAACTTTCATTGTTTTTATATTTTTTCCTAAAATATGGACTTTTAAAATTGTAACATTTCTTTGAGCTTCTACTGATTTAATTTATACTTAGTCTATTAAAATTTAGTTTAATAGTCTGCTAAAATAAGAGAGCAATGACTATTGAGACATTTTAATTTTTCAGTTATCAGGTAAAAATGGCTGAAATGGCTGAGTAAAATAGGTTATATGCTAGGTGTTATGCTTGGTCAGGGGTGGTTGGGTCAAAAGCCAAAATGAAGGCATGTAAAGAGGCATTTAGAAGTGAAAAAATAGTGTCTAATAGCCCTGAAAGAAAAATAATCTTCCTCTTCCATTTCGGTTCCTCCTCTTCTCCTCCTCCACCTCGTCCTCATCCACCTCCACCCCACCCCCTTCTCCCCCCTCCCTCCACTTCCATTGTCAGCAGTTGTATTTTTTTCTGCCAAACCATTGTACATTATACTCTAAAATTCACCATTCAATCCTATTTTTCAAACTTATTAATCAAGGTAATGCCACAGTATCTCAGAGATGGTACCATCTCCTGCTACATTCTGTGAGGAGAAGGAAATTTGGTGTGGTGCTTTATGAGCCCTTACCGCGGCAAGTTTATTTATTTATATATATATATATTTTTTTTTTTTGGTGAGCAAGACCAGCCCTGAGCTAACATCTGTTGCCAATCCTCCCCTTTTTGCTGAGGAAGACTGGCCCTGGGCTAACATCCGTGCCCATCTTCCTCTACTTTATATGGGACGCCGCCATGGCATGGCTGACAGGCAGTGCGTCGGCGGGCGCCCGGGATCCGAACCCGCGAACCCTGGGCTGCCAAGCGCGGACTAAACCGCTGCACCACCGGGCGGCCCCTATTTATATATTTTTAAAGGACCTGGAATGAGGAAAATCCAGTATGTTCTCTTTCTTCAGCAAGACAAATCAGGACTTTACTTTTTGACTGATTATTTCAGTCTTATTTATTGCTTCATGGATACAGCTCAATAAATTCTCACTGCTAGATAACTGTGAAGATGCTTTTTTACTGTGAAGATGCTTTTTTAGGAACTGAAAAGTGTTTCGGCTTTTCAAAGATACAGATTCTTATATGTAGTGGCGTTCTAGCTCCTAAGCTGCTTGTGTGTGCTTATTGCTAAATCTGCTCTAGTCTGTTGCGAAAGGAAATACAGATGTCAAGAACCAGTCTTTCTTCCATTAATTGGAATCATTCTTTTTCTGAGGAGAGTCAGTGATGATTCTTGCTATATATTTTTTCTTTCTTTTCTCAGCTGTGAGGAACTTAGAAATTTCACTTCCTCATGGGTCCTTATGTCAGGAACATTGTGTGTCAGCTGATCAGATGCCTCAAGTTAAAGTAAGGCACTCTCTAATTGTGCTAAGGATTTTTATTTAGGGGGAAAGCAATAGGATTATGGAACTATTAATAGAGTAATAATAGATTAATAACTTATTATCAAGTGTTTATTTTTTGTATAATTTCATCTTATTTTTTAGTTAGCTCTAAAATTTTAACCTAACATGCCTTCTCTGTTTTATTTAATTTTTTCAGTTGCAGTTCTCCTTTCCAAAACAACCTGTATGATATTTTCACAAGACTGAAAATACACAAGGTTGTTCTTTAGATGGGTATTTATAACAGTGAGAACCTGGAAACACCTTAAATATTCATGAAGGAGATTTTAAAGCACAGTTTGTTATCTTCATAAAATAGAATATTTTACAGCCATTAAATATTATAATGTAGATCTATATTTATTGATGATAAAATGTTTATGACATAGTGACAGAAGTTACAGCAGCATACGTTGTATGATTCCACATATATGAAATTGTATTTGTAAATCTGTATGTGAATATATGTAATATAGCTAGATGTCAAAAAGGTGTTCCCCCAAATGTTGATAAAATGAGCTCTGAGTGTTGGGATTTTGGGAAATTTTTACTTTTTAATATATTTTCTGTGTGTGTTTTTTTACAACGACCACATAGTATTTTTAAGAAAATAAGTTTAAAAAACTCTATGGTTTGATTACTTGTTAAAGGAAAAAAAGTGTTTGTTCATATGTTCTTTATTTTTATATCTTGTAGATTTCAAAACATCCTCTCATTTAAGGGAAGGAAAGTTTAATTATTGTTTAATACTTCTGTAGTTTTATAATGTACACTTTATCATTATTAGTGTTTTCTAATATAGTATATGCTAAAATTAATGCAGGAACTATTGACAAGACATTAATTGATTTCACTGGACATGTTTTTTTTAAAGGTGTAGAATTATTTGGCCCAGCTTAAATAGAATTCTGCTTAGAATAGATGCTGAGGGGCATACTAAATAATTTATTGAGGTATCCTGATATTTTATGATTTGTAAAATAAAATGGCTTTAAATACAACAACAATTATTATTTCTCTTGGATTGAATTGTGTTCATTACCCTTTATATTTATTCCAAATGAAGTAGCATAAAAAATTTTTCAAGTGGGGCTGGCCCGGTGGCGTAGTGGTTGAGTTTGCATGCTCTGCTTTGGTGGCCTGGGGTTCGCAGGTTTGGATCCCGGGCATAGACCAACACGCCGCTTGTCAAGCCATGCTGTGGCAGTGTTCCATATAAAGTGGAGGAAGATGGGCATGGATGTTAGCCCAGGGCCAGTCTTCCTCAGCAAAAGGAGGAGAATTGGCAATGGGTGTTAGTTCAGGGCTAATCTTCCTCACACACACACACACAAAATTTGTCAGGTGAATGCTCTTGATTAGAAAATGGTTTTTAGTTTGAGATTCTAAGACTCAAGGTTCAGTGAAAACAGTAACAAGGTCTAAGAACTATTTCTAGCGTTTCAAAAAGCCTGAGGAAAATACTACCTTGGTCACGATAAGGCTGCACCAGCTAACTGAAAGGCCAAGTGTTTTGGCTGTGGCAGAAATTTTATCACCTTTATGTGGTAACGTTATTTATCTCTGTATCTGGCACGTGGTAGTTGTCTATTGTGGTCGAGTGACATGCTGATCAGAATATTTGATTTAGTCATGTTAGTGTTGAGTGATTTAAAGAAAATGGAAGATAGTCTGGTAGACAGAAGAATTTCAGAACATGGGGGCAAATGTAATAAAAATAAAACTGGTGATGGTGAAAAATTCTGAAACTACTAATATTGGTAATGCAAATTTGGTTGTTTTGAATAATTACCATTTGTCTCTTGACTCTAAATCTGAATTAATTTCTTTTGGCAGGGTATTTTAAGCCTTGAATATTGTGTGGGTATTATTGGTGGCAAACCTAAACAGTCATATTACTTTGCTGGATTTCAAGGTTAGTGATTTAATATAATATATTTCTTCATTGTTTTCTTTTAAAAGTCAGAGAGTTAATATGGGATCATCTGGAAACAGGATGATTAACAGAACAAAATAAGTACCTCTTAAATTCATCAGTCCTACCATAGCCCCTCATTTGTCATTTGATCCACAACATAATTGGATTCTGTAAAATGTATGTTTAATTTCTGTTATTGCATAAACAAGGTATAATTTATTGGTTTCACTAAACTTCAGAAGACATTGCTGCCACATTCTGGCAGTTGCTATTTACATATTTACTTTTTACCAGTTTTAGTGGTGCTAGTTGATGATAAAATGACAAGCAATATGTTCTTCCTGTCAGGATAAAGTAGTGCAATACATTTTTCATATGCAAACTGTAGAATATAATTGTGTGTTTGTGAAAGTAATTTTATCACCAAAAATTAAATGACAGTCTCATCACTTTATAAAAATTCTGCTTATACAAGCATATTTGATTATGCAAAAGTTAATGGGTCCTGTGCAAACCTATGTTTCAGTCAATGAATATCAGTCTGGCAAGCTGTTACTCCCAGATTTTTTTCAACTATTCTACATAGAAATTGGATTGTAAGCAGTGTAACAATAAGGTGTTTTTTGAATTACTTGTCTTCTGTTTTGTCCTTGTAGATGACAGTTTGATTTACATGGATCCTCATTACTGCCAATCTTTTGTAGATGTCAGCGTAAAGGATTTCCCTCTTGAGGTACTATGGATGAAGAGCTGGTACTGTTTTCCTACCATTTCTTACCATCTCTAATTGTTTAGAGATGTGCTAGGCAGCTATACTTTTACGATATTACAATTAGAAGTTAATAATATTTTACTGATTTATAAAACCATAATTCACACAATGGTCAAAGGTTAAATAATTTGTTGCTGAATTTTAATTTATGATACATTTTCTTCTTCATTCATCTTTGTCTCTAACTTGTTAAATGCCCTAGCCCTACCAAAATAAATGATCAAGCCTCCAAGTAATTTTGTAGGTATACAGCCTAATAGTTCTGAAGAATTTAAAATGTTAGGCATGTTTAAAAAAAGAAAGAAAGGGGAAAAGAAAGAAAAATGAAGATGATAGAATTGGGTTAGAATGGCAAAGTGACAAAGAGACTATTTGCTAAATTATTTTGCTTTAAGTATAGTAATTAAAGCTTAGCCTCTAGTTAAGTTTTCAGGAGCTTAGTTGAGTTTCTAATATTTGTTCTAGCTTTCATTTCTTAATGTCTTCTTTTCCTTTATGTTGATCATTTTGTGATCCTGTATTTTAATTCAGAAAATAAAAAAACATGGTTTTGGTTCTTGGTTTCCCAGTTGATGCTTTTACAGACTTTTAAAATAATTTAAATCACTTAGGTGGCATGGATCACTTAATTCTCAAGGCCTTGACGAGTTGAAAATGTGGTTTAGTACTTTGTTTTGGTAATAGCTTGCTAGCTATTATTAATACCTAATAGAATTTAAAGGGTAGATTATTAAAATAGATAAACTACAAGGTGAAAATCTGGTTCCAAGAGATACATTATAAGACATTCGAGCATCCTTTGTGAACTGTTACCTCAGCTGAAGCATGGGTATCTTGAGGCCAGAGATCAAGTTTGCTTTCTACTTTCTTCTGTCGTAGTATCTTGCACGTAAACGTTAATAAATATTTCTAGTTGACTGACTGATACTGTGGGAGGCACTATAGACTTGTGTTGTGTGAACCACATTGTAATTCTCTTTCTGTTGCATTGTGGCCTCGTAGCACTGATTCCTATGACTAAGTTAATTTCCAGTGTATCTGCCAAATTGACTCCTCAAAAAAGTAGATACTTGAGATTCAGATGGAAAGTTGTTCCTAGTGTTCTAGTATTATCCAAAATAGGCAAATTAAAAGATTATTGGTGTTGATTATTTTGGCCAGTAGAGGGAGACTGTTCGTCTGATGTTCTGAGACTCTGTGAAGTGCTAGGTGGATGAATATCCTGGTTATCTCTACAGTCAGGATTAGAAAGGCTGTGGCTCCTTATTGGGAGACTGCTGCAGCACTTCATGAGCCAAAGAAGAATTGATTTGAAGAGACTTTGTAAAGTAAAATTTGGTGAAATTAGGTAATTTCTTAAATGCATTGACACATTCGTTTCTTATATATTGGGACACCAGGAAAGTGGGTTCAGGTGTTTAATTTTTGAGATGCTGGTAGAGTGTCTTGCCCTGTCTGGATAATACCTCTGGACAGTTTTTCATTGTTCTCAATTCAGGCATTTCTCTTAAATTATTTAGTGAATAGCATTATTTATTTTCCTATGAAAGTATAATATAAAAATTACAGTAAGTTGTCTACCTTTGTACAGAAATAAAATTTCACTTTTTGCTTTTTATCATACCATAAGCTTAAAATGCTCCAAGTAGAGGGATTTTAATTACCATCTTTGCCTTGCTATGTAGGTTGTGTGTTTATATGCTATTGAAATTTTGTAGTTGATTGATGTAAATAAACTATATGCACATTCTAAAACAACCCTTATACCTCAATTATTAAAATTATTTCTGAAAGCAACTTTTTTTGATCAATACTTCTTTTTAGTCAATAGATGGAGAAATTAAAATCTTACCTCTTTTATCCAATTCCATGTAAATAATTGCTAGTGGTCCTGGTATTTTAAGTGAGTGCCTTGAATCCAGTAGGATTATGGAAATTTAAGAAAGTAGTATGACATCAGAATATTTGAGATTGAAGAAGAGATTTAGCAGATTATATTTTTTGTTGTTGTTCTTATGGTATTGAATTCCTATATTTCTAGAGTTGAACTTTTAAAATTTTGAAACCGAATCGGATCAAGTTATTTCTTCCTTTTTAAACCATCATTTCTTGAACTCTTTCTTTGTGCAAGGCACTGTCCTGAGCACTTCAGAGTCCTCTGTTGAACCCTTTTCTTCCCGTCTTCATAGTTCCAAATGCTTTGATTATACATATTTGTATTAACTTTTTTTTTTTTTTTTTGTGGCGAAGACCAGCCCTGAGCTAACATCGGTTGCCAATCTTCCCCTTTTTTTTTTGCTGAGGAAGACTGGCCCTGGGCTAACATCCGTGCCCATCTTCCTCCACTTTATATGGGACGCCGCCACGGCAGGGCTGACAGGCAGTGCGTCGGCGGGCGCCCGGGATCCGAACTCGCGAACCCCGGGCTGCCAAGCGCGGACTAAACCGCTGCGCCACCGGGAGGCCCCCTTGTATTAACTTTTAATTCTGGTGACATTTTCTTATAAAATATATTAGTATATACTATTGAATTTCTGCACCAAGTTTAAGAGAATCTTCATCTTTAGCTATCCTCACCGAGTTTTTCACATTGTGAAGTGAGCGTAAGGAGTCCTATTTAGGTCCTCAGTTAAGCAGTGGCATGTGCCAGGATAGTGTGTGGTCTGCACTGAGGGATGGAGCACATGGTCTATTGTGAGGGCGTGTTGTAATGTGTAACTCATGCTCTCATTTTCATATAGAAAATGAGATTCAAAGCAGCAGCATGAACAACTGTAATGGAAAAAAGTCATGAAAGGACAACTTGAAATTAGAAGGGAATGAGAAGAACTCACATGGGCTTTAGCAGTGAGGGTATGTTGAATTGTGGATTCCCATTGCCAGTGGTTAGGACAGGGCCAGTGGTTGGGGTGAAAGGAGTAGCGGATATATATTTTCTTACATTTATTTTTGTATGTATATGTATGTGTGTATTTAATAAGTTAAGATTTCTTAAACCAGAGATTATTGCCCCATGTTATTTATGATATACTTTTGGAATGACTGGTTCTAACTCTTAAAAATGCCAAATTCTGTTCTATTATTAAAGGTAATATGCTATTACCTTAAAATCAATATTCTATTAATAAGGTAAGAAAAGCCTTATTAATAGACTTGCTGGTCTGTTCTGATTCCTGGGCCCCCAGTTCCAAGTTTTCGGTTTTAGGAGGTTCATACGTGGTGACTATTTTAATCTATCCTAGTAAAGTCAGCGAATAGTGGTAGTAAAGCTATTAGAATGATGTGATGTGATTAGATAGATGGATGAGTGAATTCATCCTCGAGAGACGTACCCTTTATGAAATGCAGTTAGTAGGAGGTGCTTTTTAGTAAGGGTATTCGCTAATTAACTATCTTAGGAAGCTTCATCTGAATCACTAAAATAGCATAGCTACACCTGACAGTATTTGCTTCACTCTTGTTTGTATGTTTAGGTGTAGAATCCACTGTTCCGAGTAAGAGCCCAGAACAGGGCCTGGCACTTAGTAGTTGCCTAGTGATTCTTTGTTGAGGCAGTGAACAAATAATGTATTGAAAACGGAAATAAACAGGAATTGACTCACCCTGGCTAGTTTTTTCAGAAGTATATTTCGTTGTCACAGAAGTGTATCGAGCGAATACTCTCTAAAATGCGTTTGTGAAGTGGAAGCTGCTACTCTTACCAATAGTCAGAATTTTAAAAATTAAAAAAAAATCAGTGCCTAGCTCAAAGAATTATCACAAAGTGAACATAGCTGAGTAATGCCACTTGGAAAAATAGTTTAAAGTCTAACTTGTTCTGTAATAAGCAGAAATAATTCTGAAGTTTTAATTAATTTGCCTTCAGCGTCTCCTTGGGTGAACAAAAGAGTATAATTTTAAGTTTAAATGATATAAAATGCCTCTCTGCAGTATGAGTCCTAGTACTTATGTAGTAACAACCAATACCAGTTTCAGTTTTCAGTGATCAGAAATTTATATCTGTGTTTTTGTGAATAATTTAAAAAGTTCTTTGTAGATATCAAAACAACCATGAAAAATAGTTTAGTATTTATTATTACTGTTTATGATGATTGAAGCAATACAGTGAAGTAGCACTAAGCCCATTCTGGTTTAGTCTAGTTACTAGTAGGTTCTTTGATGAAAACTTTAATCATTACTTTAGTATAATGTAGGACACCTTGTAAATGAGTTAAAAATAATACTTTGTTGGACCTTGTACAAACTTTTGGCCCTTCTTCCTTATCCCCAAGTAGTAAAAACTAAATAAACATACCTTATTATTGGCTTAGGAAGGAGTTGGGTAAATGACTCTTACATGTAGAATAATTTTTTGTAAATATGACCTAGAACTCTCTATGCCTTATATGCTAATATACTCCTATATATTGTTAACTGACAATTTACTTAGCTCTTCTATGCCTTTCCAGATCTGTTTTTAATATCTCTTTATAAATAACAGTTGAAACAATGTTAAAAAAAAGTCTAACTAAGACAATGCTTGTGTTGACTAGTACCCTGTGTTCCAGTTTATCTAGGTTGGATCTCACTGTATAAAGTGCTGGCTTAGCGTTTAATGGAAGTCATAGTTTTGAAAACACATTTGTTTGATCTATATATGCCGTCATGATGTTGGATTGAATCTGATATATGATTGAACTATCCATAAGCAAAAAAGCAGCCTGGATTGTGTGCATTTTGCATATCCTCTGGTGATAATATGGGCCACTAGTTGGATCACTGGGATGTAGGGGGAGAGAAAAGAGTGATTTTGATTGATTCACCATGAACATAACAAATATAAAAACCTATGTTTGTTTGCATTTTTGTAGATAATTTCAAGTTAAAATCCCTTAGTTTTATGCATTAAATATAGGGAAATTTTAAGTTTGTGAATTCAAATCCAGCCTAGATTCTTTTTTTTTTTTTTTTTGTGAGGAAGATTGGCCCTGAGCTACCATCTGTGCCCATTTTCCTCTACTTTATGTGTGGGATGCCTGCCCCAACATTGCCTGATGAGCAAAGCATAGGTCTGCACCTGGGATCCAAACCTGCAAACCCCTGGCCGCCAAAGTGGAGCATGTGAACTTCACCACTACACCACCGGGCTGGCCCCCAGCCTAGATTATTTCTTAATTGAGCTTGTTCTTTAATTCAAAAATATAAAATGTACAACAGGGGCCGGCCTGGTGGCATAGCGGTTAAGTTCACACGTTCTGCTTCAGTAGCCCAGGGTTTGCCAGGTTGGATCCTGGGCATGGACCTACTCACCACTCATCAGGCCATGCTGAGGCGGCATCCCATGTAGAAGAGCTACAACTCTACGACTATGATATATACAACTATGTACTGGGGCTTTGGGAGGAAAAAGAAAAAAAAAGAGAAAGATTGGCAACAGATGTTAGTGCAGGGCCAATCTTCCTCAGGAAAAAAAAAATGTATATACACACACACACACAACAAAGACTTTCCCATACCTGTCTCCTATATGCCCAGTTTTCTCCCTTTCCCCTGAACTTGTTAATTTTTGTATATCCTCGCAGAGTATATTTATGCAAATATAAACAAATATGAATATATATATTTTTTATGGCCCTCCTTTTTTACATAAACATCTTTTATTCATACAGAAAAAGACTTGGTAACATCAGTGATTTTTAAGGACAAGATATCAAAAGCAGTTTTGAAAAAAAGTCTTTTAAACAAAGTACATAATGTGGTGGAGAAAAAAATATATAGGAAAGGTTAGCTCTATATTCTGCCCTTCCCTACCTTTGTATTCTCCAAAGATACCACGCTCTAGTAGCAGCCACATCCCATGAGCAAGAGTAGAGAAGCTAGAGCAGCCTCCCCAGGCCATGTATATCTGTGGCACCGTGGCCACTTGAGCAAAGTGAACTGAAGGACAGGAGGGCTGGTGAGGAGGAGGGCAAGGGCCCTAAGAGAGTGGGCTCATCTGTGTCCTCTAGGGTTCTAAACAGAATTTACAGGAAAGCACAGCAGACGAGTGGGCTGGGAGAATATGCAGTTATGTGCTAATTGTGTCACTTGCTAAAACTCGCAAGTTTCATATTATTCTGGAACATTTACATGAATCTCTGCATTTGTTTACAAAGTCTTGATATCCTTATTAAAAGGTTTATAAACATTTTAATAAAATCTCTAACAAAACAGACTTAATTGCACTTTCATAGAAATTGCTAGCTTGATTCTAAACTTTGTACTAGCTCATTCATGTCTTTTTCAGTGGTATGTTTTTCTTCTGCACGTGTTAGAAATGCACACCACTTTTGACACGCTTCTTTCTTTTGCAGAATGGCACTATGTCGCATAAAGGGTAGACTTCCTGGATTGAATACACAACAGTGCTGGCTCTCATATTTTACAGCTTTGGAGAGAGAAGGACTGTCTGCATAGGAGAGACTAAAACACCATTTGAAAGCATGTTTATAGTTTTGAGAAAAGCTAGATAGAAATTTCCAATTAAGTAATATTCTTGTGTATACTTCAGTCCATCATATAAGACTAAATTAATCCTAAAAAACTTTTAAAATTACAGACATTCCACTGTCCTTCTCCCAAAAAGATGTCATTTCGAAAAATGGATCCTAGCTGTACAATAGGATTTTACTGTCAAAATGTTCAGGACTTCAAACGAGCTTCTGAAGAAATCACAAAGGTATTTTTATTTAAAGTATTATAATATTTGTAAATGACCTCATTTTATTAGATAGTCTATCAGAAGACAAAAAAATCTGTAAATTATGATACTTTTGTAAGTTGCCCCTTAAAGAATATCGTGAACCAGAAAATAAAACTATTTGGAAATTCCTAGCTTTGGAGACTAATGAAACCAGCTAGTGACCAGTTGAAAGGATTGATTTCTCCACTAGGTGGCACTGTTGAAATAAAAATCCCTTTGCAAACTGAAGACGGGCAAGCAATTAGGTTATATTTTATTTGAAGAGGATTTTAAAAGAGCAATACCTTAGAGGGTAGAAAAAAATTAATGAAGTATTTGATCAAGCCAAATTGTGCATTATTTCTTGTTAGTCCAAGTGCTTCTTTGATTTTTTAAAAAGAGAAATGGTATTTTTGGATTTCTCAGAACTGCTTTATCAAATGAACTGTATTGTTACCTTCCAATAAGCTTGTTTAATCTGATCTGTTTGTACTTATAGGATCTTTGAAATAGGTTTATTTAATGTCCTCTCATTACCTTTAAACTTCTGCATTTTTCTGGTTCTTGAGTACTGCTAAAACATTTATAGAGCCTTAAGGTCTGTCTACATTTAGTACTTTCCAAAATAAAAAAGATTACTTATTTAGGAAGTAAGCATAACTGGATGGCTCTCTTTATTAGTATCAGTAATTATAGGTTATCATTTTATGGTAAATAAAACCAATACTAGAATCATTTTGGGGAATTCTTAACTTGAGCTCAGATATAATAGTACCTTATTACTGCTTACTTCTGGTTAATTTTATTCAGGAAAATGGACATAGTGGGTTGAAATTTTATTTGTACAATGTAAAAATAATGAAAAAGTTAAATAAAAAGTTTCTTATAAGCTAGGTTTAGTTTACTTGACCAGCCATGTAAAAGAGGAAATTTAACAGGAACATGACAGGAAAATGAATGAGGAGAGGAGAAAATGAGCTATGTGAGAACCTTTCCTTATTCTTCATTTCTCAGAGTTGTCGTCTTTTCATTCTCCTTTTCAGCCTGGAAGACTAAGTGCACATAAAAAATATCTATTCTCCATTTTATCCTCTTTTTTATTACTTGAAATTAGTATGTACATTTGTATATTTTAGTTTGACAATTATCTGTCTTTATAAAGTATCATGTATATGCTAAAATATCCAAATCCAGATGATATTGTAATATAGATTGATGTTGATGAACATTTTCCATTAAAAGTCCCTTTTCTGTTTCCATTAGTTTATTTTCTATCTAGGTTAAAATAAGTATGTTTAGAACAGTAAAGTAGTCTACTCCTGGAATAGAAACAAAGTTGTTATCACCAAATTGAAAACCCAAGATTCACAAACCAATTGCATGTTGATACTTTCTGATTAAAAACAGCTTATGTGGTTTTTATAGTGATAGTTATTACGGTTTTTACACTGGAAAAATAGTTAGAAATTATTGCTCTTGGCGCATTGGGGTAATATGCAATATTAAAGCAAATAGAAACCATATTGAAATATCATTTATAAGTATTGAGAATTTTGCCAGAGTCAATTAACTTAGCTTTAATAATAGTGTTGTTCTTAAGTTAATAGCTTTTTGTAGCAGTATCAAAACTCAGTTTGTCAATTAATAACTTGATCATTTACTTTTGCTGGGAAGATTTTAAGTTAAGTAGTTTTCCTTTTCTTCTTAAAAACTGAATTTGGCTAGTTAAACTGTTATTTTTTTTCTCTTTATAAATTAAAACAACTAAAATTATTTGTTTCTATATAGGATATATTTTCAGTTTTCTCATTCTGAAAATGAATCTAGGTAGTCTAGATTCTGATGTTTAATTTGCAGTGCTATATGAATGAATATTCTAATGCCTTATGCTACATGATTTTTGAAATGTTAATAAAAATTGTTAAATTAATTCAGAGTGTTTAGCAGAGCTCAGTCCAGCAGGTATCTGAGTAACTGTCATGTTGAAAGCATAAAATGACCAAGCCATAATCCCTACTTTTGAACAAGTATAAGGCTTCTGCCCTCAAGTAGCATTTATAGTTCAGGAAGAGGAATAAGACTAGTAGACATATATTACATTGAATATGATAAGCATCCATACAGAAATAGAAAGAAATTGATAGGGGAGGGAAGGGTATTGAAATGAGAGGGATGTCACATCCAAGTCAAAGTCCTTTATTGTGATGGGGATATTTAATATGAGCCTTAAAGTGTAGGCTAAATTTCTATTGGCTTAGGGAGAAGGAGGGGTACTTCAAGCAGAGGAAATGACAAGAGGAAAGGTGTTGGAAAAGGAAAATGCAGAACTTGTCTAGAGAACGGCAAATAGTCCAATCTGGTAGGTGCCAAGGACACATATAGGGCAGGATTTCTGTCTTCTGACTGCCTTAATCAGAATCCCTGGAGGTATGGCCTGGGAGTCTCCATTTCTAACAAGCCACCCAAATAATCTTGTACACCAAGTTTGAGAACCATTGGTGTAAGACAGTGCAACCCAGAGTGTGATACTTGGTGTTTTTAGATGGCACAAGGACAAATATTTTAATACTTAATATATTTATTTATGTTCACATTAGAAAAATATACCTGGCATATTAGACGTGTGATTTTCTATTTATTATTGATTTGTTCAAGGCTATTTAAACTAAAAATTATGAAAAGAAAAATATTCATTATTAATAGAGATGGCATACATAGCAAAAATAATGAAGGAAGTATATAAATGTCTAAGGCTTGGGAAATATTGCTGTAGGAAATAGTGAAGGATGAGGCAGCTGGAATAATATTATGGAGAGTCTTGAATGCCAGGCTGAAGAAGTTCGTACTTTAACAATATGTTGATTTTATTAAAGTAGTTTTTAATTTCGAACATGTGGAAATACAGAGAGTAACTTACTAAATGCCCACGTGCCACTATTGAGCTTAAGAAAAAAACACATGTATAATTGAAGTGTGTTACCCTTCCCCAGTTTTATTCCCTTCTTCTCAGTGATAGCCACTACCTTAAATTAGTATTTAATACCCATACTTTATATATCCATAAACAACATATATTGTTTTGCATGTTGTTTAACTTTTCACTAAAGTTATATTTATAGAAAAATGTATATATCCTTCTACATCTTGCTTTTTTGTTTAATGGTGACTTAGAGATTATATCTATACATGTTGGTCTAGCTTATTTATTTAAACTGCTGTGGAGTAGTACATTCTACAATATACTACTTTTTATTTAAACTTTCTTTGTTGATGGTTATCTAGCTTGTTTTTTTTTTTTTTTAATTTTTATTTATTTATTTTTTTGTGTGAGGAAGACCAGCCCTGAGCTAACATCCGTTGCTTATCTTCCTCTTTTTGCTGAGGAAGACTGGCCCTGGGCTAACATCCATGCCCATCTTCCTCTACTTTATATGGGACGCCGCCACAGCATGGCTGACAAGCAGTGCGTCGGTAGGCACCCGGGATCCAAACCCGTGAACCCCGGGCTGCCAAGCGTGAACTAAACCGCTGCGCCACTGGGCCGGCCCCCTATCTAGCTTGTTTTGTTTTCTAATTACAAATAATGTTTATAAGAATATTCTGCATATCTCTTTGTGCATGTGTAATACTTTAGGATTACATTAGATACACTAGACATGTTAGCATGGAATTTCTGGCTCATAGGGTGTGCATATTTTTAGGTTTGCTAGATATTGTCACATGCTCTCCAAAGTGGTCATACCAAGCAGTATATGAGAATTTCCAATGCTTCATATCCTTATCAGCACTTGGTGTTGTCAGACTTTTACATTTTTAATCAGTCTCATGGATATGAATAGTATCTCTTTGTAGTTTAATTTTTTAATTTTTTTCTTTGTATTTCCCTGATTACTAGTGAGATTGAGCATCTTATCAAGGCTTATTATCTCATTTGGTTCTTTGTGAATTTCTTGTTCATTTCCTTTCCCTGTTTTTCTATAAAGCTATTTGATTTGAAAGAAAGCAAATTAAATTTATCATTCTGTATACTACCACTTGTTGGCTCTATGTGTCACAGATATTTTCTCCTAGGCTATTATTTTCACTTGTTAATGGTATCTTTAATTTTAGTCAAATTAGTGGATCTTTTTCTTTCTGGGCTTTGAATTTTGTATCAAAGAAATCTTTAATAATCAAAGTCGTAAACATATGACCCACATTCTCCTACATTTCTTCCATAAGTTTTAAAGTTTTATGTTTCACATTTAGAACTTGTATATGTCTTAAGGTTGGTATCTTTTTTTCTTTTTTTAACAGGGATAACTGGTTGTTCTAGCATCATTTATTTTTATTATTATTATTATTTTTTTGAGGTCACAATGGTTTATAACATTGTGAAATTTCAGGCGTACATTATTTATTAGTTTCTGTATAGACTGCACAGTGCTCACCACCAACAGTCTAATTTTCATCCGTCACCATATATATGTGCCCCTTTAACTCTTGGCACCCCCCAACGCCCTTCCCCTCTGGTATCCACTAATCTCTTCTCTTCATCCATGTGTTTGTTTATCTTCCACATATGAGTGAAATCATGTGGTGTTTGTCTTTCTCTGTCTGGCTTATTTTGCTTAACATAATACCCTCCAGGTCCATCCATGTTATTGCAAATGGGACTATTTTGTCTTTTTTATGACCGAGTAGCATTTCATTGTATACATATATATAACACATCTTCTTTATCCATTCATCAGTTGATGGGTACTTGGGTTGCTTCCATGTCTTGGATATTGTGAATAATCTAGCATCATTTATTAAAAGTCTAACATTTCTTCACTGATTTGTAATGCCTTCTTCAAAGACTTGGACTAGGACAAAGCTGTGGGATGGGAGAGGAAGGAACCGTTTTGAGAGAGTTTGTGAAAGTAGAATCAGTAAGACCAAGCAGCTGCGTGGACCTGGGGGCAAGTGAAAGAGATAGCTCGAAGAAGTCTGCTTTACATCTAAGTATCTAGGAGAAAAAATTAATAGTTCGTTAATGTGGTGATTCATTTAGTCAACGAGACATTTGGGTGTTCTCAGCCCTACCACTCTGCCAAAACTCCTCTTCAGGGTCACTAATGACCCCCACGTTGCTAAGTCCATTGGTCATCTCTTAGTCTTCATCTTACTTGTCCTAACATTAGCATTTGCCATAGCTGAACACCCGCTGCACCTTCATACATCTTTTTCATTTGGCTTCCACAACCAAACTCTCTTGGTTTTCCTCATTCTCCGCTCGTTTTCCTTCTCAAGTCTCCTTTGTCTGCTCTTCTCCTTGACCTCTTAATGTTGGACTACCCCAGGACTTAGTCTTCAGTTCTCATCTCTTCTTTATCTTGGTGATCTCATCCAGTTGAATAGCTTTAAATATCAATTATAAGTCAAACTAAACCAAGATCATATCTTTAGTCCAAACCTCTCTTCCAAATTAATAGATTATGTATGTCCAACTGCCATTCAGTCTCCCTTATATGTCTGATGTGCATATCCAGAATCAAATTCCTGATCTTCCTTCTCAAGCCTGTTCCACTTATAGTTTTCCTGATCTCATTTTTTTTTTTTCTGGTTAGCAAGTATTTATTTTTTTTTAAATTGATGTCTTAATAGTTTATAACACTGTGGGGTTTTAGTTGTACATTATTGTTTGTCCGTCACCATGTGGATGTAACCCTTCACCCCTTGTGCCCACCCCGCTTCCCCTTCCCCTTGGTAACCACCAATCAGTTCTCTCTGTCCGTGCGTTCACTTATATTCCATATATGAGTGAGTTCATGCAGTGTCTCTCCTTCTCTCTCTGGCTTATTTCACTTAACATAATACCCTCTACGTCCATCCATGTTGTTGCAAATGGGACAATTCTGTCTTTTCTTATGGCTGAGTAGTATTCCATTGTATGTATATACCACATCTTCTTTAACCAATCATCAGTCGAGGGACACTTGGGTTGCTTCTACTTCTTGGCTATCGTGAATAATGCTGCAATGAAGATAGGGGTGGATACGCCTCTTGTGATGGTTGATTTCATGTCCATTGGGTAGATGCCCAAGAGTGGGATTGCTGGATCATACGGTATTTCTATTTTTAATTTTTTGAGGACTCTCCATACTGTTTTCCATGGAGGCTGCACCAGTTTGCATTCCCACCTGCAGTGAATGAGGCTCCCCGTTTCTCCACAACCTCTCCAGCATTTGTTGTTATTTGTCTTTGTGATTATAGCCATTCTAACGGGTGTCAGGTGATATCTTAGTGTAGTTTTGATTTGCATTTCCCTGATTATTAGTGATGTTGAACATCTTTTCATGTGTCTATTGGCCATCTGTATCTCTTCCTTGGAAAAACCCTGATCTCATTTGAGGGCAGATTTATCCTTCTGTCTGCTCAGGCCAAAAGCCTTGGCGTTATCCTTACCGTCTCTCATATTCTATGACCAATTATACATTCAAAGTACATCTAGAATCAGACCACTTTTCACACCTCCACTGCTGCTGTCCTGGTCTGAGCTGCCATCATTACTTCAGTGGCCTCCAAATTCATTTCCAAGCCCTCCTCCCCAAGCTATTCTCAATTCAAGAGCCTGGGTGAGCCTTTTAAAACATAAGTCAAATTATACCACTCCTCTTCTCAGAAACCTGCGTTGACTTCCTAGTTCACTTAAAAGTAAAAAAAGTTCTTACCATATCCTCTCAGGCCCTAGAAGATCTGAGTCTCCATGCCCCACTGCCTTACCTCAACTTCTCATCTCCTATTCTCTCCTCTTTCATTCTACTTTAGCCCTGTTGACCTCCTTGCAGATCTCTAACCTAATAGGCAGGCTCCTGTTTTAGAGCTTTGCACTGGACTAGAATGCTTTTTCTCTCAGATATCTGAATGGCTGATTTCCTTACCTCCTTTAAGTCTCAGCTCAGATGTATCCTTCTCAATGAGGCCTCATCTGACTGCTTTATTTAAAGGTGCTATCTTCCCCGTCATTTCCTCCTGCCTTGTCTTTTAATTTTTTAGCACTTTTTACTTTCTAATACACTATATAATTTACTTATCTGTTATATTTATTATTACCTGTCTTTCCCAGTGGAATATAAACTATGCAAGAGCAGGAATGTTTGCCTGTTTTGTCATTGGTGTATTCCAAAGCATCTAGAACAGTGCCTGGTCCATTCCGTATTTGCTGAATGACTGACTGGAGCTGGGTATGCAATGGTGAACAAGAGAGTTATGACTCCTGGCTTCATGAACTTATAGTCTACCGGACAAGGTGGGCATTAAACACACAAATGCATAATAAAAATGTAAAATTCCATGAAGAAAAAAAAAATACAGTGCTATGGGAAAGAAAAATAGGAAAGGCATAATTTGGGGAGTGCAAAACATTTTATATTCACTGCATTTTCCTTAAGGTCCAGATGAAGTCTTAACTGGTCCATGAAACCTGCCCTATTTAAACCTACCATACAATTAGTAAGGAATCAGCAAGAGAATAGTGAGGGTCTTCCTATTATAACAGACTTTATTAATGCAGTTTCATGACTTGCTTTAAGAATGCTTGGAAGTCTTGAATTGGGAGTAGATAAAGTGAACAATAGAGTTTGGCATGATAGGGATAGAAAAGTTTTAAGTAGAGTTAGGAGTATCTTTTATTTCACTGAAATGGTCAATCATGAAATCCCTGTGGATGGGGAGGCAAATGGTCTGGGAGAATTGAGAGAGGTAGAAAAACTGAAGGTCAGGTGAATATGAAGAAGTCAGGTTTACTGGGAATGCATCTAAAACAACCTCTTCCATCTGCCACTTCATCAGACTTCAGCATCTCTATGGAATAGTTCTATTTAATCCTGTCTCTGATCTTTCCATTAATATTCTCCTCCCTTCCTCTCTCCCTTCCTCCTGTGTCTAAGTAGTTAATCATGTTGTTAAAATCTTTTGTGTCCTTTTTTGTTCTTGCATGGTATATAAGATATGTGATAAAATTTTCCAGTTGTGATTGTGGGTTTCTCCATTTCTCCTTTAAGTTCACTTACTTTCTGTTTTATATATTTTGAGGCTATGTTATTCGTTACATACAAATTTAGGATTGTTAGGTCTTCCTGTTGAATTGACTCTTTTATAATTATATGATCCTCTATCTCTAGTAATATTTCTTTCCTTAAAGTCCATTTTTGTGCTTTGTTATCATATGTTTTAACCCTGCATATTTTTTAAATTCCACAAGGCATTGTGTTCTAAACAGTCGGGATTCCTCTTTCTGATGTCCTTCATTCTTTCTTGTATTGCTGTTTCCTTCAGGTATCATTTTGCTTCTCTCCAAAGAACTTCCTTTACTATTTCTTTTAGTGCTGTTTGCTGGTGATAGTCTCTCATTTTTTGTTTATTTGAATACATCTTTATTTTGTCTTCATTAAAAAATTGAAATAATTGGGACCTTACAGAAAAGTTGTAAATGTAGTACAAATAATTTTTTCTTGAGCCTTTTGAGAGTAAGTTTCCAACATGATCCTCCATCACCCTTGAATAATTAAGTGTGTAATTCTTGAAGACATTCTCTTACCTAACCACAATTCAGCTACCCAAATCGGGAAAATAGCACTGTACTTTATCACCATGTAATCCTCAGAAACTATTCAGGTTTGGCTAATTGTTCCAGTAATGCTCTGCAAAAGGATCCAGTTCAGAATAGTGTGTTGTATTTATATATCTTGAAACTCCTTTAATCTAGAATAGTTCCTCATCTTTCCTTGACTTTCTCATGACCTTGATATTATCAAAGATTACAGGATACTTTTGTTTTTTGTTTTTTTTACAAGATACTTTTGAAAATTTTAATTGTCCCCCAATTTAGGTTTGTCTGATGTTTTCTCATGATTTTTCAGGTCATGTGTCTTAGTCAGGTAATCACAGAAATGATGCTCTGTGGTCTTTGTACTGCATCCTAGAGGTTGGCACATGATTTCAGTTTGTCCCTTTACTGGTGATGTTACTTTGATCACTTGATTAAGGTGCTATCTGCCAGATTCCAATCTGGCTTCAACATACCTCGTAGACCAGAGTGACTCCCCAACCCTGGCATGGGTGCCTGTTTTGCCCAGCCTCTTCTAGTGGCTTTAGAAATGAATTGTTTGGGAGGAGAAGGGAAGAGGCAGGGCTTGCCTCTATTGCTGAAGGATGTTTTCACTGGATAGAATTCTCTGTTAGCAGTTGTGTCGTTCAGTACCTTAAAGATATTTGTTCCGTTGTCTTCTGGCTTCCTCTATCGTTTCTTAATGTACATCCCTTCTCTAAGATTTTCACTTCTCAAGATGTACTTTTCTTGGTTGCTCTCAGATACTTTCAAACTGTTGCTTTGTCTACTTTATCCATTTCTTATATTGTTCTTGGTGGCAGGGTAAATCTCATCGTGGCCCTCTGATTAATTACATTTATAAAATACTTGTTTTAGCTGTTTCTTTTAAGTTGTGAGATGTGACTATAAAATAAAAAGACCCATTTAAAAAATCCTAACATAAAATTGGTTTTATTTCTATATTTCATTGGAATTTTAGCACATGAGTACTATTTAAAGAAAGGAATATGGGGTTACAGTTTTATCTTAAATCTATCCAAAGAAATTTTATTACTAAATTAAATTATAAAAGTAAGGGAAAATAAACCAAATGAAAAGAATTTGGTTACTGTATAAATAGCAACTCCATTTTTCTGGGTGCTCAGTCTAAAAACTTGGAGTCATCTTAGATTCCTTGCTCTGTCTCACACCCCATGTCCAATCCATCAGCAAATCCTGTCACCTCTCCTTCAGGATATAGTTAGAATATGATGCTTCTCGCCACTGCCATTATTACCCTGGAACACCATCATATCTTCCTTGGCATTATTGAGGTAGCTTCCTTGCTGAATCTCCCTCACTCTACCTATAGTCTGTTCTCAATATAGCAGCCAATTAAAATATAATAATTTTGTGTTACTTTTTTATTCAAAACCTTCCAGTAGCTTTCTGACTCAGAGTGAAAGCCCAGACTCTTGCAGTGACCCATAAGGCCTCATAAAATGGAATCTCTCTTCACCCCATTGCCTCTCTGACATTGTCCCCATCCTCTCTTCCCCCAGCTCTCTCAAGTTCACCCACACCAGCCTCCTTGAGAATGCTGCGTGCCCTTCCGTTCTTGGATTCTGTGTGTTGTCCTGTGCCCACAGTTCTCTTCCTGCGGGTATTCTCACGGTCCCTCCGTTACTTCTTCCAGCTCTTCACTCAAGTGTCACCTTCTTAGGCCTTCCCTGGCTGCCCTGTATGCATTTGTTATGTCCCTCTTTCTTTGTCTTATTTTTCTCCTTAGCACGTTCATTTTGGTGTACACACACACGTATCTGTATGTATTCTGCTATATCATATATAAACACACTATGTTTATTTAATTATTTATCACTTTTCTTCTCCACTGGAATGTAATCTCGATAAGGCAGGGATATTTTTTGGTTTTGTATATTATTGTGTCCCCAGTGCCCAGAACTGCCTGTCACATTGTAGGAGTTCAGTAATAAATTTTTGTTGAATGAAGGAATGAATTCAAGAGACTTTGTTATAAATTTATCTTACTTATAAATTAGCAAGGAGCTCGGTGATTGAATTATAGCAAATCCAGTGTATTTTTACCTGTTTCTTCTCTTGTATTTACCTTAAATTGCTGTGGCTTTATCTTCCTTTATAAAGGTCCATTTATTTAATACATAACTCAAAATGTGTTTGGGCCCCAAAATTAATTTTTATCAAATTAATACAGGCAAGTATTTTAAAAAGTAAAATTGCAATAAAAGGCTTAAGCAGAGAAACAGGAGTCCTTGCCATGTCACTCCTCACTGCACAGAGTACCTCTTCTGAGACGGTCACTGCTCACTGCATGAGGTGCCTCCTCCAAGACGGTCACTACTCACTGCACGGGGTGGGTCCTCTGAGACGGTCACTGCTCACCGCACGGAGTGCCTCCTCAGAGACGGTCACTTTTAACTCTTTTAGCCGTTTCTTTGGGTTTTTACTTCTACGTTTCTAAGTAATGTGCTTATTCTGCCGTTTCTTGATTGATCCATTTTAGACATTACCGATCAGTTTCCTGTTACAGTACTTGAGGATTTAACTCTCTTCTCTTACCCCTTCACCCCGTTTCTCCTTCCCACAGCTGTCCTCGTACAGGGTTTGGCAAATCACTGTTCAGTGTTCACATGATTATACCTCCGTGATGTTGTTCACTGGCCACACAGTGTGTATGATTACATTTCTTCTTCTCTAACCGTTGTTTTCTTGGAGTGAATACTGTCCACCCCCGCTTTTCATTTCCTCTGTTTTCTTTGTACCTATTGATATTGGTTTTCACATGTTCATTGCTGTCTGTCAAATACCAAGCAGCAAATTTTTCATGAGTACAAGCATAAGAAAATCTATCATTTTTTTCCTTTCCTTCCTTTTCTGGAGACTTGCCTTTCTCAGTTTTCTGTGTGCCTCAGTCTTCACTGTTCTCTAGACCTGATGCAGAGATGTTCATTTGGAACCTCCTAATACTGCTTTCCTAAACTGGGTTCCCAACCTTCTGAATCTCTCCTTAGTTTATTCCCTTAATTATAGTTTCTAGCACCTTCCTAAGAAGAGGGTGCATAGATGGTAAAGTTTTTGAATTCTCACGTGTCAAACCATCTTTATTCTATCTTTTAATTTATTGATAATTTGATTTGGTATAGACTCTAGAATGAAAGTAATTTCTCCTCTGAACTTCAGAGTCATTGCTGTACTCACTTGTGGCATCCATTGTTGCTGTTGAGAAGTTTAATGTCATTTTGAATTGTTTTCCTCTGAATGTAAACGTTTTTTCTCTCTGAAAGTTTTTGGGTTTGAATCCCAGCTCCACCACCTCATTGCTGTGTACCCTTGGCCACATTACTTAACCTCTCTGTGCATCAGTTTTCTCAGGGAATAAGAATAATGATAGCTACCTCTCTCTGTAGCAGCATTATGAGTATTAAATGATCTATTAGATTAGTGCCTGGTTTATAGTAGGCACTATATAAAGTGTTAGCTATCGTTTTTATCCCTAACATTCTGAAACTTCATTATGTGTCTTGCTTTGCATTCTTTTTCATTGGTTGTCCTGTTTCCTTCCATTCTGAGAAATTTTCTTGAAATTGAAAAAAACAGTTTCTTCTCTTTTGTTTTCATCATTCTTTCTTTCTGGAACTCTTATTATACAGTTGTTAGACCTTCTGAATTGCTCCTCTAATTTTCCTTGTCTTTATCTTTTTATATTGGGAGAGTTCCTCTACTTTATCTTCTAACTCTTCTATTGTTCTTAACTTTCAATTATAATATTTAAATTTCTAGGAGTTATTTATATTTTTCTATTATTCTTTTTTCATAATATTCTCATCTTTTTAATGGATATATTATCTCCTCTTCTCCCCAGGGAAATTAATTATAGTAATTTTGAAATTTTCTTCTGCTGCTTTTGCTGTTTATGTTTCCTTCTGGATCCTTTTTTGGTTTTGGTTTTGTTTTTTGTTTTAATCTTCCAGTTTTCCATTGGATACTTTCCCCCAAATGACTGGTGATCTTCTGTGTCTGTTTATATTTGAGTGAGGCACTGAAGAGCTGAGTCTAAGGTCTGTGTGTTTGAGCATGACTTAAAGCTGGTGACCCTCATATGAGGGTGATCAGGTGATGAGCTTCCCTTTTCATTGGGTGGCTCCCAAGTGTTAGTAAGTGGTAGTCTTTTCTCTTTGTTGTTTCATTTTCTCAGAGAAAAGTCCTGCCATTTTCCTGTGGAATGTCTGTTGCCTGCAGATGCTCCAGGAGCAGGAGGTAAGGGATGCTGAGGGCCCTACAGTTTAGTCTTTTAGACTGTCACTAATTCCTTAGCTTTTGTAGTCATCACCATGCCTGGTATCCTAGAGTCTGTATCTTTATTCAGTTTTTTCCAAAGAATAAATCTTTATTTTCCTGGATGTGGGATGGCTAGTGGGGAGCAAAGAGGGGTATTGGTTGCCAGGAGGGACTGGGAATTGAGTTCACATACAGGCTTTGATCAGTCAGTTTCTTTGTTGTCAGTTTTGTGTCTCACTCCTGTTTGTGTGCCTTTATATACTGTTCCTCTCTAAGTTCTGCAGGTGAACTTGCTCACCTTTCGTAGATATCCTACCAACACATCTCCTTCCCAACCCCAAGTGAGATTGTGTCTCCTCTGCTCTGCTGTCTTTTAAAGGGCCTGATGTAGATTATTTTTATCTTATCTCACATCCCCTTTTCTTCCTCTTCTTTTCACTTGTTCTCAGCCTAATGATTATTGTCAAATAAAATACTCCTGTTTAATGATAAACTTACTACCTAATAGTGTTTGAAGCCAGAAAAATCTCATAAATTTCCTAATATTAGGAAATTAATCATTTGATTAGGGAATGGATGTCAAGACAGGAAAAAATATTTACATGTGGCCAGTTGTCCTCCTGCTACGGAACAAAATTTATATTACAGCCGTTGAATCCTAGAGATCCAAGAGATCTTAGAGGTTATTCAGTCCAAAGCTAACGTTTGTTGAGTCCTTACCTTGTGTCAGACACTGTCCTAAGCACTTTCTACTCATTATCTCATTTAATCTACACAAAGCTTCTGAGGTAGGTACTGTTATCTCCATTGTACAGATGAGGAATCTCACACGTGCAGAAGTCCAGGAGCTTTCACAAAGGTCATGACTAATAAATGGTGGTGCTGAGATTCAAACCTCAGGCAGTTGAACTGGAGAATATGATCTGGTCAGCACTATTCTGTACAGTCTCCTACTTAGACATCAATCCATGGTCCAAACAGTTGACTGTCTAATCTTTACTTCAGGTAACGGTGAACTAATTATTGTCCTTGGAAGTTTTTTCATCTTTTGGGCTACCCTCATGGTTAAAAAAGCTTTTTTTATGTTGAATTGGAATCAGCCTCCATGTAACTTTTACTCCTTTGTCTCATAGAGTAAGAGAATAGGTTTGCTTCCTCTTCTAGAACTAATATTCGCTTTTTTTCCGTGCTACACAATTTCCCATGCCCATTGCTATTTTGGTAAATGTCTTGCTGTAAACACTTTCTGTTTGAGGTTTATGTTCATGATTATATTTCCCCTACTTCTAGTTCTATATTCTCCAAGTGAAAGCTGAGGGATATTTTCTTTCATAGGTCTCTTTTACTTCTGGGATTTAATGATAGGAACTCTGATTTCTTTTAAAATCTTCAGGGGCTTATCCTTTAGGTGGGAAGACATGAAATGAATATTAAAGGTAAATGACTGTAAAAAAAAGTATATTTAATAAATGCCAGAAAACTAACATTATGATAATAAGGGCAGTAATAATGATAATAGCCAAGCCGTTCGATGCCTGGTAATCTTCTACTCTACATATATTAACTGATTTAATCCCCACAACAACCCTGAGATAGATGCTATCAGTACTAACATTTTATGAGTAAGTAAAATGAGGCAGTCTGGTTAAGTGGGTCACATAGTTGGTAAGGATCAGCCGGGTTTTGAACTGAGACTAAGTCCCATGGTCCATCTTTGTAATCCTTACACTATAGTAGACAAATCTGTAGGACTTTGGAGAAAGGTGTAGTCACTGCAGACTGAGATACTTGTCAATGAAACTTGGCTGGGACTTAAAGGGCTGATCAGAGGGCAAGTATAAGGGCGGCCAGTGATAGAAGCTTCATGAGCAGAAACATGAAGGTAGATGTTATGGGAAGTTTATGGTGGACTGTTTAGGGAAACAATGAAACAATGAAACTTCTTAATGTGGCTAACAGGGCCTGGGTGATCTGGCTCTTGTGAGCCCCTCTTCCTCTATTCTCTACCCTCAAGCCACACTGGCCTTCACTCTGCCCTTGGCACATGCTGAGTGTGCCAGCACCTTAGGCCTTTTGTCCCAGCTGATTCTTCTGCCTAGAGTGCTGCTGTCCTAGAACTTTGATATCTGACTCCTTATTATCATTCAGGGCTCAGCGTGGCCCTTCCTGACCACGCAACCTACAGAAGCCTTCCAGTCCTTCCTTACCACGTTGCCCTGTTTTGTTTTTATTATGATTCTCTTCTCTGAGTGGTGTGCAAGCACCGTTAGTTACCTGTTCAATATCTACCTCTCTCTCTTCTTTTGCTAAGAGAATCCTGACTTTATTTGGGGTAACAGTGTGCCTACCCAAATACTTATTTTTTTTGGTCTCCTTTGTATTTAGGCATGGTTTGGCCAGTGAAATGTAAGTGGATGTGTGCTGGGAGTTTCTGGGAAAGCTTTTGCTCTTCTAATGAAATGTTCAGTATAGATGCCATGCTGTCACCCACTCCCGCCTTGAATGCAGACTCATCACCTAGGGTTTCTGCAGTCCTTTGTGATCAGAGGGAAAGGCCAAAAGAATTGTAGAAACTGTTTGACATAATTAACCAAAGCTAGCAATGTCAGACTTTCTCTTATGTGATAAAAACAATTCCTATTACTTAAAGCCATTGTTAATTGTTTTTTACGAAAACTATTTGTTATTAATATAAATGATATTACCAATGATAGAAATAGAGAAGTCTGGAAGGGAGCTGATTATGGGAGGAAAAAAATGATAATTTTATTTTGGTATGAGGAATTTGAGTCGATATTGTAACATGCCTCCCATTTACTGTAGGAGGCGGTATAGTCTAGTGGTTATAATAGAATCAGACTGCCTAAGCTTAAATCTTGGCTCTTTTGGTTACTAGCTGTGTGAACTTACACAAGTCACCTAACCCCTCAATATTTCTGTTCCCTCATCTGTAAAATATGGATGATAATAAAGCCTAACAGAGAAGTGGTTGAAACTTAGAGTAGATAATATTTTTAAGAGAAAGAATATAGAATATATAGAGAAAATAAAGGATCAATAATTGATTAATGTCTGTATTTTGGAATGCAAAAATAAGTGGATTCAATGAAGGAGATAGAACAGAAATAGTTCAGAAAATAGAAGGAGAAACAAGAAAGCAAAATATTAGAGAAATCAAGGGAAATGAATATTTTAAGAAAGAAATGCTTAGCAGTGTTGGTTGCTGTGGAAATATCAAGAGAATAGGCACTAATAAAAGGCCTTTTTTTGAGGACTAGAGGACTAGAAAACTGTTATTTTCAGTACAGTGAGGGGTAAAAGTTGGGTTACAGCGAGTTAAGATTGAGTAGTGAGGAGATAGAGTGGAGGTAGCATCATGTGCACATTTTACTCACTCCAGTTCCACTGCATGAACTCTTGGAATAAAACAGGAATGTACTTTTCCATGTGTACTCCTTTTTATATGCTGTACGTTACTATATACTGTACTGTATTGTACATTTATACATGTTAACAGTATACACAAAAATTATGCATAACACCCTTTAAAATTTAAAGGCTTTTTGAAGGTAATTTTGACTATATTGATTTTGACTATATTTGATTTTCACATTATGGGCTGACTTTAGAACCTAACCCCTCCGTAAAATGTAGCTCCATGGTGGTGAATGTAGACCACAAGGGTATGACTGCTCTATACTGGGTGTAATTCTACAGGCGTGGTGGCAGAGACTAGTGGAACAGCTTTGGGCTTGGGGAGAAGAGGTCATCTCTTGGTTCTGGTTCTGTTCTTACAACTCTCAGCATCATGATGGAAGAAACTACTTAACTTTTGTCCTCCAGCTTTTACCTTTCCAAAATTTGAAACCTATCAACTTAGCACATTGAAAAAATGTGGTAAAATATTTGATCTCCTGAAAAGAAATCTGTGATTTGCCTTTTAGATAATAAAGCCACCTCAATGTATCTTTGGCTATGTTAATAAAATAGAACAGAGGACTTGCCTGTTCTAAAGTTATTGTTGAGCAAACCACTGAACCCCCCCCTTTTTAAAAATCAACTATGAAATAGTAAATTCAGTTATCTTAAATTTTTTTTTTTTAAATTGTTTTCTTCTCACTGTACAAGAAATACGTTAGAAAGTTTGGAAAATAGAAGTATAAAAAAATTGCCACTAATTCTTTCAGAAATAACTTAAGATTTTATTGTATTTCCTTCTAGTCTTTTAAAAATATGTCTTTAAAATTATTTTAGGGGCTGGCCCGGTGGTGTAAAGGTTAAGTTCGTGCATTCCATGGTGGCCCAGGGTTCACAGGTTTGGATCCCGGGTGTGGACCTACACACTGCTCATCAAGCCATGCTGTGGTGGCGTCCCATACAAAAATGGCAGAAGATGGGCACGGATGTTAGCTCAGGGCCAGTCTTCCTCAGCAAAAAAAAAGAGGAAGATTGGCAATGGATGTTAGCTCATGGCCAATCTCCCTCACAAGAAATAAAATAAAATAAAAAATTATTTTAACATAATTGAGATTAAATTTTATATATAGCTTTATGTCATGTTTTTTCTTTTAACATTATATAGTAAATATTTCCCCAAGTTATTAAATAACTTCCATTATCTTTTATTTTGTATAGTATCTCAATTGATAATACCCCCATGTTGTATAGATAACCTAATTCAGAATGTTTTTCACATAGATTTTATATTATCCATTACGAAGGGACTTTAAGGTTTTGACAATGTGTCCTTTATTGTAATATAAAAAAGAAAACTGAACTGTTCACTTTTGATAAAGTTTTCAGAATGAAATTTTCAAAACATGGTTATTCTTTTGAAAAAAGAAAGTCTGAAAAAACATTCTTGATATGGTGCTTAGAGCTATGAAAAGCATTTGAAAAGCATGTTGATAAGTCATTGAGGTCTGATATCTCAGTAATTCCTTATCAGTTTATCTCTTTTTGTTGTTGCTGCTGCTATTGTTAAGTCATTTGGGAAAGTAATTTAAATCTTTTGGGTCTCAATTTTCCCATTTATAAAATGAGAGTGAGCTGGATAATTTCTAAGGTCTCCTTTGGCATTTCCATTTTTATTTGTCCTAAAATTATTTCTTCCCTGCCATATTATATTTATGTGCTGATAGGTTATCACTTACCTTATTGTGCAACTCAGAGTTGTCCTTTAATTTGTGTATTTTTAGTAGACTTTAGTGTTTAGAGCAGTTTTAGACACAGCAAAATTGAGTGGAAAATAAAGAAAGTTTCCATATACTCCCTTCCCCCACTATCAGCGTCCCCCACCAGACATTTGTTACAGTTTATGCACCTACAATGACACATCATTATCACCCAAAGTCTGTAGTTTACATTAGGGTTCGTTCACTCTTGGTGTTGTACAGTCTATGGGTTTGGACAAATGTATAATGACGTGTACACCATTATAGTATCATACAGAGTAGTTTTACTTCCCTGAGAATCCTCTGTGCCCCAACTCTTCATCTCTCCCTCCCTACTAATCCCTGTCAACCACTGGTCTTTTTACTGTCTCCATAGTTTTGCCTTTTCCAGAATGTCATATCATTGGAATCATACAGTATATAGCCTTTTCAAATTGGCTCCTTTTATTTAGTAATACATACTTAAGGTTCCTCCCTGTCTTCTCATAGCTTGATAGTTCATTTCTTTTTAACACTGAATAATATTCCATTGTCTGGATGTACCACAGTTTATTTATCCATTCACCTACTGAAGGACATCTTTGTTGCTTCCAGGTTTTGGCAGTAGTGAATAAAGCTGCTGTAAACATCCATGTGCAAGTTTTTGTGTGGACTTAAGTTTTCAACTTATTTGAGTTAAACCTTTACTATATTTTTCATTTGATAATCTTTAAAAATATTTGAAATAAACTCAGAAAAGTTAGAAAAAGGATAATTTTCGAAATCTAAATCAATAAATATGCATCAGGAGGCCTTACACTGCAAGTGAGCTTGCAAAATGTAGGTGGATTTTATCATTAAGGGATAGAGGGTTCCTTTCTGATATTTCGCCCTGGGGCACAGATTTGACTCTTAGTTGATGAACAACTAATAAACCTAAATGACTTTTTTCTTGATCTTGAAAGAAAGAATGAAGAGAGCTAATGTTAACTCTGCTGTGTTGATTTAAAGATGATCCCTGCCCATTAGATACTGCACTTTTACAAGTGACGTTAAATGAATATAAAATGGCAGCAGTTTTGGACTGTATTCCAGCCATTGGCTGGAGGTGAAAGATGACTGATGAGATGCCAGCCCCCTCTGTCTCTTTATTTTTCATTTTTCACATTTTTGCCCGTCTTCTCTCTCCCTTTTTTTGTAGCATATAAATAAAATAAATTTGAGCAGTGTTTAAATTAGGAGCATGATGTGAATTATCGGATATAATTTTTATCATATCTAGTTTTTTTTAAGTACTTGATTGTTTTTAAATGGTTCATTTCCATCCAATTAAAAAATTATTTCATATTAACTGTCTCATTGAAATATTTTTAATTTAACGTATCTGTATGCTAGGGCTACATATTTATTTTAGCCATGTTTCAAGAGAATCTATGTGTACTATTTAAGAATTTGATGATCTTTCAGTTGAATGTTGACATTTGGGAGAATTTAGTTTTTACCCTTGAAATTATCCTTTAAAAGCAAATTATATTTAATTGATCATGATTAATGATGTATAATTATTTTGGTATTTTTTTCAGCATTCTCTGTAATTCATATAAACTTTTCAGAATCCTTCTTATAGGTCCTGGTTACCTATAGAAAAATTTGTTTCTATCAAAACATCCTTCATTCAAAAAATTTTATTCATTTTTAAATGAAAATTGTTTTAATTTTTTAATAGAACTGGTTTAACAGAAAGATTTTAAAATGGTTTAGAATCGGTTGTTGGTGTGTCAATGAATCCCAAATTGACAGAGATTATAAAGGTTCTCGGGGTCCCCACAAAATTCCAGGTATTGCTTTTATCGTTTCTGAATTATGTAATGTAACCTTAGAGGGTAATATTTAAAGTGTGGATTATTACTATGTATAAGAACACTATTTTTCATGTTTATTAGATTATTGCAGAAATACTTTTTCAAATATAGGAATCTTTGAAAAGACCAAACTTAATTTTTAAAAATAACTTTTTATTAGTGCTTTTGGTTAATTGAACAATTCTCTGAGGTAAGGAGATTAGCTGTCTTTTGCCCTGTTTTATAGCTGGTACTCAGGTAGAGTGATCTGTCCAAGGTAACACCAAGGTAAGTTGTAGAACTGAGATTAGAATGGACCTTCTGACTCAGTTTAAAGCTTTTTTTTTTCCTGTTTTAGTACCAAACAATCTTTCACAATATTTTACTGTAGTCAGTGGTGCCATTTTGTCTCATTGTCTGTTAATACCAAAAGAAGATAAATCGTAACTTTTTAATAAGCCTTCAAACTAATGTGACTAGAAGACTTACTTCGGTGGGGAGGGCGGGAATGATAATATACTTAATTTTTGATGGTCTAGTCCTGATGGAGAAGCAGGTATTTAGCTATAAATAAACTCTACAATGCTGATGATGAACTTTTGTCTTTTAGCCAGAACAGTAAAGCAGTGCACTGGATCAATGTAAATGAGAGAAGCTAACAAGAAAGATTCAGCGTTAAAACATTAGATTTTGTCACATGGTCCTACTGTGCACTGTTGCATCCAATAAGGGACTCTTCTGTACTTTCTGTTACAGATGCTGAAAATTTCTTCTAAGGAGAAATATCCCTTATTTACTTTTGTAAATGGTCATTCCAGAGACTATGATTTTACATCTACTACAACCAATGAAGAACACCTTTTCTCAGAGGATGAAAAGAAAAGATTAAAAAAATTTAGCACAGAAGAGTTTGTTTTGCTTTAAATATTAGCACATTTGTGCTTGGTGAGAAGAACTCCTTTGAAGGGGGAAAGATGAAGAGAAACAAGTATACTTGAAACTTATTTTCACAAATATCTTAATTTTATATGTTCTTAAAAAATGGACATTTGAAAATATACAAGTTTTAAAGATATTTTTCTGAAAGAGAAATGATTTAATGAATCTTGATTTCTAATAAATATCAAGTGATTCTGGCTGCATTCCTATTTTCCTAAGATCTGCTAATGATAACGCTACCTTAACTACAAGTCTTCCAGTCTTCAGATTCTTCCACCCGAGGCCACTAGTCTCCTGATATAGGCCCCAAAATCGGGATCACCAAATCGTTTCAAAAGCTTTAGTTTATACTAATGAACAGAAGACCACAGAATGAATCTTCAGTGCTTTCCTAGCCTCCTGATATTAATGCAACCAAAGGATACTTTTGGATGTATCTTGATGTATTAAATAGTAATTGTTAGCTGTGATATGCATACAGTTATATAAGCAGAATTGTGAGTTAAGGTAATACTTAGCAGTATGATTTTATAATGGCTCCTCATTTTGCTTGCTGTTGAGCCTTCTCTGAGGAGTGAATATAAAGTATTGGTTTTCCCCACAAATGTAAAGGTCATATTATTAATAATAACTGCATCCAAATAAATCAGATAAAGGCAATTATAAGATAGGAGTAGTGTTTGTTTCCTATCTCAAAAATGAAATGTTATGGGAACTCTACTTATTATTCAGTTTTTAAATCTAAAGGTAAGGACCAAGAAAGATACCACTAGGTGCTCCTCTCCGTGAGTTTTCTGTTTGTATGAATCAGTGTAGTGGTGTTTAGAAGCTGAGGCCATCTCTGTGGTAAATCTGCCTAAGTGTGTTATGTGTTAAAGGAAAATTTGTGATATAAAAATGTTAGAGTTATTGTTGAGCCAGGATTATATACTTTAATAAAGATCTGAGAACATAAAATACCTTTGTTTTGGTTTTAATGGGATTGTTTTAATCCTTTCACTTGAAAAATTATTATCTCAAATGAATTCTCTTTATTTATAATGAAGGCAAATAATGTTGCTCTGAAAGTAAAATATTAACTTCTTTTATGGAGCTTCCATGTTTCAGTGTGGAAAGGTGACTTTTAAAGACATAAAATTGTGTATCATTTAAAGTCATTGATCTCTTGCGTTTGTTAGGTTTAGAGTTGCATGCAAAACTGAAACAGGGTGGGCAGATTGCTTTCGTATGCCTGATGAGAGAAATCAGGTTTGGCATTTCCCAGCGAGGGTAGTTCGTTGATTGAAACAAATAGTTTGAAATCTAAAATTTTCCTTTACTTTAGATAAACTCTGGACAATGAAGTCCAGTACTAATTGTCCTAGAATGTCAAAGCAGTATAAGAATAAGAAGCCAGTGGTATGCCCGATTTTATACACTGCAGCCACCTCATCTCAATTATACCAATTTGTTCTTCCTGCACACCTGCAGTATTCACAGGATTCTAGAGCAAACACATCAGATGAGAGCACCCATACCTTCAAATGAATCAGAACTGATTGCAAGTGTTCTCTTCCAGGAACTATGTAAAAGCTTAGGGGTATAGGATAGCATTTTGTTATTTTCTCAGCATATTTGGGGATCACTTTAGGTAGGATTTTGGAATAAGACAAAATTATACCTGGACCAAGTTGAGGTGAGAGGAGGCAAAAACTTCCTGTACGTTGAGTTATATTGAAAATACTCAGAGTGTTGTACAGACGAAACAAACAAATCTTACCATACAATCATCCCCATGACTGAGAATAAATGTTTAGAGTCAGAAATTATCGGCATAATATATGCATAAAAAGTATTCAGTATGTGTATGAATGAATGCATGCATTTATGAAAATTGAGAGAGAGGCTGATGGATTTATCTTGCCTGTTAATTCAACTTCAGCTGAGAACCAGCCAAAAGTTGTGTTAATCTTTTTTGGAAAGGCAGCAGCAAAACAACGTCATTAGATTTAGAGTATAGTTACTGTATATTCTGGTTTCAGACTTTGTTATGAACACAGATTTCATTTCAAGTTCTGACACCCAGTAAACTCAGTCAATAAAGCTCACGGATGATCTCTTTCAGCCTGGAATAAAGAGAAGTGAAAAAGGATGAGATTCTAGGATGAGCGTTCCATTAGAATTATGATAGGAGGATCTCCCATTTGGACATCAATATTAAGATACTAGATTTTACCATTAACATTTCAGAAATGAATTTTTAAAATTCTTGATGTGACTTTTTGATGGTGAAGGTTTCTTTTCTCTCTTCTTCATAAGATTTGACACTTTGAATCCCCTTTTGTCAATGTATTAACCACCAGCAGGCAATCTTGAGAGTCATCATTTGCTGAATGAGCGAGTGAAAAGATCCTTTATAGAATAAGTATATCCAAAAGAATTTCCCTGAGGTATCCATTTTTCTGTTTTTATATTAAACTAACCCCATTAAATCTGTGTCAGTGAGAAGACAACTTTAGAGGATTAAAAATTTAGGTCACTCTTGTGTTCTGTTAACCCTAGGATTTAACATTGTCCAAGGGCAAACATATCTAAAAGTATATATGTTAATTTCATCTTGTTTTTAGAAGAATTAAAGGAACAAAACAGCAAAAATGACTTATCTGTATAATCTATCCAATTTTAGGTCAGAAATCTCTATTTTTTAGAGTTCTCCAGTTACTTTCAATTATACCATGCTAGAAAGCACTGTATTTCTGGTCAAGTCATACTAATTCAGCCTTTTTTTTTCCTTTTCTCTGCTGATTTCTTTGCTATTAGGAAAAGGTTTCATTTTCCTGGTTTATCGCAGATCACCTTTAGTGGCTTACATTGTACATCTAAGTCTTGACTAAATATTGATATACAACCATAAAAACACTATAAAGGATTTTCCAAAAACAGGAAACAAGAAGAATAGATAATAAAAAAACACTTTGAAAATGTTAAATAATTATATGAATTTCTATTGAAACAGACATAAGATAAGGAGGAAACTAAGAATTTAAAATAATAGTGAAATAGAGGCAAGATACCCAGATTATATTGATAGAGGCAATTTCTTGGCAAGGACAGGGATTATTATTTTCTATAAAATGAAGAGCAAATATCTTTCAAAGAAATTTTAGGAGATTAAATATTTTTCATGTGATATTTATTATAGCCTCAGTATTATCAACCAACCACCATTCAGTAGGACTGTATTCAGTTGAGCATTTAGACCAAATATCTGGAGATGCTGAATTGAAAAGGTGAAACATCAGACCATGGAAAATTGGGAACATTCTATTGATTCTAAAATATAAATTTTATATCATTTTATAGTTTGAATCTTAACTCAGTTTAGAAATCTTAAGCATTCTTGTGTGGTTTTCATGGTTATATAAAGACTTTCTCCTTGCCTATAAACTTTGAAAAATATTAGATTTAGAGTTGGTATTGCAGACACATTTTGAATTAGCATGTTTCTCTCTTTCTTTTTTACAGTCCTCTTCGACATTATTGGTGGCAAGCAATGGCCCAAAACATTCACAACTAGTTATAAAATTTCATGTATTCTCTCACAATAAGAAAAATATATTAAAAGTGGGGAATACATGTTTGTTATTAGGTAGAAAAATTACTGTGCTGCCCTCTAAGCAGTTCCTCCAGAAATTTAGAAACTCAGTCTTCCCCTATTTTAAGTCAACAGTCCAGATACTAGATGTTATCCAAGAGTGAAACAAAAAAATTCTACAGAGAATTGTCTTCCATTTAAATTATTGAAAATTAATAATATATTTTATACTAATATAAATTAATAAGAATTGGGAATTCGTGAGTTTCAAAAGAAGTTATTTTATAAGCAGGAAAAGTAAATGAAGGAAAGTTAGAAATCCAATAGAAGTCTGATAACAGAAGAATGAGAGAATTATCGACAGCAAGTTTTCTGTGTGTCTAGGCAGATATACCATAGTAAACTGACACAGATAAAAAGATATGAATTAAAAAGGCTTGCAGGCTGGGATGATTTAAAATTTGGTGTAGGCATTGGGAGAAGGTAAATACCAATACCAGAAAGTGGATATGGGGCTGCCATGTTGCACAGCTCCAGGGGGCACTGTCTTTGGTGTATGTTATGTGAATGGCTCTCCCTGGAGTTGTGCAGTGTGGCATCCCTGTCGCTAATGTTAACATACTACTTGCTGTTTACTCAGCACTGTTCTGATCAATTCACTTGTATTAAATTGTAGCTAATGAATCTAAGAGGAGGAATTAGGTCTGGGATTAAGGAGACAATATGAGTCCTGGGACTTGGATGATCATGTAGTGGAAGAGGTCAGGAGAGTCTGTGGTCAGGACTCTAGTTAGTAGTCAGGGTTTTAATGGAGAGATATGCATACATATTTAAATTATTTCCAAAATACTTTGAATAAATATAGAAAACAAATCCATCCCACACTTCTGCTTCCTCAACATATTATTTTCAATTGTCTATTTTCCCTTCTATTTTGTGTTCCTGTTCACATTACTCTAAGCACGTTTAATAGGTTGAATTTTGATTCTTATTTTTAAAATTTAAGTGAACAGCTGTTCTATTTGATGGAGAGGGCCATTGCTTATCAGTCTTTCATATTTTGATTTGTATATTGACATTGTCTTAAGCCTCCAACTTGCACGGTAGTCTTTCTTGCGTCTTGTGACAGGTTCCTAAACCTGACCCACTGTCTGGCCAGTTTTATGGCTACCAGCCCATATCTGTACCTAGAGAGAAACTCTTATTTTTGTATATAATATGTTCCTGTAAACACTTAAAATGGTTGGATCTGAAGGAACTGAATAGATGTTTTCAAACAACGTTTTAGGAAAGGTTCTATCCCAGAGAGTATAAAATATTATAAAAATATTAAAAACATAAAATTATTTTTAATCATATAGGCTTGACATGATCTTAGATATGGTTCCAGCATTTCAGAGATGTTCTTTATTTTTGTTCTTTAATTGTCGGACATACAGTTGATTGACTTAAAGTTCAGATGAGCATTTCCTTGAGGCTAATGATTGTTTCTATCTTTATATTAATTATATTCAATGTATGAGATCTACATTTCTTACCATGAGTTTTAGGACTTTCATTTTTTTATTTTCCTGTTATGTTTACAAAGTAAGGGGAAATGAGATATAAAATCCAGTTTGTATAAGCTGCTATGTACAAAGATCATGAAATTAGCTGGCAGGCAGCAGTAGCTCAGAGCTCAGAGTGCTTCTTTGTCAGCGGATGTTCAAAAGTCCAAATTTTATAATATTTAAAGTGGGGTAGGGGTATCAGATTAAATATGAAAGTCTAATGTCTTTGATTATAGCCATCCTCGTGGGTGTGAAGTGGTGTCTCTTGATTTTTTTTAAGTAACAAGTTTATTGAGATGTAATTCACCCTTTTATAGTGTACAGTTCAGTGGGTTTTGGTATATTCACAGAGTTTTGCAATGATCACCACCATCAAATTCCAGAACATTTTCATTACTCCAAAAAGAAACCCTGTACCTCTTAACTAACCTACTTTCTGTTTGAATGGATTTGCCTATTCCAGACATTTCATATAAATAGAATCATACACATATGGCCTTTTGTGTCTGACTCCTTTCACTTAGCGTAATATTTTCAAGATTTGTAGCATGTATCAGCGCTTCATTCTTTTTTCTGACTGACTAATATTCCATTAGATGGATATACCACCTTTTGTTTTTTCATCAGTTGATGGGCATTTGGGTTGTTCCCATTTGGGGACTGTTATGAATAATGCTGCTATGAACATTTGTGTACATGATTTTGTGTGGACATTTGTTTTCATTTCTCCTGGGTATAGGCCTAGGAGTGGAATTGCTGGTTGTATGGTGGCTCTGTGATTAGCTATTTAAGGAACTGCCAAACTGTTTTCCAGAGAGCCTGCACCATTTTACAATCCCACCAGTGATGTATGAGGGTTCCGATTTTTCTACTTCCTCACCAACCCTTGTTACTGTCTGTCTGTTTTGTTTTAGCCGTCTAGGGTGTGTAAAGTGGTACCTTATTGTGGTTTTGATTTGCATTTTCCTAGTGACTAATGATGTTAAGCATCTTTTCATGTGCTTTTTGGCCATTTGTGTATCTTTTTTGGAGAAATGTGTATTCAGATTCTTTTCTCATTTTAAATTGGGTTATTTGTCTTTATATTATTGAGTTGTAAGAGTTTGCATATTCTGGATACAAGTCCTTTATCAGATATATGATTTGCAAACATTTTCTCCCATTTTGAGGGTTGTCTTTTTACTTTCTTGATAGTGTCCTTTGAAACACAAATGGTTTTAATTTTGATAAGGTCGAATTTATCTGTTTTCTACTTTTTCTTTGGTTGCTTGTGCTTTTGGTGTCATATTTAAGAAACCATAGCTTAATCCAAGGTCACAAAGATTTACACCTATACTTCCTTCTAAGAGTTTTTTAGTTTTAGCTCTTACATTTAGGTTCTTTATCCGTTTTGACCTGATTTTTGTATATGGTGTGGGATAAGTGTCCAAATTCCTTCTTTTGCATGTGGATATCCAGTTGTCCCAGCACCACTTATTGAGAAGACTATTCTTTCCCCATTGAATGGTCTTGGCATTCTTGTTGAAAATCAATTAACCATAAATGTAGGAGTTTATTCCTGGGCTCTTAATTCTATTCCATTTGTCTATATGTCTATCTTTATGCTAGTACCACACTCTCTTGATTACTATAGCTTTATAGTAAATTTTGAAATTTACTATAGGAGGAAGTGTGAGTCCTCCAACTTTGTTCTTTTCCAAGATAATTTTGGCAATTTCTGAATCTGTATTTTCATATGAATTTTAGGATCAGCTTGTCAATTTCTACAAAATTTTTCTTCATTTTTTTTAGTCTTCATTTTTATAACAAAGTGTTATTGAATTTTTACATAGTGTAAAATTGGCCCCAAACACCAAAGATACTTGTTTGGAAAGGAATAAAACATGCAAAACATAGGTCTTATAGCTATGGTCATATTGTCTAAGAACATATTGAATTACAGTAGATTACATTATACCACAGCATCAGCCAGAACAAGTGGTTCAAAAGTCAGACTTTAGATATTCACTTAATACTACTAGTTTGGAAAAAATTGTGACTCCTTATATTTAGGGAAAAACAGATATTTGTTTTTTCTGTCAAGCTCCATGTCACACAGTGGAGATGGCATTAATGAACTGATTGAACTGCAGAGTCATGGTCAGATTGTGGCTCTAGCACTTTCTGGCTACTCAGCTATGATAGTAGTAACTGTCCTAGTACAGTACGGGTAACAGGAACTATCACATTGGGCTGTTGTGAGGATTAAGTGAGGAGACTTGCAAAAACACTTAGGAAGATGCCTGGCGCACAGTGAGCGCTCGTGAGTGTTAGCCTTTAAAACCGTTGTCAAGATTTCATTCATTTCTGTCTTAAGATTTGAAAAGGCTTCAAGAGTATGTTTTTTTTTTGAACTGGCATTGGAGAACAGGAATTAGAAAAGAAAAGAAAAAAACCCTAAAAACTCTTAATTCCATTCCAATACTGAATGTCTGTAAGGCTCTATAGAATACATTGAGATAAAAATGTGACACTTCTGTCAGGGAGCTTACAAATTTACTTAAAGGTGGGGAAAATACACAAAAAACCGGTTGGTAGGAAAGAGAGGACTTAGAAGTTCTACAAAATAAAATTATATTTGGTTTCAAAAGAGAGCTCACACCTGCTTATGGGGATTAGGAAAGTCTTCGTGGAGGAGGTGGCATTCGAGATGAATCCTGAAGGTCTGTTATGATTTATGTATGGGCAGGGACCAAGTAAGTATTTGCGCTAACAAGGAAACAGCAGAAAGACCCAGAGACAGGGTCTGTGGACATATTTTCTAAATGAAAGTGGGGACAGGGTAGAGGGCTGTCCCAACAGGGCACATTTGAAGTGCATGTGGCTGGTTTTGGTGGTTCTGCTGACTAGGGCGCACTGCTGGCATTTAGTGTAGGGGTGATGGTAAGCGTCCTGCAGTGAGGTGGATAGAAGAATGAGTGATAAGGATGGAACGTGTGGGAGCTCTGTTACCGAGGGCCGTGAGTGTCAGGCTGAAATGGATGCTGATGTATGTCGATGCCTGGGAGAGAGGCACAGGAGGAAGGGCACTGTGAAGGGAGAAACAAGGAGTACAGAAGTCAGACGAGCTGGAGGTTAGTTCTAACACTTTAAAATTGGAAGATGATTTCTCAAGCCCTACCTTTAGAGTCTGTTTTATCCAGATGTAATTCTATAGTCTATGGATGAACTTAGTGAATTTAGATGGGCCTGAGCAATAGTAGGTCATTTAGTGTAGAGGTTCTTAATGATGAACCCATGAATAGAATTGAAGGGTCCATGAGGTTGGATGTGAAAAAAATTACATCTTTATTTTTACTAACATCTAACTGAAACATAGTGTTTCCTTCCACTAAGAATGTAGGGGACAAAGTACAGTAGCATCAGCAGTACCTAGGACTTAGTCACTAATAGAAATCAGAAATGCAGCCATGTCATAGTTACTGCAGCTATCTTGAAATATTCACACTGCTTTGAAGTTACAGTAGGACTTGCTGCTAGAACTTACTAATATCACAAATTTAAAAAATATTTTAATAACGATTCCATTTGTAACTATATGCATTTCATTTATATTTTAAAATATTTTATTGAGAATGGGTCCATAGGCTTTACCAGACTCCCAAAGGATTTAAAGTGAGCAGGTGGGAGAAATAGAAGGATAGGCAAGGCCTAAGTCGAGGCTGCGGTCAGGAGCTGGGGCATTTTGAGTGAAGTAGACGGTGTGAGCGTCAGTAGGAGAGTGTGAGATGGTGATGAGCCGGCACCTGGAAGTGGGGGTACAAAGCTACCCCTGAACCAGAGCTGTTCCATGGAAGGAGGAGTCTCTGCTGGTTGAGTTTAGGAGGGAGTTAGTATTGTCAGGAAAAAGAAAAGTTTGAGTCAATGTGAAGAGATAGAGGACTAATGATTGCAAAGATGATACCATTTATTGGGCATTTACTTTGTATTTTATAAACCACTTATTATTTAGTTTATTCCTCATAAAAATCCTGGGAAGTTAGGTGTTTTTGTCATCTCCATTTTACAGATGAAGAAAGTGAGGGCCAGATATGGCAAGGTGATTTGTCAAGTTAGCACAGTTGACACTTTGCAGATCTGGGATTTAAACCTCTCCTGTTTCCAAAGCCTGTCCTAGTTTTCCCTGCATCATATTGAGTTCGAGTTTCCGAAGGACTGAGAAGAAAGCACTGGTGACAACACACAGAGTGGAGAAGGACTCGGTTGGATGGGATGAAAGCTGGGCGACTATGGAAGGGAAGGCTTTGACCTAATGGAGCCAGACTTTTGGAAAACCAGGATGAAAGACACAGGCAGTTTGGTTGGTAGACTGGAGAGGTGGAAGAAGAATTGAGACGGCGCTTGACAGATTTGCTTCTATTTTACTGGCATTGACAATCAGGTTCCTGTTGTTTCAGAAACTGCTAGATAGATGGGAAGTTTATGTAACAGGCTCCTTTTCTCTCTTCTCTTCCCATAGTACCTCCTGAGGTGAAGAGTCTGGTCTTAGTAGCCTTCTGAGGTGACATTTTGAGCCTTCTCTTCTTTGCCTGGCCTTCAGACCCCAATTTTCCAGAGACCGCAATTGAGAAAGACCTTTTGTTGCTATTCAGTAGGGGGAAAACTCCCAGTGGTATAAAACAGACTGAGGACTTTGCAAAATATAGCAAGTTCATGTCTGCTAATATGTTAAGTAATTTGGCCTCCCTGGTTTGAGTAGTGATCTGTTGTTTTCATGCTAATACAAATTCTTGTATTAATAGGAGCATGGCCCTGGGTTTCTTCATCCGCCTGGGAAAAAATTACTTGTTTGATGGTAAACAAAGAACAGAAGAATTGATTCACTGTCCTCGTTTTAAAAAAAGATGGTATGAAGCAATAGTGGAATAATTTTAATTGTAACCCTCAAACGCTTGCAATCAGTAAGACCGTTTGTGTTCTGTTTTTAGGAAATGGAGAATTCAAGAGTACATAGTGCATTAGAAATGCAAACCAGGACCGCATGTTCTCGGGATTCTGTCAGCGTTACATGAAAGAGACTTGTATTGGGTTGCTCAGCTCTGAGGGCATTCTCTGTTCAGTGTGTATTCACAGAGATGTATGAATATTTGATTAATGAGTCATGGTCTCTGGAGAAATTTAATAACTGTATTGCTGTACAAAGCCAGGCCCTTGACTGTTAACACAGCTGCCAATAGTGTCATTGACACTGCAACCCCTTCTGAATCTAATATATTCTGTGGAGTAAATTCCTTGGTCAAAAGGGGATCTGAGGGAGACATTATTCAGTTATCTGTTTTGAACTTGACTCAATTTACAGGCTCTTGATTTGTAAAGATTTTTCCAATGAAAACAAGCAGTGATATGGAAACTTAAAAATGACCTTTTTTAAATGATTACTTTTTTCAGAAATTAGTTGAAAAATCATTGATAAATAAAAAGCAGTTGATTATCCTGTTCAAAATTATCTCTTAGGGATTCAGTAATAATTTTTGTCTTGCTTATCATATAAGAAATATCTACAAGAAATAGAAATGTGAGATATATTTGTGATTTAGATGTAGATCTCAGATCTATTTGAATGCCATAATCCAAATTCATTATTAAACATAATGTAATGCTTTTTCAGGAATTGTTGAAGGCTAACTTATCCCTTCTTCATTTTTTTTTAAATATCTATGGAGAAATCAATTCTAACTTTCCAAGTTAGGTAGGTATTTTAGTAATGTTACCTCATTTAACTGCTTGAGTAACAGGGAGAAATGTCAAAAAAAGATAAATTTAGTGCAGGAGCATTTGCTGGAAGCTGTAACTGCAGGTTAGAATTATCCATGCTATGCAGAATTTCCTGCAACACTTCTCCTTAGGGCCACGATGCATTACAGCAGACGTATAATGAAGCTGCTATAAAATCTCTGGTAATTAAGGGGGATTTGACAGTAACTGCAACAGTGAATCAACTTAATTATTACCTGCTTCAAAGAGAGCTAACCTGATGTTATAATCTAACCTTTTCTACTTTTAAAATGGGAGATTAAACAAGTGTATGTAGCATTTAAGAATTAAATCTGTTGAGATAGAATTGTATTAATACACTTCTAATATACACTTAATGCACATGTACACATCAACTTCTCAAGATCTAGCATTAGGCTCTCTGTGATCTATTCAAGTTATTGGGTATGCTCAGGAAATTGAACCAAACACACATCTCTGATTCAAGTCAGCTTCTCCTCAAGCCACCGACAGACCTAGACTGCGGCTTACCTGGCTTCCACAACATAAAGAAGGATACTTTCTTAATATTAGCATGTGAAGAAAAGAAACACCAAAATTGTTATCATTGTTTACGTTTAGATAGACCAGCTCTTAGAATCTTAAAATCTCAAAAGCTACAAGGAAGCTGATATGAAGGTGAAGGTTTGGAATCATCTGAGAGCTCGTATCTAACTTGGTATATCCAACGCTGGGTACAAAGAACAAGACACCCAGGTCTCTGCCCGCATTCTGTCTGTGGTCATGCTTCTTATAAACCCTCTCTTCCCATCTCCTATTGTCCGCTATCTTCCTTCTCACAGGGGGGAAGTGGAGAAAGATGAAAAGTAGTCGGTGTGGTTTTGATATGAGTTCATGTCATACACCATGTATTGTCAGAGACCTAGAACATTTAGTACCAGGTTCCAAATCTAGGTCTGCCAGATTCCCCTCTCTTTTCTACATTTAAGTCTTATACTTGTGTCTTCATTGGCTTTAGCTTTGCCAATAGCCATATTAACTTTCTGTAATTATAGAAAGACTGGGCAACAGTAGTTTTGTTTTGAGTGTAAATCTTTTTGTATGGTTTTGTGTTTGCCATGTATGGAGACCCAAGTAACTGGCTAATTTCAGAGAAGGTGATTGATCAGGCAGAGATCTGGTACAGTTTGGGGAGGGAACAGTCGCATCCTCAACCAATGTTTGGCCACACTAAAAGTATGTTCATAGGAAAGTGAACCAGGATTGATTCTCCATCCAGGGCAGCAGGACCCTGAAGGAAGATTGAGAACACACGTTATGTAAAATATTTTCTAATGTTGCTTCACACCACTAACCGAATTCTCTCTCAGTATAGGAGGCAAAGAAATGTGGTCAATAATTAAATAATAATTAGGGAAATTAAGCAATGTGAGTTCTAATTTCAATTTGGTCACTGACTGACCTGGGGCAAATTGTCTAGAACCTCTTTCTGTTTTATTCCTCTACCAGACTGAATGACAACTGCTCCACAGGGATCCCCTAAAACCCAGTTCACTTATTTGTCTGTTAGAAAACTTTCACCAAAGCAGAAGCTCACCGAAGTTGTGTCCTCTGTAAAAGTAGTTAGCACAGCTTCCAGAGGTACCTATTTTGTGATCAGGGATTCTCCTATTCCATGTGGGTGGTGATTGTCTTTAGTTCATGCTCCTAACTTTTAATTTACCGGGGACCGGTGATCTATGTAGGGTTTGTCCCTCTGATTTTTGTCTTTTAGGTGGTTCATTCCTTGCTCATAATGAGCAGAGGAGGTTAAAGGACATGAAACTCAAACCAAGTGATTGCTACTTGATAGGCAATGTAACAAGGCCGTGGAAAGAAGTTGGAGCTGTTGGCCAGAGTAATAATGTTTGACCCACACAGTGTCTATGTACTTAAGGCAGAAAGGTGAACAAAACAGGCAAGATTTCTGCTCTCATGGAGCTCACATTTAATTGTAACTTCTGTTTACTGAGTGCTTACTGTTCTAGGCACTTTATATGCATTATCTCATTTTGATGCCATAGACAGAAATCTGTGCTTTGTAGGGAAGAAACTTGAGACTCAGAGAGATTAATCAGATTGCCCAAGGCTACCCAGCTGGGAAATGGTTCATTCAGGATTCCACCCTACATCTATTTGATTCCATAAATGGTTGAAACTGCTAAATTTTGGAATTGTGTGTGGAATTAATGAGCCATATTGTTCCTTTCCTAGATCTTATGAGTGAGAACTAACTTTACCATATTTACCATGCCAAATATTTACCATATTTTACTACGATAATTCAGGGAGATAGAGAGCCCTAAGTTTTGATTTTTGCTTGCTTGCTTTTAAATTAGACTTAGATTACACATTAATATCCTAATTCTGACTAGACCCAGAAGTTAGCAAGGTTTCATGAAGACCCCCTGAAATACAACAGAATTTTCAGTGTCAGCATTTTCAGTGTCAGACATAACCTAAGAATCAGTGAGTTTCGAAGCTATTATCTTCCATGCTAAACTGTTACCCTCCTTCAGTTCCTCTCAGATCTTTTCCACAAGCAAAACATGTACTAAATTCTTATGAACTTTATGAAGAATGGGTATCCATTTAGAGACCTGCATGGTAAAGACGAATTGTCATACCTCTTTGTTCTTATAGAATGATGGAGTAAAAAAAATTAGGATTATGCTTTCTGAGAGAAAGTTAATTATACAATCACCTCAATTATTCAGGGGTAGAATATTAGATTAAGGATATATTCATTCCTGCCTTGGGCAGTAGAGGAAGACTTTTTAGTTGACACTAACATGACCACAATAAGGGATGACGAGTGAGCTGGCATCACCTGAAAAATGACGTATATCTTTGAAAGGTGGCAAAGTGTTAAGAGAACTTAAAGATCATGTAGTCCATTGTCTTCTTTTTACAGAGGAGGAAACTGCTGCCCAAAACGATAAAATCACTTGCCCAACTTACACAGCTACAGATGACAGAGCTGTGATTAGAATCTAGTTAGTTCTTTTAGCTCAGAGAAAATTTATTTTAAAGAGTTAATATTTGGCAACTCTAATATAAGTAGCAGATATAAGTAGCAGAACATCTACTGCTGTCTTTTAAAAAGTCTTCTCATTTAAGTAAATTGGGTTGTTCAGTTGACTTTCAAGACTTCTCCTGAAAGGAGAAGGAGTAATTGTTACAGAAACTGCCTTTCCTTTGCTGTCCAATTTGAGCACTGATGTAGACTTGGGATATTGAGTGAAACTTTCAAGAGAGAAAACAGAAAACTAATAGAATCAGTCTGAGCTCCTTTTTGAAGAGAAGTCTACCCCTCCTCCCCAATTCCTATCTTGGCTTTTCGTTTTGTTGTTATTGGGTCAATTCTGCAGGAGGTATAGGAAAATAAATGATGGTTGCCAGTTGACATGACTTCAGAAGGAGGGTAAGCTATGAGAAGAAAAAGAATGGAGGTTTTTATTTTAAAATCTCTGTTTCGGTTATCTATTGCCATGTAACATATCACCTGAAAACTTCATGGCTTAATCTAATAAGAATTTATTCCTGTTGATTCTGTGGGTTGATTGAGCTCAGCTACAAGGTTCTTCTGCTCCTCATGGGGAAGCTGTAGTCACCCATGCAGCTGCTTTCATCTGGGAGTTTGCCTTGGGCTGGAATATCCAAGATGGTCTCTGATCTTCCAAGACCCTCTCCAAGTGACCTCTCATCATTTGGTAGTCTAACTCAAATTTTTTTAAAGCATGGCAGCTGCCTCCTAAGAGGGCACAAAAGAAGGAGCTCCCAGGCCCTCTCAAGGCTTGGGCTGGGATCTCACACAGCGTCACTTCTGCTAAATTCTATTGAGCAAAACAACTCATAGGCCAGCCCAGATTCGTGGGTAGAGGAAATAGACTCCATTTACTGACGGGAGAAATGGAAGAATTTCATGGTCATCTTTAATCCACTACAATCTCAATTTTTTAAAAAGAATCTCAATTTTTGTTTCTCAACCAATCTTGTATCTTAACTTTCTTACCACTTTAGTGTCCACATCAAATATTCAACAAACGCCAGTATTTCCTTAGCCCATGCAAGAACTTCTATCCTCAGTTTGCCCCAAAGACAAAGAAATTCATAAACATACATGACTCAGGATAATACTAGGATTATGACTCTGTGAAATCCTAGATTTCAGAGATTAGAAAACACCCCTAATTATCTACATTAGGGCTGAGGTGGATTTTCCAGCCCCTTCTACTTTTTAGGGGTGGAAGAACAAGGCCTCAAGTCCCAGGAAATTTAAATTTTGGAACAAAATAAATATGAGCATGTGAGAGTGAGCCAGAGAGAATTTTGGCTGGGAATTTAGGTGTATAATTTGGTTCAGCAAGAAGACCCAATCCATTTTCCCTTTGGCTGCTTGATTCTCATTTCTCTGATAGAGTCTGAATGTAGAGATCATCTTCTCTGACTACGCACTCATCTGCCAGAACAATAGGAACTGCCAAACTGCCTCAGCAGTGGTGGCCAATCTGACGTGGAGACATTGTGAAAATAGGAATGAGGGATCAGCTTTGATTTCCCTAAACTTTGTTTTTAAATATTTACAAAGGCGCTACACACAGCACTCACGTCTGCTTTTCTGCTGAAAACGCAGTGATGCACAGCCAGCAGGGCCCTCTTCCTGAAGCATTTGGACAATGGTGGGAATGGACGTTGGGGAGTGGATTACACTGTGAAGACAGCAATGTGATTCTGAATCCCCTTTTCCCTGAAGGCAGCAGCAGAATCACCAAGAGGCAGCCTATTCCCCTTCACACGAGATACAGCAGTTTATCATGTCAAATTGCGCCACGGAGGGTTAAGGCTATAGGGCTTCTGGCTGTCAGGAGCAGGATTTCATATTGGGGCCCCTCAGGCCATATGGAGGAAGCCTAAAAAGTTCATTCTGCTTTCTCCATTGTCTGACGTCTTCTCTCCTTTCCCCATCCCACTGTCCTCTTGACCAACCTTATAGCCCAAATCCAAATCGTGTGTGTGAAATAAGTGTCGTAAGGGTTTTCTCTTATCCATTCAGAGAAGCCTCCCAATTGTATCTAAGTAAATTTAGTAAAAAGAAACATAAAGGAATGGATTTTTATTTTAATTTATTAATTTTAATATGCTTCCACAAACTTAAGAAACTATCTTTTAACATTTGGAACAATTCTTTGAAAAGAACTTGATTGTTTCTGCCAATAGAGATGCACTCTATGGAGCCAGGATCACGAAAGAAAAATATACATATGTAATTCTTTGCTGAGCTACAATATTAAGATTCTGTTCACAGCTCCTATTAGCGTTCATCACCACCTATTTCAGATTTTGCACACAGTAATTGTTTCACTGTAAAAATCTTTTGTGTCTATTTTCTGAAGTGCTATGTTGTCTATAAATATTTAGTGATAATTCATGATTGGGTTGTATTTACCCCTGTAGTTATGTATTACAAATGAAAAGACAGCATCTGCTGAAATTAAAAGTGGCCACATTTTCACTGGAGCTTAATTAAATGCCAAAATTTATCTACATTAACAACAAAGTAGTGAAATTTATTGATCAATTCACATGATATAAGTTGACAAATGGCTTAAGCAATTTCCATAATTTTCTACACGTGTTAAAATTTGTAATGAAAAAGAACACTATATTAACATTCAATGAGAAGTGAAAGGGAGGTTTTGTACTGGGGCCAGTGCCCTGGAGCGGTGGACTTTGTTTCCCCGGGCCCTGTCCAGGCTTGCTGTTGAGCTGTGTACAGATGGGTCTCTGACAGTCCTACAGCTGTTCCCCTAATTGTCCATTAAGTGTTCTATTGATTCTCTGGTTCAAAGTACATGTCTTTCAGCTCAAGCTATCGTGTGAAGTGGCAGACACATTCCTTGTAGAATGACAGAGCTGCTTGAAACCTAAAAATGTGGTCTGCCAGTTTCAATTGAGGATCCTGCTTTCAAAGGAGAAGGCTTGGTTAAAGGCGCTTTGTAATAATAGCTGGTTAGGTTTTATTTTCTAAACTTTTAGCATCAATCAGTTAAAGCAGCAGCAGCATGAAGAGTTTTAATTCCTGGTTAAGCACGTACAGATTGCACGTGGCTGGTTCGGGGCAGGACGAGGGCATCAGTATTGGTAATAGAAGATCAGCCTTGGTTAGCTGTATGCAGATTTTTTCCCCGTGCACCTGACATGCGCAAAGTCATTTTCATTTGGCTTCCAAGTTCACTTTTAGCATTTTTTTAAAAATTGAGATCATCTGCAATTCCAGATTATGCCAGTCAGAAGCCTGTTTAAAATCATCTCTCTTTAATCTGGAAAGTGAAAGATAAGATGCGTATCTGTTATGAGGACCATAAATCTTCAGAGAAACAAATAACCATAGATAAAACTGTAAAAGTTATTTAGTCCTCCACTGGAAGAGGTTTATTAATCTGCGGCTTCCAGTCTGTTGTGTCAGGATCGGGTTGGCACGCTGTGCCTCTCCGTGTGCGGTTGTACCTCAAGCAAAGAGCTGGTCACTTCCGAGTTTGAACTTGATCAGTTGTGTAGTTCAATTGTAATCTAAGTGCGAGGAATACAACAGTAGCTGCTCTCCGAAAAAAAGTCCAAATCCATGGTTTAGGTCGCCCCAAATGGTGTTTGCTTTCTTTTCTTAATGAGATGACACGTCTTAATGTTTTTACCATTTAGGTTCAGCTCTTAATTACTTTGTAATATAATATTTCAGTAGGACCAGTCTTATTATCTAGCAATCTTCCAACTGTAAATGAAGTGAACAAATAGTGTTTGTTGCCTCCTGTGTTTCCGTTTAGTTAGGAGCTGGCCCCCTGGCCCTGATGACAGCCGAGGGTCTCGAGTGTGGTTTAGCTATTAAATAAGTGTGGAGCTTCATCTAGATTTTCAAAGGGAAAAAAGACTATCGAACACACCTATTTAAATGTGTTTAATGTGTTAAATATACATATTTAAATATGCAAAAATGAAAAATATAGGTTATATTAAGGAAAATCCCTTTAAGGGAAGGGTTAATTAACTGTTCTGTTTCCCATAATTAGCTGTTCCTTTTTTTTTTATGTCTCCTTCGTATCTTCTCACAATAGGCCCTTTTGAAGAATACTCCCTTTTCCTCTCTTCTCATTATAGTCGGGTAAAGGGGCAGGGCCACTAAACTAGTGTTCCTTTTGTCAGCAAGTGATTGTGTCCTGCCCTCTGTCTGAAGCGTGACTGCCTCTGACCCTCCCGCCTGGAGCGTCCTGGCTGCAGTGTCCTGTGGAGGAAGTGAGCTGCCTGCGGTTAGAGCTGCTGAAACAGGGAGACAGAATTTGTGTACTTTTAATTTTTTTTCTAGTGTCATGTATTTGGGATTAGGAGTTGTATATTCTATTTGCTTTTAAAGATACTTGTTTTGAAATGACATAAAATTCGTGAATGACTGAATTATATGGTCTATATTACAGAATCTAATCTGAATTTAGGGATTTATATTTTTTTGGAATATGGAACCTTCAACCAAAATGTCCTTTTACCAAAGGATGATAAATCTTCCCTATCTGCTTTTTCTTGGGAAACAAGTGAAAAATCTATTTCTAACATAGTAATATAGTATATATTGTTACCTGCAAAACATTATGTGAATCTACTTAGACGCCAGCGCTTTCAATTACACTGTTAGCCAGTTTTTTAAAAAGATTTTTAGAAGCTTTCAACTGTAGACTTTTGTCTTGTTGAATGAACTTCAGCTACACTAAATTTTAAGTAAATTTGTGATGACTGAGCAATATACACTGGCTGAGCTAGAATCCAATAACCCACAGGACAAATTAATTTTCAACAAAAAGGGCAGAAACCTCAAGTGCCCTGAGTGTAGGAGCCTCACTCTATCTCTCTGGAGCCATTTCTGCAAATCACTACAGCTATTCATAATCTAAATCAGTCTCCTTTAGCAGCAGAAAGATCTTTTTTCATGACAAAACAGAAGATGACATTCATTAGTGCCTAACTTGCATAAGCTACCTTAAATTTATTGGTGCTCTTCTACTTATCTGAGTAAGAATTCCTTTGTCTACAGCTATAGGAAAATTCCGGTTGTACTACTTAAAAATATAAATTGTCACTTTTATCAGAACTTTTGGCAGTTTACTTTATTTTAGAAGTAAAACTGGTGGTTAAGGTTTTAAGACTTCCAATGGGCGTTGTTTCAATCATATTTAATAGGTGACTAGGATAGTAATAGTATTATGTATAAGCTTGTCTGCTGCAAAAAAATCCACATTTCCATCCATGTACTGCTAGGGAGGTTTGTGGGGGAACCAACCTTTGTGGTGGTGGATGTGGCTAAATGCGTCGTATCGCCTGCCAGCTGTGGAGAGACTGCCCAGCCTGTTTGCTCCTCATATTCAAGGGCTATGTGTGATTTAAAAAGGGGCAGAATGCTTATATCATTTTGAAATGTTCCATAAGCTGTTCTAAGCCTTTCTACCTGAAAAAGAGCCCAGTCAGTGGGAAACTTTGTCTTATATTATATTCACAATCTTCTGATTAGAATCCTTCTTTTGTTGGGCAAATTTTCTTTCCAGTTTATGAGAACCAGCATTGGATCTGTCTGGAAAAATTAAGCTGTTGCTACGTCGTTAGGACCATGTTTTTTTGCTTTTCATAGCCTCCCACCCCCACCCGTGTTAGTTTAAAAGAAATAAGGAAAAACTGAGTATACATAAATTTTGCAGTGATGGTTCCTGTTATTCTCTCCGACAGCCAGATGCTTGGCCTGGTGAGATGGTAAGGAGAATTACCCAGCAAGAGTTATCTGGGAGGGCAAAATGGTGCTATGGTGCATGTGTGGAGGAGGAGAGTGTGGGTGTGACCTTGATTGAACATGACCTGGCTTTGGGTTGATGGTAGTGTAAGATAGTCAGATCCTGAAAGATTCTTTCACTAAAGCTTCTTTTTTCTGTGTCTCCATAGCATCTCTAATGCCTGAATTCACATTTCTGTCTGTTGCTGGTCATCATTTATCATAGATGGCAACATCGAGGCAAGCCTTGGACATGACCTGGAATGAAGGGGGAATTGAATAATACCACCAGGGTGTGGCCCATGAATTGGAAGAAGTGTTGTCCTCTGATTACAACAAAAGTAAACAAATACTTATTTTAACTGTGGGAATTGTAGGAAATTGGGGATTTAAGGGAGATGAAAAAAGAGTTAGAGATACTTTCTAGTTATATATTTGTGTGAGGATTTCAGGGTACTGACCAGCGTAATCTCAGACGTAACCAGGCTTGACAAAGATTGCCAAGTGGTCAAAACACTGTATCCAAATTAGTGATTCAACACATGGAATGAAAGTTCAAGTGACCACCCACAATTGTACCAAATATAAAGTTTGTTGTAAATTTCTCATTACCTCCAAAAATGTAGATACAGTAAATCCTTGTGGGCACAACTGAGTTTGGCCACAAGACCTAATGAAAGGGCAGATGCCAGGGCAGGATTTCCTGAGGAATGTATTTACTGGGTGAGGTCTTGGAGGTTTAAGCTGTGATTGACACCTGGAGGTTTTTATCAACCAGTATCAGCTGCCCCAAGCCTTGTAGATTACTAGCTAGGTAATGCTCCCTCAAAAGGTAGAACTGATTTTAGAAATTATATAAAACACTTGGTTAAAATTTCCTCTCCCCAGATTTATTCAAAGATCTCTCTGAATAATGGGCTCTGATCCTTGCTAATGCTTGACTCAGATTTGGTCTCCATCCGATTGCTTCCAGAATATCGTCCAGCCCGTTTTTGTAAAGAGCAGCTGTTTACTCTCCAAAATCTAGATGTATTAGTTTACATATCTGAGCTGTTGAGGATGCTGTCGTCTCATGAAGATGTGGGCACATAAACTATCCCTCTCCTCAGCACTGAAGAAGAAAGAACATGTCCTTTGATCAGGAAAGAGGTACTACTAATACCTTGGCAATAGAGAACATGCTATAATTATCTTTCCAGGAGAACTGAACCTGCATATGAGATATTTGTCCAGGAAAGAATTTAGCTCATGTCCACAAGACATAGTTATTCTGGTAAACCTGACTGGATCATGTCAAGGAAGGCATTTGCACCCCTGGTGTCGATCACTGGGATCTAACCAGTTGAGCTAACAGGCAGTCATGGTTATTAAATAAGCATCCATAAAGTCTCCATAAGGTTGGACTTTGGAAGTCAACCAATGCCTTTTTCCTGACTTGGAACAAAAAGCTCTACAGCAGAATAGATCAAGGAGCAGGATCAGAAAGAAAGCTTCAGCATACTGGGTTAAAAGTAACCTTCTAGGGTCTTTTCTTTGCCATTTAGTCAACTGGCCATAAATACCTGTTTTTCCTATTTCCCCAAGCAGGATGTGCTGCAGAGCTACACTGCCTGGGTTCAAATGCCGACCCTGCCACACTCTTGCTGTGTGACCCTGTGCAGGTTACTTAACCTTCCAGTGCCTCAGTTTCCACCCCGGGGGATGATAGCAATTTCCATCATACAAAGTTGGGAGTCTTAAGTGAGTCCATATTATTGGAGTCTACCTACTTCTCTCGTGTCTGTGTTGTGAAATGCAATGATCAATTCTTAGTTTCCTTTTTCTTTGACCCATCAGCGCTATTCAACACGGTGTATCGCTTTCTCTTCCTTGAAACACTCTTCGCTTGGCTTGCAAGATACTCTGCTGTCCTGGTTTTCTCCTCTTTCACTGCTCCTCCTGACATTCTCTTCATCTCTGTAAGTGGAGCGCCCTGGAGTCCTTAGTCGTTTTCTTCTCTCTTCTGTGTTTATACTCCTTGATGATTTCCTCCAAGTTCATGACTTTAAATCTCATCTATATGGTGGCTACTCCCAAATTTATAACTCCACCTTGAATCTCTCCCCTTGACTAGCTGCATCACATCTCCAGTTGGGTATGTCATAGGCATCTCAAATTAACACCATCAAAGCTAAAGCCCTGATTTCTCCTCCCCATGCCCACCCCCCAGAAGCCACCTCTTCCACAGCCTTGTCTCAGTAAATGGCAGTTCTGTCTATTCAGTTGCTGAGGCCAAAAGCCTTGAAGTCATCCTTGACTCCTCCCTCTCTCTTTCTCACACTTGGTATCAATTCCATCGACAAATCCTGCCATCTCTACTTAAATATATATCTAAAACCAGTCTCTCCTCAACACTGCACTGCTACCGTCCTGTTGCAAGCCTCTGTCAGTTCTCACCTGGACTGTTGCAATAGCTTCTGTACTTCCGTGCTTGTCCTCCTCAGTCTATTCTCAACATAACAGAGTGGTCTTCTAAAAGTCATGTCAGGACCCTCCAGTGGTGTCCCACGTCACTCAGTACAGAAACCAAAATCCTTATGATGGCTCCCAAGACCCTTCATGTTCTGGTCCCCGGTTGCCCTGCTGACTTTGTCTCCTCCACCTCTGCCACCGCTCCCTCTTCCTCAGCCACTCTGGCCTCCTGTTCCTCGAACACGCCCAACCAGCTTCTGCCTGAGGTCTCTGTACTTGCCCTGCCTCTGCTGGGGGCTTCTTCCCCGGCTGGTTCCCTGGCCTCCTCCAGGGGTTTGCTCGCATGTCACCTACTCATTGCTGTCCCCTCTGACGCCTCAGTGAGAGCTGCCACCCCACTCCCATGCCCCACCCACCCAGCTCTTCCTGTCTTCGGCTCTGTTGTATGCTTCTCCAGAGCACTTACCACCATCTGGTTCTCTATATGTTTTGTTTGTGTGTTTGTTCATTGTGTCTCCCCTGCAGAATGTAAACTCCTAGAGAACAGGGGTTTTGTGTGTTTTCTCTACTGTTGGATTCCTGGCACCTAGAACAGTGCTGATCACATGTTAGACCTCAGTACTGTTTGTTGAATGAATGAATGAAGTGCTTAGAGTAGTTCCTAGCACACAGTGAGCACCCAGTAAATGTGAGCTATTGTTTTACTCTCCTTGTGCCTCGTATAGGATAACTAAGCCAAGGGTCTTCTGCTGCATGTTAATAACCCTATAACTCTATAGAGTAAAGCTCTTTTACTATTTCATTTTAGCCTCAAAATACCCCTTTTGGATGACCGCAGTGCGTAGCACCATGCTTTGCACACCCTCAGTAAGTCTTTGTTGAGTAAAATGAGTGTTTAGGTTCTGAGGTGAGAATCTCCCTTTTGGAATGCCAAGACCGGAAATCCAGTGTTCTTCACAGCCAGATCCCTGATTCAGGCTTTTCAAGACAAAAGCAGCAAGGGTGATAGAAATGTATAGATTAAAATCTCCACTTGCTCCATTCTAAGTCTTTGTTCTTAGGCCTAGGACCTTTTCACTTAACTTAATTATTACTGGGTGCTTTCAAAGTTTAACTGTGTTTTCCCCTGTAGAACTTGGTGTTCATGTGTTCTGTAATACAAAGTTCAGTGTCACAGCAAAGGATAGAGATGTCCATGAGGACACCTCTGTCAGGTCAGTTCAGCAAGCACAGGGATGTACTGTGTGCTAAGCACTGTGCTGAGTGGTAGGCATTTGTGGATGAATAGTACTTGGTTCAGCCTTTGAGAAGTGGAGAACAGTGGCAAAGACAGACATGGAAATAATTGCATTTCACTGCGGTGTAATAAATGCTGTAATAGACTCATGTACAAAGGTACAGAGGTAGCAAATAGGAAGGAGTGCTTAACTGTGGGAGATGGTGTGAGTTGGGGAGGGGGTTAAAAGAAGGCTTCCTAAAGGGTTATGCCCGAGCAAAGCTTTGATGTATGAAAAAGTATAAATAGGAGTTATTCTGGTGGGTAACGTGGGGCTGGAGAGGGTGAAGGTGTTTCCGATACGGGGACAGCACGTGCAAAGGCACAAAGATATGTAACAGCATGGTGTGTGCAGAAAATTACAGATAGTGTCGTGCTGTTGAAGTACAAAGCGTGTGTGTGTGTGTGTGTATGTGTGTGTGTGTGTGTGTGTAGGGTGCTGGCATGTGTGCGAAGTCACAGAACATGAGGCTGCAGGCTTTCCATGTAATGTTAGGAGCTTATACTATCCCACGTGGTCGGTGGGGAGCTATTCACAACGGAAATGTGTCTCTAAAAACGGCTCTGTCATTGAAGAAGATATGAGTGGAGGTGAGGAGTCCACCTAGGAGGCTATCGAAGAAGTCTGGGGAGATGATGGGGCCTGAAGTAAGGCAGGGTTCCAGGAGACGGGGAAGGAGAAAGGGCTTTTGAGGCATTCTTAAGACTTAGGCAAAACGAATTTGATTGATTGCATTTAGAGGGCGGGAGGAAGGCAAACACCTATTTGCTTTGTAAGAGTACATTTCTTATCCCCAGATTCTAACTAAGTTGGAGCCTCATCATTTGCTGAGAAGAGATTCTGAGAACAGAGCTATGGCGGGACTCTGTACACCACAGGCCCAGGGTAGGGCAGGGTCCCTTTGGGGTCCCACCCCCAGGACCGAATGGTTGGTTTCCAAGGCAGAGAACCCTGACCTGGTCCCTAAGAGTTGGAGGGAGTCTCGGGTCATTTATTCCGAGCTTCTACCTAATGCAGGCACCATCTCTGTAGTATCCCAGACAGAAGATCATCCAGCCTCAACTAGAAGTCACTTCCGGTGGTGGGGATGTTGCCAATCCTGAAGGCAGCTGCTCCCACGTTGGAACAGCTCCAGTAGAAAGTTCTACTCTACACTGAGCCAAAATTGGCCTTCTATTCTGTGGTTCTGGTGATATCCCATAAGGTCACACAAGTGTAATTCCTTTTCAAGAAGAGGTCTGACTCAGGAATTAATGATGACTTTTGGATCCTTTAAGTGTCCTCAGTTCTGGCTACTCCTTGTGGGACATGGTTTCTGGACGCCTTGTTATCTTGGTCCTGCTCCCAAGGACAAACAAAAAATATCAGTGTTCCTCTGCAGATGCAACGCCAACCACCATGCTAGTACTGCACACATGGTCTGGCCACGAAAGCCCGGTGGTCCGGGCGTGTATTTTCATCAGTGTAGACTGAGGTTCTTAGTTTTTTTAGCAGCCAAATCATTGGCACCTGCTGAGTTTTTAGTCACCAAAACCCCCAAGCTAAGTCTTTCTAATCCTGTCACGTCTCATTCTTACCCTGTCAATCCTATCCAGCGCAACTGATTTTTAGAATGTGTTTGCAAGACTTGACGTATGTTCCTGTTCAAGTTCACCTTCTTGGGTTTGTGGACCCAGAGTTTGTCTGGGGTGAAAGTTTACTGATCCAAGACTCAAAAGGGTCATATTAAGCATGCTTTTCGTTCTGTGTCATCTGCAAATTCAATAAACTTTTCTCGAGGTTTACCTCGGGTTGCGTCTCCTCTTCACCTTCATCTGCTCGCGTTCCTTTCTTGTCTGACCTTTTCCTAATCCCGAGGGCTCAGGAGCTGTAGCTGACGGCCGTGGTGCTGCAGCAGCTGGCGTGGCCCGCACTCCGCGGCCTTGCCGTGGCTCCCGGTGAGAGGGGCTGACTGGGAGGCATTGCTGGGGTTTGTTTCCTCTGCTCGCTGCCACGCTGTTGCTGATGTGGTTGTCGTTCACTTTGCTTCCAGTCCTCGGAGTGCTTCCTCCGCTCCAGCAGGCCCTGCCCCTGGATGGGGACGCCTCCACTGCCAAGCACGGCTGTCCTGTCGTTAAGGCCCCCAAGGAAGGCCTCACCTTGTGAGTGTGTGTGTGCGCACGTGCGTGTGTGTGTTAATACCTCCTCAGTGTTACAGACCCTATTTATTTCACCCTACCTGTAGGATTTTTACAGGCTCCCTGACTTGCCACAGGATTCCTTCAAGGCTGGGACAAAAAGATGATACAGGTTTTAAGCAACAGCCGTAAGTTCTGCTGAGGGCTTGGCATAAAGTGGGTACTCTGCCCAAGTCGTCACTTCCCACCAGCCCTCCACCCATGTCCCTGGCTTGAACTGGTGGCCTTCCACTAGCCACCCCCAAGATGAGTTCCACCTCCACCCCTCTGTTCTCTCCTTTCAGAGCACTGCATGAGGAGTTGAAGAACAGCCCTTGTCCCCTAGAGTCCGTCCTTGTCCTGGTTGTGAATATCAGCTCCAACCTCCGCGCTCCCTCCTTGGAGTGTTGCTTCTTCTCCGAACAGGATTCACGTTGGCGGCTCCGATATGCTTGAACTCAGAGGCAGACTCCCAGATGCTCACTGTCCCGTCTGACGCTCCCCACCATCTCTTTTGCTGGGTGTGTGCGCTTCATTCCGCCTGAGAAACTTGCATTTGGAGTTTTTTTTTCTTTTCAGATCTGGCCCCCGTCTATGGAACCCTTTTCACCTTGGCAGGTGTGACTTAACCTTTCTTAGCGTAGCTTCCATCCTCTACCAAATGAGGAGAATAATACCCTTTCCTTCCTCAAAGGTTTTTTTTAAGGATCTAATGAAATACTGTATGTAAATCATTTTACAAGTTCTACGAAACTGTGCAGGTATTATTGTTTCCTAGAATCATCTTTGGTCCAACTCAGCTCCAAGGGTCTAACTCAGGCTACTGGAGAATATGTGACTGTGGAAGGAAGGAAGGTAGTCCCTCAGGGGCTACAGGACTGTCTTGGGGTCAGAATCATTGAATACTGGAGTCAAATGGGGACTAAAACATCACTTGTCCAACTCCCTCATTTTGCTGATGAAAAATCAGACCAAAGAGGAGCAGGGATATGCCTTAAGATTTGCTCAGGTCAGAGCTGGCCCTGTGGCACAGTGGTTAAGTTCGGCGCACTCTGCTTCAGTGGCCTGGGTTTACAGGTTTGGATCCTGGGCGTGGACCTGCACCACTTGTCAGCCATGCTGTGGCGGTGACCCACATACAAAGTAGAGGAAGATTGGCACAGATGTTAGCTCAGGGCTAATCTTTCTCAAAAAAAATTTAAAAAATAAAATAAAGATTTGCTCAGGTCAGAGGATCTGCAGAGAAGGAGCAGTTCCTAAAGCTGAAGAGGGCAGGAGGCTAGCCAGCAACCGGAAAACGTGCCCGCGTCTCCCTAGGTCCAGGAGACTATCTGCCTTCCCCCGGGTGGACGGTGTTTTACCTCTTTCCTTACCTGAGAGCAGTGTCAGGCTTCTTCTGGCTCACAGGCTCCTCGAAAACCCACCTGTGTCCTGTTATTGAGTGGATTTCCCAGGCACACAACTTTGTTGTTGTTTGTCTTGCAGTCGCTCTGCTGTGCAGGGAATGAGGGCTCCACTCCTGATCAGCCAGGGACTCTGGCGCCAGGACTCTGATATATAGTGCGGGGACTGCAGGGCATCGGAGTTGTAACAAGAACAAGATGAGCTTGTGGCCTCAGGCTTCTAACCTGCTCCTCAACCCACACTTCAAAGAAAGTTATTACACGAGAGTTAGACTAAATCAAACCACACTGCAATGTTTGCGTACTGTGGCCCATTTCCAGATCTCGTTGTGTCTCACCACCAGCCCCTCAGAAATCCAGTTGGGAGCAGAACAAAACGACCCAATGATAATTTAGTTGTAGGTCTTTAAAAATGAGCCCAACTGATTTATTTTGAAATTTCAGTTAAGCATGATGTCAAGAAATTCTCTCCAGCTATTTATCATCTTTTTTCCTCTTGCATAGTCCGACTAGGCAGAATAAAAGTAGAAACTGGCTATTCACCTGCTTCCAGGTCTTTGGTAGGCTGGTCCTGTTACTAGAATATCTGAATGTTCAAATGTTTGGATGATAATTTTCTGCCAGAACACTCAGCACAGTGAGGACGGCCTTGACTGTGCCCTTTGCTTTCTTTGTTGGCGACACTGTGCAGGGATACAATAGATGCTCTGACGACGCAGACCCCACTGGTTAGACCTGCTGCTCCTGTTTTCCAAATCACCACAACCTGAAAGCGTGAAAAATTGCATTTTTCTTTTGTAGCTTTGAACACTGGATACAGATCCACAAGATTTTTGAATCATCAAAGAAATAAAGCTTATATTTATTGTTGTCTAGTGTTAAGTGTGTTAGGATGGCGTAGAAAACTTTATATGGTAAATACGGCAACTCTCATTTAATCTGGTAATTGAACCATTAAAACCCATCCCTCCTACCACTGTCCATACTTTTATCATCTAAAAGTGAAGCTTTTAGAAAATCCTTTAGTTCCAACCATGAATCATTGTCATGCCTCAGAATCATGGGGGTTAGGGCTGGGGGAGATTGCCACATTGTATGAAGAAGGAAACTGACTGAGACCACAGAGATGGGTGATTTACCCAGGGCCACACACCCAGTACTCAGAGTCATGTGAGAATTCAGGTTGGGGCTCTTTCTACTTACATCCCATGTGTGGCACCTCTCTTGTTAGATCAAGAATGACAGGCAGGAAAACCAAAATCAAAGAATTTTGCATGATCAGAGACAAAAATGAACTGTTTTATTACAAACCCAGAGGCTATTAAGTAAAAAAAACAGTCACACTAAGCAACCAGCCCTTTGCGGGGAATGAGAGGCCGCATAGCCCAGGGAAAAATTATCATCTGGGTCTGAGGATAAAAGGAGAGGCTTTTGGCTTCTGTGCACTGGGCACATCAATGGTGCAGGAACAGGATATTTTCGTGGTTACCTTTCCATATTTCTATTTATTGCTCCAATATTTGTGTCCCGTCGTTAGGTCAGAATGAAGCCCCAAGTTGCTTTGCTTTGGGAAAATTAAAGACCGAGATGCTCTAGAGAGCTTCTCCCTCTCTGCCGGGTCAGCATCCTGCCCCCTCCCATGCAGGTGCCACCACCACTTACCTTCTGAGGCAGAAGGTTTATCAGTCCGTCACTGAGGTTTACCAACACCCTCTGCGTCCTCAGCCTCAGTAGACACAAAGAGTACCACACAGTCACGTTTCAGGGGATATTAGCCTCTTGAAATTATTTGCAAGTTTTCATGTATATGTGAATACCTTTGAGGAGAGAGTCAATGAAATATCTGAGTATCAGAGGGGTCCATGACTAGGAGAGGTTACGATTAATTGGTCTGGTTGGAGAGACAAGACTAATTTACAGAATCAGCAAAATAAGAACAGTAGATGAGTACAAGGTGGGTCAGTGTGAGACAGCTCCCAGAATGAGGTGGATTTTCAGGTGTGTCTGAAAGAGTAGATGCCTGGATGGGTAGAAAGGAGAGGGCAAGGGGACTGGACACTAAAATTCATTCAACAGGCACCTGTTACACACAGGTGCCTTCCTACACATGGTCTCATTGAATCCTCATGACAAGCCAGTGAAGTGAGGATTCTCATCTCCGTGTTACAGATGGGAACAGATTGAGGGAGACGAGGTGCCCCGTACACAGTTAGGAGACTGGCAAAGACAGATTTAGAACCCGGGTCATCCGACCTCAAACCTTCTTGCTGAGGTGCAGGGCTCCTATGGTAACAGTAGAGCTAGGTCCTATCAGGCTGGGATCATAAGTCCCCTTTATCAACCACTTACTCTGTGCCAGTCACGACGCTGAGCTCTTTATCTCATGTAATCCTCAGATAACCCTATGGGAGGTACTGCTATTATCCTCATTTTGCATTTGGGGAACCTGAGGTTATAAGTAATCTGTCTAGGTTCACAAAGGCAATGGGTGGCTGAATTGGAATGATTTGAAATCCAAATCTAATCTGTTGGACTCCAGAGTCTGCACTCTTGAAACATGCTAGAAAATTCACGTTTTGTGTGTGTTCACAGTGTGCCAGGCACCGTGCCGCATGCTGTATTTGCACCATCTCCTTTAATTCCACAGAAACACTATGAAGGAGATATCATTATTATTTCTTCTATTTTACAGGTGAGAAGCGAAGTCACAGGTGAACTGAAGCTCAGGGAGGTTTAGTAACTCGTCCAAGGTCGCACAGTTTGGCAAGGCTGGAATCTAACCCAGGTCCTCAGGTTCTGGAACCTGGACTCAAAACTCCTAAGGGACGTGTTTGCCGAAACCAGGGAGTGAAGGACAAACAGCATCTTTGGATAAATACCCAGCAGTGGAATAGCTGGATTGCATGGTAGTTTTATTCTTAATTTTTTGAGACATCTCCATACTGTTTTCCACAGTGGCTGCACCAGTGTGCACTCCCACCAGCAGTGTATGAGAGTTCCCTTCTCTCCACATCCTCTCCAAAACTTGTTATTTCTTTTCTTTTTAATTATAGCCATTCTGATGGGCGTGAGGTGATATCTAATTGTAGTTTTGATTTGCGTTTCCCTGATAGTTAATGATGTTGAGCATCTTTTCATGTGCCTGTTGGCCATCTGTATATCTTCTTTGGAAAAATGTCTGTTCATATCCTCTCCCCATTTTTTGATCAGGTTGTTTGTTTTTTTGTTGTCGAGTTGAATGAGTTCTCTACATATTTTGGAAATTAACCCCTTGTCGGATATATGATTTGCAAATATTTTCTCCCAGTTGGTGCGTTGTTTTTTGTTTTGTTTTGTTCATGGTTTCCTTTGCCTTGCAGAAGGTTTTTAGTCTAATGTAGTCCCATTTGTTTATTTTTTCTTTTGTTTCCCTTGCCTGGTAGACATGGTATTCGAAAAGACACTGCTAAGACTGATGTCAAAGAGTGTACTACCTATATTTTCTTCTAGGAGTTTTATGGTTTCAGGTATTTATCCAAAGAACATGAAATCAACAATTCAAAAAGATTTATGCACCCCTATATTCATCACAACATTATTCACAATAGCTAAGATGTAGAAGCAACCCAAGTGCCCATCAGTGGATGAATGGAGAAAGAAGATGTGGTATATATATATATATATATATATATATATATATATATATATATATAATGGAATACTACTCAGCTATAAAAAAGACAGAATTGTGCCATTTGCAACCACATGGATGGACCTTGAGGGTATTATGCTGAGTAAAATAAGTCAGGCAGAGAAAGACAAACACCATATGATTTCACTTATATGTGGAAGATAAACAAACACATAGATAAGGAGAATAGATTAGTGGTGACCAGAGGAGGAGGGAAGTGCGGGGAGGGTGAAAGGGGTAGAGGGGCACATGTGTAAGGTGACAGATGAAAACTGGACTGTTGGTGGTGAACACGATGCAGTCTATATGGAAACTGAAATGTAGTGATGTACACAATGTTGTAAGATAATATGACCTCAATAAAATAATTTTTAAAAAAATGACACTTCTCTTAGCTATTAGGAGTGAGAGGGCTCCTCCCACTAGATTGTTATCTTCTCTTTGGTGGTTATTTTTTCATGCCTTTTAGTGGCTCCCTTATTGCTTCAGATCCTCATAAACATTAGGGCCAAAAAGAAAGCCTGGGGTATATGCTTTTTGTATTGTTATGAATGGAGGTAATGTGGTTAACACCTCATTTATTCTTCAGACATTTACTGATCCCCTACTAAGGGCTGTTCAGGGTGCTGGGAAGATAAAGATACAAAACATAGCACTTATCTTTAAGGATTGCACAGTCTTGGGAAGAGGACAGACACATGCACCAAGAGTTGAAATACACTGTGAGAACTGCTGTGACAGAGAAGGGCACCCCGCTCGGCACGGGGATGAGCATCGCTGGGAGAGGCATGTGTCCCAAAGAAAGTGACACCCCAGTGAACTGCTTTGAGCTCAGATTTTCTTGTGTGTTTTCTCTCTCCAATAAGCTGTTTATGACATTTTGAAGCGGTAGTTCCGGATGGTCAATACAATGTCACTTAACTGCCTTTTCTCTCTTACACAGACACACACATGCATGAGTCTTTCTGTCACACTACTTTTACACTCTCATTGCACAACTGCTTTCTTAAACTTAAAAGTCAGCACAAAGACAGTGGTTTGTGAAGACAGCATCCGCTGCTTGTAGGCGTTTGCTGGCGGTATCAAATGTGCTGTTCTTAGGACAGGCTGTGAATGCTGCCCTCGTCTGACTGAAGCACCAGGCTCAGCTGACGAAGCACTGAGTTGAGGGTCTCTCTCATCACACGTGACTTTTAGGCCAAGGGATATTTCCAAGGTGTTTCCCTATTTCTTTATTATTTTTAGATTTAAAAAATCAGGTTTATGGTAATATAGTTTACATATCATAAAATTCAACTTAAAGTGTACAGTTTGATGAGTTTTGACAAATGTATACAATTGTGTAATTAGCATTACGATCGAGATATAGAATGTTTCCAAAACCTAAAGAAGCTCCCTCGCGCCCATTGCAGTCACTGGATTCAGTCATAGTCACGAGAGCTCTAGTGAGCAAAAGAGTCGAGCTGCTGGGGGAGCCTAACCGATCTAGGGAACTGGCACTTAGTGAGCACTTTCTAGGTGCCTCCCCTAAGTGTACACATAGATTCATTTACACCCCCTAAAGACCCAGAGGGGGTGTTGTCTCCATTCTACAGAAGAGGAAACTAAGGCCCAGAGAATTTAAGTAACTTGCTCCAGGTCGTTGAGCTAGAAGTGGTGGAGCCAGAGTTCCACCCACACTGTTTCCGTTACCCTCTCACTGCTGATACCAGACGACAAGATACAAAGACAGAGGGGACCCCAGACACAAAAGACTAGATGCCGCTGTCTGATTCTACTTACATGAAATAGGCAAAGCTAGTGCTCAAAAGGACATCACTGGTACCGGGGTTGGGAGAGGATTACCTGCAAGGGGTCACAAGGAACTTCTTCAGGTTGTGGGAATACTGTCTTCATTGTAATAGTAATCATGCAACTGCATACATTTGCCAAAACTCATCAAAATGTATATTTAGAATTGAATTTTATTATATGCAAATTTTACCTCAATAAAGCTAATTTTAAAAAAATCTAAAAAGAAAAAATAGAGAAAGACCTTGGAAATATCCCTTTGTTTTAAAGTCACAGCAACGTTATCACCTTTAAAAATGTAACTTTTGTCACATCAAATAATAAAAGTATAGAAATATTTTTTATGTAACTTGATGCTAAAATTTGAAAAATCTGACAAAAATAAATTAGTGCTCACCATGACTTTGAAATAAAATCAGCAGACTCTATTTTCTTGCACTAAATGAACAGTTCAACATACATATTTCTGAACCCATTGCAAACGTCTGGTGAATGGGGATCTGATTAAGCATGATCCAAAAAAGAGCTTGCAAGTAGGACTGTTTACTAACATTTCAATTTCTATGCCTCATTTATTACACTTAGAATAAAAAGGTGAGAGGGCTGTTCGGAATTGTCTTTAACCTTGATGGTATTTCCACTGAAGCAGCATAATGGCTCTTAATTGCTTAAGTGAAGAGAACATGTTGACGCGTCCTTCTTTGGGCTAAGAGCTCAGAGCCCAAACCATTATGCTAATTCAAGCATTATATACACCAAAGTATTTATGAGACTGACACAAGTGATGTTGCAGGTAAAGGGCTGTGAAATGGTCTGTAAACAGAGAGAATTGATTTGAGGCCCAAAAGCAGGGCTGTTAAAAGTCACAGCCATTGAACAGCCAACCCTACAATTTCTATCCAGATTGTCAAACTGGGTCAGACAGTGTCAGCAGGGCTGCCATTAGAGATCAGATGGGTGGTTTAATAATATGTAAACCAACCACATAAACAGGTAATTCTCAGAGTAGAGGTCCATACCCATCCAAGATGTGTGCGCGCGCGGGTGTGTGTGTAAATTGTTACTATGGAAACTTCATGGTGCCATATTCAGTCAAATGTTAATGCTTTGGTTTTTGACAAAAGAAAAACTTCCAGCAGGTACAAGTTAGACAGCAGAGCAACAATGCAACGTAAAAACATCCAGGGAGAATGAATCTGCAATTATAAAAGGAAGGAGGGACAATCAGATCCTTGTGCTTGACCTTCTAGGCTTTCGATGTCATTTGTTTTTTATGTGTCTCTTCCTATAATAGGACTGTACGTTTTCTGAGCCAACCTCAGAATAATTATGTAAGGCTCCTCATCACCTGCATGACTAGCACGCCTCACTTCAGACATTTAAAATGTAATCAATTTCTTTAAAAACTAGGTCCTATTTATACAGCCTCCAAAATGACATCTGGATGGTTTAGTTCCAGCTTTGCTTTAAATCTGTGAAAACCAGAATTATCCAGTTGTTTTGTCTGATTTTAGAAGACTGTGATGGAAAATTTCCCTCCATCCCAGCTTAAAGGCAGAGGAAGAGATCGTGGTTCCTTTCCTCCTTCTTTCCAAACAGAACAAAACAGGGATCTGTAAACATAGTAAGAGGAGCAGAGCATGATGATGAGGATACAGGCTTTGAGTCTGAGTCCCTGCTCTGCCACTTGCTGACTTTGGGCAAGTCACGCAAACTCCCTGTGCCTTCAGTTCTTCCTCTGAAGGACGGCACTGGCCTCACAGGATTATTGTGGGGGTTAATATGTAAAAAGTGCTTGGAAAAGCGCCTGGCATAAAGTAAGCATTCAAAAATGGTAAATATTACTGATACATAGTTGGCCTCATAAACTGTTGATTTATGCCTGATATAATTTAAATCTAAGTACAATTGTTTTCTTTCTCAGGGTTCACAGAGATTATTAACCTTCTAGGGAGTTTAGCAGATATGTATGCTATTTATAAAACTAAACAGCTCACTGTTAACTCCTTTTTCTCTTTTTCCCCAGTGAAGGTTTTCTGCCATAGGGTTAGGTTCCTCCACAGGGGCCCATCTTCGCCACTGGTTTCAGTGTTGCTGCTGCTCAAGGTGGCTTTCTTCACAAATGCAGTGACAGTGACGTCCCGTGCTCATTGACAGGGATCGGTTCAATTCTGCAGCCCCTCTCTTGGACAAGAACCTCTAGGATGCTTTTCCTCTGATTAGATTGGCATCTTATGTTAATTTGCTGCCATTCCAAGCCAAGATTTTAGTGTCGAGCTCTGCTTATACTGGTTAATAGTTTTAATGAAAACATCTTTTTCTAGGTATACACCTGCTCAGGAAATTTTGATGAAATTTAGAATCATGAGTGATTGTGTTTAAGATCGACACAGTATGAAATCAAGACATGGTTTAACAATAATATGGTTTACTGTCCTTTTAACTGTCTTCCTCTAGAATGTGCATTAATGAAAAGATTAGATTTTGACTTAATTTTACTCAGTTAGCTGATCAGTTCTAGGAGTAAATTGAATCATGGTATTTTCTAAGGGCTACCATGTGGGATCATATCAAGAGTTATACAGGTTATGGTTACAAAAGAAGTTCTGTTTTAAAATATCTGATACGCTACAAATGTATATTTTAGAAAATATTTTTAAATGCACATATGACATCCCTTAATTGTAGGTGAAAGAGTTTTTCCAATTTCTGTCACAACATTTTTGAGCTAGACGTTTCTTTGAACCTTTGAACATACATACATAGTTTCAGAGATGCTGGGGAGAAGACCCAATGACAGGTGATCTCTAGAGGCTATTTTGTTTCAATCCTTTCCACAGGCAGGACTATGCCCAATAATTCTGGACCAATGGGGACCTAGCTTATTTATAAAGGTATCTAAGAGATTTCACAGCCTCTCATGGTAACCCATTCAGAGATTCTCTAATCAAGGCCTGCAATTCTTCAATAAAGTTTAAACCAAATCAGAATTGTCCCAAAGAACAGCTTTATAGATTGCCCCCCTCCTGTCCTCTTGGCAAAGTCAAAGAGATGTACAAACAGCTTGAGCGGGTTCTCCGGTCCCCCTAGGCCACAGAGAAAAGCCTTTAAGTCTATCAGGGATGACAAATAGATTTCAGCGTGAGTGTCGATTCTGATGGATTAGTGGTAGTTGCCTGGAGCAAGGTGTCTGAGGACTCGAGGCTCTGCCCAGCATCAGCAGGAAATTGTGCCGTGATCTAAGAGCAATGCCTGCCGTGGGGAAGGGGTGGAAGATGGAGCAAGGGCAGCTTTTTGGCCAGGATCTGCCATTCCAGACTTGTGTGCTGTATGTTCTTCTCGGATGTCCATTTTTCTCAGTTGAAGTTACTTCAAGGTTAGCAAACCAGTAGCAGTCTAGATAATACAAAGCGATGTGTTCTTTCACCTGTGTCACATCTTAAGGTTTTCATATGGATTTTGGAAAACATCCTGGGTGCTCATTTTTTCCAGGAAAAAAATAAAGAATGAGACTTTCTGCTGAGAACCTGAAACTTTTACTACACTGAACAAATATATTGAGCACCTACTGTGTTAGGCGTGCACCAGGCATGTCTGGGTGAAGGATTGTTTTATTGGTTCAAAATATCTTTCTTAAATAAGTTGAAACATATGAAAACCCTCTAAAATCCCTAGAAATGTTCTGTACTCAATAAACGTGAGTTATCCTTCCTTATGTCTTTTAGATGCAGGATTTGGCTATACATGTTGGGGCTCTCAGCATCCTCGCCCCTCCCGCAGGAGGAGACATGGAGACGCCTGCCTTACCTGCCTGAGGCGTTGGGGGATCCGGTCTCCTGTGTTGGTTCCGTCACTGACCAGCAGGGGGGCCTCGAGCAAGTCGTCGCTGGCCTGTGCCTCCATTCCCCTTCTGTAAAGGGGAGCACACTGACCCCTGGCATGTTGTGAGGCTGGTCATGTTTCAAAGGGGAGCACCTGGAACAAAAATATCTAATGCCAAAGCTTTCTGTAACATCGGCGTGGAGCCTCGAGCTTTGTTTAAGATTGAACCAAGGAGAAACACAGGGACCGAGAAAGAGATCACACCAAATATTGTCAAAAAACATTTGACGTTACATTTTAAAGTCTTGCAGATATTGTAGGTGGGGGACAAGGATTTGGCCCAAGTCTAGGTATATTAAGAGGCAAATAGGCCTGAGCTCTAATGTGGCTTCGGCACTTACAGATTCTTTGGAAAGTTCATGTAAACCTCCATGTCCTTGTCTGTACAATGAGGACAATAGCAGCACCTACCTCAGAGGGCTGTATATTGGGTTAAATAATGGTGTAAAAAGCTTAGTACACTGTCTGCAATATAATAAGATTTAAATACATTTAGCTACTGTTATATTGCTTGGCAATGCTATTTGGGTAACACACAGGAATATGATGTTTTATTTTTTACGATTATAATAATTCCTCACACGTGTTAACGATTACCAAGTGCCATTACATAGCCTCCCAAGGCCTTGCACAGCCAGCATTTTGGAAGCTCCTGGTAAGTAATATTTGCTGAATTATCTTCCTCACTGAATCCTCCCAGAGACCTTGCGAGATGCACATTCCTGTCACAGGGAGGGCACCAGACCTAGAGAGACCAGAGAGGTTAAGTGACTTGCCCAAGGTAACAGAGCTAAGAGGGGGCCCAGCCTGGACCTGGACCTGAGCGCAGGGCTCTGACTCCACAGCCAGTAAAACAGCCGCGTCTCACGGTGTCACACGCCCTCCACGCATCACAGTTCTCTCGCTTTCATGTCTTTCAACAATTTAATGTGTTCATGAACGCTGCTGTTTAGAGGCTGGCTGCAACACAAAATTCAAGGAAAAAAGGGGCACGTAGTTAAAAATCAAAAAAGGAAAAGGTTTCAGACTACCTCGATGAATTAAAATTTGTAACCATTCCCTTTTCTGTCCTAATTCTCTAGAAAGGACCATTCAAATTTGTCCTAAAAACAAAAAA